>VDFB02058242.1:124652512-124878369 GCA_007258455.2 Sequoia sempervirens
AGCCTTGAGTTCGTAATCACTTGCATTAAGCATTACAACCTGGCTACAAGGGAGATCCAGTCAGCAGATGGCAAATTGATTTGCAGTCTAAAGCCTGATATGATCAAGAAGTGTTTTTCCATTCCCCCGTGGCCTAAAAGCGTTACTCTCTCAAAGGGTGAATGTGAAAGGATATGGAATATGCACAAAGATAAATATAGCAAGAAGATTGCACAGAGGTGGGTGAAGGAGAAACACAAAACATTGCCTAAGAACGTCGGGCTTGAGGAAGTACAAACTCAGTTCCAGAGTGTTCTCCGCAGTTGCAATCTAGTTGGCGGAAAATAGGCCATATTTCAATGATGTCAACAAAGTTCGAGAAGGCCAATGAGGTCGAAGATTTCCTAAGATCTATTGCAGATGCTGAAGATATTCTTGAAAAGCAGTGTTTTGCTATTGAGGGCATAGATGCACCGAACCGGGACACAGTTTCTAATTTTCTAGCGGATGTGATCGAGCTTTAAATTAGCTTTCTTCTAGAAGCTTTCTTTCCTACTTTCTTTCTATTCTTGGAATGATCCTTATCCATTCTTTGAGAAGAAAGAAGATAAGATGTAATAGTTGGCGTTTCCCGCTTTTTCTGCTTTCTAGGGTTTTAGATGTTATCTTCTTTCTAGATTTAGTAATAAAGCTTGCTTGCTGAGCAAGCCCTAGATTGTGAAAGCAAGGAGATTTTAGGGTTCCCTACTCCTCTGCTTCTCTATAAATAAGAGCCTTTGCTCATTTAGTTTTTTAACCGTGCTAGTGAGAACAAAACGCTGAGCCTATTGTGCCTTCTATTTGTTACTCAAGTATTGTTCAATTGTGTTGTGATAAGCAAATTGTTGAGCCTCTTTAGCCAACAAGGAGTTAGTGTAATTGCTGTTTTTTATTGTGTGAAGAGCAAGATTGCAAGCCTCTTTAGCTGCAACCTCTTGTTCCAGGCATGTTAGAAGGGAGTTTTGTTCCAGAGATTTGAGTAATAAAATCACGAGCCTCCTTTGCCTTGATCCAAAATCTCAGATTTCCGTTATTTATGTTTTGCTTTTATGATCTTGATTTCAACTTGCAGTGAAGTGTGTAGGTGTTTGTTGAGAGAGAGATTATTGAAGTACTTTGTCATAAAATCTACCTTGTTAATTTCTAGCTTCTCTTGCTCTGCTATTACTTGAGAGGTTAGGAACGTCTTTAGTTTAAGTTAGTCGTAGTTGAACTTCTTGTATCAGAAAATCTTGGCTGCGGCGTTTTTGTTTAATAAACCTTGTGCTCTAAGCTGATCAAAAAGATAGGCAACTTAGTTTTTAGTTTACTTTCTTACAACACCATCAGCAAGAGGGAGCTTCCCCTCCTAATTTGAAGAGCAGTTTATCTGTGCATAGCTGTCCGTTTTCAAATCCGCATTCCAGAGGTGCGAATTTAAACGCCAACACTAAGCTAGGTAGTATCATTAGTGATGACAACCTCCATTGTTTGAGGAACTCCGAGCCCAATGACCCCTTCCTCCACATGTGAGCCTCTTTCTATGGGAGCTTGATAGAAATAAATGTCTGCCATTAACCATTGTAATGTCCTCATTTTAGATGACATCGTTTGTTGAGGAGTGAGCCTATCAATCAGATCCTCGTAGGCTGGCAGAAGTCTTTAGAGGATCACTTGTGGCAGTTATCCATAGTTTCAGGACATTACTCCACCAGTTGTTTCAGGTTTGGGCCTTTGCAGGGACTCACAGAGTGATATTCAGACACTTACTATTTATAGTAAGTAAGGTAGACAGGGGTTACTATTTCTGGCAGGGCACATGGTTCAGTTGATCATCTCAGTTTCGACCCAGTTTGACAGTTTGATGAGCAAACGGTGAATAAGTAGAGCATTTAATAATAATTAAATAATTATTATTATGACTTTATATTATAAAGTCACTTTAAGTGAAATATTAAAGTTATTAATTATTAATGGCGAATTATAAAGTATTTAATACTTTATAATAAAGAGATAATATTAATATTAAATGAGTATTCATTACTCACTTGATTAAAGATGCCATTTATTAATTAAATTGCCTAAGTCAAGAGAGGTGAATTTAATTAATCTTTTAAATGCTCATTTAATTGCTTTTTGAGAAGGGTCGAACTTTTGAGAGAGGTATTTATTTCTGAAAGACAGAATAGAAGTCATTATTGATTGATTATTCAAATTTTGTCTTTTCTCTTTGAGAACATTTGGAGTTGTAGAAACAAAGGTTTTTGCAATTAGGTTTTGGAGAACGTCAACTCTTCAGAATCAGACATACTGAGGCTGTGAAATATCAGTTGAAGATTGTCAGTTGAGTGGCTTCACACAGGAGTCATTACAGAGCATATTTGAGAAGTTTTATTCAAGTTTTTTGAGCAGTTTGTAAGGGTTTGTTGGCTGCTACAGTACCCGCTATAGTGCACGTGAACAATAATGCTACAGTACCTTTGTGCTTATAGAGGAAAAATCAGGAAGGGTTAGAGAAGAACGAATTTATCAAGGCCAGGAATCGATTTATATCTTCTTGTTTCAATATTTTGACATCTCTTTTCTCAGCCGTACGGCCTCTTTGTTGCTGCCATAGCCCTACTGTTTCAGCTGGAAGGCGTGTGGAGTTAAAGTTTGAAACGCCTTACTTTTTGTTGAATATTCACTTCCATTGGGGTCGCACAATCCTTGGATGCATCTGTGATCAATTTGGAGCTGGATATCTTTGTCTTTTGTGCACTTTGAATGCTACTGCTGGTTATCAGATCGCTGCAATAAAATACCAGGTTTCTTACTCATTTAATAGTTGCTTTTTCCCTATGCATGCTTGCCTTTTGGCTCACACATCATAGATCTATTATTGTAATCGATTTGCAAGATTAATAGAGTCTTTTGTCACCAACTTATGAGTACATTTACTTCAAATTCGCATTGTAGAATTTATCATAATTTTTAGAAGCATTTAATGCAAAATCGTACCATCTCCTTTATTTGCAAAAACTACAAAAAAATCAAAAATTGCAAAAACAAACAAAAACGCATTCTTAGTCAGAAGATTTGGGTTGAGAGACACTTGGTCTCTTACAACCACTCAACACCTCGTTGTTAACCAGAAGTGTCTTGCTTAAT
The DNA here is from genome assembly GCA_007258455.2 of Sequoia sempervirens. Lineage (NCBI taxonomy): Eukaryota > Viridiplantae > Streptophyta > Pinopsida > Cupressales > Cupressaceae > Sequoia > Sequoia sempervirens. The sequence goes on from VDFB02058242.1 coordinate 124,655,660, forward strand.
GATGGCATTATCGAACTGAACACTGTTCCGAAAAGTGTTTCATCCAAACCCCCATGGAATTGAATTTTTATCAATATATCTGCCATCTTTTTTATCATCTCCTTTGCCTCTCCAAGATTCAACAAAACAACAATAACATAGAAGATATGTTAAATTCACCTAGTAGTGGTGATTAGAGATCATGAATTCTTCTCCTAAAACCCATTGTATACCATACAAAAGCAACTTGGTCCTCATTTTAAAGACCTTTTTCAACCTCTTCTTAGTAATTTCATAAAGAAACACAATCTGTTGCTGGCTACATATTAACTTTACAGGTGTGCACATGGCTACTTTAGACAAGCAAGGGTTTGAGCTCTTTGACCATAATGCCTCTTAATATCAAGAGGGAGCCATCTTGCTTGGTAATGATTTTACCTATCCTATGGATGCTTCCGTAATCCAAAACTAGATCTATTCTTTGACTTGGAATGAGGCTTGATGTCTTCATTTCATGAAATATGAAAGTGTAGCCTTTAGACACTTGAAGACACTCTCAATAATGATTATCCTTTCATTATTGATTGATCAACTAAGCTAGGTCTTAGCATTTGGTTAGCTAATGACTATCTTTAAGACTCTCCAACTTATGTTTTAGACTTGGCCATTAATTAGCCTTGTTGTTAATAATGTATTCGCCAACCATTTCTATTGAAAAGTTTGCAAGAATATCTCTCTACATTTATTTCCCTATGTATATGTTTAACAATATAGTTTCCCAAAGAGTCCAAGAGGAGCCATGCATTTCAAAGAATGTTGTTAATTTTCTAGTTTGCCGATTTTCTTTTTCTGATTGCATTGATAATTACCATGAGTCTCCTTCAATTCAACTTTGTTTTTGAATAAGAGATACATATTTTCAAACCTACAATGAAGGCTTGGGCTTTGGCCTCATTATTTGCTCCCTCAAGTTTTTTGAAGCTACACTAATTAGATTTCCTCTCTCATCTCTTATTAGGTAGCTTTCTCTTGAAAGTCTAGGGTTTCCTTTTCAAGCTCCATTGAAATTTAGTTTTGACTAGCCTTGGGGGGGAGGAGATGTTAATGATATTGCAGCTTCGGGTTCATCCTTCCAGCCACGAGTGAAGACATAAATCAATATAGCCTATCGGCTATTTATTTATATGTGTTATAATGTGAATTGGCGCTTCTCTTGGCAACAATATAATTTTCTATAAAGGCTGACCTTCCTTGTAATTAATATATTTTATTTGTAATTATATTTCTCTCCTTGGCCGACCTTGTGCATGAAGAGGTGCGACCTCTCTCTCATTGCATATATATACAAGGTCATTTCTATTCTTTCAATCATTCAAGCAAGTTCAATTCTCTCCTCCTTTCAAGTGCGAATTTCTTCAAGTACAAATTGCGAATTTATTCAAGGGCAGAGCGAACTTCTTCAAGTACAGATTGCGAGTTTACTCAAAGGCAGAGTTAGATACTTGCAGATTATTATCTGCCATTGCATCTTGTGTTAGGTGCTGAAGATTGGTGTTATAATTGGCCTCATTGTAAAGAGAATTGTTGCCACTATTTATATATATAAGAGAGATCTTTGTTGCTGGGTTTTTCTCCCTCAAGAGGAGGGTTTTCCCAGGGTATCTGCTGTGTTATTGTGTCTGATTTGAATTTAATTTCTGTGCATTAATCTGATCATTAAAATTTAACAGGAGACATTGAGTGGGTTTGAGAAGATCGTGATCAGATTTACAGCGATACTCTTTTCTCTTCGTCTTAATTCTTTATCTATCTCTACATCAATCAAGATGGTGATCGGATTGAAGATCGAAGATAGACTTGAGGGAGCTTCCAACTTTACATCATGGAGGTTTAGAATCATGCTCACATTGGAGGAGAATGATTTGGTAGAGTTTGTGGAGACCAAAATTCCCGAACCTAAAGAGGAAGAAGAGAAGCTGCAATGGAGGAAGAAAGACATCAAGGCGAAGAAGTTGTTGGTTGATTCCGTCAAAGACCATATTCTGCCGATTGTCTCCAAGTTGAAGACAGCAAGGGATATGTTCAAAACTTTGGAGGAAATGTATGAAATCAACAACACCAGCCGGGCACTTGCCTTGAAGCAACAACTTCATCATGTTAAGATGGCAGAAGGAGAATTTGTCATCACCTACTTCATGAAAATTTCCGAATTAAGAGATCAGCTCTGTACCATTCGTCATATTGTTGATGACAAGGATTTGACCATGCTGGCTCTTAATGGTCTTCCTTCATCTTGGGAGTCTTACATTCAAGGAATCGGTGCGAGATCGAAACTTCCCAAGTTTGATCGATTAAGGGCAGACTGTATTCAAGAGGAGTCGAGGTTGGCTATGAGAGGTATTGGTCAAAGCTCTACAAATGAAGATATTCATGTTCTTTCCGCTCAATCATTAGAGAAGAAAGGAAAAAGAGGAAAGAAAAGATACTTCAAGAGGAATAGAGATAAAGGGTCAGTTGGTGCTCCCGCATTCAAGAAGAAGTGGGACCTCTCCCAAGTCCAATGCTTCCGTTGTGACGAGTTTGGTCACTATGCAAAGGATTGTCCAACCGGGCCTAATCAGCATGCTTCATTTGCGGATATAAATAAGTTCTCTCCTCAAAAGGATTCTAGGGAATTTCTATTCTAAGTCATGGGCTTGTGTTCAAGCCATGAAGGTTGTGTGTTGATCTGTGCTCAAGAGCAGCGTATCTTGCATCCATTAGAATATTTAGAGAGATAAGTATTCTTTGTTTGTTAAGTTATATCTTTTATTTGGATCTTGTAATTAGTAAAGAGAGATAGTGGTTTCTCTTGAATTATGTTTACTAGCGTAAGATCCTTTGAAGACTTCATTTATTGCTAGTCTTTTCATGTTGGTTGTGAAGATTTCTGAGTGTGACTCTGAAATAAAAAGAGAATTGAAAGTTTGATGGTGATTGGTCACATCGATATCATTCTCTAATGCATGATCTGTGATAGAGCCTTGAACTCTTGGAGTGAGTTGGTTCTACATGCTAACCGCATAATGCATTCAAGAAATCTGTAGTTGTGCAGATTGTTTTTTTTTTTGTTGTCGTGCTGAGTTTGGCACTCTCGAGAGGAGTAAAAGATGGAAGAAAGAGTTATATCAAAAATATATAAAGATAAGTTTTTTTTAGCCCTTCATTCTGATCTTTTGATATATTTCTCTTTAGGCTGATTTATTTATTCATGTTTTAATATTATTCATAAATTCTTATGTGTTCATGCTATAACCTGAGATAGTAAACCTTGTATGATTCTAGTCTTGATATTTCTTTGGATAGTTGTAAACTGTTAGTAATCTCTCTCTAAAATGCTTTGTGAACAGCTAGAAGTAGGAAGGTGATGAGAGATTGCTTAGCCATGAAAAGCTTGAGGCATCTTATGAGGAAGTCATGCCAACCAAAGAAATGATCAAGCGTGAAGTCACAACTTGCAGCCATGGAACTAAGCTGGTGGTTAGAGGGAGTTCACTTCTAGAAGTCTTCTTTGCAATCTCTGAAGCAGGGATCAAGAGGGAGTTTTGTAACTCACTGAGAAGAAGTGAAGATTACTGTATTGCAAGGCTAGGTGCTAAATCCTTAGAGGATCCCTTCAGCTGCTGAGATCAAAATTGCTCAAAGACTGTCATCTGGATTTGATATTGGTAGCTCCGCAAACCTATTCAGAATAGAGTGATCTGCTATGAGGTCGAGGAGGTCTACCTTGAACTCTCTACAGTACCAGAGGTGTGCACTGGAAAACATTTATCTAAGGCAAGCATTGCAGGCAATCTTGGACGATGAGGTCAGAAGCAAGCACTTAAAGATTCAGAGGGAGCCTACTGAACCTAAAGAAGATGGTTGTGTTGCCGACTGGAAGAGCACCTCTGGATGTTGCTTCAGTTTGGGTTCAGCTATGATTTCTTGGTGTAGCAGGAAGTAGTCATCTGTAGCATTAATTACAGCAGAGGCAGAGTATATTGCAGCTTGTATGGCAACTCGGGAAGCAGTGTGGCTTCGTAAGCTCCTTGCAGGATTGTTTGGACAATCAATGGAGCCAACTATCATTCATTGTGATAATCAGAGTTGTGTGAAGCTTTCTGTCAATCCTGTGTTCCATGACAGAACCAAGCACGTTGAGATCAAGTACCACTACATGAGAGATATGGTATTGCGGAAGGCTATACAGTTGAGGTACATCAGCACTGATGAATAGACGACAGATATTCTCACCAAGCCTCTCGCTAGGATAAGTTGTGTACTTTCGAGATAAGCTTGGTATGGTGGAGAATCCAGCCTTGACTGAGAAAGAGTCTCAGTATCAGTGAGCCTTGTTTATTGAGTTCTTCTCTCTGAGAGGAATTTGAGGTGAAGCCCTTGTTAATGCATTTTCCTCCGAGACGAGGAATTTGAGGTGCAAGCCCTTGTTAATGCATTTTCCTCGAGACGAGGAATTTGAGGTGAAAGCCCTTGTTTCCACCTGAGGAGTCATGGTGGATGTCATGTGAGACTCCATGACATATGTTGTACTTGTGTTTCACCCTCCGAGAGAGTCATGGTGAAAGTCACGTTGAGGTGACAACATCACACAAGTGATGAACACTTGTACTTACCATAGTATGGTTGTAGCCATTATGGTTGATATCGTGTTGAGGCGATATCTAATATCACGTTGAGGTGATATTCTTTTTTTCACATCTGGTTGTAGCCAATGTGATGGGCATCATGTTGAGATGATTTGTCTTGAGCAGCTGGAAGTTCTCTCCCTAGCTGAGAGGGAGTTTTAATGATATTGCAGCTTCGGGTTCATCCTTCCAGCCACAAGTGAAGACATAAATCAATATAGCCTATCGGCTATCTATTTATATGTGTTATAATGTGAATTGGTGCTTCTCTTGGCAACAATATAATTTTCTATAAGGCCGACCTTCCTTGTAATTAATATATTTTATTTGTAATTATATTTCTCTCCTTGGCCGACCTTGTACGTGAAGAGGTGCGACCTCTCTCTCATTGCATATATATACAAGGTCATTTCTATTCTTTCAATCATTCAAGCAAGTTCAATTCTCTCCTTCTGTCAAGTGCGAATTTCTTCAAGTACAGATTGCGAATTTATTCAAGGGCAGAGCGAACTTCTTCAAGTACAGATTGTGAGTTTACTCAAAGGAAAAGTTAGATACTTGCAGATTATTATCTGCCATTGCATCTTGTGTTAGGTGCTGAAGATTGGCGTTATAATTGGCCTCATTGTAAAGAGAATTGTTGCCACTATTTATATATATAAGAGAGATCTTTGTTGCTGGGTTTTTCTCCCTCAAGAGGAGGGTTTTCCCAGGGTATCTATTGTGTTATTGTGTCTGATTTGAATTTAATTTCTGTGCATTAATCTGATCATTAAAATTTAACAGGAGACACTTCACTTTATTCTTCTTAAGTTAGGGAAGTTAGCTTATTCACAACAACATGAATGAAATCATACACACTTATTTGTTATTACTTATTTCTCTTCAAGTGGTCAATTTTTTTGTCAAACAAGTGACTAAGTTACATGAGTTTCTTAACAATGTTGTGGTTGTTTGCTGCTCTATCTGATAAATTAAATACATGAATTATTAACAAAGATGACAATGCATGCGTAAAATATATCTTTATTCGCTCATGAAATTATTATAGAATAAGACCAAGGATGGTCAGCCAAGGATCCGAGTCGATCTGACTAGATCATACCACTCTCCTTGACGATACATAATGTATTTAAAGGACCTAACGGTTGCAAAGAACACAACAATCAACCAACCGATGCTTAAAACTACTCACAGACGAAAACCAATGAATACCATAGTTGAAAAACTCGCCAATTGCAAGTACTCGGCAAGCCTAGAAAACTTGGCTCAGAAAAAAAAATTGCCATTTGAAGATCTGACGGAAGCCATTGTCAGTGTTCTTCGTATTTCCAGGTGCAAGTTGCATAGAAGGACGTCTTTCACAAGATTTCATCACTAGGCATCAGTTTCCAAGGCAACAACTTATAACTTCTAGCTTCTCCCCACACATTTCTTCTATTCTTGTCTTAAATCTTGCATGTCCAAGAAAACAACATTTTTTCACAAATCTGGCCTTCTGGGTATGATCAATACGAGATTGGCCATAAAACCCATGTGCTAGAATTTTCCAGAAAAGTTGCCCCGCTGCCTCTAGTTTTTAGGGTTTTTGCAAAAAACCACTTTTTTCAAAAATTGACGAACTGGGTTTGATCAGCTCACAAGCGTCTACAATACCCATGTGCTAGATTTTTTTGGGAAAAAAGAGCTTTTGGAGCTTCTGCAGCTTCTGCCCTGAGGGGTTATTGCATGTCAAAGAAAAAATCATCTTTTCGAAAATCTGATGTGGGTTCATTCAAAATATATCCCCAACAAAACCTACGTCTCAGAAATTTTTGTAAAAATTACCCCCCGAGGAGGCTACTTTTAGCCTCACCGAAAAAGTTGCCTAAACATATACGTGTTTACAATCACCAGTCGAGTTTTTGAGAATGTAGTACTCTCAAGTTGAAATCAAGACCAAAATGGTCCTGCTTCATGACTCCCTGAAGATACTCAACACAGACATGCATCAAGTGAAGCCCGTAGTCAATTTGGACGCCTTGGAATGTGTAAATGGCATCACCGTTCAATGGATAGCGAAAAAAATGCAGAAGGTAGTTACTCCAATTACAAAGTTGCCACCGGTTACTACCACACTACCTTCCACACTCCCATTCTCATTTGAGGATGGCCTATGTTTTAGTCATCGCAAAAGAGCGTAAACAAAAACTTTTTACTTGGAGAGAACAACTCTTCAAGGTAAAAACCTACGAGGTAATCTTTGCAAAATTGATTGAGGGTAGACAAAAGGTGACAAGTTCTATCAAGTTCATGAGAACTTTCGTATCACAAGTCCCTTGCCAGTATCAACATGAGGACGGTAAGTAGATTGTGGATGACGGAGCGCAGATGAAATTCCAAAACCTCATCCGTTGTATTTTCAGCAGTGACTGCGGGTTGATTCAAATTGTAGCCATGTCAGCGAAGCTTGATCTGCAGTTGAAAAGGGACGCCATTACCAGGATCAAATTACAAGTGGCGAGAAGATGCTTCGAAGACACATCATCATCCTGAGAAGTATCAATTATCCAGACATAGAGACAGTTACCAACTGGTTAGAGGAGCTGATTACTCAAATTGATGAGGTGTTAACTCTCAGTTAGGATGTCCTATCTCTCCAAAAATAGCATTTAAGACAAACAATTAATATGATGCCTCTTTCCAAGTTAACTCGTTGTTCCACCATTTATGCATGTCTATTTTTGGAGACACCTTTGTATATTGGAGTTAGTTTTAGTTTAGAATTAGTTAACTAAAGTAGACTTTCTGGTTAACTGTTAGGTTACCTATTTTTAGACATAGGAATAAATCTTGCAGATTGGCAAGAACTCATTGTTAACTCAAGGAGACTTTAGGGTTTCCTACTCATTTGAGCTTCTATAAATAAGAGCCTTTGCTCATTATTTTGTAACTTTACTTCATGGTAGAAAAACGCTGAGCTGTTTGCTTGCGTTCTTGTTCACTTAGTATATGTTCTTGAATCGTATTTGTTATAGCTCGTTGAGCTGTTTGCTTGCATTCTTGTTATTTAGATAGGTGTGTTCAATATATGTTCATGTGTTTGGTTGGTCACATGTCGTGTGATTGTTCTCTTTCATGCAATTTACTGTCCCAAAGTGTAATCTTTGATCGAAGTTGAGATAATAAATTAGGAGAGCCATGTGCCTTCGATCCAAAATTCTCAAGATCTTTCATGTATGTTGTTTCAAATAATCTTTCTTTCAATCTACACCTCGGAAAGAGTACCTCGTCTCCTTGGGAATTTAGAGAGTAGGATTATCGTTATATGTTGTTTCTAGTAATCTATATTTCAGCCTACACCTCAGAAAGAGCACCTTGCCTCCTTGGGAATCTCGAAATTTAGTTTACCATTTGATGATTACTTTCATGAATTCTATTTCAGCGTAAATCTGAAAGTTCAAAGCCTTCAAATGCATTCTGAGAGACAGTTTGTCTAAGTGATCAAACCATTCCCAAATTGCTCCTAGATTCTCTCGCTCTGAAATACTTGAGGAGATAGGATAGTCATAGCTTTAGCCTAGTTGTAGTTAAGATCTGTAGAAACCAGAGAAAACCTTAGCTGCAACACATTGTGTTTTATAGCCTTGTGCTCTGTTGCTAAGTAAAAAGGATAAGAATTTAGTTCACTTTACTTTTTATGTAACCATCAGCAAAAGAGGCAGATTCCCCTCCTAATTTGAAGAGCAGTTAATATTGTGCATAGCTGTCCGTTTGCAATAAGCACTCCAGAGGTGCAAATTGAAGCGCCAACAAGTTACAATTGCAAAAATTCGAATATGCAGGTTGTTTAAAATTTTGTTCATATTACAAGTTTTAATGATTTGCTGGTTTGAATTTTTAGAATTATTATTGTGAAAATTCAAGCTTGCAGGTCATTCAATATAATGTTGGTTGCAAAATTATATGAATTTTAAAATTTCTGTTCATATTGCAAATTTAAATGACTTAAAGGCTTGAATTTTCATAATTATAATTGTGAAAATTCAAGCATGTAGGTCATTTAAATGAAATTTTGTTCATATTGCAAGTTTAAAGGACCTATAGGATTGAATTTTATAGTTTTGCGAGTAACCAATGAGTTTTGCAACTATTGTTTAATTTACATTTTGTTCATATTGCAAGATTAAACAACTTATAGGCTTGAATTATAATTGTGAAAACTTTAACACTTTCAAACATCAAATCAACATAGAAAGGAATAAAAGGATATTAAACTATGAAAAATAAATTCAGAGCCTACAGTTCGTTTGAACTTGTGAAGCCAAAAAACATTTATAAAACATTTGATTTCAGCAAAAAAAATATGATAAATGGTGTCGCCAAACATGTGCCATAAACTTTGAAAACATTGTTGATAGAAATGTATAGATTGGGGTCCCAAATTGCACACCCTAGTTGTGTGCCCTAAATTGCTTGTTGCATGTTCAAAATGCTTCAAGAACTGGATTTTTTTAACTATAGTTTAAAAAAAAGGATTTTATAGGGATTTGGGCAAGTTTTTCCCAAAAAATTGTGTTTTGTTGCAAAAATTACGAGTTTTAGTAGGTTAACTTGTTGGCAAGCTACTTGCTGGCCATTCTAGTTTGCGAGTACTCTCAGGTTCTAGGAGTAACCAGCGAGTTTGGTAGCTATGATATCAATGGACATATGATGTGAAGTATTGTAGCAATAATTCTCTAGATAGAGCCATTTGGTCAATGTTTGTTGCTTTGGTGCATAATTCCTTAAATACCCCTCAATCCACTTATTAACAATCTTCGTTGACTAGTGTTGGGTGTTAACTCGGTTCTTGCCAAAATAAACTAAGGGACTATTTTGTCACTCACAATGATCTTGGGCAACCCATGAAGCCTAAATACCTCTCTAAAAAGAAAACCAACCACTCATGGTGCCTTGAGCTCAAAAGATATAGTAAACAAATGAGCATATTTAGTGAGTCTTTCGACTACAAATAATCCTAACCCTAAACTCATGGAAGGTTAGTGAAGTCCATAGAAATGCTCTTGCATTTTTGTCTAGGAATTGGTAAGGGCTGCAACAAATCTATTGGAAACATCTTTATTTCAATTTTTTGGTATGTAATACACTCTTTGATGTGTTTGATGACATATTTCTTGAACCCTTTCCAAGGAAACCTCTCCTTGATTTGCTTATAAGCCTTGAAGTATCCTAGGTGACTAGCCAAGGGTGTATCATGAGGTAACCTTAAGTCTTTCTCCTTTACCTTTAATTCTGGAACAAGATATATCATATCCTTGTAAAGGATGAGATCATTTGCTACCTCATACCTATCATCCTATAATTTTTACTCAAGAACATCAAAGAAAATGGATTCTTTGCATAATTTGCTACTATAGTAACCTTCCAATTAGTAGATATATCAGACATAGAGCATAAAGTTGGTTTTCTGGAAAAGTTATCAGCTACAACATTGTTTATACCTTTAATGTACTCTATATCAAAATCATAAACCTAAAGCTTGTTCACCCATTTTTGTTGTTTGTCATTCAAATCTCTTTGGTTGAGGAAGAATTTCAAGTTGTGTTAGTCTTAACCACAAATCTACACAGGCTAAATATCGTATGAATTTGGCCAATAACATGCATAATGGCCAATATCTCTTTATCACAGAGTGATAATCTCTTTTCTATTACTTTGAGCTTTTGACCGTCAAATGCTAAGGGATGCCCATTTTGCATCAAAATTGCCCCAATCCCATCTCCAAAAGTATCACACTATAATACAAAAGGAACTGAGAAATCTGGAACACTTAATACTGGGCATGAACTCATTACCTTCTTGAGCTTGTCAAAAGTTCATTATGCCGAATTTGGCCATGAGAAAGCTCCCTTATTTGTCAATTTATCAAAGGTACGACCTGTTGTAGGAAACCCTTAACAAACTTCCCATCATAACTTCAAGGAGAAAGAAAACTCTCAATTGTGTCAATGTCTTTGGAGGGGGGCAATCTAGGATTGCCTATATTTTCTACTAATCCACCTGGAAAACTTGGGCACTAATGATATGCCCTAAGTAAAAATTCTCTGTCATCGTGAACTTACACTTGGATGTCTTGGTGAAGAAAAATTGCGGCTCAAAAATGTCAAGTACCTCATCTAGATGCCTCAAGTGATCTTCCCAAGACTCGTAGATAAGAATGTCATCAAAGAATATTAACACAAATTTTCTTGGTTAATGAATACTTGATTTATACAAGATTAGAAGGTGGTAGGTGCATTTCTGAAGGCATGACTAAAAACTCATAATGACATTTGAAAGTTGTTTTGTGTACATCCTCTTTTCTTACCTTTATATGATGGCACTCTGATATGAGATTAGTCTTGGAGAAGTAAACTGCCCCATGAAGCTCATCTTTCAACTCATTGATCCTAGGAATGGGGCACTGATTCTTAATTTTCTTCTTGTTGAGAGCCTTGTAAGTGCACATTTTCATTGTGCCATCATTCTTCTTAACCAAAACTGTAGAAGAAACAAAAGGGCTAGAGCTTGGTCTAATGTGACCCATGTCTAAAAGCTCCTTGATTGTTTTTTCTATCTCATCTTGCCTTTTGGGACAGTGATAAGGAGTAGTAATGATTGGTTTGGAACCCATTTCAAGCTCTACTATGTGCTAAAATCCTCCATCAAATGGAAATCTTGGAGGTATATCATTGAACATCGTACTATGCTTATCCAAAGTAGACAAAATGTCAACAAGATAGGATTTCTCATTTGCATATGACTTTGTGGCTGTCACCAAATAGTGCGCTTCCCAAGCTACTTCTCTCCGAAATTATCTCTCCATCCTATTTACTAAGACAATTCTTGGGATTCCATTTGTAATGCATCGGAGTACCACTTCCTCCCCCTTTGATTTGAATCATGGTTTACAGACTCAGCGAGTAATCGCAGGCTTACTCGTGACTCGTTGGGTCAAAAAATTGCCAAAATATTGCTAGAAAATCACCTAAAACTCACGGAAAGCTTGCAGGAAAATTGCTGAAAAAAAGTGTAGGTAAAAATGACACGGGTTTGACCCGTTTTTCCTTCTTTTTAACCTGCAAAAATCATCACTTTTTGCACGAAATGATTGAATTCTATTTCAGTTGGCTTTGGTGAAGGGTTTTAGGTCGTGTGATTTCTAGGTTTGCACCATTTCACGAATCACAATTTCCAGGTTTTTATTTTTTCCCATGTTTAATTTTGAATTTTTGTGTATTTTCATTCATTTGTGCATATCGGTATGAAGTATGGCTATGAACTATGAGGTTTGAACTTTGTATATTGTATATTAGTATGAACTTTATTACACATTATCAATATACAGAAGTTTACGTTGATCGTGATGACTGTCGATTGATACATAGTGATACATATTACACATCATCAATATACACAAGTTTGTGTATATTGCAATATAGACAAGTTTGTGTATATTGATGATGTGTAATATGTATCACTATGTATCAATATATGCGGATCATGATGGCTGATGATTGATACACAGTGATACATATTACACATTATCAATATACACAAACTTGTGTATATTGATAATGTGTAATATGTATCACTGTGTATTAGTCGATAGTCATCATGATCAGTGTATCCTAATCTTTAATTTTTACATATATACTTAATACTGATATGATACACTTCCTCATGGTTTTTAGACTCATTTGATACATTTTGTAATTGAATTTTGCAAAAAAAAGTGTTTTTATAAGAAATTTTACTACTTTTTAATTTGCCAAGTTTTTGTTGAGTCAAAATTTTTGGGCTTGCCGAGTACTCACTGAGTTTGAGTCTATAAACTATGATTTGAATTATAGCTCCATGGTTTGATACTCCGTTAGTTGGATGCCCAAGGTATTTCAAGACATGCAAGAAAATACATGAGAGATTTTCTTGAAAAGCAATGAAGAAGAATGTGCTCAAATACATTAAAGAATGCTGCATATGTTAGCAGCGTAAAGAAAAGTAAATCTATCATTTAGGTCTGCTCTAACCATTATCCATTCTAGAGTACAAGAGGGTAAGTATCTCCATGGATTTCATCACGAGGCTACCTATGGTGAATGGTAAAGACTACATCTATGCGGTAGTTGAAAGACTTAGGAAATATGTGCATTTTTATGCCATATCTTTAGAATTCAAGGCACCCTAAATTGCTGATTTATTTTTCAAAGAGGTATTTAAATTGCATGGATTGCCTAAGAACATTGTTAGCGATAGGGATAGCAAGTTTCCAAGTCATTTTGGCAAGAATTTTTTTGTTTTGCAAGGACAAAATTTACCCAAAGTGCAAGTTACCACCCTCGAATAGATGGGAAAACTGAGATAGTCAACAAAAAAACCGAGGATTATCTAAGAACTTTGTGTTTGGGCAGCCGCAGCAAACAGCTTGGGTTAAGTGTTTGTATTTGGGAGAACATTGTTATAATATTTTCCACCAGATGTCAATAGGTATGTCTACTTTTATGGCTTTATATGGATAACATACTTTAACATTTGTGGATTTGGCAATCATAGAAAATAGTGTACTTGGAGCAACAAATATGATCAGGTAGAGTCAAAGAGATATTGCGATCTCTTTAGGATCATTTTTAGCATGCCCATAATCAACATAAACTCTACACAGATTTATGGTGCACTTAACACGTGTCTGAAGTTGGGGACATGGTCTACTTGAGGCTATGTCCATATAGAAAGTCTTCATTGAAGAAGAAAGGAGCAAAAAAGTTGAAGTCAAGGTTTTATGGTCCTTATAAGATCATAGGGAAGTTGGGAGAAGTAGCTTGTGAGCTAGAATTGCCAATAATTACATAATTCACAATATCTTCCATGTTTATTGCCAAAAAATATTGTTGGCCCTTGGCACAAAATGTTGCACGTTCCAAAGACCTATCACCTTTTAGATGATGAAGGAAAACTCATTTTGATACTAGAATCCATCATGGATACTTGAGAGAGAAAGTTGAGGAAATGGACCAATATTTTGTATTTGGTATGATGGAAGGATTTTCCAATTGAAGATGCTACATGGGAAGGAATTGACATTCTGAAGCATCCAAATTTGAATTGCTGGAGGGCAAGCAATATCAAGGAGGGTGAACTGTCATGTCTCCTTTTTGAATAAGTTTTCATGATGTTTTATAAGCCCAGTTCCCGTTTCCTGTGGGCTTAGGGAAATAATCCTAGGGAAATGATTTTGTAGTCTTTATGTGTGTTATGTTTTTATGTCTCCATAAAGTGACCGACATTCTAAAGCTTTGAAGGCAAGCAATATCAAGGAGAGTGAACTGTCATGTCTCCTTTTCGAAGTTTTCATGATGTTTTGTAAGCCCATTTCCCATTTCCCGTGGCCTTAGGGAAATAATACTAGGGAAATGATTTTATAGTCTTTTTGTGTGTAATGTTTTTATGTTTTCATAAAGCGACCACTTAAAGTGCTTTTATAAAGTGGATGCCTAGAGTGTGGCCCTTGTAATTATAAACAAATCATTATTTAATCTTCCTAAGGGTGTTGGAAGAGGAACTCAAGAATCTATAAAGGCTTCTTTTTGGAGGGAAAAGTTGGGCGCTCAAGGGTCCAAATAAGTGAGGATTTTGGCTAAAGGATGCATGCTTCTATATTATCTAATTCCTTCAAATAAATTTGACATTGTGTTCATCTATCACTGAAGATTGAAGGACAGAAACCCTTTGATTTCCGTCTCTGAATTAGCGGACAGAAACCCCTAATTCAGAATTGTGAAATCCCACCAGAGATTGCATTTGAGTTTCAAAGTTGTTGATTGAAATGGAGTTTATTCATTGGAAAAAGTTATAGTTTGTGGCAGCTCACATAGTACCAATTTTTGAAGGTTTGGGTGGCTTTCATAGTGCCATATTTTTAGGTTTGAGGTGGCTTCCATAATCACCCAATTTGTTGGTTTTTGGTGGCTATTACAATGCCATATGTGCTGGTTGTGGGCGGCTAACTCAGCACCATTCTTGCAGATTTGGTTGGCTATTTCAGTGCCCTTTTTGGACTGTTGGCAGCTAGGACAGCACCATTTATTACTGCTGTTATTTCTGTACGTGTTGGTAGTGATTTGCAATTCCAGGATTGTTTTTGGATAATCCATTGAATAAGGAAAAAGTAATAAATTGTGTGGACTGCCGTGTATAAGGGTTTATGTTGCTGCAATACATTTAATTTCTGGAAATCTAATATTCGTTTCAGTAATTCTGATTTGTGTCAACAAAAGTACAATTACGAAGTGTTGAAATTTGTGTGTGAACGTTATTTGATCATGATTACATAATATTCCATTAGGGGATTTTACAGCATCAAGGTGATCCATTTTTTGTTTTTAAACTATAGAAGTTTTCTCTCAACCTACCCATTG
Organism: Sequoia sempervirens; assembly: GCA_007258455.2. NCBI lineage: Eukaryota > Viridiplantae > Streptophyta > Pinopsida > Cupressales > Cupressaceae > Sequoia > Sequoia sempervirens. The sequence goes on from VDFB02058242.1 coordinate 124,670,742, forward strand.
CCTTCTTGCAACAAAGCGACACTGTCTGGGGCCAAAAACCTGCTGGAGGAGCAATCCAAGAGGTATCAAACAAAACATAAGCATAGACATACGTCTCCTTCAAAAAATCAGACCATGTGCTCACAAACACAAAACTAACGAAGTTGTGAAAAATTGACGACACAATGAAGAGAGAAGAAGACAGCACACTCAGAGAGTGAGAAAGTTGCTTCCAACCAAGTGAAAGGCTATAAGGAATGTCTAGACCCTCAGAAAGCTAATGGCCAGGAGAGGCAGGTAATCTGAATAGTATTGAATGAATCTGACATCTGCTGAAAACCTCCTTGCTGGATTTTGATGATTTCCGAATGTGAAAAAATCCGAACTTGGCACATGTTGATTGTGTCATTATGCGACTGAATGGCAACTGAACTGGCCATGAGATTCAAATTCGTCTAATAGAATTATCTTTGCACTTCCCATTTGCATGAAAGCTCAAAGTGCACTTTTTATCAAAGCATTCTATTTATATAATGTAATTTGTCTTGTATGGGCATGTAGGATCATAGCATTCATCTGGGCTCATCATAGCTAATTGTTTCAGTTGTGAGACAGCTAATTATTAAAAAATAGTTTTTAGATGCTGTGCAACAGTCTTCAGATTCTTTGCAATAGATTTCAGTATCTCCTATCAAGTAAGTTCCAATCAGAGCCGACGTTCTGTGTATGTCGAAGCAGCTTTTAGAGATGGCATGGTTTTTTACTTAAGCTGTGACTTTCAAAGTACCTCCGTTCAAAGGTTGATGCTCAGACTACTTTTAATACTTAATTTTTTTATACAAGGAGTGGACTCCAATTCACAATTAACACTATACATTTTTTTTAATAATAAATAAAAACTAAAACAAAAACAGAATGGAAAAATCTGAAAATGCCTTGAAAATAAAACAGTAAACCCAAAAAATGAAAATAAAGACTATCAAGTTACCATTGTTGAAAATATGCTCTTTAACACCTGCAAACCCTAGCCAAATGCCTTCAAACCCTAGATGAACATTTGCAAACCCTATCTGAACATAAAACTCAGAAAGCACAATTGAAATAAACAGAGTGGAAACACTTTTCAGGTGGACACAGTTATCATATTGTGGCTGAGTTTACCTCCAAGTATTACGAGTTTTTGCGAACTAATCAGCAAGCAATTGGTGTTTTTTTCTGAATAATTCTGCGAGGAGTTAGTCTGAGATTAACGCGTTAACAGTTTTGGCTCACAAGTTTCGCAAGTTATTTGCGAGGTTCACAACTATGATTGTAATTATTATGACTCGCTAGGTCTATGATTGGTCCAATTGCCCGGAACAGTGTGAGTCGCTACACTGATTTTAGCTTGGAATACAATCTTTATAATGATCTGTGTGAAAGTGTATTCTCTTGTTTTGTCTATAATATGGATCGATGAAGATGGATGGATTTAAAATCAAGCAGTTTGAATTATAATAAATCATCACTTATTTTTTTTATTAAACTGTGTTTTACTTATTATTTCTTCTTTCTTGAAATAGTAAAATATTTTATTTTGTTGTGATTAATGACACACAGGTCAAAAAGTTGCAAAGGGAAAACTGTTTGGATGCAATTGTAGATGAAAACCTGAAGCAGAACTATGATCCAAGGGAAGTTGATGCCATAATTCAAGTGGCATTGCTATGCACACAAATGTCACCAGAAGATCGGCCCTCCATGAGCGAAGTAGTCCGCATGTTGGAAGGAGATGGTTTAGAGGAACGTTGGAAAGAGTGGCAGCAGGTTGAAGTCATTCGTCGACAAGAAATTGAATTGATGCCTAGGAGGTTTGAGTGGGCTGAGAATTCTATGCATAACCAGGACGCAATAGAGCTCTCTGGTGGAAGATAGATACTCCTGCTGTCTATTCTTTCTCTTTGAAAGTATGAGGTCGTTGCCTGGTTGGAAGTAATGACGAGCCTGGCAAGATGTGTTGTACTATTATTACCCAGATATTTTAGTGGAAGCAGAAAATTGAAGCGTTGTGCAGATAGAAAAAAAGAAGGAAAGATAACTGTCAAAACTAAATTGCTTGATAAAGAGTTTAAAGAGCAAGATTGACTTTGTTTTTGCAAAATAGGTGTAATTAAACTTCAACAAAACCAGTAAATGGGTAAAATTACAAGATAGTAGGAATAAAATGATTCATTATATTAAATGAATAACGGTGTTAATTTTTTAAAATTTTGGATTTTAGATTTCATTTAAATACTCAAATATCTATAAATTATTGTAAGGGAGTTTGATGGTTGATTTATTGCTTTTGGAAACTAAGGTTTTTCTCCGGCTTTGCACAAGGAAAATCAATACATTAACAGATATATGTTTTTAAATTTTCCCTTTTTCTATTAATAAGAATCTAGTTAGAAGCACTTGCATGTATAGTTTATGGAAGCAGCTATCCAATTCTTACAATGCACTTATGGCATCAATGCCATGGATAGATGATAACTATAGTTTAACCATAACTTCAACAACTTCACTAAGTTTAACTGTTGTTGTATAAGCGACTTAACTGAACTAAATTGTTGTTGCATAAACACAACGTTGTCAAGGAAATCAAACATTAGATTCACAAACTATAGTCTTGGAAACGACAAATGTTTGTTCTTGCAATATAAATTAGTCGAAATATTAATATCATAAAATTTTAAAGTTTAAATATAAAATTTGAAATTTTAATATTAAAATTTTAAATGATTAAATATCAAAACTTTCAATTTTAAATTTTAAATATAAATGTTTTAAACTTTTAGAATTTGTGGAAATGAGATAATTAATTTCTTTTAATATTTAATATTCAAATTGTTTTATGTGATGAAAATTTATTGTCTGATTCGCGATACAAGATAGACTTGCAAGCATATATGATAAATTACGGTCAAATGAAAAGGAAACCAATCACAACCACATATAATTGACACAATATAATGATAGTAACAAAATAGAATAAATACGATGAGTGAACAAGCAAAATATAATTTATGATAATCATGTGACTAGTTAATCCAAATCGCCTTTTGTAAATCAAACAAATGTTGTCAAACTACAACAGAGATGTGATATGAAGAGACAAGATGGAATTAGGTGACAACAATAATCAAAATAAGGATCCCCAATTTATAAAAATAAGGGCATATTAAACCCTTAACATTACATATTTCTTGTTTGACATAAAAAACAAGTGCATTAAGACCAAATCCAAAATAAAAACCTACACATGACACACCTCATCAATAAGCATAATCAAGTTGAGTTGCAAAATAGATTGTTTGATTACTTTCATAAATGCCATTGTAACAAAATCAAATCTGAATGAATTCAAAATGGAAAGATTACTTAGCAAATAGTTTTTAAAATAAATGCATCCAAGCATGTAGGAATGTGTAAATACAAAAGTCGGAGGGGACAACTTTACAATGGTACATGTATACTTTCATCTAGATTTAAGCACATGGTTCATTACCTTCTTTCACTTGTAGACTTAGTTGGGATAAATTTAGATATTAAGTTCTTAAACTTTTTAAAAAGGTCATTTTAAGGTAAGAAAGTATATTACATAAGGCATGCCTTTAATTATTTGACAATTTCAACATAAAAGCAAACAACCAAGTCAAAATTTTCTATTCTATTAGACAAATAGTGACTTAAAATTTCAACAATACAAATAGAACAATCTCCACTCTTACAATTCATTGCATATTCAAGTATCAACATCATCATAGTTGCAGTCCCAAACATTGTTGATTTATCTTTGAACTTAGAAATTTAAATTTTGAACCATTGGGGGTTTATATTCCAAATGGTTTTTAGAATTAAAAAAAAAACACTAAAAGTCAAGGAAGCTCATCTTCCTCATGTTCAACCCACTAGTAGGTTTTCTTATGGGTAAGTGCACAAAGATGGGGGGCCAAAAAGGGGTCTTAAGTGACCACTTTTTTCTGAAATCAAGAAAGACTGACCTTGGATGGGAAATTGAAGATAGTTATACTCAAAATTTTAAGATGCAACTAAAACAAGAGTCGTAGTGCTTTGAATCTACCTTCTAAACTATTTTTTTTGAAAATGGTAGAGATTAAGGGGTTCGAAAAGCAGGGCCACATAAATTGGTCTTTTTTTTTTCAAAAAAACCAATAACATAGCGTCTGGTGTGGTCCCCCTAAAATGTTAATTTTTTTAGTATTTTAGAAATTGTTTCGGTGAGAAATTAGCTAGCACCATATAGTTTATCCTTGATTTTTTTTGCTAATTTTTAAATGAATATATGATTTTTTTACTAATTTTCAAAGTGGACACATCCTAAAAAAAAAATTGAGCATGATCCCCCCTAATTTTTTGAAAAATAATCAAAAACCATTTTTTTAATGTGTAGAATGGAGTCTAGTTTCTAAAAATGTAATTTATCTAAAATTTCAATGAACGGTTAAAAATAAAGTAAAAAATACCAAACTTTGGTTTTTGACAAAAAATGGATACACCAACAAAAGAAATTAAAGATGAAAGCCTTAACATACTTAAAATGTGAAAAAAATTAAGAGAGAGCGTAACATTACCTAGGTGTTTTTTACTTGACCTTGAAACATGTGCAAACCTGATGGGTAGCACACTCGAGATTATGTCAATTTTTTTAGAATCTAAAAAAACACGTTTTGGGGTGTTGAAAAGTTGGTCCAAGCCTTTGGGTTGGAAATCCAAGCCAAAGGCTTGGAAATTCCCAAAGTAGAATAAAATTTGTATTATAATGTGCTCACGTTACGCCTTCTTTTAACTTAGTTTTTGTATGTTTGTATGTATGTATGTTTGTATACATGTTTGTATGTATGTATGTATGTTTGTATGTATGTTTGTATGTATGTATGTTTGTATGTATGTATGTATGTATGTATGTTTGTATGTATATACTTGAAACGAAAGGAAATAGGGGAATATGATATAGGGGGTTCACCACAATGATTTGATAACAAAGATCCTATTTCTCTAATTTCATTCAAGAAAATGAGATCCAAACTATGAGATGACCAACAACTAAAAGGTGAGTCAAATCAAGGAATGAATCAACAAATTTCCTCTCTATGCAAGGACGAGGGTATGAGCTAAATAGCACTTTGGGGAGAAAGATAAAAATCATCAAACAAACTCCAAAATGCAAGACATAAAATGCAAATGAAGGATAGTAATAAAATCTGACAGAAACAGTAATCAAAAGGAAGATCTGGAAAGGGGAAAAGGATGTGTACCTTTCACCAAAAGTCACCTTTTGAAGCTCACTAAGGACTCATTTTCCCTATGGTGAATGGGTCTTGGCTAGGGTTCGCTGAAATTTGTTTATGGGTTCTCCCCTACTGTGTCTGTACTCCCAAATTCCTGAATCTCACTATTGGACAACCATATATAAATTCTATAGAAGAGTTTTCGTGATATGACAAATTTTCTTGCAACTTTCTTCAATTTTGCTCTTCAAAGGATCTTCCACCTAAAATCTGTAATTACACATTAAAGAGAGAAAAATGTTGTTTGTTAGGTGAATGGGGGTTTGCCTTGGTCAAACCCCATTTTGGTAATTAAACCTTGAAATGAAATGAAACATGAAAGAAGGAATGATGAATGAACAACTCTATGTAACAACTCACCAAACCTTATTTGAACCTTGAATTGTAGATCTGTAACTTGCATGAATTGGATTCAATGGATGTGGATCTTGATCATGAAACTTTATTTGAAATAATGCCTTTGAATACTTGAATAGATCTTGAACACTACATCACCATATTAGCTCAAACAACATGCATGATGCAATAAATATTTGACACAATAAAAGGCATCTTAATTACTATAATAATCTTCTACAAATCTGCCCTTGAATGCCTTGACAATGCTCTTGAATTGCTCTATCAATGCTCTTGTGAAAATACTCTTGAGATAAATTGAATTTCTAGGTGAAACATAGTGAAATAACCTCTTATTTATACATGTCTTAAGATTAATTCCCGAAATTCAAATATCACAAGCCAACATTGAATTGTGGATTTGAAATCATTAAAATACCGCCAAAAACATATTTTAAAGGGGGGTCCTAGGTCTAAGTGAGGACCCATTCGTTTGGACACACATTGAGCTCAATATTAAACATTGTGTTGCATTTATGAATGTCAGGTTTTATCCCTTGGAAAATGCATTTAATTAGGCTTGGATTTGAATTAAAGGGGCCAATTAAGGAAAATTAACTTTAATTAGTTAACAAAGCTCTAGATTAATGTGAAAGTGTAAAGGTACACCATACAACACCAAAAATAAGGCACCATTAAGTCTATTTTATTTAAAAGGGCCCTAAACTTAATGTGAATATGTAAAACATATTATAACACTAAATTAAGTCATAATTAAGCTCATTTATTTATTAATTATTTCCGAAATTAAGTGTGAAAAAGGAATACTTTTTCTTACACTACAATACTCATGTATGTATTACCAGTTTAGGGTCAATGAAATAATGAGAGTTGATGGAATCAATTAGAACTATGAGGGCATGTTTTTTGAAAATAACTTTAACCTTCATGTTCCAAAGAGTGGAGATTCTACCAATACATATGTACAAATATTTTAGGAGGATCACCAATAGGTGGATCCATAACCAAGGGTGGTTCCTCTTCCTATATTTTTGGGTCATCTTCCCACTCATCTACCTCGATTGGACATTCCATATCAAGAAAATACAACTTTCGTTTGACACAATGATGATCAAGGGTAATTTTTCCATCATAATTATAACACAACCCTTTATCTCAAGCGAAGAACTCTTGTTTCTATTGAACATTGAGATGTTTTATAGTTGTGGCACAAGGAGTTTAATTAGAAACAAGATAATTCACCATATTAGGCTTGAAGGAGTGAACATAGAGAAGTGACAATGAGTTGTAAACTTATATTCTACAAGTTTGTCCAAACATGTCCAACTACCATCATATCCTTAGATTTAAAATTTTTAACCTTGACATGGATCTCCTCCTTGAGGCCATTGATGAAAAAATAGTTGGTGAAGAAATAATCTATCAAGCCTTCAATTTGGTAGTCATACACAAAACCTAGTTTTCATAATTTGATTGAAGCTCTTATAAACTCTTCATAGGTACATGTGACTAAAGTAAACAAAAATATGTCTTTTGAATTTAATCCAATTAGGTTTAGGATTGACCTTTCTATACTATGTGCACCATTAAATTGGTTTTGTTTCCAGGTTGAGTGAGATAATAGGGACCATGTTCCCCCAAGGAGTATTATGGAGAGTAAAATATTTTTCATCACAATAGATCCAACTAGTAGGGTATGCACCAAAAAATAGGGAAATCAAGTTTCGGTTCCCAAGGTATAATGTTGGTGTGAAAGTTAGATTTGATATGTCCGAAGTAGTCATTGAAGTACTTAGGACTAGCTAGAAAATTTAGAGATCAATAAGGGAGGAGATGCTAGATTCAAATTCCTCTAATTTAGTATTTATTGTGGCATCCATTTCCCTAGAGCGAGTATTCACCATTAGGAGGGGTCCCAAAGTGTCTTTAAAAAATGTGTCAAATTTATACACTAAAATGGTCAACTTGAAGCTCTAGAGGATAGGGTTTAGGGTTTTAGGTTGATGCTATAGGGTATAGGGATGAGGGTTAAGGGTGTAGGGTTTAAGGTATAGGGTTGAGGGTTGAGGGATAGTGTTCAGGGTGAGGGTATAGGGAATAGGGAATAGGGTTTAGGATATTGGATTGAGGCTATTAGGTTTAGGGTTTAGCATATAAAGTTGAATGTAGGGTTTAGGGTTTAAGTATAGGGTTGAGGGTTTACAATTGAAGGATAATTTTAGGTATGAGGGTATAGGGTTTAGGGTTGAGGGTTTAGGATATTGGGTATAAGGTATGGGGTTAAGGGTTGGGAGTGTAGGATTTAGGGATTAAGCATATGGTTGAGGGAATATGGTTATGGGATAATGTTTAGGGTTTAGGGTATAAGGTGGAGGGTATAGGGTATAAGGATGAGGGTTGAGGGTGTACAGTTTAGGGTTTAAGTTATAGGTTTGAGGGTTGAGGGATAGTGTTCAAGGTTGAGGGTATAGGGTTAAGTGTATAGGGTATAGGGATTAGGGTTTATGATATTTGGTATAGGATTGATGGTATTGGGTTTAGGGTTGAGGGTTTGTAATTGAGGGATAATGTTTAGGGTTGAGGGTATAAGGTTAAATGTATAGGGTATAGGGGTTAGGGTTTAGGATATTGGTGTTGAACACACCAGAATATTGAGAGGGGGTGACTTAGTTTTCTTTCAAATTCAATCCCAATTAACTACTATTGAAGTTAGGTTATACCAATTAAGCATTAATCCACTTAATCAAAACAAGAGAGAAGATGAGCAACCTCACAAGAACACATATAACACTAGATCTATGTGGAAAATCCCACAAGGGAAAACCATGGTGAGAAATGTTGCTAGGAGCTACTATCCTAATCCAACCTCACAAGTAAATAACAGCTTATAAATTTGATTTTGGGCTAAAACTCAAGGAAGAAATAAATCCCTTACTTTGTTTTAGGGGATAAAACCCAAGGAAGCTACTACTCCCTAATTGAAAGAAAGAACAACTAAAATATGATTGATTTTATGGCTTCAACCACTAATAGTCATCAATTCTACACATTAGGTTAGTAGTGGATCTTGTCACGCTCTTCTCATGCACTCATAAATCTTCACACACTTCCATCACACTCTTCACATCTTTTATCTTCTATATATATTATTTGCATGCTTGCAAAATACAAATTCAACTGGCCATAAACAAGAAATTATGAAACTTATAGCATATCGGTCTACATATTCATTGGTGATATATAAAAATGATAAAAAATTATTTACATTCACCCAGATGAGTTGACATGACACACACAACATCTGCAAACACTTCATAGACTCTAGTCAAACTTGAATTAGTGGCACACATCACCAACATACCCTAGTTGGCCTCAGAAACAACAAAACTTCTCAAAATGACTTGAAAACTTTATGTGGTATTGGAAAAATGAAATATCTTCATGGAATTCAAACATGAGATACTATGAAACATTTAGAGTGTCTACATAAACTCAAACCATTGATTTGTACAATCTTCTATTGGCATAAGAAAGAAAACATATGTTCTGATGAAGGACAAGTATCCATGACCAATTGTAACACTCTATCATCAAATAAATATACTTGTGGAGCACCAAACCACTTTAATCTCCTATATAGAATGTATTGGACATCACTAAACATTTCCTCAAAACTGTGTGGCCAAAACATCACATTCGGAGGAATGCAAAGCATTCCAACAAGCCTTCATCACTACTTTATACTGCTAGAGCACAAACCGAAACTGTCACATGTAACTTTCATAGTAGAAGGATTAATGACTTGAGATCTTGGATATAACACCTTCACATCTCTATTTACCTATCTTCTGAATTGCAAGACTAAATCTTGCTCTGTGGAAGGATGCAAACCAAAACATTGTGTCTCTACCTTAAGATATGTACTATGAAAGCATTGGACAAAATTTTTGTAGCTTTTCTCTAAGTGTAGTACATCAAACTGGAAAAATAACAATGTATACATACTGAAAACACTTTAGGACATGTGTACCCACCTCTGTGTCATGTTTAAACAACAAATTAATCCTCACATTGCAATGCAGACTTGCACCAATTGATATCTTTGCATATTGACTATCTTCAGAGCATACACAATCTTCAACACACTTTTGACATCAATGAAAATCTTGATATTATCAATAAAAAACAATTGGGTATAGGGTTTAGGTTATAGGGTTGAGGGTATAAGGCATAGTGTTAAGGGTTGAGAGTGTATGGTTTAGGGTTTAAGTATCAGGTTTAGAGACAATATTCAAGGTTTAGGGTACAAGGTTGAGGGTATATGGTATATGGATGAGGGTTGAGGGTGTAGGGTTTAGGGTTTAAGGTATACGGTTGAGGCTTGAGGGATAGTGTTTAGGGTTGAGGGTATAGGGTTAAGTGTATAGGGTATATGGATTAGGGTTTAGGATATTCAGTATAGGGTTGAAGGTATTGGGTTTAGGGTACAAGGTTAAATATAGGGTTTGGGGTTTAATTATAGGGTTGAGGGTTGAGGGATAATGTTCATGGTTGAGGATATAAGGTTAAGTGCATAAGGTATAGGGATTAAGTTTTAGGATATTGGGTATAGGGTATAAGGTATAGGGTTGAGGGTATAAGGCATAGGGTTAAGGGTTGAGAGTGTATGGTTTAGGGTTTAAGTATAGGGTTGAGGGACATTGTTTAGGGTTTAGGGTATAAGGTTGAGGGTAATGGGTATAAGGATGAGGGTTGAGGGTTTATGACCTTTAAGGTCTAAGGTATAGGGTTGAGGGTTGAGGAATAGTGTTCAAGGTTGAGGGTATAGGGTTAAGTGTATAGGGCATATAGATTAGGGTTTAGGATATTGGGTATAAGGTTGAGGGTATTGGGTTTAGGGTTTACGATACAAGGTTGAAAGTAGGGGTTAGGGTTTAAGTATAGGGTTGAGGGATGAGCTTTTACAGTTGAGGGACAATGTTCAAGGTTGAGGGTATAAGGTTAAGTGTATAGGGTATAGGAATTAGGTAAATTAGGATATTTGGTATAGGGTTTACGATATAGGGTTGAGGGTATAAGGTATAGGGTTAAGGATTGAGAGTGTAGGGTTTAGGGTTTAAGTATAGGGTTGAAGGATAATGTTCAGGGTTTAGGGTATAAGGTTGAGGGTATAGGGTATGGGGATGAGGGTTGAGGGTGTAGGGTTTAGGGTTTAAGGTATAGGGTTGAGTGTTGAGGGATAGTGTTTAGGGTTGAGGGTGTAGGGTTAAGTGTATAGAGTATAAGGATAAGGGTTTAGGATATTTGGTATAGGGTTGAGGGTATTGGGTTGATGGTTGATGGTTGATGGTTGATGGTTTAGGATACAAGGTTGAATGTAGAGTTTAGGGTTTATGTATAGGGTTGAGGGTTGAGGGTTTATGATTGAGGGATAATGCTTAGGGTTGAGGGTTCATGATTGAGGGATAATGTTTAGGGTTGAGGTTATAACGTTAAGTTTATAAGCTATATTGATTAGTGTTTAGGATATTATGTATAAGGTTTAGGGTATAGGGTTGAGGGTATAAGGCATACAGTTAAGGGTTGACAATTATGGTTTAGGGTTTAAGTATAGGGTTGATGGACAATGTTCAGGGTTTAGGGTATAAGGTTGAGGGTATAGGTTATAGGGATGAGTGTTGAGGGTGTAGGGTTTAGGGTTTAAGGCATAGGGTTGAGGGTTGAGGGATAATGTTCAAGGTTGAGGGTATAGTGTATAGGGTATAGGGATTAGGGTTTAAATATTGGGTATAGGGTTGAGGGTATTAGGTTTAGGGTTGAGGAATAATTTTCATGGTTGAGGGTATAAGGTTAATTGTATAGGGTATATGGTTTATGGTTTAGGATATTGGGTATAGGGTTTAGGGTTTAGGGTTGAGGTTATAAGGTGTAGGGTTAAGGGTTGAGAGTGTAGGGTTTAGGGTTTAAGTATAGGGTTGAGGTTATATGGTTGAAGGATAATGTTTAGGGTTTAGGGTATAAGGTTGAGGGTATAGGGTATAGAGATGTGGATTGAGGGTGTAGGGTTTAGGATTTAAGGTATAGGGTTGAGGGTTGAGGGTGTTAGAAATCTGAAATAGATTGAATAACCCAAGGAAATTTTTAAGAGAAAATCAAAGTTACATAAACTAGAAACAAATAAGAATGCAATCCAGGAATTTGAAAGATTTTGCAATGTTGATGTGACTGAATTGTATTAAGAGCTTCCAAGTTGAAAAGATACAATGCAAGATATTGCAAGAAGATTATAGAGTATGCAAATTCAAGCCAGGTAGTGAGTTTATATAGAACTTAGGAGAGGAGGTAGGTGTGAATTCCAACCAATAGGAATCAACCACAAAAAAGTGGAGATGGACCACCAAAAGTGGAGGATACCACCAAAAGTAGAAAGTCGTTCCAACCTTTAAGGAAGGGGACACCACACACTTATCTCATAGTAATAAACTCACTTTATTAGATCTTAAGAAAGCTTGATAAAGTGTAGGAAAAACCTAGGACTAAGGGAAAATAAATTAATCCACTAAGAAAATGAAAACCTACACCAAAACCCCCCTTAAGCACAACTTAGGAGGATGTAAAAGATGACGGGTCCTAAAAAATGAGGCCATGTTAGGTACCCATGTACATATCAAACTTCCCTCAAAAGAAGAGAACAAGCCCCCAAAATAGTGAGAGAAGAAAAGAAGGAATAAGTAGCCCCCCCGCCCTCCCCCCAAGGAGATACAATGGTAGATGCTTGAAGATGAATGTAAAAGGTGATCCACAATCATTGAAAAACATTCCTCCCCTTAGGAAGAAAAAAAACTAAAGGTGTATGTGAGCTATCTCCCCACTCCTAAAATGAATATGTAAGAATAAAACTCAAGATGTATGGAGTCTTGTGCCGTAGAAAAAAGTACCCTTTGCTTGACATGGGATTGATTCATGATAAATTGGACTTAATGAGGCCTTGATTCAGGTGTTGTGAGGAATTTTATGCATCCAAACTAGGTCTTGGACCCTTTCAAATGCATTTAACGATGTCTTGTAAAGGTGTTGAAAAGTCTTGTAATGGACTTTCACGCTTTTCTAGACTTAATGAACCCATTCCTCCCTAATTAAACATTATAAAATGTGTTTAATAACATTATTACATCAATCTAGAAGGTTTTTAACTTAAACTTAATGATAAACTAGTGTTGTAATGTGTCTTTCACGTTCACATTAGTTCTTGTGCCTTTCTAGGCTATGTGGACCTCATTTTAGTGTTGTAAAGTGTATTTAATCACACTTTCACATTGATTTATGTGTCCCAATCCCTAATTAACCTTTACATCATCACTAATAGGCCTCCATTAACCCATATTGTGCATCCCGATGCCTAAATTGATCAAATACCTGACAAAGTTACATTTTAGACCTTATTTCCTTATCTCCTGGCTTCTTAGCTGTCAGATTGGCCCCCATGGGACCCATTTTTCATGCATGGTGAATAAGTCCCATCCATGTGGGACCCATTCGCCATGTGTGGTGAATGAGTCCCATTTGGCTCAATTTTGACCTTTGAGCGAGAAAAAAAATGAAATTTGAGTTTAATATTGCTTCATGTCAGCCTATGATGAGTTATTAATGGGTAAAATAGGTGAATTTACTATAAAAGCACCTCTCTAAACTCATTTTTACATCCACCTACTTAATTCACATATTCATCCTCCAATCTTTCATCTCAAGTCAAGCAACTTAAGGTTTTATCATTGCAAGACATCAAGAAAGCTCCTAAGAACATTCAAGGGCTAAATCTTCCTCCATTGCTGCAGAAATCCAAGATCAACATCATGGCAAGGTAATATATTCCATTATTGCAATTTTTATTCTATTCTTTCATCATTTTGGTTTAAATACCTAAATGGGGTTTGACCAAGGAAAACCCCCATGCCCTAACATTGAAAATCTCTCTTTTGCCTTGTGTTTTTGCAGATTTAGGACTTTTGAAAGCTTGGAAATCATTGAAGATCAAGTTATTAAGTTTCTCTAGTCTTCTCCTCATTCAACAAGTCAAAATATCAACAAAAGATCATTTCTAGACCTATAAATCATAATTTTAGAAGCAGACGCTTGTAAGAAGTCAAAGTGTAGATTGAAAGCTTCAAAATCCACCTTTGAAAATTCAAAACTTCAAAAGTGGTCTCATTCACCATGGGTGGCGAATGAGTCCCATTTCTAGGTTAGTTTTGTATTCTCTGCATTTTCTGACACCCTTTTGATAGAAACATGTTTCAACTTAGTTTACCAGAACTGGGATTGATTCGCCTAGAATGGTGAATGAGTCCCTCCAAGATTGAAAATTAGTATCAACAGTGTTTTAGAAGAAATTTCCAGTCTCCTTCAAACCTTCAGGTGTACACTTTAAGTTTCATTCATTTATGTTTAGCTTTGCACTTGTTTCTAGTTCATTGTTGCATTACACAATGTGTTTTCAACATCACTTGTTTCTTAGGTTTTGCATTTATATTTGATCAATTTCATAGCTTATTTGCATTTAGATTATCTCATTTAGCCTAAATAACATCATATACATTGCATAATTTGAGTGAACCTAGCTAGATCTTTTGGTCCTACTTTCTCCTTTTAGGTGAAAAACCCTAGAAGTGCTAGAAAGGATATAGGGTGCCAAAAATCTACGGTTCAAGTCTCAGAACTTGGCTCAATTGTCCCTATGTTGATGTTGAAAGCTGTTACAATCAAATTAGGCATTCTAGGCCACACTACTGAAAATGAAAACTCAGAATCTCCTAGAGACTAATGTAGAACACCATTCGAAGACTCAAGTATCTCCTCTAAAGATGTCTCCCCAAAATTTTGATCCAAAGTATCCACAATCATGTCAAATTGTGATGAATGATCATGTAGAGAATGAACAAGAGGGTCAAAGTGTTTCCTCACAACAATTGAAGAAGAATCATCTTAATCAAAGAGAAGATAAATATACTCAATCTAGTGTCTCCCAAATCTACAATATGTATCTCCATAAACAAGTCTGAAATACCTATCAAGAGATCATCCCAAGATGAATTAGGAAGACTATAGATATCTTAATGCAAGAATTCATTGGAAGCTTTCGAAGAAGCAACTCCAAACTCTTAAGTAGCAATAGTAGATGCAAGGAAAAAAGAGTGATCTTCAAAGAGAAAACATATGTCCTCAATAGTGTCATTTGGATCCAAGATGAGGGAATCTACAAATAAATAAGAAATGTCTAGTAGAAATTGATCCTAATGAACTGAATCCAGAATACATAAATGATCCTATTGTAATGAATTACTTGAGGATTTTAAAGAATCAACTCTGGAATCTGAAGTTGCAATAAGTGATGTCGATGTAATCTCAACTTGAGGATGAGAAGCAAGAGAAGTCTCTAGTGCATCTAAATTTTCAAGATGTGCATAATACTTAAGATCCTCTAAAGTAGCATCATCAAAGGTTATATTATCTACATCATCAAGTGGAATGAGGCAATCTATAGCAGGATCATCTGGGAATGGAGAAACATGAGGGTCTTCAAACATCTCCCAAATCTTGGGTCAAAGTGTGTGGGGACATTCAATGTCTGCTATAACCAACATAGTGTAAGAATCAACATAAGAACCAATGATTCTTAATACACGATCAATTTTATTACCCTATACTGATTTCCTTCTAGGTGTGTTTGGTTTAGGCATGAAACATAAAGTTAAGGAAAAAAAATTAGCCATATGAGATGGGTTAAAATGCCTTTTTTCCAAGAATCATAATTAGCCTTATCCAAAATTATCATAGAGGGATGAGTAGAAAAACCCATGATACAATCCTTAAATGATTATAAAGGAACACCAAAAAAGAACATCAATACACTCCCACCATTTTAACTAGTATCAAAGATCAACCCTCAAATATTATAAGGTTGACACTTTATAATTTAGTGCGATTAGAAAGGCTTTTCCAAGATACAATGCTCAATAGGCTCAAAATAACCAAAATTAAAAATTCTAATACAAAATAAACCTCTGAAACAAAATATAGAAAAATTAGCTTTATGGTTGTGTAGTGCTCTCCAAGACCTTTCCAATGCCTACTTGTTTCCAAAAAATGGAGCACCGAGGCAAAAGTTATGGCCTTTTGAAGAAATTTGCACCAAATAGCTTCAACTTGCAATATCTCGTAGAAAATGGAAAAAATATTTTCAATAACTCTATGGATGGAAATTTCTCATCTCCAACTTTTCGATGATATCTTGTTTGTAAAAAATGGTCACCATGGCAAAAAGTTATGATTTTTTTTAAATGGCTAAATTTAGCCTATAGTGATGACCCTCCTAGCAAAAGAAAAATTTGCCAAAAATAAAATTCGTCTAAAATAGATATTTAATTTTATATGAGAATAGGGATTTTTGGGCCTTCTGAATGCAATGGAAAGGTCCATTTGGGCCGAAAATGCTTTAATAATTTTTTTTTTGCTAGATTCGAGCTTCAAACCCTTGTTTGCAACTATGTCAAATGATCTCCAATTTGGACGAAATAAAAGTCAATCTTGAATTTCTTGAGCCTTCTGGATGTGTTGGAATAGTAAAAAATACTACTATTTGTTAGAGTATAGGACCATCAAGAGGATGGGGGTGAATCAGTGGTCTAATTACAAATTAAATTTCAATACTTAGCTCACTTATCTTATGCAAAGCAATCCATTGTAAACACTTCAACCATTATAGATATTAACTGTTTAGAGAGTAACAATAACATGTAAATTATAGCATATTACTTGAACCAAAATATCCAATCAAGCACAATATAATAGACTACTAAGAAGAGACATAACACTAGGTTTATGAGTGGAAAAACCCTAAAAGGGTAAAAAAACCACTTTGAAAATAGGCTTCACTAGGCCTCGTGCTACCAAAACCTTACAGGTTACAAGTTGTGTGCCTCATTGGCTGAAAAACAAGCCTCACTAGCTAAAACCTTTAGGTTACAACTTGTGTGCCTCACTGGCTAACCACAAGTCTAACTGGCAAGCAACAAAAGAGAATGAATAAAAAACACCAGAGAGTTACTCTATTTCAATTCAAATCATCCCAACAAGCTCTGATAAACTAAATACCCTGTTCAATTGTAGAAGGAAAATAAACCTATTGTACCTTCCTTGTCATCATCATTTCAATTAGAACTTTATAACTGCTCTATCAAAACCCTATCCAACCTTGTCTCAACATATCAACAATTTGAAGACACAATTAAACATAATTCATTCACCCTTTTTGCAATCACCATACTTTGTTTATGAAGAATACATTACCTTGAATACCTGAAAGATTCAATCATCTAGATCAAGCTTAATCAATCTCCAGGTCAGAGTTGATCTGATGTGGAAGACGATCTATGACAAACATTACTAAAGTGAATGTGCATAAAGGTGAACAAATCCTTAATGCCTTAAGCTTAACTGAAAAGAAATTAAATAATGGAGCAACAGGAACAATAAAGAGAGAGAATTGTAACATAGAACAAAGAGAGGGAAGAGGACACAAGATTGATTACAGAGTTCATCCGAGTGGACTACGTCTTCGGGTCTATCTCAACTAAGTGACCAATCTATTAACAATACTCCAAATGCAGTAAAATATCTAAAAAGAGCCTCTTGGAAACTGCTTTACAATCTTCTATAGCATGTCCACAAAGTCATGGTACAAAATTACTCACTCAAATCACCTCACATATAGGCTCTCAAAGCCACAAGGCTGATTTACAAAGAACAAGAAAAAAACTTTTCCTAAAGGCTCTGCTACAAAATCAGAGCATTATTACATCAAAAATTTCCTATTCCTCCTCAAATTCTCCTCTCACTTGGAAAACTTGGATCCAAGAATGTGTTGATGATTGAATTCCTCATATCACTCCTTTTTATAAATGAAATTTACCCATTTGGGCCAAAACCACCAAAATTTGTAATTTTCCCCCCTTTAGGAAAAATAAAAACCAAACCCCCCTTATTTACAAACAAAACAATAATATCCCCTTTAAATCATTTAAATTTGTTTTTGAGCCCTTGATTTATTGTTCATTCAGACTATTTGGTTGGGGGTTTTTTTTGTTTATTTTAGTTTGAAATTCCAACTAATAACCACTTAAGATTATTTACATATTTTAAAATATTATTTAAACCCTTGAAAATATTTCATTCAGGCTATTATAAGTTTTGTTTGTTTGGGGTTTTGTTTTTATTTAATTCTAATCCCACCTAATAACCATGAAAAGTATATTTGTAATTCTCCTAAATCTGCAACCTATGGAGAAGATAACTCCACAAAAAGAGGGTTTACAACAACTCAAGGGATAAGATGAGAGAAAATCCTATGAATCTCTCAACTCCTCCTTGAGAATAGGAAAATAGTTGTGAGGTGGATTCTCACACAAAAATAATTTCCCATTTTACAAATTAAATGAATAATACATGAGAATTCTACTCACTTCAAGTATTAATCATTTTTTCCAATTTAACATTTGAATAATACATGAGCTTCCCACACTCATTTCAAGTATTAATCATTTTTTTTCAATTTTAAATGAATAATGTACATGAGTTTTCTTCCAACCCATTTGAAGCAATAATCATTTCTTTTAAACTTTGTCACCTATCATAAATTTTTTAATGATTTATCTTATGGTGAGTAAAGTAGGAAATTTTCACCTTCTAACGGGCCCTTGTGCCCGATTTGACCGAACTTTGACTGGCCATAACTTGGACGTATGAACTCCTTTTTTTCCCATTCAAGTTGCATTGAGTCCAGTTTCTCGAATAATTCGACATGGTGCTGATTTTGAGAACATCCAAAATAGTTCAATTTTTAGGGTTCTAAGATCCACTTGGATCAAGAGCACATACCAACTAAATTCAAGATAACTTCAGTCAATCTAAATCATGCAATTCTGAATTCACCATTCTATAGATACCATTCTTTTTATAGAAGCTCAATCACCATTCTCTATCATATTACCACTAGGAATTTGAATAAAAAACCATTCACATAAAAACCCTTTCAACATCATAATACAAGCTCTGTTCATTTCATACTTCATCAATCATCTATCAATAACTTTTTATAAAAGGTTGCAGTCATATTCCTTTCATTCTCAAAATCCACATTCAATGTATTGAATAGCAAAACTTTCTAAAAACCAAAACTATCATTCTCTTCACATGACCTCAACACTAACTCATGTCCCTGAATTAGAGGTATTAAATTAATTATTTATAAATTTATTCCAATAAATTAATATCAAAAGAATGACTTTATATTTAATTAATTTAATAAAAGTGACTAAATAAAATAATAAATCATAAAGTCACTTAAAGGAATAAAATATTATTATTTCTAGAAGCTTCCTAGAAGTCAATGAGAATTC
The DNA here is from genome assembly GCA_007258455.2 of Sequoia sempervirens. Classification (NCBI taxonomy): domain Eukaryota; kingdom Viridiplantae; phylum Streptophyta; class Pinopsida; order Cupressales; family Cupressaceae; genus Sequoia; species Sequoia sempervirens. Next base: position 124,689,865 of record VDFB02058242.1, read on the forward strand.
TTTATAAGGAGCTCAATGGAATCCATTTTAGCATGCTTATGTCTTGAATTCTATTCTCATTACCACTTTGGTAAGAAGCTTGAATGTTTTTAATTGCGTGAGGGTTTGAAGACTCTAGAGTACTAGGTTCGGTTGTGAAAGATCAATCCTGGCTAGAGTTGTGGAGAATTCCATCTAGGGTTTCTATAGTTGCTTCATTGGAGAACTTGACAGGTGCAATGGCTAATGTATTATTGCCCTTCTGACAAGAATTGTGGTTTGATGTGATAGTTTATTATCGCATCATCATCATTGCAAAAATTGAGGTATTGTTGCAACCATAATTTCATTGAAGAGCAACATTTGATGTATTGTTGCATTACTATTTGAAGAGGATGATTATTCCTACAGGTTTGCTATTTCCAAATTTTAATGATCATTCACCCAAAATTTGGAGAATATAGAGATTCGATTTATGAAGAAAATAAATACAAAATTTTGTGAAGATTTGCAACCTTGAAGAAATCATTATTTTGTAGTTTGCAAGACATCTTCAGTCATAAAAGAAGGATCAACATTATCTTGTGAAGGAAGTCGATTTAATTCAGTCACAAAAGACAAATAGAGTGACCAACTCAGATAAGACAAATTTTCCAGCAATAAGACAAATCGACCTGTCTCTTGGAAAATAATATATTTGAAAGATATTTCATTAGACTTTAATTTGGTAAAGTCAAATTTTGATCTAGGGAAACAATTACTTCATAATAGTTGAAGGATTTCCAATAAGACAACAATAGATGATACAATTTCATTAGGCGGAAACATTAATCACTCCAAAAGCTCGATTTACATTAAAATTATATTGGAATTATTTTGGAAGTCTTTTCTAGGTGCATAATACTAGCAAATTGTATAGGTTCAATTTTGAAGATAAAGGAAAAATAAAATTCAAAATTGCTAGAAGAAGGGTCACAGGTCTACAAGAACATTGGCGCTGCACTTTTCATTCAAGATTGGGCAATTTGGGAGAAGGATGATTCAGTTTAGCATTGTTGGCTCGATTTCTTGAGGAAATTTTTCCTCTTGCCTGGGCACTTCTGTAGTTGGGACGATTGTGTAGATTGAGAGTATTGTTTTCTATTCATTGCTGGGCGAATCATCCTCACGTAGGCATTACTTCTAGGTTCTTACATTTTGTAATCATTGCATTTCATTTGGTGATTGGACTATTAGGAAGGAAATCATTGTCAAAATGTGATGTTTACATTGTAATATTTGCATAGTTTTCAGTCAATTAAATTGCTGTCAAGGCAACCTCTGTATTGGTCATTGCATATAAAATATCTTGGTCACATTAGAATGAACTGTCATATAAGTTTGAGTTTGCATTGTAAGTTATTACTTAGTGAGAGTCCAATTGCATCAATTTGAGTTGGAATGGTCTTTATTTCAATGTAAATCATTGGAAAGAAGTGTATCTCACAAAGAGCAATTTGTATTGTAATTATTTGAGTTTCAAAACAATAAATATGAGAAGTTGATATTACATGCCAATTGCTTGTTAAAATACCATGTTGTTGTAGCTGTATTCTTGCATCATTTTTGGAAAGTCAAGATAAACATTGCATTGCATCTCAATTTCATATTAGTCATTAATAGATTTCAAAAGAGTCTTTATGTTCATGAGATCATCATATACACCAAAAAAACCAAAAATAAACATCCACATCAGTTGTGAAATTTTGCAAAGAAAGTGTTTGATGAAATTCCCGAAGAGTAAAAACTGAAAATTAAGTTCAATTTTTGCAAGGCTCTTTACAGTGGTATCAGAGCTAAGAATTCTTCTAGCCTATTGGGTAGATTGAAATTGTTTCAATTGTAGATCAAAAATTTCAGTTGAACATCATGGTTTGAAAAGAATCTATAATGGTTACTTATAAAGAATATCTTACACTCCCACAAGATATTAGAAATAATTTCCCTTTGAATTGCTATGTGGAGAATCAACAAGAGTATGGCCACCAAACAAGGGGTTCAAAGAGATGTGAGCAACCAAAGGTGGAAGACATCTTGGAAGAATTGGAAGAAATTATGAACTCACAACAAAGACTAGCTCAACATGGAGAAGCTATTTCATAATGGTTTACATCACAAGACAAGAAGGAGAATCATGGGGTATCTATAGGAGATATATCTAGAAGTCTCTATAATGAATTTTTAGCAGTTACTGATTAGCCACAGTTGAACCTAAGGAGGCCACCAAAGTTATTCAAGAAAGAATCAAGTTCGTAGATAAGAAATTCAAACTCTTACCTCAGACTAAAACAACTCTCCTTAGCATTTTGGAGGAAGCAAAAAGTTATCTCTGCAAGGTTAGTAAATCACCTTCTCAAACAATGGATATAGCTATGTCTCCATTGGTACATTCATTGGTCAAGCCAAAGTTGATGAGACATCAAGATGAGGAGATAAGACTTGCGGTTGTCACTTGCATAAGTGAAATTATGAGGTTTATAGCTCCTAAAGTTCCCTATGATGATGAAAAAATGAGAGAGGCCATGCAGTTTATTATTGAAAGCTTTAATGGGTTAGGTGATATCATAAGTCATACTTTTAGTAAGAGGATCAAAATTATAGAATTGATGGAAAAAGTGTAGTCATGTGTTATCGTGTTTGATTATGATGGTCTTATTATCCAATTATTTGATTGCTTCATTGTAGTAATTAGGAAGTGTCATTCAGACAAGGTAAAGACATATATGTTCAACATCTTGTATTTGATCCTAGATGAGGATGATGATGTTTGCAAGCAGTTGCAATGTGATTTTTTAACCATTTGGAGAAGAGAACATGTTTCAAATGTAACATATGATCTCTCAAAAAGATTGGTTTAATAGAAGATCGAGAAGTTCAGGGAACAACTGACTACAGAAGAGTTGATCTCATTTGGCCTACAGGTTCCATCTTCTATTCAAGAAGATAGCATGCCATCATCCAGTGGATCAACTAAGTTGGATGATGAGATCAAAGAGAAAATTGAGCCCTCTTATGTTGAGACACCTAATCAAGGCATTAAGGGCATTCCCACAGGTGGAATTAGTGTTGTCCTAATTCCAAATCAGGATGTATGTATGTAGGACTTTATGGAAGAATAGAGTTATGTGACTCAAGCAATTCAAGAATAATTTGATGCTTCTTCATGTGAAGTAAAATTTGTTCAAACACCCCATAGTCTGCACAGTTTGAAGAATCAGTTGAAGGTGAATGAGGATGAGATTGTGGCAACATTGTCTCATCATGATAAAATGCACAAGTTAATTGAAAATCACCTTTGGATGGTTTAGTTGGAGAGAAGAAAAAAAGGGATTGAGGTAGAGTCTTCTCATGACAACTTGCAGTAAATCAAAGAAGGTATGGGAACAATGAAGACAAATTATTTACACCTTCTTTCAGTTCAAGACCACCTTCTCAACCTCGTTGAGATTTATTTAGATTCTTTGAAAAGGAAAGAAGAAGAAGTTGATAATCTTTGCTTATAGTCTAGCATGGCTCACCTTTCCTTACACAAAGTAGAAAATTCTATTGCAGCTACAACGATGGTCCAAGAGAATGAGACAAGAACCTTGGAGGTTAAACAAACCATTGAAGGGATTGGTGAACTCCATAGGGATGAGATGAAACATTATGACTTCAACACTTTTCCAGTTGGAGAGGTGCAACATGAGGATGCAAATTGGAGAAAATTTGAGGATCAATTCTCACATGTGGATATAGGGTCTCTTGTGATGATTAGGAAAGAGGAGTCAATGGGTGACAAATACATTACTTTTGATCTCGAGAGGCATATGAATGAGTTGTCAATTGATTTCAGTCCATGGTTTTGGAATAGGCATGTTGGTGATAGTATCCTAACACCATCATCATGGGTTTTACCTCCTACTTCATTTATTGATGGCTGTCCTACTTTGTTGGTTAGAGTTCTGATAGATTACACTTTGAGGGCAACAACTATTAGGATGAGTAGGAGAAGATGTGATAGCTATTTTGGTGTTGGAGGATATTTTGATGATGGTTTCTTATCATCATTTAATAATTATAATATGCTTTGCTCCATCATGGATATGATTCATAGGTTGCGTGGTGTTGTTTTGATTTATACCAATAGCTTGTCAAAGATTTGCATGTGATTCTATGCACCTATGGTTGGCATTTTTCACATCCATAGTTGACCACTTGGTGTAGAATAGATTGTTGATGGCATGGAAACATCGGGTGTGAGTATAGGATTAGGAATCATGGGGAAGTTGAGCACAAGGCTCTACATTGGTATTGTAGAGATTGACATTGGACAACCTTATCAAGAGAAGTTGGTTTCTTCTAAGTCTTGCTCGTTGGATCTTTGTACTATTCTAGAGATTGACAGTACCTCATGTCTTATGAGGAATATGGTATTCATGACTACTTTGGGATTCCTTTGGCACAAACTAGTGAATTCCACCTTGATTGCATCATGAGGTGTGCTCATCGGTTCACTTTTAGCTTGCATACATAGGATTTGACTATGTCTTTGATATCATAGAGAGATGGATTGAATAAGAAGTTTCCTAGTCCGCTCTGGTATGACTTGTTTTTGACCATGGGTGATGACTCCAAGTTGGGAAAGTTTTCTACTTTGTTCTCTCTTGCTGATAAGGATTTATAATCTTTCTACATTGGGGTATTAGAGGTTATCAGGGTGGCACAATGGAAAGTGACATGTGTTGACTTTCCAATTGATTCATGGGATCCAAGTAGAGCTCAATTTTGGTTGGTGTGGATGCATGAGGTTCATTACTGTAGTTCATGGATGGAAGAGCTCACTAATTAGTGGATGGTAGAGATCCCTATGCATAATTTATATAGAGATGATTTTTGGAGTTGGGATCTAGGAGTTTACTTGTTGGGCAGTTGGCTTCATAGATTGATAGGGCTTGATAGTGTCAGGAGTTACAACTGTATACAAAGGTTGCTAGTTGGAGTTCTTTACAAGATCATTTGGGATCCGAGAGGTTGCATATGGTTTGTTATTTAGGTATCAGATGTTGTGGCAGTTGAGTGGATTTGCAATTGTGGATTGCTTGAGGGAAAACAATCTTTGGGAAGGGAAGACTGTCATGTTCCTGAATTGGAGGTATTAAATTAATTATTTATAAAGTTATTCCAATAAATTAATATCAAAAGAATGACTTTATATTTAATTAATTTAATAGAAGTGACTAAATAAAATAATAAATCATAAAGTCACTTAAAGCAATCAAATAATATTATTTCTTGAAGCTTCTTGGAATTCAATGAGAATTCTTTATAAGGAGATCAATGCAAGCCATTTCAACATGCTTATGTCTTGAATTCTATTCTCATTACTAGTTTGGTAAGAAGCTTGAATACTTTGCATTGCTTGAGAGTTTGAAGAATCTAGAGTACTAGGTTCAGTTGTGAATGATCAACCCTAGCTAGAGTTGCGGAGGAATCCATCCAGGGTTTCTATGGGTGCTTCATTGGAGAACTTGACAGGTGCAATAGCTGATGTATTATTTCCCTTCTAATAGGAATTGTAGTTTGATGTGATAGTTGGTTTATTATTGCATCATCATCATTGCAGTAACTGAGGTATTGTTGCAATCATAATTTCATTGGAGAGCAATAGTTGATGTATTGTTGCATTACTATTTGAAGAGGAAGATTATTTCTATAGGTTTGTTGTTTCCAAATTTTAATGGTCTTTGACCCAAAATTTGGAGAATGTAGAGATTCGATTTATGAAGAAAATAAATGCAGAATTCTGTGAAGATTTGCAGCCTTGAAGAAATCATTATTTTGCAGTTTAGAAGGCATCTTCAGTGAGAAAATAAGGATCAACTTTATCTTGTGAAGGAAGTTGATTTAATTCAGTCACAAAAGACAAATAGAGTGACTAGCTTAGATAAGACAAATTTGGTAGCAATAAGACAAATCAACTTGTCTCCTGGAAAATAGTATATTTGAAAGATATTTCATTAGAATTTAATTTTGTAAGTTGAATTTTCATAGGGAAACAATTACTTCAGAATAGTCAAAGGATTTCCAATAAGACAAAAATAGATGGTGTGATTTCATTAAGCGAAACATCAATCATTCCAAAAGCTCAATTTACATTAAAATTATATTGTCCAAGTCTTTTCTAGGTGCATAATACTAGCAAACTGTACAGGTTCGATTTTGAAGATAGAGGCAAAATAAAATTTGAAATTTCTTTCACAAGGGTCGTAGGTCTACAAGAACATTGGCGCTGCACTTTTTATTCAAGATTGGGAGATTTGGGAGAAGTACAATTTAGTTTAGCATTGTTGGATCCATTTCCTGAGGACGTCTTTCCTCTTGCTTAGGCACTTCTGCAGTTGGGACGATTGTGTAGATTGAGAGTATTGTCTGCTATTCATTGCTAGGTGAATAATCTTTATGTAGGCGTTACTTCTAGGTTCTTACATTTTGTAATCATTGCATTTCATTTGGTCATTGGACTGTTAGGAAGGAAATCATTGTCAAGAATTGATATTTACATTATAATATTTGCATAGTTTTTGGTCAATTAAATTGCTATCAAGGAAGCCTCTGTATTGGTCATTGCATATGAAATATCTTGGTCACATTAGAATGTTGCCATATATGTCTGAGTTTGCATTGTAAATAGACTTGCCATAAATACACCCCTTCACCTTTATCACTTCCATCTCATAACATGTAAACAATGACCCGAGTCTCATAACTCAACTTTTCCAAACCATGTCATCCCTTCAAAAGAAAATTTCCACCATCAACCAAAATCAAAGTGGTCCACCTACATATTATGTCAAAATCAACCCATTGTCCTTAGAGATATTACAAACACTGATGCCACAAGGTGTAGAGGTGCCTATATTTGAGAAAAATGGAGGGAAGGAGATCCTTCTAACTATGTTAATGCCTACATTAAACCTTATGTAGTGACTTTTTCCTTGATGATAAACTATTGGATTTTTTTTTTCCTAGGTCCTTGAAAGATACCACCTTGGAATGGTTCTCTTCTTTACTGAAAAACTTAATTCATTCATTCAATGAACTTTTCAAGGCATTTGGAAACCATTTCCAAGTACATATGACTCCTGAGATGACCTTGGCCTTCAAAATATGTTCATAGAAAACTTGCAAACTGAGATTCAAGATAAACTTATCATGATGAAATTCCCATCCTTCATGCACTTGTGCACTACCCTCCATGATTATTAAAATTTGGTTAGCATTCAGGATACAAAGTCCACTTCTATCCGAATTGAGAAATCCAAGACCATAAACCAAAATAATTCCCAACCCTTTAGAAGACAAAATAAAGGGTTCCTTCAATTTAATCCTCCTTAGCAAACCACTCAAAATGTCAATAAACAAGTAGCTACTATTAAAGCCATAACGCCCTTTAACTATGGAGATCCGAAAAGACAATTCACTCCCCTACTCGATACCCTTCATAATACCATGTCCCAACTTTTAGAACAACAAATGATTACCTTGCCTCCCGTAAAAAAACCTGACCTAATAAGACTTTCCATCTGAGATTTAAATCAAATGCTTATTGCCACTATCATTGACAAAATGGACATGACACAGAACATTGCAAGCATCTTAAACATCTTGTGCAAGACCTCATTGATTCTGGTCGTCTATCCATTGGAGGTGTTAGTGATCAAGGAAATAAGTATGTTTCCCCTCTAAACCAAAACTTGCAAATTTTCACCAATCCCATGCCAAAACATAATATTTCATTTGTAAAAGCCAACGAAACTACAAAGAATGATGTGATGAATGTCGATACAGATGATGAAAACAATGATATTTTTCTAAATAATGCTATCAATGCCAATCCTATAGAGGAAATGGTAGGAGCGATAGATGTCATCCCTCGTAAGGGCCGACCTAAGAATTCTCTTGACATTGCTTTCTCCTCTAAGGATATACTTAAACATTTTCCTAATGGTCCTCTTTACATATCCAACCATATATATGGTAAGCCCACTAATGGGATATTAATAGATCCCACCTGTAGAGAGAATGTGATCACTGAGGAATTTTTACTTTTGCATGAACTCTATCAAGATGAATATGATAAACTGGAAGCATGGACCAAGACACACAATGGTTTTTCTTGCCCTATGATAGGATTGATCACCTTACCATTGCAGATAGGACCAAAAGCATTAGATGTCACATTCTCCATCATCCCGCAATCTGACCAATTTCGTGTGAAGTTAGGTCACCCATGGCTTCACTCCATGAAAGTTGTCCCTTCGGTTGTGCATAAATGCTTAAAGTTTCCCTTTGAAAATTAAATATTCATTGTCCACCATAGTGGTTTCAACCCTTTGTCATCCAAAGGAAACTTTTCCTTAGATGAATTTTGGCCCAAGCCGATGGAACCTATAAAGCCACAAGAAGACTTCTTTTTCATATCCTACCAAAAATTCAAAGTAAAGCAAATTGCCAAACTCTCTCCACAAAATGTCCCCATCAACCTCTCAATCTACCATCCTTGATGAAACCATGCTTGAACCTAAAGAAGACCCAAACAACCAAGACCAACCTAAGATAGAAAATTCACCTACATCTTACAAAAAACCAAGAGAAAATGAAACCAACCCTATCATACCTCTTAGAATAAAACAAGTTTACAAAGTCAAAGAGAAAGTGGTTGAACAACCTCCTATGGTTCATTTTGTTCCTCCACTTAGGGAAGAAAAAAAACCTATGGTTGATCAACCCACTCCTACATAAATAAAAATTGAAAACAAAACCAAAAGAAATATATGTACTAGAGAGCATAGGCGTAGATGTTGTGCCCTTGCTCACAAATTACATGAATAATTAAACAAAGAAAATGAAAATTCAAACTTGATTGAAGCAATGCATGATGAATCTACCCCGAACCAAGACAATTCAATGCAAGCTCCACAACAAGAGTCAAACTCTTCCATAGACATTATCCTTCAACCTCCTATTGTGATCAACTTAGATGATGATGACGAGGTTGTTAAAATTGATGAAGAGGTGCATAATGAACTGAATACATTATTTTCCTCTTCCGTGAGCTTAAATGACAAATCTCCTATAAAGAGTGTTGAGCTTGGTGCTTCTCCTAGTTTGACACTTGCTCTTGTCTCTTTGGCTAGTTTCTTGCCTTCAGTATACATAGAACATGATTGGGAGGTGGATGACTTGCTCATTAGTTAACTCACATTTGCTTTACTAGTCTTTTACATCTTTTCTATTTCATTTTCTTTTTTGTGATTGTGTGTGCGTAATGTGATCCCTTGTGACGTTCTGTTTGATGTTCTCTCTCTCTTTGTGACATTCCTCTATTTGTACCTTCATTCTTCTCTATATCATTCATCTCTTCACACTTTTTATCTCTTTTTCATTTGTCTTGTGTTTTCCTTTTGGGGATGACATACAAGGCATCGAGACACCTTATGTCTCTTCCATGTTGACCCAAAAGGCTTTTCTTTTTCCTTTTCCTTTTCAAGACTTTTCTTTATATCTTTTTCATTTGTCTTGTGTTTTTCTTTTGGGGATGATGCAAGGCATCGAGACACCCTATGTCTCTTCCATGTTGACCCAAAAGGCTTTCTTTTTCCTTTTTCATTTTCAGTTTCTCTTTTCCATTTGTCTTGTGTTTTCCTTTTGGGGATGACGCAAGGTGTTGAAACATTCATGTCTCTTCCATGTTGACCCGAAAGGTTTTTCTTTGTTTTTTCTCTCTTTGTGTCATTCTTCTAGTTGTATGTCTATTTTGAGGATGATGATAGTTCTGAGCTCTCTAAAAACAATGTAGTAAAGAACATATTGACCCCAAATCCATAGATCCCTTATGTGTTTGGTGTTTTCATTGTGGGGGAAACCCCTCTCTTTTCTTTTTCTCTTGCATGGCGCAAATTTACTTGGAAACATATGACTTGGCATAGGGCTTTCCAAGTTGGCTCTGATCTCTTCCTTTCTTGTTGCATTTTTCATTTTCTACTTTAAATTAATTTCTCATAGCATATTGTTTAGAAATTTCTTTAAAGTGGGGGCATACACTAGAATGATTCTTCTGCATTTTTCTTTTTCATGGTTCTTAGTGAAGCCTTCTTACTTCATACGATGCATTTGCCGCTTTGTGGATTCCTCTTAGTGGCTTGATGCGACACATTGCATCCCCTAAGTTGTGAATTCTCTATTCTCTGATTGGTCCTCTTTTGGAGACATTAGGCACAATGTTCCCTAAGTTAAAGAACTAGCATGAACTAAGCAAGACTCCTTTGAAAATTTCCTATTTGTATTTTGCATTTGTTTATGTATGGCCACCTTACATAAAACTACTTGCATTCCTGTAGTTCTGTCCTGTTTGTTCATGAGTTCCAAGCATACAAAGTTTTTCTTGCCTCATGAAGCTTGAAAATAATTTTTGTGTGGTTCCTTATTAAAGTTATCTAGAGGTATAACTTTGGTATTGTTTGAGTAGGAAGCCCAATCTGAGGCATGAATTTCCTAGTAACCACTTGCATGTGTGTGAGTGAAACCATCCATGAGTGTATATTTCTCACCTTTTAGGACTTCTCACCCAATAGACAACCAGGAGTTCCATTGCCTCAGAGTGAGTATGCATTTTTCAGACAAACAACCTAGATCTGATCCACATCGTAATGGACAAATGGTCAAAGCTTGATTTGATTCTTTTATTTCACCTTTTCCCTTTTTCATCTTTGGTAGTGTATGCTTGTTCCTTTTCGTTGTTCTTTGCATCATTCTCATGTGTGTTCCTTTGTGCTTAGTTTGGTTTTTCATGAGATCTTGATCATGGGGGCTTGATTACCCCTCTTGATCATTTTTGTCTCATCTTTCTGGCATTGGTTCACAGGAACCCCTCTTGGTGTGTGTTTTTCTACTTTATTGTGAGTTTGAAGCAAGTTTGTCCTCTCACTAAAGTGGGGTCTAAATGTAGTGTAGTAAAATGGATCCCTTGACATTCTCACACTCGTTTGGGTCATCTTTGTGGATTTTGGCTTAATTTTGCATTGATTCAGTGTTGTAACATTGTGGATAACACATTCACATTAGGTCTTGGGACCTTGTGAACTAATGGAATTTAATGGTGCCTTGCTAAAGTGTTGTGAAGTGTTGTAACACATTTTCACACTTTTCTAGGGTTTTATCAATTAACTAAGTAATAATGAACATAACTTTAATCAAAATCAACCTTAATCTTGCCTTATTTGGAGTGTTGTAACACACTTTTACATTTCTCTAGGCTTGTCATTAATAATTGGGCTTTCTTATGCTTTAATTGGCCCTATTTTGCATCCACAAGCCTCATTTATTGTATCTTTTCAAGGATAATCCTGACACCAATCATTGACCAATCATAATTTAGGTGTTCCTAGGTTTGTGTGGCCCAAATTTAGTGTCTAGGACTCAATAGCCACCTTGGGTGAATGAGTCCCACCTAGGTCTTTTTGGCCCCGATGTAGGTTTCACACATTTCTAAGCACTTTTCATTTTTGGTCCCATACATTATGTTTGGTGGGACTTATTCGCCACCTTGGGTGAATGAGTCCCGTGTGACCAAAATTCAAATTTCTAGTGGAATTTTATTCTCCAAGATCTAATGTTGGCTTGTAGTGTTGTAATCTCAAGAATTATTACATAATTAAGTATAAATACAAGGTTCTTTCACTCATATTCATCACCTAGCATTCAAGAGAGTTCACAAGAGCATTCAAAGGCTTTCAAGGACAAATTATCAAGCATTTTAGAGCAATCTTCAAGTTCCAATCATCATGTCAAAGATTGAATTCTCAATGTTTATTATTGTGCTAACAATTGTGATGTAGAGTTTATGATTCAAGCAAGCATTGCATTCAATATCAACTTCATTCAAGCTAGAGTCAAGAACAACATCCATTGTAGCCATTTCAAGCATACTTGCAGCACCTTATTGCTAGGGTTTGGTGAGTTACAACATTACTTTTTTTTTCATTCATCATTCTCCATTCATATTTTCTTTCATTTTAAGGTTTAATTACCAACAAGGGGTTTGACCAAGGAAAACCCCTATTCACTAACCCCCACAAAATTTTTCCCTCTTCTTGTGTGTGATTTGCAGGGCTAGGTTGCAGATTTGTCAAGAAGAAAAGTTGTCAAATCCCTAGAGTTGTCATCAAGCCTTGAAAGCTTGGAGAAGACCTATAGGTGGAAATTTGCAGTTTCAGATCCGGAAACTAGTTAGGAAGAGTAGAGCGGACTGAGAGGAAAAAAATACAGTTCAAAACTTTCAAAAAATCAGAAGTGGTCTGATTCACCACTATTGGGGAATGAGTTCCATTGTACAGGCTTGATAGATATTTTCACAGTTCCAGATACCCTTTTGGCTGAAACTTGTATCTACACATTTTTCCAAAAATTGGACTGATTTTCCTAGCTTGACGAATGAGTCCCAATCAACATTAACAACAAAATTTCCAAAATTCCAAACCTCCCTTCTACCTTCTTTAGTTTTCCAGGTGCACACTTTCTATTTCATAGCTTTCTATTACAGTTTGTTTATATTTCTAGGCTATTTATGGTTAAATTGCATTCAATTAGGGTTTGGTATTTCATATTGCATTACATTGTTTTTTCCAAGTCTAAACTTGGTGAACCCCTCATTAGATTTCATTTAGCCTTTAGGAGAATCCCTTTGCAATATTTCAATCTCCTTTGCATTGAAATCTCAAGGGTTTGTTCTTGAGTGAAGAGTATGAGAATTGCCTCTCTCCTTTTAGGTCCAAAACCCTAAAGGTGAAAAAGAGCCCACAATTTTCACCTTTTCAAATATTAAAGAAAAAAATTATCCTCTAGTGAAAACCACTTCAGTAGCACTTTGGGCAAGTACCTTGGTGAAATCCAAACAAACATACAACTTACATAAATAAGCACTATCCATTCATCATTGAATCTTTGGCGTATCCTTCTTCGCCATCCATCGCATTCATCCTCCATTCTTCATTATCCTATTTATTCCATCACTTGTCTGCATCTGTATCATAGCTAGATATAAATTGTAAGCATCATATTCCCCTTTAGTACTACTTGGCAAGGTTAATTTGTCTTGCCTATATCAAGGTAGTCTATTGGATCACATTGGGGGAAATTTGTTTATACTTGCATCAGATTGGGTTCTTGTATATCCCTTGAAGGTTATTTCAAAAAATCCCAAAACATTCGTAAAATCCAAAAATCCCAAAACATTTGAAAATCACCAAAGCCCAAAAACACTTGCAAAATCTCTCAAAATCCAAAAACATCAAAATATTGTATAGCCAAAAATGTAAAAATCCAAAACGTTCTCAAAACACCAAAAACATCCAAATCACATCAAATTACCAAAATAGGTCTAAAACATCAAAAGGTCAAAAAATAAAAAAAAACATGGTAATCGAAATATGTTGTCTATGGGATTCAATGTAGGTAATGCCATAATTGATGAGTCCCCAAGGCATTACGCCAATCTTTAGGAGTCTGTCACAATAAATTGGCAATTCATCAATGTTGATATCTCATTAAATAAATGGTTCCTGGTCAGATTCATTCAAACTACATCATCTCTATGTGTATAACATAGGCAAGGCCATCTCTAATGAGCCCCCAAGGTGCTAGGTCAGTTTCCCCTTAGGTCTTGGTCTGAACTCTAAAAACAAAAAAAAAATTCAAAATACTCAGAAAACACAAAAAACATTTGAAAAACTCGAAAAAAAAACATTCAAAAAACCCTAAACAACCTCAAATAACTTGAAAACCTAAACATTCACATAAACCAAAAAAGATAAAAAACAACCTCAAAATATGGAAAAACATCAAAAACATTGAAATATTCCAAAAAGTCCAAAACCACCCATCCCATTTTGCTTTCACCCGTAATAAACTTCCATTCATAAAAAAATGATCATCACATTCAAACTTTGGTAGAACAAGTGGAAATAGGTGTGGAAAATTCGTGAAGTGTAAATGGTGATCCCACAATAGTGGTTTACAATTTTTGGCCAAATTGGACACTGAAATTATTATTTTTTAACTAAATCTTCACATTCGGGCACCTATAGCGGCTAAACCATGAGGAATTTGAAGATGATGCAAACTAGAGTCTCATCACATTTTGTTTGTAGATTCTAAAAATATTTTTTTTCAAACTTTTTGGAATCAGATTGCACTTCTTTTTCCATCTCCCACAAAATTGGTTTTTCATAAAAACAACATTTTTAAAAGTGATTTTTATAATGTATAACTTTTTTCCATGAAGGATAAAATTCTAATTATTTCAAATTTAGATTTGTAACTCATATCTAGTGCTTCCACTTGGTTAGATAGTTTTTATTGAATATTTTTCTTTTAATCAAGTTTCAAAGTCAAACCAATTACAATTCGATAGTGCAACTATATAACACGTAACTTTTTTTGTATATATCAAAATTCATTTTTTTGTTGGATCAAGGACTTCAATATCTGGTGAACTCATGTTTTCAAATTTTTTTGATAATCTACTATTTTTCCACATGTCATAGAGACCTTCATTTTGATGAAAAAAACCTATGTTTAATAAAACTAAAAAATACATAATAAAACCAAAACATACTAAAATTATATTCATTGGATAGCTCATTTTGAGGACTACGATTCCAATTGGGTTTGTGAATATTCCTCCATTTTCATCCTCAACCTGAGCTTCAAAGCATAAAAATTTAGGTTTTTTTTTGTGTTTCAGGGGGAGAATGAGGAATAAGGGGGGTTTGCCCGAACCCTGGTTTGAGAAAACCACCCTCAATATGCATTTCCTTTTGTTATTTTGGGTGGAAAATTTGGGCCCAGTAATTAATGGGTTCGCTCGAACCCTAGTTCAAGCAAACCCCTTTTGGGTTCAGTCGAACTTGTAGTTTCATTCGAACCCCTAAAACCATTTTTTTTGCCATGGGGTCATTTTTTCTTAGTTTTCCTTCTTCCATCAAATTGTAAACCACTATTTTGGCTTCACCCTAAACTTGAATGTGAAAATCTAAAATCTAGATCATGAGTAAACAAGTTGGTAATATTTTTTTGAACGACTTATCAAACAATTAGTCTTAGTCAAACATTTGATAAACATGTCCTAGGATGCATCCTTCCTATAATGGACATCATCACCATAAATCACCTTAGTTATATGTTACTTTGGCAAGATATACGAATAACATTGATTGTTTGTTCATTTTGATATTTTTCTTATGATTTATCTTATTGACCCATTATGAGGACCTCTCAATGATGTATATAAAAATGATTTAGAGAGAGAAAGGAAGGGGTATTGATCATTATTTTTCATTTGGTGTGGTTTTGGAATGTTCTTATAATATAAACCTGGCGAATACTTGCTTTGTTGTGTGTAGGGAGGTCATTTTGAATAAATTGTTAATTATTGTGCATGTTTTGGTCTAAAATGTTCTAAACTTCTAAACTTCATTCCAAAGAGGTTTTCGTATGTTAGGTGTGAGCAAGGATTATCCTATCTGTTTGCAGAGTCAAATTCCATTGCATTAGATACAAACACCATCCTAGTTATCAATACCTTGATGCATCATGTCTATGTGTTATTCAAAATAAGGAATGATATGATGAAGTATCCCAATCCTTGAAACAAGCAAATCATCGCTCTTGTCTCATATCTCATAAATTCTCAAAGAATCATAGACTTGTTAGAATTATGAATAAATCTCAAAATCAATGGTCAATTCATTCATGCTATTCTTCTATCTTCTTTCCGTGCTAACACGGTATCATAACAATCAACAAAAATAATAATTCATCCATGATCTTGCATCCACAAACCATCAACATACATACATCCTATATCATCATATCATAATCACATCATGCCATAGCACATAAAAAATACACAAAAAGAAATGCATCCAACTCATAGCATGAACATTCTACATCATCATAACAAATCATATAAAAAAGACACAAAAAAGTAAATCATCCATCACATACATCCATCTAACACCACATCATGAATCATAAGCATCACATCATATGTATAAAAAAGGTACTTATCCATAACATAAACTTCCATAGTATAAAAATAAAATAAAATAACAACATATCATAATCACATCAAACCATCTCATGTATATCATCAAGATATGACTGTAATGATACAAAAGTTTAAATCAATGTGTAAAACTGTCAAAAAATGGATATAGAAGAGGCTATCAAGATCAATTGATGAATGTATATACATATCAATATTAGGGCTATACATAAAAAAAGTGTCTATGTAGGCATAAGAGCTATCCTCTCTCTGTTAGTCATCATGATGGGATTGATCCTGATGTTCCCCTAATGGTTGCCTAATGGAAGGTCCTACTGAGCCACTTGGTGTAACTCTGCTCCTTTGTGAAAAATACGACTGTCATCGATGAGGTGGAACATCTTGGTAATAAAGGGTCCTATAATATGTAGCCTTTACTATGGCTTGCTAGCAGCCTCTAGCTACTGTTGATGACCTATCTCTTGTGCTAACCATAGGTCAGACTGTTGTCTTAACTGGCATTCTTGGTTGTACTCCCCTCTGTATCTAATGGAGGTGCCCTATTGCTGCTGGTGTGGTGGTGCCTATCCTATGGGAGGAACTAATGGAGGTTGTTGATTCCCATCTCCAAGCAATTGACCATGATGCCCATCATGGTGTGGGGCCTACTGAGGAAGCCTACCTCATCCTCATGCTCTCCCCCCAACCTATCCTCTGATGGGATCTATGAGTCGCACAAGGGCATGTTGTCTAAAGCATGCAACATATGCAGGAATAGTACCTGCATCAAGTGGTCCTCCTACATAATCCCAAGGTAAAGTAGCTAATTGTCTAAAATTAGCAATCACATCTTGTGGGTCAACATGTTGGCCCTAGTCTATCTCTCTGGTCATCCATGCAAACACTGCTCTGTATTAATGGGGGATGACATCTTGAATCTCTTTAAACTATTTGGTGACCTAATCTAGAAGATATCTCTTGATCATATGGTCCTCTCAACTCATCAACCATTGATTCTATCATGCATAAAATAATTGATCTTGATCATCGTATCATGGGTGCGCCTAAATCTAGGGTCTCAATCTGAATACTGCCATATCATCTATGACCTATCTCCAATATGTGATCCCTGAGGTACCCATGTGGTACAGTGTAGTGATGGGTTGTATCTATACACTATTAGTTGATACACATCTATATCAGCTAAGACAATGATTGATCTTAGCTCAACGATGTGCTCCCATGCCCAAATATGAAGTAATGTAACCCTTACTAATAAACTCTAACCCCACATATAGATGTTCTAATGCATGTCATGGTAAAGGGAGGAAAGAATCACAGGGATCCAAGCAAATATAGTCATATCCTACACCATTCGCACCAAAGCTACTCCCCAACCAAAGTTAAATCCTCGAGCTTGTCTATCTTGTTACAAGATGGCATGTCCCTTGGTCTTCCTTGTGTAGCACAATGCTTGGGTTTGTGACATGGTTTAACCACCTCCTATGGATCTTGTATAAATCTGATGGTTGTATCAAGCATAAATAGGTCGATCTTTTGGTGTAATGACAACCATCGATGTAGCACTTGGTATCAGAGTCAAGGTCATAGTTTCAAACCTCTCACTTGTGTTGAGGGGATTGTTACGAGATGGTGTGTCCCTTGGTCTTCCTTGTGTAGTGCATCGCTTAGGTTCATGATATGGTTTAACCGCCTCCTATGGGTCTTGTATAAATTTGGCAGTTGTATCGGGCATTAATAGGTCAATCTTTTGGTGCAACGACAACCACCGATGTAACATGTTTGGCACAAGCACGCCATGGATCAATGTTTCTATGACTAATACCAAATCTGGCACCTGACCTCTATGCAATAAAAAGTCAAGCTAATGGCTATCAGTCTAGACAATATCTATCCTAAGAATGCCAAAGCAAGCATCTAGATTAGAGTTCATATCATAGATAACTCTCTCACCATGAATAGGAACTTGTAGTATGCACTAGACATCCTCTAAAGTAATTGTCACCTCATCAATAAGAAGGTGAAAACAAGATGTCTCACTGTGCCATCTCTCCACCAAGGTTGTCATCATAGCTAGGTGCCTGCGAATCTTTGACATGTGTGCTAGATGAAACCCAATTTGATCGCTCTAAGGAAAAATTTCTTGTCATCCCAAAAATGGAAAAAGTGAGATAGAATGTTGGGTCAACGCTCTCTAGACTGGAGTGGGTGTATAGTCTCTTGCAAGAACAAAGTGCACCATGTCAAAAATTGCTAAAAAACACTAAAATTCTAAGGTAAAAACCCTAAATTTGGAAAAGCGCCTCTATTTAGCAATTGTGCTAAATTATCATTTCTCAATTATGTTGCAATTTTTCAATTATGTGTCTACACACAATAGTGAGTTGGCATTTCATTTGTGTTCCTAGGACCAACTAGGCAATTGTGTGCCTATATGCAATGGCGAGGCAAAATTTCAATTGTGCTTCTATAGCCTAATAGACCATCATGCTACAATTTGTCAATTGCAAGCCAATCCTGCAATAGTGACTCTAACCCTAACTTGGCAATTGCATAACTTTCTACAATTGCGTAGTAATACGATAATTGTGCCACCGATTGAAACAATCGTGCTTCTATATTGAAGTGCAATTTCTTTACCTAATTAACCTAAGTTTTAAAGCATAAAAAATGTAGAAATAGAAAAAGTTTTGAAGTGCATATCGGGGTTCTTGCACCTGGAGGCCACTGATACTCGTAGAATTGATCTACGAGGTACTGAGGGAGCTCACAATCAGCCATAGCACTGGGTACTTAAAGCAAAATCTCACTAGGTTTTAAAAGTCAAATGTGTAAATGAATTGAAAATGACCCTCTAACTCATATTTAAGCCTAAAACTTAGGGTTTTTTGCCCTAATTAGGGTAGAAAAGTGGGATTTTCAATCTTTTTATTTAATTTTGAGCTATGAGGCCTATTTTGAGGTAGATTTTAGCTTTCTTAGCCTATTTTCATGTCCTTGAGCTTATTTTCTGCAATTGAACCTATGTTACATCTTTGTCATGATCTCAACTTGAAAATTAAAGTTTTCACCTGATCTCTTGAGAGGGTAAGGTACCAACATAAATTTCTTTTAGGGAAATAGTGGGGCATCTAAAAAATCAAGAATTTTTAAATTTTTGATCTAAGCAATATTTTTGATATGAAAACCATTAGTCTTTGAACTAATGTAATAGGTACCTTGCTTCAAAGGGGTAAAATATAGACACTTAAAATTGTCATGATTGATATTGCACATTTGAATTTGATTACTAAGACTATTTCATCTTGAATCACCTCTTTTCAATCGTTTAATTAAATAATCTTCATTGTTTAAATAAAGTCATCACTTTCATCTATTAACTGGATAGTCAATTTTATTAGGTTAATTCATCCCCTTTCATGCTAATTTTCATCCAGTTTAATTTGATAATGTGAATTATTTAAATTGAACCACTTAAGTCTTCTCATTTGATTAAATAATCCTAATTATCTAATTAAATTTCATTAACCCCCTTTCATTAAATAAGTTAATTATTTAATGAAAATCTTGATTTCATCCATCATGCACAATTAAGTAATTTATTAAATTACTTAATTAGCTAATTTCTCTCACCCCTCCCACTTGCAAAGGAATATTCCCCCTAGAATATTCCTCCATTTCCACTCCTCCAAAATGGGAAATATCTTGCAACAACTTCCTAATTTTTAGGAAGTGTAGTTCTTCAAATCAATGAGAGCCATTGATTAAAATCCTTGATCCTTGTCAACTTGCATTCTCATCCATTGATAGGAATCCTTGATCCATGCCAACATCTCTTATTGATTTTCATCCATTGATTGATCAAATCAACCTTGGCCATTGATTTAGCTATTTATCCTATATTAAATAGTCCTCATTTCTATGAGAAAATGATCCATTTTAATTTAGAGTAACTATACTATCATGAATTTTAGAGCATTCTTCATAAGCATTTATCATTTAGCATCCATTTTATGTAATGTCCCCTTTTTCATGAGCGATGGATTTTAGAGGAATTAGCCTATTCCTGATCCTCGTAGGCTAATGGAGCTTGATAAGAGGGTCGTTTGGTAGATACCCATTTGATTGGTTGGCTCGTTTCGTGATTCAGTCTACATATGGAGGTGTTCTAATGATTTCTTAATATGTTTCTATTTTTAGAAACCTCATATTATAAAGTAATGTTATGTTTGCACTTTATGTTATGACTAATTATTTTATTATAAAGTGCAAAATAATAAAATAATAAAATAAAAGAAAATAATATTCCTTCTAGAAGGTGACTTGGGAAAGTTCTAGAAGGAGGCCAACCTCTTGAGGAAAAAGTATAAATAGACATCATGGGCCTCATTCTCATCATGCAGGAATTGATGTTTGTTTGATGTGATTATTTGGTGGAGAAGACAGCTAGGGTTTCAGCCATTGGAGGACCTTTGGGGACAAAAACCCTCATTGGTTAAGCAATTTTGAGGTTGTGAGATACCAGCTGAATTATTGCTGATTGTGGGCTTTACTTTAGAAGTCCAATCTTGTGCTTCACTGTGGAGATTATTTGAGTACAATAGCTGATGTATTATTGTACTTGCAATAGCTGATGCATTGTTGCTTTTGAAGTTATTTCAGTAGTTGATGTATTGCTGAGATTGATTATTCCATTGAGAAAAATTAATGGCCTAGGGCCAATTTTGCTAAAGTACGATTGGAGATATTGGAGATTCCATTGAAGGATTATATCTTCAAAATTTAATTGTCTTTCATTTCCATATTGGTGGTAATATCTCAGACATTAAGAAGGACAAAAATTGACATATAGAAGGGTCGATTTGCATCTTCAGCTCATTTATATATTTTGATGTAATTTCTCAATCATTGGACCAACTTGTGAAAGCCATGGTTTGGTTCATTGTTGTCTCTCTTGCAATGATTTTCCTTCCAGCTGATGCATCTCACTTATGAGGATATAGGGTTGGAATTTGGTGCTGATAAGCCGACTTGAAGGTTGTATAAATCCAAAATTAATATTCAGCTTGTGAGACAGCGGCGGCATGAAAGAGGCTACGATTTTCATCTTGGGAGGAAACTTAAATTCAAATAAAATTCTAAAAGCTTGGTCAGGGAGTAAAGGAGCCAGGCGTTGCAATCTTGGAGGCTGAACAAACTCTACCAAGGAGAATCAATTTTTTTATGTGCAAGCAGCCTCAATTTCTAGGTTTAATTAGATTTTGTATTGCTTTTAGTCTGGCACTTCAAACAGTAAGTTGCATTGTAATCTTCATGTTAAATATAGTTGCATCTTGCATTGTTAGTAGCTACAGCTATAAGAGCTCATTACCATCAATGTTGTGGAAAGGGATATTTGCTTTATCATAGCATACATAAGAAAATTGCAAATCAGACTGTAGTAGTTTCATATCAGATCTGATAAATCATTGTGCTTTGAATATAATGCAAAGAGTCTTGGCATGCTCATGTTGATTTGTATTGGAAGATTGCATTTCAAATAAGATACCAGCATTTGGGAAACCATACATGATTGTCTTATGCATTTTAGTATCAGTTGTATCAACTTAATAGAATGCTTGTCAAGTGTTTGACAAAATGCCAATAGGCTGTAGGTGCACGTTTTTGGAGGAAGAAAACATATATGTGCATTCTAAATGATCATAATTAGTCATTAATGCATTTAGACGTTAGTTCAAGCATTGCAACATTGAAATTACAAGCATTTGGAATACTTGAAAGTCATTTTAGGCATTTATATCAAACTGATAACTCTGACCAGCAAGCTGGAAGATTGTATGTGAATTGTTTGGCATTATTCCTTGAGCCTTCAAACAACTTTTAAGGTCAGATTAGGCAAGGCTCATTACATTTTAGCTAATCTTTGATCAACAAAATCCATCTTCAAGCTTGTTTCAACCAAAGGATTGGGAAAGGGATGACATTCTACATCAATTCAACACCAATCCCCTAATGGGATGAGGTTTGATGCATTAGAATAGGTTTCCATTATGCATTTCTAGTTTGTTTCATGTTTTAATGGTTTCTTTGCTTAATGTTTTCAAGTATTTCATTGGGAGCTTGACTTAACTAGTTAGATCTTGGTTAATTTCTTGTGGATCAACCATGTTTAGTTCAGGTTATGATCATGCTCATAGTTTAAAATATAGAGAAATATATATTTTTAATTATTATTGATTGTATAGTTTAAACTATATAAGAATTAAATTATATTTTAATTATTCATTGATTGTATAGTTCAACTTTAGAAAATTAATTATTTTATTAAACCTTAGAAAACTTAATGAAATATTTGGACTAGATTATTTAATTATTCTTTTGGAGAACTTTATTCAACATGTAATTAAAAACATATTTTAAATTAAGATATGTGATGGAGAAATTGGATTAATTAAATATCAAAATAGATTAGTCAAACATTGGAAGATTAGCCATAGTTTAAATCAGAATTAAATTAGAAAGGTTGGATTCAAATTCATAGATATTTTAAATCATTGTAAATTTATATATTAAATCATGTTAATGCACTTCTAAGTATTTCTCTATTTCTGATTTAGGGTTAAGTGCTTTATGATAGGTGGTGGGTTTACATGTTAAATTTTAAATGATCTGTAGTTAATTATGGTTGGCAATATAAAATTGAATAGGTTAAATAAACATTGAAATTTTAGAGATAAATTATTTATGATTAGTAGTGTTAGGCCTTGGTGGTGCTAGTGTGGTACCACCTCATTGCTTCTACATACTGAACTTGACAAGAGATTTTATCTATGAGGAAGGTCCTCATGAAGGCATCTCTCGTGTAGACACCTATATCTAACTAACCTCATTTAATTTTGATAAGAATTATTATTCATTAGGTTGGAAAAAATTCTAATTAAAGGAAACATTAAATTGATTATTGCACTTTATTCGCAACTTTAATTTTTTTTGTAAGGTAGGGTTTGAACTATCCTTCACAACAAAATAAAGTATCAATAAATTAACAACATTGTTAAATTCAATATTATAGTCATGATTGAATATGTATATGACTTATATAATAGGTATACATTAACCAACTCTAGTGTTTCATTTTACACTAACATGACTATCACATATATATACTTATTATATATGTAATAAATGTATATCTATATATAAGTATAGTTCGAATTCCAAAATTTAAGAATAGTAATGAAGTGTCATGAATAATTATTGTGTAAATATATACATAAATAGTTCATTTTATTAATGTTATTTAAATAATAAAGAACACTAATGAATTATACACACACACATATATATACACACATACACACTTACATAAAATGAGTACTTTTCAAATTTTTGGTTTAAAGTATTTAGTTTCACTAACTTTTACATGTACATTATATACTATCCTGCTCAATAATAGGGGCACAAGTGGGGGATAATTTAAGCACTATTCGTTGGGGTTCTAATCGACCCCTTATAGATAAAGTGATTGGTCTCTCACCTCTATCGGAATGAGGACTTGAGCAAGAAGAAAGATCTTGATCCATTGAATCTGTTGCTTCATTTGTGCCCTGACACATCCATTCAATTAATATAATTTCGATACATTACCACCATTAAACCATATATATATATATATATATATATATAGAGTAAATGAGAAGACCCGTACATTTAAAATATTGAATTCTTATCCAATATATATAACTATTTATTATGAGTAAATAATAATTATATAAAAAAAAACAACTTATATGTCTTCTCCTTGACTCGATAGTGACATCTCGTTCAATAAGCGCTAAGTGGGTGGCCTAGATCTCCTTAGGAGAGTTAAAACCCTAATTGGTGGAGTTGACTACACTTAAAGTTTTTAACCCACAAACGAAATTATAGGAAGAAAAATTCGTTCAAAGTCAACTATCAAGAAGGTACAAGGCGTCTACGAACGCTAATGGCTTTTCCTCTTTACTTCTATTTAAAATCTTAAATTCTAGTAGGTATACAATACCCTAATCGCTGTGTAAGGAACCCGAGTAAGGTTTCACTCGTTTATTTTTGTTCCTTCAATTGTTGATATCTACAAGCCGGGTAGGGACCTCAAGCATTATTGGGCGAAGAAATTGGCGACATCCCCCTTCTTTATAGCCTGCCTTATCTGACAGGCATCTATTGCCCCATGTGGAAGTGTCTAGCAATTCTTTCCTTACTTGGCCCATGGAGATATGGGGTGTGCGCGACAGCTAGTAGAGATCCTCACCAAAAAAATCTACATAGCTGCTACGCCTTCAATTTATTTTATTACATTTGTTTTGTTCCTTCCAATATATTTGGGGAATAATTTTATAAATATGTTTCTCCTATTATCAGGTACTCTCATGTATTTGCAGGTAGGAGATTACATTTACAATGAAGTGAGAAAATGTATCCGTCTATAGTCGAAAGAAATACAAAGGAGGATGTGTTCAAGGATATATATATATATATATATATATATATATATATATATATATATATAAGAAATGAGAATATGTATCTGTCTATAGTTGAGAGAAATACAAAGGAGGATGTGTTCAAGAAAATATGTCAGGTTATGTATATATATATATATATTTATTGTATTTGGTCTATTGTATTTAAATAGGACTGACAAATCTTTTAAAGACTTGCGATCTTCTATAAACTAACAATTGTATCAAAAGAAGGTGCAATGATTATGCTGATAGAAAAATATATATAAACTAATATACTAGAGAGTATAACTCTATTTATGTACAAAAGATACAATAGTATAGTAGTTACATTTATTGAAGGGATTCTGTTTTAAATTGTTTAAATTGACTATTACATGAATGTGCACACAAGATACAACTAGTTTAAATTTTTTGAGTTCATTTTAATATTCACTAATGCAGTTTGTAATTCATTGATTTATAATATGTTTGTTCATTCTACATTCCCTGTCAATTGTTAGAATAAAGAAGATAATTTCTCCACATGAGGAGATAAAAACAAGAAGTTTTTTTTTTTTAATCTCTTAAATTAGGAATTGGTTATGTTTTCTTCTTGTTTGCATGCGTTCTATTTCTATAACTTTTTAGCTTTAAATCCCTCTGTAATCACCTACGACCTCTATAATTAGAGGCATATGTAATCATTTCATGATTAGAAAAACAAAAATATAGATTTCTCTGCATATTTTTTCCTCTTTGTCTTTGTTTTTTCCTTCGAAGTGGTATCAAAGCTAGTCAATCATCACAACTAAATCATTGTTAGAGAATAAGCAGAAGATCATTGATTGTAGAGACGTTGTTGTTAGAGGAGTATGATCGTAGAAAGAAGAGGATAGTAAGAGTGTATTCCAAAGCAAAGTAGAGGGTTTAAAATGTTCACAGTTTTTAAATACATCATTCAAACAAAAGAGAATGAAGGAGATCGGTGGTTGCAATTGAAGTTTTCCAAGAATATCAGATCACAATCAAGGACACAAGTTATATTAAACTAGATTATTGTACCAAATCGATTCACAAAATGGAAACAAACAATAGTATAACTATAATATAATTGATGTTTAACACAAAGAATTTTCCTTGTTTTTACCCATATGTAAATAACATATGCTTGCGAAACATAGAAATAAAATTTTTCTTTTATAATTCAATAATATTAAGAACATTTAGAATTAAACCATTCCATACTCCCACTGCATTTCAATAATAAAAGTTGCATATTCAAAATTAACCCCATTTCAAATTTCCTTTGCATTTTCATAGAGTGCATTACATAATTTCCAAGTAATGGTTATCTATTACATACTCTCATGTAATGATAATATTTTTCCAATCTAGAAATTTCTCAATAAGAATAGAGATACATGTTTGCATACATAGCATCCATGAGCTTAATGAATTAGATACACAAATGGTCTAGATGTCCATACCTAGGCATACATACTTGATGTCCCTTGTATTGGTGTATATATTCTAGATGTCTCCATCACTGGTGCATACATCCTCAAATCTTGGTTGCTAACTGTGTGAGGGAGAACATCACTCAAGCGCTTTTCCACCAACCAAAAAATTATTATGGTCCCCCACACATCTACCTATTGGTAAGATGGCCCTACCCTTCGATGAAGAGATTAGTTTGGTAACCCCCTAATCCTGACCTCCCTAAGCATAGCATGGTGTCCTACATATCTAGAGCTACCATACATTGGTTTCCCTACCTAGAATGCAATCATGGACCATAGTGAACTGATAGTGGAAACAGTCGATACTTACACTACTTTGGCCAAATAATTTGAAACACCCAATACTTCAAGTGAGAGTCATCTATCTACCCACCCTTTAGCTTGATTTGGTATTGACCATAAACATAACATAAATTCACTCTAAGCTGATAACATAACAAATTATTCAGCAAGGTAATTCCCTTAACCATGGATTACCCTAAACCTAGGAATAACCAAGTCCATAAAAAATAGATTATCTAGGTTACAACATTTCCCATGGATTTTTCTAATCCTAGGTATAACCACACTAATCATACATGCACACATACTAGTGTCTAGCTAGGTTACCCCCTTTCCCATGGATTATCCTAACCCCAAGAATAACCTAATTAACCACCCTGGGTAATTGTAATGTCATAACATTAAATGACTCCATTTCAAAAAGTATGATCACAACATTAAGTGCGTTCTTTTCAAAAGTATGATCTCATCAATAAATGACTTCATTCAAAAGTATAATTTCATCAACAAATGACTCCATTAAAGAGTAAAATCTCATCAATAAATGAATCAATCAAAGATATAATCAATAATCAAATGACCAATCAAATCATATAGGTTATTCCCAACCTAGGGATTCAATCAAAAGTGATGTATCGATCAAGTGATCATAAACAAATCATAAAACCTCTCTTTCAATATACCTCAAATATTCACATATTTACCATGTTCACTACATTTGTATATAATTTGGAGGACATTGGCCTAAGAGGAGTTCGTGTTTTTGCACCTACAAGTCCTCTTCTCTATACGACTTTGGATTGCTGAAACATGTGTCCTCTTCTAGAAATCCATAAATAGGAATACACTCCTAATTAGGTATATCATAATAGCATAATAAAAAAACACATTTCACAACCCCACTATTGAATATTGATATAACAATCAAGTATACACCCTAACCCTAGGAAAAGACTGATCTGTAATTAAAGGTTTACAAATTAACTTGCTCTTAATTCTAATTACAAATTTTCCTGATCACAAATAGAATTGTGTGGTTATGTACTTTAACTATTGAAATTATAGGATGAGTTCACTTAACTCTTTACACAAATTAATGAAACATTAACTAATTAATTAAATGCCATAAATAAGAGCTGAAAGAAGAAATTAAAATGTTGAAAGGAAACATAGAAATAATAGAGAGAGACAACAAGAAATTTGATAACGGAGCGAGTACCCATATGTTCAGGCTATGTCTTCATGTCCACTTCTCAACGAGGAACCACTTTATTTGCTTTTGTACACCATCTAAGCTTCAAACTTGCATTCAATTTCTTACTGATCTCTTTCAACACCTAAAGACTGTTACAAGAATGAAGATATTGAAGATGTTGTTATTAATGTCAAACAATCAATTGGTTATCCACTACTTACTATTGGTTGTATATGTTGACTTAGATATTGAGAAAATTGAAATAAAGAGTTGTTGCATGTGTTCAGTGGTTGCTCTGAGTTTTGGTTTGGATTTGCTTCTATGGTTGTGAGGTTTAGATATGTTGTTCATGGTTGTTATAAGGTGTTATATTTATATTTTTGGCTGTTGGTTCATTGTACAGTGCAAGTTGTGCTCACTAGTTGTGAACTGTGGTTTTCTATGTTTCTAGTTGAGGTCCAAGAGAAATGTTGTTAGTTCGGATTTCTCTTTGATGAAGTCTTATGACTTGTAGGTCTAGAGATGAGTTTCCCTGACTATATTGAAGTTAATTTCAACATTTGAAAAGTTCATGCTTAATGGTTCTATGTGTTTTACATTGGTTTGGCCGACCTTGTGTGAAATACTACTTTCGAGAATTATGAAGCGTGTTGGATCTATTTGGGTCCCTATGAAGCATTTGTTTGGGTTTCCCTCATTCTAATTCCACTCTAGGATGTTTTGGCATTGACCTAATTTGAATTTGGATTTGGATGGCTGACTTTGGATATGTTTCAATGTTGAAGATGGTGTAAATACAAGATGAGTTAGCGATGGAAAATATACAAGAGCCAAGAAGAAGATTGATAAGAGAAAAGAGGAAGTGTAGTGTGGTGGGACATTAATTCTATTTAGTAAGCACACATGTGTTGCAAGTGTGGGAGATCAATGCAAAGCTTAATGCTAAGTTTCTAGATGCAGTGAGCAGAAGGTGAACTCTATCATTCATGCAAGTTGATTGAGTGACTGTGGTGGAATCCTTTGTTGCATTGGAATTTTAGTCTCTTTGTATCAAGTCTTCTTTGTCTTCTTATCTCTATGGTAGTGAGCCCTTCGCTTTGTATCCTTGTTGGATAGTGAGTCCTTGTTTCAGACAGGAGTCCTTATTTTAGACAGTGAGTCCTTATTTCAGGCAGTGAGCCTTTTTTGTAATTGGTTTTAATATTCTCTATAGTGTGAGTTAATCCTCACCATGGTTTTCCCTCTTTGGGATTTCAATGTAAATTTGGTGTTATTGTGTTTATGTGTTGGATTTGAGTTTCTATATTGGCATTTGATGATTAATCATTTAAGCAGTTTTATGTATTAGTTCTAGTGATTGAACTAAATGTCTAATTCTGTGACAACTGATTCACCGCTCCTCTTAGTTGTCCTATTCAACAATTGGTATCAAACCAAGGTTCCTTAGTGAAGATATTAACCACTTGAGGAAGGTCCGGGATGGCTGGAAAAATGGTCTTTGATTATCCAAGGTTTGATGGAACTAATTATGGTATTTGGAAAGTATTGATGGAAGAATATATGGAGTACTGTAGATATGATGTGGAGAAAGCTTACAAAAATCCTTACACTCCTCCTGCTATCATTTGGTCTAAGTACACCTGAAGAGATCAAAGCACATGAAGCGAAAAATAAGGTGAAGTTCATCTTCAAGAATAGTTTGGTACATTTTGAGTTGATTAAGGTTCAAAATTTGAAAATGACTAAATTTGGGATACTTTGGAAAGAGCACATGATGGTGATGAAAGAGTCAAAGAGGTGAAATTATAGAACTTGGAAACACAGTTTGGTCTTTTACACATGTTTGAAGATGAGAATATTAAAGGTTATGTATAGAGATTAGATGAGATAGTGGCTAGAATGAGAGGAATTGGTGCTACTATAGATGAAACTAGGATTGTAAAGAAGATTCTCAAAACTCTTCCTGATTCTTATAGTGAGAAGGTGAGTGCAATTGAGTAGACTATAGATTATAAGACCTATACTAAGGATCTTCTATTGGGAT
This sequence comes from Sequoia sempervirens, assembly GCA_007258455.2. Taxonomy (NCBI): domain Eukaryota; kingdom Viridiplantae; phylum Streptophyta; class Pinopsida; order Cupressales; family Cupressaceae; genus Sequoia; species Sequoia sempervirens. The sequence continues at coordinate 124,719,518 of VDFB02058242.1, forward strand.
TTTTGACATCTTATGGGGGTATGTGCAGGATCATGAGGGGCCAAAAAGTGGCAATATTATGGGTATTTGTAGGGTATGTGGCTGGCGACTTTATTTTTATCCAAAATTGATGAAACGAAAAGGGTTTTTAGAGGAGATTCTCAGTTTTCCACCAATATAAATTATGCTTTAATTTGAATTTAATAAATAATTATTATTTATTTTCTATTAGAATTATGACTAAAGTCCTTATCAATAGGCTGATTGAAAAACATCTATAAATTTCAAACGGTGTCACATTTTTTGAATCTGAAACATGCGTCACATTCTATGCCTCACATACTATAGGATTAAAAAAATAAAAATTAAATTTCATGAAGTTTTGACCAAGTTAAGGTGGTTAGACATACGAGTTTTTATATTTTTAAAAAGTTGTAATAAAAAATCATAATAAATTATTTACTTGGAAAAAATTACAAAAAAATATGCATCACATCCGGACATGAGTCCTCTACTTATATATAAAATGTTATAAAAAATATTATAATTTTATTATGGTTAGGGTGGTCAGATAGACACCTACTTCTTATTTTTTCCCTGAAATTTAAGTATATGCATTGAAATTTCAAATTTTCACCAAATAGATTTTATTTATTTTTAAATAGACCTAGTAGTTTAGAAACTAATTCAATTTTCTACAGATTCTATTCTTACATATTTTTGAAATAATATAGATAACTTATTCAAATTTTTATGTCAAGTTGCCTAACGATTTTTGATTTTTGCCATAAGGGCGTTTTTCCATGATGATCCTGCACATACCCATGGGATGAGGAAGCAGAGTCTAAGAAATGGGTTCAAATCAGAGAATGTTGGGTGAACCCACAAAAGTGGTTTACAATTGGAGTGAGGAAGGAAAACTTGAAAAAAATGACCCCATGCCAAAAAAAATTTATTTTGGAGGTTTGAACAAACCAAAAGAGGGTTTTCTAGAACTTGGGTTCAAGCGAACCCATTTAATGCATGTTTGCACCATCCAACCAAAAAACATAATAAAAACTCCTTTTTGAAAGGGGGTTCAAATGAACCTTGGTTTGCTTGAACCCCTAGGGGTTCGCTTGAACCCCCTTGGTTCAAGCGAACCCCCCTTTTCCCACCTTGCTATTCTCTGCCACCAAAAAAAAAGAATTTTTTCCCTTCGAAGCTCGAGTTGAGAATGAAAATGGAGGAGACTTCATGAACCCAACTGGAATCAAGTAGTCCTCGAAACGAGCTATCCAATGACTATAATTTTAATATGCTTTGGTTTTATTATCTATTTATTTATTTATTTAGTTTGATTAAACATAGGGTTTTCACCGAAAATGAAGCTCTTTGTTCTGCACGTGGAAAAATAGAAGATTATAATTTTTTTTTGAAAAATATGAGTGCACTAGATATTGAAGTCTTTGATCCAACAAAAAAAATTGAATTTTGATACATACAAAAAAATTTATGCTTTATACGGTTCGCCCATGTTTGAATTGTAATTGGTTTGACTTTGAAACTTGATTAAGGAAATATATTCAATAAAACACTATCTAACCAAGTGGAAGCACTAGATATTGGAGTTACAAATTTAAATTCGAAAGAATAAGAACTTTATCCTTCATGGAAAAAAAGTTATGCGTTATACGGTGAGTGTCACTCCTTAAATATGCTATTTTCTGACAAAACATAGTTTTTGAGGGAGATGGAAAAATAGATGCAATCTAATTCCAATTTTTTTTAAAAAAATATATTTAGAATCTACAGAAAAAATTTCACGAAACTCCAGTTTGCATCATCTTCAAATTCCTCATAGTTTAGCTACTATAGGAGCTCGAAAGTAAATATTTAGTTAGAAAAAATTATTTCAGTTTCCAGTTTGGCCAAAATTTGTAAACCACTATTGTGGGATCACCCTGCTTTTAAGGCTACAAAAGTTGAAGATTCAGATGAAGAAAACTTTGATGAAATAGAAGCTAACTTTATGAGAAGAATGAGGAAAGGCTCTGGTAAGTATGAAGGCAAGTTTCCCTTTAAATGCTTTAGTTATGGAGAAATAGGTCATTATGCTACAAAGTATCTAGAAAGAGCTAAAAGAAATAAACAAAGATATGAGAAGGAAAAAAATGGAAAGAAGATTAACAAAGTTTATTATGTGAATGAGAATGCTAGTATATTTGACGAGGATTCAAAATATGAAGATCCTGATGACAATGAATGCTTGTTCTTGGAGATTAAGGATGAACCTACTTCTGCTAATTCTTTAAAACAGGTAAAAGAAATCCCTTCTAAGAAGGAGAAAAATGAAGGTACAGTTATCTCTGCCCTACATGCTAAACAATAGAAGATTTTTTGGGTAGTTAAGCTTGAAAAATATGATGTAGGCTTGGTTATGCTTGGAGATGATACTGGTGCTAAAATATGTGGGATAGGTTCAGTAAGTTTTGATGGAAAACATCATACTAATGACGTCTACTATGTTAATGGTTTAAGGCATAATTTGTTGAGTGTTGGTTAGATGTGCAAAAAAGGATATGATCTTGTCTTTTTAAGGATGATAAATGTGAGATCTGGAACATTGATTGCTACAAGAAAGAAATATGAAGGAAATATCTATCAACTTAAGGGTGCTGATGGACAATGTTTTATGACTCAGATTAATGACAACTAGTTATGACATAGGAGAATGTGTGACATGAATTTTGATAACATGGAAAGGATTAGTGTTATTTAGGCAGTGAGAGATTTATCGAGAATTACAATCATGTTAATGCTATTTGCTAGAATTGTCAGTTTGTAAAGCAAGCAAGAAATCATTACAAATCAAAGGAACAGTCCACTACTAGACTACTAGATTTAGTTCATAAAAATCTTTGTGGTCCTATAAGAGTGAAAATTCTACTTGGTGAAATGTACTTTATGCTTTTAATTTATGATTATTCTAGATATACATAGGTTACATTTCTTAGAGAGAAACCAGATGCATTAGATAAATTCAAGGCATTCAAAGCTATGGTTGAAAATGAAGTGAATATGAAGATAAAATGCTTAACATTTGACAAAGGTGGATAATTCACCTCCCATGAGTTTAAAATGTTTTGTGAAGTGCATGTAATAAAAAAATAGTTATCTACTCTAATAACTCCTCAGCAAAATGAAGTTGTTGAAAGGAAAAATAGAATAGTTCAAGTGGTTGCTAGATCAATGATTACTAAGGCTGGTTTGCCAAAAATTTATTGGAAAGAAGCTATTCACATTGTTGTTTATGTATTCAATCAAGTTCAAGCAAGATAAAATAGTACAAAGACTCCCTATGAGCTATGGCATGGAAGAATTCCTATTGTTAAATATTTCAAGGTATTCGGAAGCAAATGTTATATCAAAAGAGATGAAGAAGCCTTGGGTAAATTTAGTGCAAGAAGTGATGAAGGCATTTTTCTTGGATATTCTACTAATCTAGCAAGTAATACAAATGTTTCAATAAAAGATTGAGAGAGTTGTAGAGAGCTCAAATGTGAAGGTGGATGAGACAATAAAGAATCCTATTGACATTGATGGATATTTATTTGATGAACCTGATTATGTAAGAATAGAAAAGTTTGTGGAAGAACGGGTAAAAGATGAACAAAATGAAAGAAAAAAAAATGCTCCAGTGATGTCCCGTAGGACACCAAAATATGTGCAAAAGAATCATTCAAAAAGTGAGATTATTGGAGACAAGACAAAAGGTGTGTTGACTAGAAGCAGAGTTGCTGCTGAAGTGAATTTATGTCTACTTTTAGAGATTGAACCAAGACTGTATGTGAAGCTTGTAATGATGAACATTGGAATGAAGCAATGAAGGAAGAAGTTTTGTAGATTGAAAAGAATCAAACTTGGGAATTGGTCCCAAGACTGACAAATAAAAACATCATTGGATCAAAGTGGGTATTCAAAAATAATTGAATGAGAATGGAAAAGTTGTTAGAAACAAAGTGAGGCTTGTGTGTAAAGGCTACTCACAAGTAGAAGGTATATATTTTTAGGAAATCTTTGCTTTGATAGCAAGAATGGAAGCTATAAGGATGTTCTTGGAATTTGCTACTCATAAAGACCTGAAGGTCAAACAAATGAATGTCAAGTAAGTATTTTTGAATGGTGAACTAGAAGAAGAAGTTTATATGGAACAACCAGAAGGATTTTAGTTGACAGGTCAACTGGATATGGTGTGCAGATTGAAGAAAGATTTATATGGGTTGAACCAAGCTTCTAGAGCATGGTATGCAAGGTTAGAAATATATTTGATTCAACAAGGTTTTAGCAAAGGCACAAAAATAGTGATTTATACTTTAACATTGAACATGATAGAATCTTGATTGCAGTTGTGTATGTTGATGACATTATCTTTGGAGGAAATGAAACTATGTGCAAGAGGTTTGCGAAAGAAATAAAAAAATAATTTAAAATGTCTATGTTTGGGGAAATGAATTTATTTCTTGGGCTACAAATTAATCAAATAGAGAAGGGAATTTTCATTTCACAGTCTAAGTATGTGAGAGAGATGTTGAAGAAATTTGGGATGGATGGTTCCAAGCTGGTAAGTACTCATATGGTGACTGGATGCAAACTGGGAAAAGATGATCATTCACCTAAGGCTGATCATAGCAAGTATAGATCTATGATTGGTGGACTATTGTATTTGACTGCTACAAGACTGAATATCATGCATGTTGTCTATCTTGTGGATAGATTTCAAGAAGACCCTAAGGAAACTCATGTTGATGTTGTTAAAAGAATTTTCAGATATTTGAATGGTACTCCAGATTATAGATTGTGGTATCCTAAAGATACTAATTTTACACAAGTAGTGCCTATACAAATGTAGATTGGGCTAGATGTGTGGATGATAGGAAAAGTACAAGTGGTGGTGTATTCATTCTTGGATTCAAATTTGTGGCATGGCTAAGTAAGAAGCAAGATTTGGTCTCCTTGTCTACTGCTGAAGCTAAGTATGTTGCTACTGCATCTTGCTGTACACAAGTTCTATGGATGAAACATACATTGAAAGATATCACAATGGTATATTATTGTAGACATGCAAAATTAGCATCATGCATTCAATTAGGTCCATTCAATCAAGTTCACATTCATTCGCTCATAAAATTAATCAGGTTCATTTCATCTCTAAGGATTATCCACTTAAATTGAATAAATTAACTTTATTTAATTTAAGCCTATCATTCCCTCTTTGATTAAATAAATCAGGACTTTATTTAATTGAAATCCAATTCATATTTCTCCTTTTCTGATTTAAATAAATCAAATATCTAAGTCAAAGAGGTCAAAATCATCTAATCACCATTAAGCTAAGCTAATCCTGATTAAACTAACCTAACTACCCATCACATCCTCTAGATAATACCACTTGCACAAATAAATCCATTTATTGATTTATTAAAATCAATATTTTCACTCAACATGGCATCCATGAGGAATATTCCATCAATTTTCAACTCAAAAACAAGTGGACATGTACATCCAACAAGTCATTTATGAGCTTTTACATGGCTCTTACATGTCCCTTGCAAATGTCAAACTAAGCATTAACTCTCATTTTCAAATTTGAAATTTCCCCCTCTTGGGCACATTTCCCAAATCTTGCACATGCATCAACCACTCACAAGTTGACAAGTGGCCTCTTCTCATTGGCTTAGATCTTTAGTCCCACATTCATCCATTTGGCCAATCCCTCATAAATAAAATCTATAAATGAAAGGCTTCACTCTTGTTCAAATCCTCCACAATCTCCACAATCTCTTGCAAAGTCACTCTCCTTAAGAACTAATTTTGCCCATCTTATCATCATCTTCATAGCATCTTAACATCAAGCTTAAGCAAGGATTGGGAAAGGGCTATTTTCTACAATAGCACCAATCCACTATGAGATAAAGTTGGATCATGCCTTTTATATGCTTTGTTTAGTTTCCATTGTTTCATTTTATTGCATGATTGACATTGTTTCATTATTTCATAGGGATGTTGAAATGTTGCTTTGTTTTAACCTAACCATTTGCAGATTTTGACATCTACAATTATGATCCCATTTCTATTTTCTGTGATAATACAAATGCAATTAACATTTCAAAAAATCATGTGATGCACTCAAGGATGAAGAATATATTTATCATATATCATTTCTTGAGAAGAAAGGTCATGGAGAATGAAGTAAAGCTTGAGTATGTTCCAACGAAGGATTGGGTTGCTGATATTTTCATGAAAGATCTTCCTAAAGATACTTTTGGGTATCTCCAAGAAAAGTTAGGGGTTATTTCCCCTCCTGTTTTGAACTAGATGCATATGGAGATGGATCAGTCCTATGGATCTATGGATCTATCTTTCTTTTGGGCTGATGTTTTGGTGGCTATCTCTCAGGGGGAGTAGGGAGTATCAGGTGTTATTATGAGTATTTTTTTTTCATTTCAAAGGAGAAATCAATGTAAAATTTTCTTTTTCCTTTGCCATTGATGTCAAAGAGGGAGAAGAAGCGCATAAGAAATTATCTTCTAAGGGGGGGAAAAAAAAAGTTTATTCAGAGCTTGTATGTTATCTTTGATGGTTTTTGACATCATGTGTTGCCATCAACAACAAAGGGGGAGATTGTTGCAAGAATGAAGATATTGAAGGTGTTTTCCTTGATGTCAACCGGTTAACTAGTTTCCACTAGTTGCCATTGGTTGTATATGTTGAGGATATTGAGAAAATTGTAATAAAGAGTTGTTGCATGTGTTCAGGGGTTGCTTCGGGTTTTGGTCCAGATTTGCACCTATGATTGTTTAGTTTATATATGTTGTTCATGGTTGGTAGAAGGTGCTATATTTAAATTTTTGGATGTTAATTCATTGTACAACGCAAGTTGTGTTCACAAATTGTGAACTATGGTTTTCTATGTTTTTGGTTGAGGATCAAGAGAAATGTTGTTGATCCAGATTTATCTTTGATGAAGTCTTATGACTTGTGGTTGTAGAGTTGAGTTACCCTAATTGTATTAAAGTTGATTTCAGCATTTGGAAAGTTCGTGCTTATTGGTTCTATGTGTTTTACACTAGTTTGGTCGACCTTGTGTGAAATACTACTTTCAAGAATGATGAAGCATGTTGGATCTATTTGGGTCCCCATGAAGCGTGTGTTTGGGTTGCCCTAATTCTAATTCCACCCTAGGATGTTTTGGCATCAACCTAGTTTGAATTTGGATTTCAATGGCCGATTTTGGATATGTTTCAAAGTTGAAGATGGTATAAATACAAGATGAGTTACCAATGGAAAATATTAAAGAGAAAAGAAGAAGAGCGATAAGAGAAAAGAGGAAGTGAAATTTGGTGCAACATTGATTCTATTCAGTAAGTGTGTGTGTTGCAAGTGTGGGAGATCAATGCAAAGCTTAATGTTGAGTTTTCAGATGCAGTGAACAGAAGGTGATCTCTATCATTCATGCAAGTTGATCGAGTGATTGTGGTGAAATCCTTTGTTGCATTGGGATTGTAGTCTCACTATAACAGGTCTTCTTTGTCTTCTTTGTATCTATGTGGTAGTGAGCCCTCCAGGTTGTAGTCCTGTTGGATAGCGAGTCCTTATTTTAGGCAGAGAGCCTTTTCATAATCTATTTTGATATTCTCTATAGTGTGAGTTAATCCTCACTGTAGTTTTTCCCTCTTTGGGTTTTCCATGTAAATCTGGTGTTATTGTGTTTATGTGTTGGATTTGAGTTTATGTATTGGCATACTTCATTTATCTCTATCTTTTTAGCTGTCTATGGAGGTGGGAACACCAAAATAGGGGTTTGACTGAGGCAAACCCCTATACAACCCCAACAATTTCTCTAGATATTATGCATGTAGATATTAAAGACATTCATTTTTTGGAGGCTGCATTACTTGGGTTCTTGTGAGCTTCTATCTCTCATCCTCTTTTACTTTATCATTTCTATTTCACTTTACTTCAGTTCTATTACATTATGTTACTTTATTGTATTATGTAAGTTCTTAGCAATCTTATTTTTAGTAGTCACTCAACTATTTTATGTGATAGACTCACCTTGTAGTCTGTACAAGACACCAGTGCGCCTCTTGTATGCCAGTGGGCCACGCTGTCGTCCTTTGGTTGAAAGCTTGTCAATTTGTCTTGAGAATCTCTATGACTTTCTCTTTCTAATTCTAGAACTCTCATGTTTTTCCTTGAGGTAGTTTAGGGAAATTCGCTTTATTGGAATTGTAAATTTCTGATAATTATTCATGTTGTCCATACTCGTGCATTTTCCAAATGAGTCCTACTTTGAGCACATTTCCTTCTTGATATTTTTACCTGCATTTTTCCCTTATGGCCGCATAAAATCCATCAAGTCTACATTTTTTGCATTATGGTCCCTATCGGCATGAGATTACCAGGGTCTCCCTGATCCATTTTTCATTTTCTGCTTGTAAACGTCTGTGTTGCCTTTCGGAAAGATGTTTATGGTGTCATAGCGATTGAAGTTTATTTACAAGCACCTATTGGCATGAAATTCATGTGGTTTTTGCGACAAGGAAAAGGATACACATTTCAACAGGAGTTTGGTCTTCGACATGTTGTTTCACTGAGCGCTTTATGTCTCGCCGACCGACATGTATGGAGATACATCAGTAAGAGTTAATGTTTTCAGCATTGTGTCTTGGCAAGTTTGAATTGTTACATTGATCGAAAAACACATTAATGATTCACTTCGGCCAGACATGTTGTTTTCGGTGTGAGGTCATAGCGAATTTACATTGTCACACCGACCGGTGGTGGGATGATACATATCAGTATGAGTTAGCGATATTAGAGTGAGATCTTGGCAAGTGACCTTCAGTCTCGCCGACATTACACAAAAGGTTTCTATCAAAAGGCTCAATGGTGAGAGACGTTTTCTTCAGAATAAGTCATAGCGAATTCAAAGGGGTCTCACTGATCAACATAAAATGAATACCTCGGTGAGACTAATGTGACTTCGGAGTATGGTCTTGGTGAGTACGATGGGTCTCGCTGATAGAACACAAGCTTTCCATCAATGTGAGATTGATATTTTCTTGGCGATCTGTGGTGAACTCGAGGGATTTTGTTGAAACATAATATGCTCTGTGAGACGTCTCCCCGATATCATAGAGTCACAGTGACACTTGAAAGGTAAAGGAACTCTCGGGGAAACATAAAGTGATCTACAGGATATCTCCCTGACTCAGATGTGTCATGGTGAAAGTGAATAAAACACAGGGTGATTGTAGCAATTTAATTGCCTTCGACATCACTGTGATGTGTCTTGGTGACTGTTTTAGTGAGATTAACAGAAATTCAAATACTGTGGCTGAGATGTGGATGTTCAATTACCATTGCAGGCCGACATGAAATGAGCCCGAATTAAGTGGTTGGCCGACATGGGATCTCAATATGATATTTTTTTTTGATGCTAGTGTATAAATAGGCATTTTGTAATTGTAAAATCATCATCAGCTATTAAATACTCGATACACAGCAAGTAGATAAAGTATAATAAATTTCTCAGATTAGAGACTATGATGCATGTTTTCAAAATGGAGGTACCTATTTATGAAAGTCAGTTGATGTTGTTGCATTTTTCTGGTGTCAATTGTCTGTTGAATTCAATGAAAATACTGCTAAGTTATCTCCAAGAGTGATGCTTTCTGGTTGTTTAAATTGACATAACAAGTTTATGTTTAGTTTATCAATACACATTTGCTATATTTGTGTGATTAATCAATTGGTTCTTTCAAGCAAAGATTAAATCCTTTTAGTTGATCAGAGTAATCAGAGAGATTCATCTCAATTATTAAAGTAGAGCTTACTAGTTACAGTATTGCATGTTTATACAAGTTGTAAAAAAAATGTATGCTAGATAATTTAAGTTTTCTCCAGAGAGTGTTGCTCATCTTGATTTCATTTGACTTCGCATACCCAATAAGGCACTGGTCTCTACAATTTCATCATTTAAATTCATTCATTTCCTTTACATCTATTAATTGAGCATTTTAGGATTTAGATTTAGAAGATTGCTATTGCTATTTGTATCAAGTTTGAATTCATTTGTTCACTTCCATCTGCCATTGTGGACAAAGCATTTTGAGATAAATAAGCATTAAGTCTGCTTTATTCAGATAGGTACACCCGCCTAGGTTTAGCAACACCTGAAGAGTAGAAGGTTGAGTTCTCTTGACCTTGTCTGTTACCCTAAAGCATATCAAGAGATTCGTAGCCTCTTGAGGCATCCTGCTTGTATTTTTGAGAGCTAACAAATTGGTGACTCTACTGGAGATACACTCAGAATCAAGGCCTTAATCATAAAGTCAGGAACTTTATACAGACTCTTCTAGGAATAAGAAACATCAAGTTTTTTCTCATTTTTGACAAAAGTGATTGGTGAATCTGACACAAATTTTGCAGCTATTGAAACATGAATGGAAGAAGATCTCATTATAGAGGAGGTCATACTGGAGCTCCTACTAGCAGCAGTAAGTGGACACATAAAGATGACAAGGTTGATAAGGGAAAAGGGATAAGTGAGGATATGTACCTAACAGATAAAGACAAAGTATCAAGAGAACATTGTGAAATATATGATAGCTACGATACATGGAGAAACAATTCGAGTGCAGAGCCTTGTACTCCAACAGACCAAAGAAATCCTTTCTTTTTTCTCGATCCTCAGAAACAGGCTGAGTTTAGAGCTGAACTGGAGGCTGAACAAATCAAAATTCAGCATGAATATGATCAGAAGATGGAAGGTAACCAAAATGACTTTATTGATCATGAGCTTCCTGAGGAAGTAAAAGCACAGTTTGAATCACAGAGGAAGGAGATAGAGGAACTAAGGGCTACATTGCTGAAAGCCCAAATTACTTCTCAGACAGCTGATTTCCCCCCAAAGTATGTACCACCTCATAAGCAGGGTAATCATAGTGCAAGGCCTTCTGATCCACTTGTGTCTCCTCACCATCAGACAAGAAATCACTATAATCAGCCAAATCATCCACCTCATATTCCCACACAACATACAAATATGCAGCCACCACATGGTTAGCCTTTTGTCCCACAACATAATGCACAATATAACAATCCTATGAACCAATATCAGTACCCACTTTTTCCTCCCCCTCACCAGTATACAACAATGATCGGGCAATTTGATTTTATAGGGTTTCATCTATACCCTTACCCTATGGATGGTAGCTGGAGAAGTCTGGTACCTAAGTTTACAGGAAGTAATGCAATTACTACTGAAGAACATTTAAGGAATTTCAATGTGTTCATCCAAGACATAGGTGTGCCATATGAAGATTTACATATGAGGCTATTTATGATGTCACTTCTTGAAGATGCTAGGGATTGGTTCAACAGCTTGCCAACACTCTCAATTAGTTCTCTCCAAATATTCCAAGACAGATTCCTAGAGTGATATGGGAATCTAAATGCACCAAATGCAGCTCTTCATGAATTGATGCGAATTTAGAAAAATCAGAATGATTCAATTTATGATTTCAACCGAAGATTCAACAAGTTGCAGACTAAAGTACCTCCTAGATCAAGGTTGCTAGATTCTGAGCATTGAATTTTTATTTAAATGCATTTGATCCTCAAACAGGGTATGAACTGAGAAATAGGGTCCCAAGAGATCTGGCTGAAGCTCAGAAGATAGCACTGACAATTGAAAACAACAGGAAGGCTGCAAGTATAATCAATAAAAGAGATAACCCTAGGGCTCCTCAACAAAGCAATAATTATCAGTACAGACAAGAAAGCACATACAAAAATGAAAGGTCGGGGTTGCATGACATGCCATATAATACAAACTGGAAGGATGGAAAACCTATAACAGCTAGGCCAAGAAACAAAGAGACTCTTGATCCATTGAGCAAGAAGGGAACCTATATGGTGAGTAGCAATTACTTTTGTGAAGCTTGTGATAAGCCACATTCCCCAGAGTATTGTGTTGTAGCTCAAAAGATGCAAGAGGAGGGAATGTTGATGAAAAATAATGGAGAAGATCACAAAGTGTATTTGACTTCAAACACTTTTCACCATGTGGAAGAGAGGTACTCATCTTCAGAGGATGAAGGTTATGAGTATGATGTTTCAAATTAGAAATACAATGTTCATATGGCTGAATAGTAGGTCCTTTCTGACTCTGAAGAAGATTATACAGACCACATTCTATTGAGGCACCTGCTCAATGCAGTATGAGAAGACTCACCAAAGATGAAATAGAGAGACTAACTGTTGCTGCAGTTGAGGAAGCAAGGAGTAAATACTGGTTGAGAAACAAAATAGTAAATGAGAAGGAAGGCATTCCTGGGGGAATCTTTATGTAGGATCAGAAGGCAACACAAGGAACTGTGAAGAAATCAGAAAATAAACAGCATGATAAAAGTGAAAAGAAGCCTGTCCAAAAAGAGGAAGTGAAGGAATTACACAAAGAGATACAACAGCCCGATCAGCCTAGTAAAAGAGAGAAGGAAGAAAACAAAGGAGAAACATTGGAGCAAAAGAAGATTGTTAAGGTGGAGGGCTCTTCTTTTGACTTCACTCAGGTGTTATCTCAGGTAAAAATGTTTGTTCCACTGCTTGAAATGATGAAAATTGAGGAGTATAGAGATAGTGTTGTTCAATTTATAATAACAAATGGAAATGAAAAGCATGTGAATTCTGAAAATAGAGTAGCTATTAAAGCAGTCAATAGGCAAGAGAAAGTAAATATCCCAGAAGTCTGCTTGAGTGATGTATTAACAACTCCCCCTCAAGTTGATCCTTTTTTACCACATTACTCATAAATAGAAAACTGTTGAAGAATTGCATGATAGACTTTGGTGCTGCTATAAATATCATGCCAGTAGGAGTTATGAAGTAGCTTGGCATGTGGGTTGATACATATGATGGTAAATGCTATGCAATGGATAATAGACCTATACTTGTGGTAGACATTATGAGAGGTGTTGAAGTCAAACTGGCTACTTATCCACAAGTGGCTTATAATATAGATATAACAATGATTGATACTCCTCAGTTTGGGATGCTCCTATCAAGACAATGGAAAACATCAGTTGGAGGAAATGTCCAGTTTGATTTATCTTATGCAACTATTCCAGTGAATGGTTAGGAAGTCAAATTGTATAGGGAGCCGAGAATGAAACAGTTGGTTGATTATGTACCACAAGATCAGATCAACTATTTTTGTGATGTTGATCTTGGAAGTTTTAAGTTAGAATCAGCCCAGCCATAATTAACCAATAGTGATCCAATTGAAAAGCATGTGGCACAAAATTGCAATGAAGTGTGGAAGATGTATTTTGATGGAGCATGCAGCCAAGAAGGTAATGGAGCTGGTATTGTATTTGTTTCACCTGAAAGTATTACATTTAAGTATTATTTCCCATTGACATTTGAGTGTACAAACAATGTGGCAGAATATGAAGCTTTATTGACAGGCTTGAACATAGCTGTGAAACATAAAATCAAGTTGTTGACTATTTTGGGTGATTCTGAGTTGGTTGTTTCACAAGTTAAGTCAAAATATGCAACAAAACATAAAAGATTGAAATAGTATAGGAATGTTGTATGGGACACAATTGAATTACTTGATGCCTTCTCAATTGAGTGGGTTGACAGATCAAATAACATAATGGCCGATTTTTTAGCAAATGTGGCGTTGAAAATAGATGATATCACATTGGCTGGGGTATCACAGATTGAGTTCAAGACAAGGTCTGCTATTCCTGATAACATTTATAGTTGGAAAGTCTTCAATGATGATACTGACCTTTTAAAATTCCTCAATTGTATAGATCAATATGAAGCCCAGGAAATTGACTTCAATGCTTTTGTTGAGGAAGTGGATGGGAAGCAAACAGTGTTTGGCAAGGAGATCTTACAGCTCAAAAAAAAAGCTTCCTAAGGGCTTGGTGGCATTGGAGAGGCTGTATGATGGAAATGATCGGTCCCTCATGAAGCAAACACTAGTCAAAAGAGAAGATATTGAAGAAGTTAACTTGGGGACTGAGATAGCACCAAGAAAGGTGTACATAGGAAAGAAGATAAGCCCTACAATTAGAAGAATGCTGATAGAGTTGCTGAGAAGGTATAAACATGTCTTTGCTTGGTCTTATGAAGATCTAAAAGCATACAGGGAAGATTTTTTCAGCATGAAATACCATTGAAGCTAGATGCTAAGCCATTCAGACAAAAGCAAAGACCCATAAATCCAACACTGGAGCCTAAAATTCAAGAAGAGTTGACAAAGCTTAGAGATGGGGGAATCATCAAACCAATCAAGCACTCAACGCGGGTCTCAAATTTGGTCCCTGTGAGGAAGAAAAATGGAGACATCAGTTATGTGTGGACTTCAGGAATTTGAATATGTCATCTCTCAAGGACAATTATCCTCTATCCAATATGGAGGCTATATTGCATAAGGTAACATGGTGTGAACTGTTGTCCATGATGGATGGGTTTTCAGGCTACAACTAGGTCAAGGTCAAAGAATCTGAGCAATATAAGACAACATTCACAACCCCTTGGGGAACGTTTTATATATAAGAATGCCATTCGGTCTCACTAATGCAGGAGCGACCTTCCAAAGAGCTATGGACGTGGCATTTGCAAATTTGATCAATGCTATCATGGTGGTGCACCAGGATGACCTGACTACTTATTCAAAGAAGGTTGAAGATCATGTACAACATCTGGAGAAGGTATTTATTAAAGCCCTAGAGTACGGTATTAGCTTAAACCCAAAGAAGTGTCATTTTGCAGCCACAGAAGGTAAGCTTTTATGACATATTGTTTCAAAAGAAGGAATTAGGATAGATCCTGAGAGGGTTGAAGCTATTGATAAAATTCCTATTCCCAAAACCGTCAAAGCTATACAATCATTCTTTGGACAGATTAATTTTGTTAGGAGATTTGTTTCTAACTTTGTTGAGATCATTAAGCCCATATCAAAAATGTTGAAGAAATGACAGAAAATGGAATGGACTGCAGAAGCCTTGGAAGCCTTTATATCTATCAAAAGGGCCATCAAGGAGGCTCATGTCCTTAAATCTCCAGATTTTGCAAAGCCTTTTCAGATATTTTAATTTGCTTCAATGCACACAATTGTTTTTGTTATGTTACAAAAGAATGAGGATGGTCATGAACAACCCGTGTCTTTCTTCAGTAAGTCATTACAAAGTTATGAATTGAAATATGACATAATGGAAAAATAGGCATTTGCATTAGTAAAAGCTACAAAAGCTTTCAGGTCATATCTTGTTGGAGCAAAGGTGATTGCTTATGTCCCTCATGCTATTGTCAAAGATATTCTGACACAATTTGAAGTAACAGGAAAAAGATGCAAATGGATTAAAGATCCAAGAATTTGACATGGAGATACATATTACCAAATTAGTAAGAGGTCAAGGCTTGGCTAGGTTGATGGAAGAATCAAATATTGAAGCAAATCAGGTTTGTAATGTAGATGAAGGGACTGCAGTTGCAAGCATTGAGCACACTCCTTGGTGTATTGATATTATGCATTACCTTAAGTACATGAAATTTCTAGAGGGATTGAGTGACAGCCAGAAAAGAACTCTAAAGCTGCAGGCATCTAAATATGTTTTTATGGATGGAGATCTGTTTTGGAAGAATAGGGATGGAATACTGTTATTGTGTTTGGACAAGTCTCAAGCCAAGCATGTTCTAAGTGAAATGCATGAAGGAGTTTGTGGAGGACATTATTCAGCAAAAAAAAATGCACACAAAATTCTCAGGGCAGGTTACTACTGGCCTAAGGTTTGTAATGATTCTTTCACACATGTAAGAAAATGTGAAGCCTACCAGAAGTTCTCTGGAAAGCTGAAATATCAAGGAGCCTTGCCACTCTGACCCTTGCAGGCTAATGCCCCTTTTCATCAGTGGGGAATTGATTTCATTGGTGAGATACAATAAAAATCAAGTGAAGGACACAAGTGGATACTGGTTGCCACTGATTATTTTACCAAATATGTGGAAGCAATCCCAACTAAATAGGCTACAAGCAAAGTGGTGACAAATTTCTTGATGGACAACATTATCACCAGATTTGGTACACCACTGAGGTTAATCATAGATAATGGGATGTGTTTCAGGTCAGATGAATTTAAAAGTTTATGTGACACATATGGCATTACCATTTCTTATGCATCTCCTTACCATCCACAAGCTAATGGTCAAGCAGAGTCTAGCAATAAGAGTCTTTTGAAGATTATAAGGAGGATGTTACGATAGAACAAGAAGGCTTGGGATTCAAAATTAAGGCTGGTTGTATGGGCTAATAGGATTACTATGAAGAAAGCAATTGGAAAGTCCCCATTTGAATTGGTGTATGGAGCACAGGCCAGGATGCCTTTGTAAAATTTTTTACCAGTCTACAAGTTTGTCCTTTAGGAAGATATGGATATTCCTGAACCTATGGAGGAAAGAATGGAGCAACTAGCTGAACTTGATGAAATAAGGAGAGTTGCCCAAAACCAAAACATGAAATTATAGACACAGATGAAGTATCTATTTGATAAAAAGGCACACGATAGAAAATTTGGAGAAAGTGACTTTGTACTGATGTGGAATGCCAGGTGTCAGGAGAGCCAAGCATGGTAAATTTGAAGCTTTGTGGTTGGGACCTTTTGTTGTTGTTGGGAAGAGAGGTGAAGATTGATATTATCTACAAAATATGGCTGGTGAAGATCAGGAGTTGCCTGTTCATGGGAAATTCTTGAAGCATTTTTTCTCTTGAGCAACACAGAGGATTGAGGGTTCCCAGTGCATGGACAACTCTTGTTAATCCTCTTTAAAGTTCTTTTCCATGCACAGTAGTTTAGGGTTTTGGTTCATCTCCATTTTACATTCATTTTCCATCCATTCCATCATGCTATACCTTCATTTTGCATTCTCTTCCATTTTGCTCACTGGTTCGTCATTTTGTGTCTGGTCTACTCACCCAAAGATCTAGATCCTTGCAATGATCTTACTATCATTCATCCCCAGACGGAGCCACTAATGGAACTATAAATTTTTGATGATTATTCATGTTGTCCATACCTGTGCATTTTCCAAATGAGTCCTACTTTGAGCACATTTCCTTTCTTCATGATTTTTTACCCACATTTTTCCCTTATGGCCCCATAAAATCCATCAAGTCTACATTTTTTGCATTATGGTCCCTATCGACATGAGATTACCAGGTTCTCCCTAATCCATTTTACATTTTCTGCTTGTAAATGTCTGTTTTGCCTTTCGGTAAGACATTTTTGGTGTCACAACGATTGAAGTTTATTTATAGGCACCTATCGGCGTGACATTCACGTGGTTTTGGCGACAAGGAAAAGGATACACATTTTAGCAGCATTTTGGTCTTCGGCATGTTGTTTCACCGAGCGCTTTATGTCTCGCCGACTGGCATGTATGGAGATACATCGGTAAGAGTTAATGTTTTCAGCATTGTGTCTTGGCAAGTTTGAATTGTTACATCAACCGACAAACACATTAAGGATTCACTTCAGCCAGACATGTTTTCGGTGTGAGGTCATAGTGAATTTACATTATCACACCGACCGGTGGCGGGATGATACGTATCGGTATGAGTTAGCGATATTGGAGTGAGGTCTTGGCGAGTGACCTTCGGTCTCGCCGACATTACACAAAAGGTTTCTATCAAAAGGCTTGACGTCCGATGAGAGACATTTTCTTTGAAATAAGTCATAGCGAATTCAAAGGGGTCTCATCGACCAACATAAAATGAATACCTCGGTGAGACTAATGTGACTTCAGAGTATGGTCTTGGCGAGTACGATGGGTCTCACCGATAGAACAAAAGCTTTCCATCGGTGTGAGATTGATATTGTCTTGGCGATTTGTGGTGAACTCGGGGGATTTTGTTGAAGCATAATATGCTCTATGAGACGTCTCCCCGATATCATAAAGTCACAGTGACACGCGAAAGGTAAAGGAACTCTCGGGGAAACATAAAGTGATCTACAAGATATCTCCCCGACTCAGATGTGTCACGGCGAAAGCGAATAAAACACGGGGCCACTGTAGCGATTTAATTGCCTTTGGCATCACTGCGATGTGTCTTGGCGACTATTTCAGTGAGATTAACAAAAATTCAAATACTGTGGCCGACATGTGGATGTTCAATTACCATTGCAGACCAACATAAAATGAGCCCGAATTAAGTGGTTGGCTGACATGGGATCTCAATATGATATATTTTTCTGATGCTAGTGTATAAATAGGCATTTTGTAATTGTAAAATCATTATCAGCTATTAAATAATCGATACACAACAAGTAGATAGAGTAGAATAAATTTCTCAGATCAAAGACTATGATGCATGTTTTCAAAATGGAGGTATTTATGAAAGTCAGTTGATGTTGTTGCATTTTTCTGGTGTCAATTGTCTGTTGAATTCAATGAAAATACTACTAAGCTATCTCCAAGATTGATGCTTTCTGGTTGTTTAAATTGACCTAACAAGTTTATGTTCAGTTTATCAATACACATTTGCTGTATTTGTGTGATTAATCAATTGGTTCTTTCAAGTAAAGATTAAATCCTTTTAGTTGATCATAGTAATTAGAGAGATTCATCTGGATTATTAAAGTAGAGCTTAGTAGTTACAATATTGCATGTTTATACAAGTTGTAAACATAATGTATTCCAGATAATTTGAGTTTTCTCCAGAGAGTGTTGCTCATCTTGATTTCATTTGACTCCGCATACCCAATAAGGCACTGGTCTCTGCAATTTCAACATTTAAATTCATTCATTTCCTTTACATTTGTTAATTGAGAATTTTAGGATTTAGATTTAGAAGATTGCTATTGCTATTTGTATCAAGTTTGAATTCATTTGTTCACTTCCATCTACCATTGTGGACAAAGCATTTCGAGATAGATAAGCATTAAGTCTACTTCATTCAGATAGGTACACCCACCTAGGTTTAGCAACACCTGAACAGTAGAAGGTTGAGTTCTCTTGACCTTGTCTGTTACCCTAAAGCGTATCAAGAGATTGGTAGCCTCTTGAGGCGTCCTGCCTGTGTTTTTGAGAGCTAACACACTCCATGAGGTTGTTTGAATGAAGAGAACTCATGAGTAGTAAATCCACCTTCTCTACATTTTGGTGAACCTGATGTGAAGAATTTAATATGTTAACTTACTATTTTCAAAATGAATTTTATATCTTCCTTTATTAGTTTAGTATCTAATTATATTCAAAATGTTAATGATGTTCCATTTCATGCATGTTATAGTGACTTGGCTTTTCCCATGTCACTCTATATCTTTGATTTTTCTCATGAGATTCCTCTTGCTTCAGAGGATATTTTGTTGCAAGAAGATAAAATCATTGATACCTTTCTTAACATTACTCTACCTTCTCTTCATCTCAATGCAGTCTCTTCTAGAGATGATGCATTAGAGAATGATGAATATCTTCTCTATTCCAATGCACTTTCTTCTAGAGATGATGCATTAGCGAATGATGAATCTCCTTCTAGATTTGATCCTTCCTGGATCGATGTTGAGAATATGTCTTCAAATAATTATTCCACTAGTTGTGATGAATCTATAAATGTTTTTGATAAAAGGGATAAACGGGTTTTACAGGGACCTGAAACCACAAAGTAACATTACAATCAAAGACCAAAACAGAGGTCCGAAAAGACAAAAAGGCTGCTAGAGAGATAAAAACCAGCTAAAACAGACAGCCACAAAAAGCCTAAAAAAAGCCAATAGATGGCCGACAAACAGACAAAAATTGGGCCCAGCCACAGCTAATCCATAGACTTCAGAAGCTCATCAACAACCTCTTCTAGGTCCACCATATCTTGGACCCCCTCCATGAAATCTAAGTCATATTTGGGGTAGTTAGGGCTTTTCTTTTCATACTTGATCTAGTGCGCCTAGAGATTCCTGCTTCCTCATCCTGGTCTTTCTCCTTATCAAGGTCGGCAATCAACGCTCTTTTCTGGGTTTTCTCCAATCTTTCGGTCATGGCTTTGATGATTAAAGAGTTATGTTTGGCAATTCTGCAGTTCTGATCAGCAATTTTTCATGGTTCCTTTAATTTTATCAAGATCATTTTCAACAGTGCTGTCCTTTTGTATGTTATCCTTTGCAAAGGCATTCTTCTCCAATTCGAGCTGAATTAGCCCCACAACTTTGGCTTCAATTTCCCCCAACTTACTATGAAGAGACAGATTTTTGGTCTTCAACTCATTGATTTCATAAAATAACCATTTGGCAGAATTAAATTGGTCCTCAGAACATCTCTTGGTAGTACCAACGAAGTCAAAAGAGGGGTCACAATCAGAATTGACCCCAAAATTAACCGACTCTGCACCTCTGGGAGGGCTACAGTTCTCCTATTGAATATTCTGAGGGAAGTGGGGATCCTCAAGACTGACCTCGGCCGCTTTAGTAGAAAGAATAGGAGAGTCATCAGGGTAGGAAACTAACTTGTTAGCTGGAGAACTAGAGCCTGCCAAATTAGCATTAGGGTTTGTGCGGCCGGGGGCAAGAACAGAGCAGGCACCAGAAGGCTGGGGGGATCGGCCAGAGGCAGAAGGGGGGGGGCAGGGGAAGTGAGGAGAGCTTGACACGGCCAAAAGAAACTTTAGTCTCAGATATAATAGGATCAGTATCATCCTCATCATGCTCCAAAGGGGCTATAGGGTTTGATAGGGCAGGCATATTCTGAAAGTGCTCATAGATGAGCCTTAAAAGACCCGTGTGAAGAATCGGGTATCTTTTAGGGCTCCTACTGTGGTTAGAAAAGCTATTTCTCAGGGAACAAAGAAAGAAGAAAGGGATGGAAACACACACCTTATGTCAGAAGTGATTGAGCAGCACGAAGTGATATCCATAAACCCTAGTGAAGCCGCTGTCAAGAGTGATGTACTCCATGATAACCCTTAGCACTTTTCTCCATAAAGCTTTTATGGTGTCCACTTCATAGTAACTGTTCGTTGTCTTGACAAGTTTTTGCTTCTCCTTTTCGGTCTTAGGGAACCTCATCACAACTTCGTCAGAGAATTTCCTGTCTCTAAAAAATTTATGCTCTTCAATCGGGATACCAGTCACCTCCGCTATCAAAGCTTCATGAATCTAAACTTTCCTCCCAAAGAGGAGAACCGCCCCATTGTTCCAATTTTTCTCAAAGAAATCAGTAATCTCCTCCTGAGGGCCGTGGAGTTTTTCGATGAACGAAAGTAAGCCACCCCTTCTTATTTTACTCCATGCTTTAGTGTTCTTGGTGTGTGACTCGAAACTGGTAGGTTCAACCCTCTTCCGTTCCCCACCCATATTTGAGATCTCGGTGCGAATACTGTTGCAAATGAAGAACCTATTCTAGATAGTTCCTTTGCTTCGCAGGACCCACAAAACATGCCAAGTTAAATAATTTCTCTGCCGGATACTCACGGCCCCATATTGTCTACTTATTTTGTTAGTCATGACTCGTACCTTCCTCATTATTACAAGAAGCCACCACTTTTCCATTCATCACATCGAGCGCCATTAAAGCTTGAACATTGGAATGGAGGTCCATCCTTTTGTGCCACATGAGGATTTTATCACTCTTAACTCCCTCATTGGCAAAAAAATCCGCAACAGCATTTGCCTCATGGTAAGCATGAGTGATTTTTATTCTGTCGAACTTAATAAGTAAAACCTTAGAATCTTCAACCCAGTTTTTAATCGACCATGCGGGCTGGGACCTACCACAAAGGCTATCTATTATAGTTTTTAATCTATAAATGTTATCTATGTCTTTTCTTCCCCTAAAAGGCCTAAGAGACCAATCATTTATCTAACTCCAGCTAGTCCTTCTCCTAAAAGGATTTGTTCTATTGATGGTGTCCCATTTGATATCGATTCTCTTCGTCTTTCCATGGCTCCCTCCCATAGAGATGTAGCCCATACTTATAAGAATAGAATGAATAAACAACCAATCCTTCTTCAAGCTCCTAAACCTACAACTAAAGCACCCAATGATTACGATCTTGTCGAGCAACTTCAAGTTACTCTAGCTAAGATGTCACTATGGGACTTTCTCCTTAGTTTGCTCCAATTTATCAAGGTATTCTTTAGGAAACCTTTCGAAAGATCCTCTTTCCTTCTTTCGCTAGGCCGATGGATGCTAATGCATCGATAGATCATACTCATGCGGATTCTCCGACTATAACTTTCTATCCACATGAACTCCCACCTTCAAAAGTATAGAAGCAAGTAGACCCTCTAATGATTATAGTCAATATTAATAATATTGGAATTAGACGTACTCTCATTGATGTTGGTTTAGTGCTTGATGTGTGTAGCATTGATCTATTACCTATGATTAATGTTGATTCATATTCTCTTAATGATTCTTTTGTTGACATTCATATGTTTGATAATGTCAGGCGAGAAAGCCTAGGCATGATAGTCTTGCCTTTGAGGTTGGGACCAATTACCGTACCCACCCTTATATATGTTATGTTAGAAAAATTACCAAATAACCTTCTTCTTGGTAGACCATGGATTCACACTATGGGTGTAGTCCTGTCTACCTTGCATAAATATATTAAGTTCATTTGAAATAATCGAGTAGTCATAGTCAAGGCTGACCTTGAGGATATGCACTTATGTGAAATGGTAGTTGCTAGTTAGGTTTCGGTTGTGCCTAATCTTATTCCTTTAGTGTCTCCCAATGTGTCGATGTTTACTCCAGTAGTATCTTTTACAAAGGATACTCTTGAGATAAATGTCCTTGAAGAAGATCCTTCTAAAGCAGGAAATCCCAAGTCTGCTCCTTTTACTTCTTCTGAAGAGAATGCATGTCTTGGTGATGATTGGGGTTCTTTAGAATTTACACATTCCTTCAGTGGAGAGCATAAAGTCAACGCAATCCACTTAGACCTAATAACATCCTCCACACCTGCTATCAAAGATGATTATTCTTCTGTATCCTGTGCTAGTGTGAGCATAAATTGGAATGTTCTTAGTGTTGATCCTCCTAAGGAAGATGATTACGCTTCTACTAAAGAGGATAATGTTGGCAGTCTTGTTTATAAGGATGATGCAAATCCCATAGAGGAGCATAATCTCCATTGATGGAAAAATTCTCTCTATAAAGATCATCCTCCTTTCTCAAGATTTGCAAACACGTTATGGCCCTGGCTTTAGGCTTGCCTCTAAATATGGGTATGGGCATAAAGGTTGTGGGTGTAATGAACAAGGAATTCAGGTTCCCATAGAATTCACAGCACATAAGTGTAATTTGGGGCTTGGTTTCTTGAATGAACAATCTAAACAGAAGCCATGGTTGAGTGACATGAATTCTTCTCAACCTCGTTCTGTTGAAAATATTCATCCACCATTATATGCTATGTTCGTGCCTTCTTCTTGTGAGCAATCAAAATTTTCTCTACAAGAGAAAGGGTTGATTCCTACGCCTCATCACTTATCTGAGCAAGAGCATGTCATGTTAATTCTTCTAAAAGCTTGCTTGATTACTCTTCCTTCTCCCACACACAAGAAATTGCATGAACATGATAAAGAAAAACATTCTTTCTATGCATACCATCGAGTGCTTGGCAATTCCACTAGTGAATGTAAGGCCTTGAAGGATAAAATACAACTTTGTGATTCTGGTTCCATCAAACTCCCATTTGATTGATACACCCACCTCTTCTTCAAATGACAAGTGATATTGAGGTTTACCTCTATCATGTATTTTCTAGGTATCTTACATTGTTCTCCTCCCCTATATACTAGGGGCAATGATAACTTGTTATGGAGATGTGTGTCCTTCTCAATGTACCCCCCCTATCTTCTCTCTATCTTTCAAATGAAGAATCCCTCTAGTGGACCCATTTTTCTTCTGAAGGGTTCCCGAGGGATCCCCTTTGAAATTTTTTCTCTCAAATGAATTCTATGGTGTCTAGTTTGGGGGTAACCTAACTAGACCCTTCATTTATGTGACTGTCTTGTAACACACCTTGCAGTAGCCACAAGCTTCTCTGATTAGTCTTACTCTATAGGACCAAGAACCTATAGAGCTCCTTTGCATTAAGATTTCCTAACATGTTTAGTCTATGGATTAACATGTTTTGCAGGTGCATCTGTGAAGCCACTTTCCAATCCAACTCTACGGAGTCCCCTTTCTCCGGGTTTCCTCCATGTGAGCGATATTGGAGGACGCCTCCTTGCAGGTTTGTGGGCCTGTGAGGTGCTTGCATCTTTGGGTTTCCTCCATGTGAGAGATCTTGGGGGATGCCTCTTTGCAGGTCTGTGGGCATGTAAGGCACTTACTTTACTGGGTTTCCCTCATGTGAGAGATCTTGGGGGACGCCCCCTTGCAGGTCTGTGAGCCTATAAGGTGCTTACTTTATTGTGTTTCCCTCATGTGAGAGATCCTGGGGGATGCCTCCTTGTAGGTCTATGGGCCTATAAGGTGCTTGCTTCATGGGGCTTCCTTCATGTGAGAGATCTTGGGGGTTTCCTCCTTGTAGGTTTGTGGGCTTGTGAGATGCTTTCATCTTGTGAGATTTTTCCATCATTGGTCTGAGGGCCTTTGGTGTACTTTGTGCAACATCATAGTTTTGCGGGGCTATGGAGTGCTTGTATTCAAACATCTTTAGGAGAGAGTACTTGTGGAGCAATCTCTGTTGGAATTTTCCTTCCTCCTTCTTGCTCTCTCATTGAGCCTTTCTCTTCTCTCTTCTCTTCCTAGTTGTATATACCAGAATGAAGATCTACATCTTCTTCATCCTAAGTATATGCTCTTTCTCTCTTCGACATTGGTTGCTTCCTTGACTTTTGGGTGCATTCTTCTTTAGAAGTGATCAATCCTTACATTCTTCTCTTTGTTTAAGTATTATTCTATGTGTTATTGTTCTTAATTTGGGGATGATGCATAGTATTGAGACAACCTTTTACATTGAGGTCTCTTTTACTTTGCTGACTCAAATCCTTTAGTTTTTTGTGTGTGTTTTTCTAACATTGTGATGTAATGGATTTTATGTTCTAAACTTGTTGTCTTATGCATGTTTTTCTTGTCTAATGTGTTTGTTTTGTAGGTATTCAGCCTAGGGGCATGCTCCCTTGGTTCAAAAAGTTATATGCTTCCTTTACAGTATCCTTTTGGGCATCATGATATTATTTATGTTTAGTAGATTTCCTTTAGCATGCATATTAGAGTAGATTCATATGCCCGCTAAAGTGGGGGAAAAACATAATCTCATAAAATTGCACCCCTTGCAATTTCACATACATTCTTGTAAGCATCCACTCCCCTAGCATTTGTGTAGGATCATTTTAGCCCTTGCATCATCCTTTTTCCTCTCAGGATGCTCAAAGGCCCCCTTTTCTACAACTACCCTCACACGTCAACTTTGCGTTAAACCTTGTGCTTTTCTTGTTCGTTTCATTTTGTAGCGTGATGTGTTTAGACATTAGCATGTTGCGCGGATGTTTGTATGCCACACTAGCATCTTGCGATATTTTAACATTCAAATTACCACCTCTGAGCATGTTTTCCACTTGTCATATGCTTTTGTTGGTGGTAATAGCTCTTGATTCCTTGTAACCACTTGGGAAGCTTATTTTTGCTTCTCTTCTCTCCTTAAAAGCTATCCTTTCAATTCATTTAGCCTCTAGCTTCATTCCATCCTTGGCTTTGACATTTTCTATTGTTATTTTGTTTTCATAGCTCCATATAGCTTGTTACAACAACACTCTCAAGCCATTAGAACACCCTTTGCAACACTTCTGGTTCTTGCAACTCTTTTTGTTTCCCTCCTTGGTTTTCTAGTCCTTTCATGTGATATCTACCTTGTGCCTTGCACCTTTGAGTATCTTGTTATTTGTCACATCCACTACCTATTACATCCTTACTTTGTGATCTGGGTTCTCCTCCTCAAGCATGAATTGATTTTATCATCTACACTTTGTGATATAGGTTCTCCTCCTTGAGCAGGGTTTTCTTTTATCACTCATCACATACTTCATTTATCTCTATCTTTTTGGTTGTTCATGGAGGTGGGAACACCAAAATAGGGGTTTGACTAAGGAAAACCCTTATACAGCCCCAACAATTTCTCTAGATATTATGCATGCAGGTATTAAAGAAATTCATTTGCTCGAGGCTCCATTACTTGGGTTCTTGTGAGATTCTTCTATCTCTCATCCTCTTTTGATTTATCATTTCTATTTCACTTTACTTTAGTTCTATTACATTTTGTTACTTTATTGCATTTTGTGAGTTCTTAGCAATCTTATTGTTAGTAGTCACTAAACTATTTTCTTTGATAGAATCATCTTCTAGTCTGTATGAGATGCCAACGCACCTCTTGGACGTCAGCACACCGTGTTGTTGTCTTTATCCCGTGTTGCCATCATTTGGCCGAAAGCTTGTTAGTTTGTCCAGAGAATCTTTGTGATCTACTCTTTCTGATTCTAGAACTCTCGCGTTCTTCCTTGAGGTAGTTTAGGGAAATTTGCCTCGTGAGTCTCTCTGAATGAAGATAACTCATGAGTAGCAAATCCTCCTTCTCTACAAAAGGTAAAGTGGTTTGCAAGGCTTCTAGAAATTAAAAAATCCAAGACAAACAACATTGCCAAATTTTATGCTCTCATTTTGTGGTTTCAATTATGCTCTAAATTCCAACTAAAGGTGATAAACATTGAGGGTGATTTGACATTGGTCATGAATGTAGTTGGATCCATGTCTTCATGTAGATGGAAGATTATATCTTTTTTAAACTTGGATCTCTCTTGTTTAAATTATTTGGAGTCCTACACCAACAATTTTTTCTTAGGGAGGTCAACATCGAGGTTGATGTGTTGGCCAACTCAACTATTTCCAAGCTAGAAGAAATTATTGTCAGATATGGAGGATTTGGTTGAGTTGGTGGTAAAATAATTGTCTATTATTCAAAGCATTTAATAATGATTACTTTGTTTTGTGGATGTATCGGGAGATGAAGATCATGCCACCTCAAGCTTTGCAAAATAATAATCATAATGCTTAGATTACTTCTTGTTGATTACATTCATGCAAATTAATTTTGTAAGATTTCATCAAGGATTTACTGATATATCGATGCCATTCTTTTCATAGTGGATGTGGGTAAAAGTATAAACCTATGTCACATCATTATAAGGGAAATGACCAACACAAATACAAAGTTTTAACTTTAATTGCATAAAAATGGACTTTATGGTTTGAATTTTAAAATGATATAAACTAATAAAATATAAAACTCTAGATGAAGTTTATGATTGTAATTTTTTTTAAAAGTAAAAAATTGGTTTGATATGTTTTTTAATAAATTTCAAAGTTGAATGCAAATTGTTGAAAATTTTAGAAAAAATGGAGGTAGATGGAATGTCACAAAAAGAACAAACAATTTTTTTCTCCTGATTTTTTTCACAAATAGCCAATTTCAATATCTAGTGCATGAAAAAAAAATTCAACAAATGTTTTTTTTGTAATAACATTTTTAAATCAAAACTGACAAAAACATTATAGTTTTCTTGGGACATGAACTTTTATCTAATTATTTTTTATCATTTAAAAAATATACACTTTTTAAGAGGTTTATATTCTTTACTGCACCATATGCTTTTCAAAAAAATTAAAATTGTTTTAACATTTTTAGTTTAATTTCAAATCAGCCTCATGTTTGATTATAAAATCTTACTTACAATAAATTTAAAAATAATAATAAAACTAATCAAAATATCATTTTCTTTGATTCTAGACTCTAAGCTCTATAAAAAAGCTATTTTTAAATTTTGATGAAACTACCTCTAGTCAAGGAGAAATTAAGAGTTGAAGTCGATGTTTTTCTAATTTTTCTCATGAAGAGGGGTTAAGCTCCAACATAGGAAGACACATAGATATTTTTGATTGAAATGATTTCAACTGAAAAGATTTCACTTGAAATCTTAGACATAAATTTAATTGCAATTCAAATTTTCAATGAAAAAATAATTTTATAGTTTCAAATGAAAGTAATTTGCTTGAAACTCTATGTCACATATATGCCATGTGATTTTTGATGAAATAGTTTTGCTCAAAATGATTTAATTGACCAAAAATATAGCACAACTTTACGATTTTACCTCTTTGTTTTGCAAGTATAGGGGAGGGGGGCCCATAGCGCAACGGGGTCCAATAGTGGGGATATAAGTAGTCTTTAGTGGGTTCCATAGTGAAGCACCTTAATGTCCAATTGCAAAACACTTTTTATCCATAAAATACACAAACTCACAAATCATCACATGATGCCACATCAACGCACCAATAAAACATGACTTAGTGCACCACTATCGGTCTCACTTTTTTTTGGGGCCTTTTTTGGATACCTAAACAAAAAACATGTTGATGTGGCATCATATTGATGATGTGGCCCTAAAACAAAATATAGAAGCATGTGAGTTGTCAAATAAACTATTGTACAAAATTGAGAGTGATTTGAAATTTCCACATAAGATTTTAAGAAAGACGAAGTTAGGGTGCTTGACTATAGACCCCTCTCCCCTAATAGAGATTGTGATTAAGCTACTTACTCTAAGTGTCAACTGGCTTTCTTAGAAGGTGATGGAGAAAAGGCTTCATTGTGTGTTGAAAACCCATTGGAACCTTATTTTGCTTGTAGTGTAGTGAGTGGTACGGGATGAATTTTTGATGATAGCACAAATGCATAGTCAACAATGAACATCGATATTGCCTCAATGTTTGTTGCCTCTCTTTTCGGATTTGGGAGAGGCGAAGGACATTGTAAAATCAATTGCGAAGACCACCGTCAATTTCTGGGCTGTTTGGAGGAGATTTTGGAAATTATTTGATATGGCAATGGTGTCCCACTCATTGTAGACTTTTCTCGGCTTCAAACTAGAGGGGATAATGTGGATTGGTACCCCTTCATCTCCTCTTCGTGGTGTAAAATGGTTTCACAGTAGCAGTGTAAGACGGCTAAAGGAGTGGACTTCTTGAGTGCTGGGCCTAGTCAAGCTAGTGGGTGTGTCGGAGATTGTTGCTCTGTCTGGCAAGTTCGAGGAGTAACAGTTTTTTAATCTTAGTTAATATAGATAGACTAAATCCAATCATATCAAATTTAAAGCCTTGAATGCCAGCCACAATATATAAGAAAATAGGCACGCATTCAATATAACAATTTTAAATGCCATATGCGCTATAAAATGTACATCTGAAAATATTAAAGAAAGGTGGTTAAACACGGAAATCAAATACAAGATCATAAACTGTCTCCAGACTCACAGCTCATCCATGTGGACCCTCGTTTGGCTTTACGAAAATTTCATCCTACGTCAACATATCCTTCTATGTTTATCTCTGAAGCATCATATTTCAAAGGAAATCTTAACTAGAATGTGCAAGGAGACAACTGCAGAAAATCATTCGTTTGGCATTTTGTCGGTATAACGACTGATCCCAAAATATCGTGACTTACGACAAGGGAGAGAAGTGGGGCTTGACTTCATGTAAGCCTAGGGAGCTCGTGGAACACGACAAGCTTGTGCCGACCATTGAAAATACTTCCAGACATTGTGAACGCTTGAAAAAAATAAAATTAGT
Organism: Sequoia sempervirens; assembly: GCA_007258455.2. Classification (NCBI taxonomy): domain Eukaryota; kingdom Viridiplantae; phylum Streptophyta; class Pinopsida; order Cupressales; family Cupressaceae; genus Sequoia; species Sequoia sempervirens. The sequence goes on from VDFB02058242.1 coordinate 124,749,185, forward strand.
GCTTTATCCAGTGCCCAAAATCCAACGGAACAGCTGTAAAATTCCACAATCCTTTCACACAGGAGAAATTATTCATGTATTTTGACTATAAATTTGTATACCAGGCATGTACCATGCAATATCAGTTGTGCCTCTGAATTAGCAATGGACGCATTAACTGCATCTAACTTTGTGTTGGGCTTTGTTATTTTCGTAACGTTAGCTGGACAGCGAGTGGAAGCACAGACGCAGTCTAAGAAGGCCATAGCTTCTGCCCTCTATGTCTTTGGAGACTCCACAATAGATCCTGGGAACAACAATCGACTCAATAGTATTGCCAAAGCTAACTTTTCTCCATATGGGAAAGATTTTCCAGATCATAAAGCTACTGGGCGGTTTACAAATGGCAAATTATCGACGGACATAATCTGTAAGACTCTTTCTGCAATGCATATCATATATAGTGATATTCTATTAAAAAACGTTATTTATGGGTTAACATACACTAGGAAACTGACTTGTTCATGATTACAACTGCAAGTTTCAACCATCTGACATAAATGAGTACAGCTGAACTCTCTGGACTTCCAGATTTGCTGCCTGCATCCTTGGATCCCAATTTTCAAGGAGAAAAATTGCTCACAGGTGCTAGTTTCGGTTCGGCTTCATCAGGATACGATGACAGTACCTCTCAAACTTTGGTCAGTACATAGTAATTGCTTTTACTATTATTCTTTTCATTTAATTTGTCTATTTTCAGTTGATAGAAAAATAAAGCGTTGAATCTAAGATAGGAACATAATGACTCCACGAATCGGTCTGGTGGCTGTATTCAAAGTTCTCTAGAACACTTTGGATTCAGGCAACCCTGATATAACACTTCTTAGCCTTGTTCCTTTTTGGCCCCTGCTGAGCAGTTCTTTCGACAGTATGGTCCGCCAGAGTTTGTCTTTTTGTTTTACGTTGTGTTTCGCTGTTGTGTCTCAGACATCATAACTATTTCTGTTTTTTTCTTTATAAAAGGTTGTTGGGATTCTTTCAAAATCTTCATTTATCTGATCATAACTCTGATGAAAACGTTTTCATGTAATAAAAAACCTAAAATCTTGAATCTAAGGTTTTTCTCATTTGCAGAAAGTGTTAACGTTGGGAAAACAACTGGAGAATTTCAGGCATTACCGGTTACAGCTTGCAAATATGACCGGGCAGGGGAATGCGAGCAAAATCATATCAGAAGCAATATTTTGTCTAAGCACAGGATCTAATGATTTTATCAACAATTACTACGCGAATCCTCTCATGTCCAAAAAATACAGCCTTACACAGTTCGAGGATATTCTTCTCCAGTCCCTTCGTGGGTTTGTACAGGTAATGCACGCAAACTAACCATTTGATGTTTTTAATGGACAGATTCTCCAGAAGTCTTCTTATTATTATTATTTTGTATTTTCCAGAGTATCTACAATGAGGGCGCTACCAGACTTGTTATAATTGGGCTACCACCATTTGGTTGTTGCCCTTCGCAAATTACTTTACACAATCTAGTAAACAGTACCTGTTATGAAAAGTTTAATGAAGTCGCGGCTTCCTTCAATGAGAAGACAATTGCTTTAACAAAGGAGATGGCTCTCAGTTTTCCTGCTCTTCGAATCGCATATTATGATATATATGAGCAATTGTATGACATCATTAAATATCCCACTAAATACGGTGAGCAAAGAATAATCAGAAACATTGTAATTGTCATGGGTATCCTTGTTCTCAATTATTTTTAAGTTAAATGCGATTGATCTTTACGTCGATTAATTGAATGGCAGGTTTTAAAGAAACAAGGAAGGGTTGCTGCGGAACTGGACTGTTAGAGGCGTCCATATTATGCAGCAAGGAGATCCCAACTTGTGATGACGCATCGAAATATGTATTCTGGGATAGCTTCCACCCAACAAGCGAAGCTTATCACATCATTGCCAATGATTTATTTTCAAAAGTTTTGATACAACTGAAATTAGGATAAATTTCCTCATTTCTTTAATTTTTGCTGTTTAGTTTTATATAATACCTTACGTTATCGCACTCACAATGTAGTGGAGTGTAAAAGCGTGGAATTCTGCGAACACATAAAATAAACGAGAACGAGTTCTTGACAGCGCCATTCCAGCCATTAGCATACGTGAAGAAACGTGTGTAACTTAAAAAGTTATATGAGCTAGATATTTGTATAACCTCCTATATTATATGAGCTAGTTATATTAGTTAGTCTTTTTCATTGGTACGTTGAATTGCCTTCTAAGGAATAGTTTTCAATGGAATAACTCGACAATAATGTTGTCGTGTATGTTTGAGTTTATCTGAAATTTTAGTGGGATGTGCACTTATTATTCACATGATAAGGAATGATAATAGGAAAAAAAAAATAGATGCTGAATTTGTAAATGAAGAAGGTAATTGAACAGCATGCATTAAAGGCAAAAGGATTAATTTATTTAAAAAAAAACATTTGAATGCACATATTTATAGAATTATAGTATGTAGTAAATGAGTTCAGATGTGTAAGGTGTAGATTTATTTCGAGAAAATGATAATATATTTTGAGAAATTTGGAGTACATGTACAATACTTGGTAGGAAATAATTGACAAAAAATTTAACATTTCAAATGATGCATACTTACCATAATTTTATGTTCTTGACTGACATCATGTTATTTGCATGCCATATCATTACTAAAATGTATTAATATATGTCATTAATAATAGAAATTAATACAATAAATGATAACAAACAATTGAAATAAGAAATCACATAAATATTAAATATCAACTTAAAAAATACTACATTATAATTAAATAATTTTAGTGAAACAAAAATCTAATATTTAATTATTAATCAATATAGATCCCTATAGTGAGAAGAACTACAAAAAATCTAAAATTAGAAATTAATAATAATGATTTTCAAATCAAATTTTATGACCAAATATTTAAACAAATTATATTGTCTACTCACATTGAAACTTTGTAAATAGATTAAGAGGCTCCAAGGAGTCAATTATTGAGATGTAAACAAGAAAGTGCTAAGGATGATGCAAGATCATCCAAGGTGTAAAAGTAATCTTGCATCAAACAAACATATTTATTTTTAACATTTATTTGTTTTGTAGATGTAAAGCAATTTTCCCTTAATCTTCTTTTGGTTTTCAACTCTTATATTTTTCGGCTTCGAGATGAATCCACGCTTAAAGAAAAGGGTTGTTTCAAAAGGCGTGCAATGTGCCATGTGGTGGCTGTGCAACTTTTGTTTATTTTCTTTCTTTTAGGAGCAAGCCGAGGCATGTGTCAACTTGGTGGGAATTTTCTCTAAGGCCATTTTCATAAATCTGAGATTACTCACCCGCTCAACACGTCATCTCTTTGCTTTGGGCAGGTTATACTTTTCAAAGAGTGATCTATTTGGATGGAGTTTGTTGGAGCATGTTGGGTCTTTCTTGCTTTCGGGTGGAACCTTTGAGTTGATGCCATCAATTTATGTGGTTGGTTGATCATATTTTTCTAGGTTGTTTTCTAGGATCCGATTGTTTCTTGATTGCAATCTTTGCTAAAATATCTGCAAAATATTAATGAGGTAGTTGAAAATTAATGAGCAAGGATTTTCGCGATCTAATCAAGATCTATGATCATATTGTGAGCTATCGAATGCAGGTATCTAACATTATTTTCTTCTAGAATGTTGGTGGTGGTGTTCTCTTTTTTTAGCTATAAATAGGAGTTGACAACATATGCAAAAGAGTTCTTTTTCTAGTGTTTCCTTAGTTGAAGGAAATATTTTAAAAATAGGAAGTTTTATAGAATACTCCTATTCTTTGGCATGTTATATTTTTGTAACTCAAACTATCATTGGATTGGCATCCAACCTTTGATTTTCAATTCACTTGATATTTAAGTTCGATATGTTCAGAAGAAATCTTTGAAACTATGCATATTATGGCCTTTGTCAAGCTCCTTCTTTATGTTTTTGTTTGTGATAAAAACATTGTGTTAAGTTTATTTTGATAGTTTGAGTAGTTGATTTTCATGCTTTAGAATTCTATGGTTTAATGATAGCTTTCAGAAATTGGATTATGTCTATTGAACTTCTCCATTTTCTTTAAGGGTTATTGTTTTTTCATACTAAACTGTAAAAAGAGGAAGGATTTCTATAATTTGTGTATATTTTGTTTAAATTTTGGAGCTTTTTTATGCTTGATCAGACCTTATAGAGTGCTTCCCAGGGGGGAGATTTGAAAGATTGCACTATGCTTTTACTTAGCCTATGTTGCTCATTCCGTGTCTATTATATCATTCATAAGAAATGAATTAAGGTTTGAAATGTTGTAAAATCTTTGGTGCATCATCATTTTCATATTTTATATTTAAATTTCCTTCTACCTCTTCTCCCAACCCAAAGAAGATCTATCTTTTTGTAAAAATCCTAGAGGTATTCAGTGAGGCACAAATTGGTACCCCACTCGCTAAATTTTCCATAAGGCTGTTGGAGAGGTGCAAGCTTTGATGATCAATAGTGGATATTTTTGTTATTTCATAGAATTATTATGTTGAAATTAATTAAGTTGGAGGCATCACGTATCACTACACTCATGTTTCTAAGGATGAAGACTTCATAAATTATAATTGTAAACATAGATGGACCATTAGGAGTGCCACAAATCATTGCATTTTATTATAATTGGTTATGGTTGGAATCATTTTTTTTTTGTATATCTAGAACCTTCTCATTTATTTCAATGTATTATTTAGCATTGCATATATGTTGTTCAACCAAGGAAGCAAGTTGACGCCTAGATCAAATATTTACTATATAAAGATAACTTTTTAAAAACTTATGGAAAGTATTTAGAACTTAGGAAAATATGTAATGTTACATACAACAATATAAAATTAATAGAGGTTTATATGGACCAACATTTAATTTGGATAGCTCTTGATCATCGAGGATAGTAAAACATATTATTAACGAATCTATATATGTGCTAGGGTGGTGCACTAACTCGAAAGTTGAATAGTTGTGAGAAACATTTAGTTTTGAAGCCATTGATCCTTATCAATTTATCTTGGAAGAAATGATTATTTCATTAGCTACCATGCCATCTTCTTTGTAAGAGAAGCCTAATATGATTTGACGATAGATCAAAATGGAGACCAATTTGGACAAGACAAACTAAAAATTTTTGATAAAAAAAGTAGACTAGAGGAAGAAATACATCAATTGAGATTGTTGAGATCTAGTTATTATTCAAAGGATAATACCTCAAATTGTAGTACATCTCTTGATCAATAAAGTAGTGCAAATCTAAACAAGTGATTTATTTTTATATACTAAAATATAATAGATGTTAGGTGAGAAAGTGAAATTAGTTACAAGGTTGGATAATTCTTAATTAGACCCTCTAACCTTGACTACATTAGATGGTGTCATAAATAGTTTGAGGTAGGTTTTGGTGTTATTTGATGTAGAAGAGGTTTATACAAAGTTGGTAAATTAATGTGTATTAATAGAAGAGAATATATTGTGAATATTCTAGTAGGCCAATATTGGTTAGAAGGATTTTGAGATGTAAAATTTGTTTTGTATAAATTATCAAAATCGTGAGGTAGAAAATATTATTTTCCTAGATGTCACCAAGAAAAAATGATAGCAATTGAAACCTTATTATATCATGAATAAAGAAAATAAATAATATAGTAAAAATGAAAAAGCCTAATTGGATGTAACAAAATAACACACAAGAAGAGAAATTACAAACCTTTGGATTGATGAAAGTAGTGATGATGAAGATGTGTCATAGAAAAAAGGACCCTTTGCTTGACATGGGATTAATTCATGATAAAATGGACTTAATGAGGTATTAATCTAATGTTGTGAGGCATTTTATGCATCCACACTAGGTGTTAGACCCTTGCAAGTTGAATAACATGCTTTTAATGGCCTTTGTAAAGGTGTTGTAAACTGTTGTAAGATACTTTCACATTTTTCTAGATTGAATGAATCCATTTCTTCCCAATTCAACATTATAAAATGTGTTTAATAAAATTATTACATCAATCTAGAAGGTTCTTAACTTATGTGCAATGATAAACTAGTGTTGTAATGTGTCTTGCACATTCACATTGGTTCTTGTGCCTTCTTAGGCTATGTGGACATCATTTTAGTGTTGTAAAGTGTATTTAATCACACTTTCACATCAATTTTGTGTCCTAACTTTCTATTTGGAATTTATATCATTATTAATAGGCCCCTATTAACCCACATTGTGCATCCTGAGGCTTAAATGGATCAAATACCTTGCAAAGTTGCAATTTAAACCTTATTTTCTTATCTCCTAGAATCTTAGTTGTCAAATTGGCCCTTGTAGGACCCATTCACCATGCATGGTGAATCAGTTCCCATCCGTGTGGGACCTATTCACTCATGTGGTGAATGAGTCCTATCTAGCCCCCATTTTGACCCTTAAGTGGGAAAAACTGAAATTTAAAGTTTATTTTCACTCCATGTCAGGCTGTGATGTAGTATTATCGGGTAATAAGGAACACTTGTCTATAAATAAGCATTTTTATCCTCATTTTAAACAACAAAAACTCATGTTTACATCTCTCACCATTACTTAATCATCTATCTTCTCATCCAAGTTAAGCAATTTAGGGTTTCTTCATTAGAAATCATCAAGTTAGCTTTCTCAAGCATTCAAGGGCTAAATCATGTATTACTGCACTTTCAAGATCCACTAATCATGGAAAGGCACTCCATTCCATTGTTTCATGCTTTATTTGCATCTGTCATCATTTTGAATTAATTACCTAAATGGATTTGACCAAGGTAAACCCCCATGCCATAAACAATCAACATTTTCTTTTCTCTTGTGTGTTTACATAAATTTGAGACTTTGAAGCTTGGAAATAATTCTGTTTATCAAGTCGGTGCTATTGTCATGTTATCACCATCTCAAGTCAACAATATAAACATAAAGTTACTTTTCAGTCCAATATGATAGTCGTAAGGACACCTCTAGGTGCTTAAAGGCAAACCAAAAGCTCTTGATTGCACTTTTAAATATTTAGAGTTCTCAGGGACTCATTCACCATGGTGGTGAATGAGTCCCACTTTCAGTAAGTTTTTGGTTTTTGCATTTTTAGTTACCCTTTTGTCTAAAACGGGTTTTGTCTGGGCTTTGTTAACCTAGATTAATTCACGTAATTGTTTAATGATCTCTAGGCCTAAAAATCAACATTAGAAGCATTTCAGAATCAATTTCCAGCCTTCATCAAGATTCTAGGTGCACACTTTCAGTTTGGTTCATTTCTATTAAGTTTTGCATTCATTTCTAGTTCATTGTTGCATTACACAATGTGTTTTCAAACAAAGTTTAAATCTTAGTTTTGCATTCATAGTCAATCAATTTCATAGCTTAGCTGCATTCATATCATCTCATTTAGCATGAAAAACTTCATACATAACATTAATCTTGATTGAAACATAAGCATTTTTGGCCCATCTTTCTCCTTCTAGGTGGAAAACCCTAGGAGTGATAGAAAGCAAGTAGGATCCAAAAATCTATGTTCCATTTTGGTGAACCTACTTTTTTATAACATTTTCTTGTCTGATTTTGGATTCCTTCATCTTACATATAGCTTGCATTGATCTTGCATTAGGGTTTGCATGAATTCATTTGCATGATTAGGTTTCAAAGTTTGCATTCATAAAAAGTGCATTTAGGTTGCATTTTTGGCATTTAAATTCATTTATATTTTCTAAAATTCTACATTTTTCATTTAGCTTTGCATCATAGCACTCATAATTCATAAAAATCAAGCACAATTTTTTTAAAATCTTGAGAAAAAGGTCCATACTGGGACTCATTCACCCTGGGTGAATCAGTCCCTTTTGACCCTTGAAACAACATTTTCCATAACTCAAAAATTGTTTTTAAGCTGCTTATGCCCAACCAGATATATTAGTCGGCTTGCATTTCTCAGAGCATGCATTTCATGATATTTTTCATAAATTAGCTCATTTCATGCATGGTTAAAAATCACATTTGGATTTCCACTCTTTCATTTTTCAAATTATTGCATAGTGCCATCAGTAAATTACTTTGTTTGAAATCTAAAAAGTTGCATTGCATATCAAGTGAGTACCATAGGTTATCTCATAGGTTGTCTAGGACAGTCTTGTCTAGGACAACTAAGCAAGCAAATTTAGTTCATTTGGATGTAAGCCTTAATGGAATTTTTAGATTGGATGTTGATCATCTGATGAAGGTCATGTTGACCAATAGATAGGCCTAAGGCTTTTACTCAAGTAAGGTTTTGACCTTTTAGGATTTTAGGAAGTTCCTTTTCAATTTTTGAAAATAATGCCCAATTAGAGTTTCAAGCGTTCAAGAAGAACCCAAGGGAGTGATAATTGAATTGGAGGCCCTATTTATGGAATGCCTCGGCATTGGAGCAGGGTTGGAAGCATTTGAAATTGTTGAAGTGTTTGAATTCAAGAAGAAGCAACTGTGATTTTGTGAGAATTTTCTAATTTTTGCATTGTAGTGTTGCTTTGATGGATTGATTGTTGTGCCATGCAAGAGAAAAAGAAAAAGAGAGGGGTTGCCTCAAGAAAATTAAAACACCAAACGACATAAGAGATCTATGGATTTGGGGTTAGTATGTTCTTTGCTGCAATGTTTTTAGAGATCTTGGATTATCATCATCCCCAAATACACATAGAACTACAACAAATGACACAAAGAGAGCAAAACAAAGAATAACCTTTTGGTCAACATAAGAGACATATGAGGTTTGATGCCTTGTGTCATCCCCAAAAGGAAAACACAAGACAAATGAAAATATATAAAGAAAAGGGAAAGGAAAAGAAAATCCTTTTGGGTCAACATGGAAGAGACATAGGGTAGCTGATACCTTGTGTCATCCCCAAAAGGAAAACACAAGACAAATGAAAAAGAGAAAAGAAAAAGGAAAAGGAAAAGGAAAAGAAAGCCTTTTGGGTCAACATGGAAGAGACATAGGGTGTCACAATGCCTTGCATCATCCCCAAAAGGAAAACACAAGAAAAATGAAAAAGATAAAGATAAAAAGAAAAAGAGATGCACAACATAGAGAAGAATGAAGGTACAAATAAAGGAATGTCACAAAGAGAGAGAAAACATTAAACATAACATCATGGGGGATCACATTATGCAAATGCAATAAAAAAAGAAAAAGAAAAAGAAAATAATGCAAAAGACTAGTAAGGAAAATGCGAGTCAACCTATGAGCAAGTCATCGACCACCCAATCATGTTCTGTGTATACCGAAGGTGGGAAACTAGCCAAAGGGACAAGAGCAGGTTCCAAACTAGGAGAAGCACTAGGATCAACACTCTTTATAGGAAATTTTTTGTTTAAGATCATGGAAGAGGAAAATAGTGCATTCAGTTCATTATGAACCTCTTCGTCAATTTTAGCAACCTTGTCATCATCATCCAAATTAATCACAATAGGAGGTTGAAGGATAATGTCCATAGAAGAGGTCAACTCTTTTTGTGGTTATTGTATTGGATTGTTTTGTGTTAGGGAAGGGGTAGAATCATCATGCATTCCTTCAGTAAGGTTTGGATCTTGATTTTATTTGTTTAATTCATCATGTAACCTACGAGAAAGTGCAAAATGTCTATGCCTACGCTCCCTGACACCTCTATTTATTTTGGTTTTATTTTTAAGTTGCATTTGTGTAGGAGCGGGTTGATCAACCATAGGTTTCTTTTCTTCCCTAATGGCAGGAATGGAAGGAACCATGGGAGGTTGTTCAACCGCTTTCTCTTTGACTTTATATACTTGTTTGATTTTAGGAGGTGTGACTGGGTTGGTTTCATTATCTCTTGGTTGTTTGTAGGATATAGATGAATTTTTTGTTTTAGGTTGGTCTTGGTTGTTTGGGTCTTGTTTAGTTTCAAGCATGGTTTCATCAAGGATGGGAGGTTTGAAGGTGGATGGGCACATGTTTTAGAGAGACAGTTCAACTATTTTCTTTGCTTTGAATTTTTGGTAGGATATGAAAAATAAGTCTTCTCGTGGCTTTATAGGTTCCATCTGCTCAGGACAAAAGGAATCTAAGGAAAATTTTCCTTTGGATGACAAAGGGTTAAAACCGCTATGATGAAAAGTGAATACTTCATTATCAAAAGGAAAATTTAAGCATTTATGCACAATCGAAGGGACAAATTTCATGGAGTGAAGCCATGGATGGCCTGGCTTCACACAGAATTGGTCCGACCGGGGGATGATGGATAATGTGACATCTAATGTTTTTGGTCCTATCTACAATGGTAAGGTGTTTGATCCTATTGTAGGGCAAGTAAAACCATTGTGTGTCTTGATCCATGCTTTCAGTTTATTATATTCATCTTGATAGAGTTCATACAAAAGTAAAAATTCCTTGGTGATCACATTCTCTCCATAGGCGGTATCTATTAGTATCCCATTAGTGGGCTTGTCATAGATATGGCTGACTATGTAGAGAGGACCATTGGGTGCATGTTTATGGAACTTATGCAAAATGAATAAGGTGGATGATGAATTGATTGATGTATTCACACCCAATTTCCAAGAGGTTCCACCGAAGGATAACCCTAGAGATATAAATGTAAAGGAGATTGAAACCTTGCAATAGGATTATCCTAGGGATTTAATATGATATAATGAGGGGTTCACCACCAAGTTTAGACTTGGAAAAGAAAATGCAATGCAAGTTGTAAAACTAAACCTTTTTTGAATGCAAACTAATCTTAAATGACCTAGAAGGATGAACAAATTGTAACAAAAAGTTAAATAAAACTAAAAGTGTTCATTTGGGAGACTAAAGAAGGCAAAATTGAGGTCTATAATTTAGGAAAATCTACTGTTAGTGTTGACTGGGACTCATTCGCAAAGCTGGGAAAATCAACCCAGTTTCTCGAAAAAATGTGTAGATACAAGTTTTAGCTAAAAGGGTATTTAGTTTTTTAAAAATATTTGTTAGGCCTTTACAGTGGGAATCATTCACCAATAGTGGTGAATCAGTCTGCTTACTACTTTTTTGGAAGTTTTGAACTAGATTTTGTTCCTCTCAGTTTGCTATGCTCTTCTTGAATGGTTTCCGGATCCGAAACTGCAAATTGCCACCTATAGACCTTCTCCAAGCTTCTCCAAGGCCCGATGACAACTTTATGGATTTGACAACTTTTCTCCAACTTTTCTTCATGAAAAATATACAACCTTTCCCTACAAATCACACACAAGAAGAGGGAAAATTTTTGTGGGGTTAGTGAATAGGGGTTTTGCTTGGTGAAACCCCTTGTTGGTAATTAGACTTTGAAATGAAAGCAAATATGAATGGAGAATGATGAATGGAAAAAACACGATGTTGCAACTCACCAAACCCTAGAAATAAGGTGCTGCAAATGTGATTGAAATGGGTACAATGGATGTGGTTCTTGACTCTTACTTGAATGATGTTGATCTTAAATGCAATGCTCTCTTGAATCATAAACCCTACATCACAAATTCTATCACAATAACAAACATTATGAATGCAATATTTGACATGATTATTGGAACTTGAAGGATGCTCTAAAATGCTTGATAATCTACCCTTGAAATGCCTTGAATGATCTTGTGAATGCTCAAATGCTCTTGTGAACTCTTGAATACTTGTAAAATTTTCTAGGTGAGAATATGAGTGAAAGAACCTTGTATTTATACTCAATTATGCAAGAATTCTCGAAATTACAACACTAAAAGCCAACATCAGATCTAGGAGAATAAAATCCTGCCAGAAATTTGAATTAAATTTGAATTTTGATCACACAGGTCTATTTCGCCCAAGGTGGTGAATGAGTCCCACTAGACATAATGTATGGGACCAAAAATGAAAGGTGCTTGGAAATGTGTGAAACTTGCATTGGGGCCAAAAAGACCTAGGTGGGACTCATTTTCCCAAGGTGGCGAATGAGTCCTAGACACTAAATCTAGGCCACACAAGCTAGGAACACCTGAATTATGATTGGTTATTGATTGGTGTTGGCAATATCCTCGAAAAGATGCAATGAGGCTTGTGGATGCAAAATAGGGCCAATTAAAGCATAAGAAAGCCCAATTATTAATGACAGGCCTAGATAAGTGTGAAAGTGTGTTACAACACTTCACAACACTTTTGCACGACACCATTAAAATTCCATTAGCTCACAAGGGCCCAAGACCTAATGTGAATGTGTTATCCACATTGCAACATCAAATCAAGGAAAAATTAAGCCAAAATCACAACGAGGGCCCGAACAAGTGAAGAAAAGTAGAAGGGTTACTTTTTTGGTGACTCCATCTAGTCCCCACTTTAGTGAGAGGATGAACTTGCTTCAAACTTCATTAAAGTATACAATCACACATCAAGAGGGGTTCAAATGCACCAATTCCAATAAGATGAGATAATGATCAATAGGGGTGATCAAGCTCCTAGGACCAAGATCCCATGGAAAACCAACATAGGCACAAAGGAACACACATGAAAATGATATAAAGAACAATGAAAAGGCCCAAGCATACACTGCCAAAGATGAAAAAGAGAAAAAGGTGAAATAAAAGAGTCAGATCAAGCCTCGACCGTTTGTCCATCCCGATGTGGATCAGATCTAGGCTATTTGTCCAAAAAATGAATACTCACTATGAGGCGACGAAACTCCTCGCTCTTTGCCAGGTGAGAAGTCCTAATAGGTGAGAAACATACACTCATGGCTGGTATGCACTCACACACATGCAAGTGTCTATGGGGAAAGTCATGCCTTAGATTGGGCTTCCCAATCAAACCATACCAAAGTTATACCTCTTGATAACTTTAATAAGGTGCCACACAAAATTATTTTCAAGCTTCATGAGACAAGCAAAACTTTGTATGCTTGGAGCTCATGAACAAACAAGATGGCCCTACAGACATGCAAGTTGTGCTATGCACGGTGGCCATATAACAACAAATGCAAAATGCAACATGCAAAGAATTTTCAAAGGAGTCTTGCTTAGTTCATGTGAGGTCTTTAACTTAGGGAACATTGTGCCTAATGTCTCCAAGAGAGGACCAATCAAAGAATAGAAAATTCACAACTTATAAGATGTAGTGTGTTGCATCAACCCACTAAGAGGAATGTAATATGCTAAGGGAGATCATGCTCCTGAAGAAAATTACACCCAATGTAATCCAGAAAGCGACAAACACATCGTATGAAGTAAGAAGGTTGCATTAAGAACTGAGAAAAAGGAAAATTCAAAAGAATAATGCCAATGTATGCCCCCACTTTAAAGAAACTGGTAAACACCATACTGTGAGTAATTACTTTAAAGTATAAAATAAAAAATTCAAACAAGAACGAAGACATGAGAGCCAACTTGGAAAGCCCTATGCTAGTTCATAAGTTTCCAAGTAAGTTAAGGCCATGTGGGAGAAAATGAAAAGGAAGTGTTGCCCCAAAATGAAAAACACAAACACATATGGGATCTATGGATTTGGGGCCGATGCTCTTCTACATTTTTTTAGAAAGCTTGGAACTACCATCATCCCCAAATACACATAGAACTGAAGAATGACACAAAGAGAGCAAAACAAAGTAAAATCTCTTGGGTCAACATAAAGAGACATAGGCCGATGCCTGCATCATCCCCAAAAGGAAAACACAACACAAATGAGAAAAAGAGAAAATGAAAAGGAAAAGGAAAAAAAAGCCTTTTGGGTCAACGTGGAAGAGACATAGGGTGTCTCGATACCGTACATCATCCCCAAAAGGAAAACACAAGACAAAAGAAAAAGATAAAATGAAAAGGAAAAGAAATCCTTTTGGGTCAACATGGAAGAGACATAGGGTCTCTTGTCACCTTGTGTCATCCCCAAAAGGAAAACACATGACAAATGAAAAAGATAAAGATAAAAAGGTGAAAGAGATGCACGACATAGAGAAGAAAGAAGGTATAAATAGAGAAATATCACAAAGAGAGAGAAAACATCAAACATAACATCATGGGGATCACATTATGACCATGTGCAATCACACAAAATAAAATGAAAAATAAGATAATGAAAAATACTAGTAAGGAAAATGCGAGTCAACCTATGAGCAAGTCATCTGCCTCCCAATCATGTTCTGTGTATATTGAAGTTGGAGCGAAACAATTATATGTATCATTCGCCATCATCTCAATGTTGGATCAATTCCGTGTGAAGATTGGTTATCCATGGCTACACTCCATGGAAGTCGTCCCATCGGTTGTGCATAAATGTTTAGAGTTTCCCTTTGACAATGAGATCTTTATTGTGCACCATAGTTGCTTTAATCTTGCATCTTCCTGAGGGAATTTATCATTGGATTTCTTTATTCCCAAACCTATTGAACCTATGAAACCTCGTGAAGATTTTTTTTTCAAATCCTATCAAAAGTTTAATAAGGGGTATGTATAGAATCATCATGGAAAAAATAGGCACTTAAGTGGCAAAAAATTGAGAAAAATCAGAGTTAGGCAACTTGACGTAAAAATTTGAATAAGTTATCTATATTATTTAAAAAATATGTAAGAACATAATCTATAGAAAATTGAATGTAGTTTCTAAACTACTAGATTTACTTTTAAATAAAATAAATTTATTTGGTGAAAATTTGAAATTTCAATGTAGTAATACTTAAATTTCAAGGAAAAATAAGAAGTAGGTGTCTATCCACCACCCTAACCACAATAAAATGATAATATTTTTTATAATATTTTAGATATAAGTAGAGGAGTCGTGTCCCATGTGATAAATATTTTTTGTAATTTTTCCAAGTAAATAATTAATTATGAATTTTTATTACAACTTTTAAAAAATATAAAACTTGTATGTCTAACCACCTTAACTTTGTAAAAAATTCATGAAATTCATTTTTCTTTTTTAATCCTATATTATGCAAAGCATAGAATGTGACACATGTTTTGGGTTCAAAAATGTGATATTGTTTGAAAGCTATAGATGTTTTTCAATCAGCCTATCAATCAGGACTTTAGTTGTAATTTGAATAGAAAATGAATAATAATTACTTATTAAATTCAAAGTAAAACATAATTTATATTGGTGGAAATCTGAGAATATTTTTAAAAACCCTTTTCATTTCATCAATTTAAGGTAAAAAAAAGTCATCATCCACATACCCATCATATTGCCACTTTTTGGCCCACCATGGTCCTGAACATAGCCTAAGGAAAAACACATAGCAGAATTATCCCTTCGAAATATGCCTCAACCCATGATTAAGCATCCTATCCTTGATGAAACCATGATTGAACCAAAATACCTTCCAAGTAACCAATCCCAACTCAAGAAAAATCCTTTACCTATCTCCTACACACAACCAAGAGATAACCAAAACAATCTAGTCGTGCCTCTTAGGATCAAACAGGTTTACAAAGCTAAAGAGAAAGTGGTTGAACACAATCCCATGGTTCCTTTTGTTCCTCCTCTAAAGGAAGAGAAGACACCTATGGTTGATAAACCCACTCTTACACAAACACAACTTAAAAATCATACCAAAAGAAATAGAAATGCCGTAGAGCATAGGCGTAGATGTCTTGTTATTGCTCAAAGGTTAAACAAATAAAATAACAAACAAAATCAACATCCCAACTCTATTGAAGCAATACACGATCAGTCTCCCTCTTCACCCCAACAAAAAGATCCTATACTGCAACCACAAGAGGGACTAGCACCTTCTTTGGACATTATCATTTGACCTCCCATTGTGATTAACTTGGACAATGATAATGAGATTGCTAAAATTATTGAGGAAGTGCATAATGAGTTGAATTTATTATTTTCTTCTTCCATGAGCTCCGACAATAACAACCGTGGTGATCCTCCTAAAAAGAGTAACTCACCATGTGTTGAACTTGGTGATACTCCTAGTATCACACTAGCTATTGTCCCTTTGGCTAGTTGTCAACCTTCCTCATATGATGAACAAGATTGGGATGTAGATGACCTGCTATAGGTTGAGTTGCGTGTGCCTTACTAGTCTTGCCTTTTTTTATTTTTCATGTTATGTGTGTGATCATTGCATGTGCATAATGTGATCTCCCATACCATTCTGTTTGATGTACATCTCTCTGTGTGTGACATTCCTATGTTTGTATCTACATTCTTCTATATGTCATAAACTTTTATATTTTCTTTGTCTTGTGTTTTCATTTTGGGGATGATGCAAGGCATTGAGACATTTAGGTCTCTTCCATGTTGACCCAAAATATATATATATATATATATATATATATATATTTTCTCTCTTTGTGTCATTCTTCCTTGATCCATGAGTATTTGGGGAATGATGACATTTTTGGGCTCTCTATAACAACATTGTAGCAAAGATACATTGATCTTGAATCCATGGATCCTTATATGTGATTTTAGGATTTCAGTATGGAGGCAACCCATTTTCATGATGTAGCTTTATTTGGAAACATATGTCTGAAATAGGGATTTCCAAAGAAGCTCTCATGTCCTCTTTATTGTTAGCATTTATCATTTGCTACTTTAAAGTAATTTCTCACAACATGGTATTTGAAAATTTCTTTAAAGTGGGGGCATACATTGGAATTATTCTTTTTCATTTCAATTACAACTCATGTTTCATTTTGGGGTCTTCTTACTTCATGCGATGTGTTTCCTCTTGGTGATGACAATGGGTATGATTTCCTTCAAGAGTGTGATCTCTTTTAGCATACTATATTCCTCTTAGTGGTAATTCCAAGCAAAGTGCATTCCCTAAGTTGTGAATTATCTATTCTTTGATTAGTCCTCTCTTGAAGACATTAGGCACTATGTTCCCTAAGTTGAGACCTTGCATGAACTAAGAAAAACCCCTTTGAATTTACCTTACACTATTTTGCATTTACAATAATTGTTATATGGCCACCTTGCATAACACACTTTTCTTTCCTGTGGAGCCATTTTTTTTTTTCATGGGTGTTAGCATATGAAGTTTTTATTGCCTCGTGAATCTTGTTGTTCATGTTGTGTGGCAATTTATCAAAGTTATTAGGAGGTATAGATTTGGTATTGTTAGTTCGTATGGGAGCTGACCTTAGGCATGAATTTCCCATAGCCACTTGCTTGTGTGTGTGAGCACATACCAGTCACATTCGTATGTGTCTCTGGGGGATCACCTAGTGGATACTGGATCCCACTACCCCTTGTGAGCATGTGTTTTATTTGCATAGTGGACATCATGTTCCACTTATATTCATTTTTTGGACAAACAACTTATGCTTGATCCACATGAAGTTGGACATACAGTTGAGGCTTGATCCTCCTTCTTTTTCTTTCTTAATTTTCTCTTTGAAAATGTATTCTTGTACCTTTTTGTTACTTCATACATCATTCACATGCATATTCTCTTGTGCCTATCTTGGTTTGCCATAGGATCATCATTCTGAGGGCTTGATCATCCCTCTTGATCATTTTCATCCTATCTCACTAGCATTGGTACAATTGGACCCCTCTTGATGTGAATTTGTCTACTTTAGTGTGAGTTTGATGCAAGGTCATTGTCTCACTAAAGTGGGGGCTAAATTTAGTGATAGAAAAAGTATCCCTTTTCCTCACTTAATTTGGGAATTAATAAAATGAGCTAAGTGATGCCTAATTTAGTTTTGTAATATTTCTTACATGTTCACATTAAGTTTTGGGCCCTTTTAATTAAAATTTGGTTTATTTATGCCCTAATTGGTCCTATTTTTCATCCACAAGCCTAATTAAATGCATTTTTCTATGGATAATCTCGACATTTAACAAATGAAAAATCATAATTTAAGGTTTTTGATTATGTGTTCTAGAACTAGGGATCTGGGACTCATATGCCACCTTGGGCATACAGGTCCCACCTAGGTCTTAGGATCTAATTTTAAATGTTATATTGAACTAAATACTCCTTGAAGTATGTTGGTGGAGCCATCCTTTTTTTTCATGGGTGTCAGCATATGAAGTTTTTCTTGCCTCGTGAATCCCATTGTTCATGTTGTGTGGCACCTTATCAAAGTTATCAGGAAGTATAGCTTTGGTATTGTCAGTACGTATGGGAGCTGACCTTAGGAATGAATTTCCCATAGCCACTTGCTCGTGTGTGTGAGCACATACCAGTCGTGTTTGTATGTGTCTCTGGGGGATCACCTAGTGGATACCGGATCCCACTACCCCTTGTGAGCATGTGTTTTATTTGCATAGTGGACATCATGTTCCACTTATATTCTTTTTTTGGACAAACAACTTAGGCTTGATCCGAATCAAGTTGGACATACAGTTGAGGCTTGATCCTCCTTTTTCTTTCTTAATTTTCTCTTTGACAGTGTATTCTTGTACCTTGTTGTTACTTCATACATCATTCACATGCATATTCTTTTGTGCCTATGTTGGTTTTCCATAGGATCTTCATTCTGAGGGCTTGATCATCCCTCTTGATCATTTTCATCCTATCTCACTAGCATTGGTACACTTGGACCCCTCTTGATGCAAAATTTTCTACTTTAGTGTGAGTTTGATGCAAGGTCATCCTCTCAATAAAGTGGGGGCTAAATGTAGTGATAGAAAAAGTATCCCTTTTCCTCACTTAATTTGGGAATTAAAATGAGCTAAGTGATGCCCGATTTAGTTTTGTAATATTTCTTACATGTTCACATTAAGTTTTGGGCCCTTTTAAATTAAAATTTGGTTTATTTATGCCCTAATTGGTCCTATTTTTCATCCACAAGCCTAATTAAATGCATTTTTCTATGGATAATCCCAACATTTAACAAATGAAAAATCATAATTTAAGGTTTTTGTTTATGTGTTCTAGAACTAGGGATCTGGGACTCATATGCCACCTTGGGAATATAGGTCCCACCTAGGTCTTAGGATCTAATTTTAAATGTTATATTTAACTCAACACTCCTTGACGTATGTGTCCTAGGTTTAAGCTACTAGGACCCATACACCCAAACTGGCGTATGAATCCTTTTTTAACCTAGACCTATTTTAATTCAAATTCTTGGTGGGATTTTATTATCCTAGATCTGATGTTGACTTGTAGTGTTGTAATTTCAAGAAATCAGGCATAAACAAGTATAAATACAAGGTTATTTCACATAATTTCTCCTAATATCAATTTCAAGCAATCCTATTAATTCAAGTGATCTTATGATCATTCAAGTGAGAATTTTACAAGAGTATTCAAGAGAAAATCATCAAGCATTTGGAGTGGCATTCAAGATTGAAGCATCATGTCAAAGTATGCATGCATTATGTGTGCTTGTGAGCTAACATTTGTGATGTAGGTTTTCATGATTCAAGTAAGCATTCAAGACAAATATTTAAGCATTCAATAAAGATTCAAGATCCACATTCATGCTATCGATTTCACACAAGCTTGTAGCCTTCATTTCAAGGGTTTGGTGAGTTGCAACATTGCATTTGTTCATTCACCATTTCTTCATGATTTTCTATTTCATTTCAAGGTTTAATTACCAAAATGGGGTTTGACCAAGGCAAACCCCTATTCCCTAACAAAACAAAAATTTTATCTCTTGATGTGTGTTCACAGATCTAGGTGAATTGGAGCTTGAAGATCCTTTGAAGACAAAGTTGCAAAAGTTGTCAAAGTTGTCAAGAAGTTGTCATTTTCATGAAAACTTTCCTACAAGAAGAATTCAAACTTTTAGACTTAAAGATCAAAAATGAAGGAAGCTACAGAAGATCATTAGAGGCTAAAAAATATCAGTCAAACCGTAGTAATGGGACTAAATCACCTATTGAGCATATGAGTCCCAATATAACGCTTTTTCCATCTTCCTATAGATCTTGATCAGTCACCAGAAGATTCCATATTCTTCTTAGGATGTTGTAGTAGGGCTAAATTTCCTAGTCTAGCACATTAGTCCTAGTGTACCTCAAACAACAAATTTTTAGAGTTTCAGACCTTGCTTTGACTCCATCATTCCTCCAAGTACTTTTTTGTTTCATCCTATTTGTTAATCTTATTTCATGCTTTCAAGTTTCTAGGATTTTGTGCACAAATGTTTGCATTTCTCCTTTGAAGCTTCATTTAATGGTGAACCCCATCCAATCATACAAGGAAACCCCTAGTTCATCCCTCAATCAAGTCACTTGGTTGAGGGTTCTAGGTTTCCCAATGATTAAAGTGTGAAATAGGTCCAATTCCATCTCCCAAAAGGTGGAACACTATTTCCATTTAATCAGATAGTAAGTGTTTCTTTCTTCTTTTTGAATACAATTAAAATTTCTAAATCTACCTCTCACCTTAGAGAGTGTACCTTATTCATGAAGAGTGGAATATTGATTGGCTAGCTAAGGAAAAAGTTCAAAAATGAATTAAATCAATTTGGGGGAATAGTTAAGAAATAAAATCCCTTCCTAGGGGTTATTTCATGTTAGAATGTCCCTCAATAATTATGAAAAATAAATATTGATCCAAGAGCCATTAATGATGGAAGGGGTTCATTTCTACATTATATATTACCTTTCTTGAACTTTAACCCAATGAAAAATAAAGTTCTAGAAACCCCAATGTGTATAAGGTTTCATAATATACTAAATCAATGTGGGATTTAGAAACCCTAAATGGGCTAGGAGATAATATTAGAACCTTTATCAAGTTGGATGATCAAATGGTAGAGGATAAATTTATGATACATGCTAGAATTTGTGTCCCCATTAATCTAGAATCACCACCATTAGAATAAATTGAAATAAAACTTGAGGTTTAAATATGATGACAAAATGTGGAGGTAGAAAGATTCCCTAGCAAGTGTCATTTTTTCTCTTCACTAGGTTACTCTTTCTTTGAGTACATAGGAAATTGAATAAAAATCTAAAACCAAATAGAAGCAGTTTTGGATCCAAATATAGGTTTGAAACCATTGAACTACAAAGAGGGATATGAATTTTTAGATGTAGATTATCCTAACCAAATTCTCATATAAACCATAGTAGAATTTGGTGAAATTATACTACAATCTCACATACTAAAGAAAATAAAATATGATGAAAGTTTCAACACATTTGATGTAGATTGCAATCCTTTCGGTATTACCAACTTGCAAAAAAATTAAATGTCTCCTAAAAAAGACAACATGGGAGAAACCTTACCATGAATAGAGGAAAATACACTAGCACAAAAAAATATTACTCTAAGTCCTATTGATAATAATTCTTTACCTAGTCCAGAGAATATAATAGTAGGGATCTCAAAATATTTGGAAAAAGAAACTTTGGTGGTTGACCTGGAGGAAATAGGTGTACTCTCTTTAGAGAAAGGAGGGGATCAAAAAATGAATTATCTTGTAGAAAAACTTGACAATGAGGAACAAAAAATGAAGGGAAGAAAAATTAACAAGAAAAAAATTGTCCAAGAAAGGGATGTGGAGAGCCAAATGAAGCTATGTATGATGCTGAGATCTAGGAAGGGAAAGACCCTTCCAAAAGTGAAATGAAGATAACCTTATGGAATTTTAGGGGCTTAAATTCCTCTTTGAAAAATGTTTAGTTAAGTTCCAAATGGATATATAGATCTAGTGTAGATATATTTATGATACATAAAAAATTTTGAACAACAAGGAAGAGGAGTTAAAGGAAAATAAGATAAAAGTTTGGGATTTTTTTTTTTGTTCAAGTGGATGGGTCCTCTATAGGGTTTAATACATTATGGAATCCTTCCAAAGTGTCATTGGATTAGTTGGGTAGCTCGAAGCACTAGTTAATATGTAATATTTCACAACTACCTACAAGATTGTAATTCTTTTTAATCAATGTTTATGTATCTCCTATTTTATCAAACAATTTTTTTGGATAGAATTGGAAAAAAAATATTTCCTTCCTCCCCAATTATTTCTTCATTCTAGGAGTGATTTTAATGCCATCCTATATGATGAAGACAAATTTTGGGCAGTTAAGAAAAGAAGCCAATAAAAAAATGATTTATCAAATTTTTAAAGAATAATCTATTTGACATCCCTTTTTGAAATGGGAGATATACTTGGACAAACAAAAGATTAGGTTTTTGTAATATCTTAAAAATATTGGAAAAGTTTCTTTAGTGTGTAGATTTGGGTTCCTTCAAAAAAAATTGAATGTAATATTGGACCCTTGTCTTTAGATCTGATCACTTCACTATTGATTTTACTATCATAAATGAATAGAAACTAGATAGATGTACATTCAAATATGTGAATATGGGGATGAGAGACCCTAATTTTCTTTCCAACATTGAATAATGGTGGTGAATTGACTCTTAGAAAGGATCTAAAATGTTCACCTTATTTTCAGAGATAAAATTGGTAAATGGAAAGCTAAAATAATGAAATAGAGAAAAAATTAAGAAAATTTATGTGGAGAAGGTGAAAATGGAGGGAAAGTCAGAGGAAATTAATGAGGAAGTTTTCAAGCACGAAAACCATATCATAAAATATTTCTAAGGTGTAAATAATTTATGAATAAATACTTTAAAATATTTACGAGGGAGGAAGTGTTTTGGAGGGAAAAATTAAGAGAGCTCTAGTTAAAGGAGGGAGACAAGAGTTTAATTTTTTTAAATAACTATACGAAGGTCAAGAATATTTCGAATAGGATCTCTAAAATAAAAATGGATGATGGGTTGTGGTTAGAAAAATAAAACGATATTAAAATAGAGGCTATGGAATATTTCATGAAGGTTTTCAACAATTGGGAGGGGTCATATTTAGCTCTTCATTTACATCTTCACAAAAAAATCCTAAAGTCGGTCTCATAGTCCCCCAATGAATTGTTATATAGGGATTTTATGAAACAATAAATCAAAGAGGTTGTATAAAAAAATATTGATAAATCTCTTGGACTAGATGGGTTCCCTATAACTTTTTTCCATAAATACTGGCATATTGTAGGAAATTTAGTCTTTGAGGACCCAAAAGATTCCTATAAGAAAGGGAAGCTATTAAAGGACCTAAACAACACATTCATTGTTCTCATCCCTAAAAATATTCCTTTGACGATTTTAGACCAATCACTTTGTGCCACACAGTAAATTTTTTTATCTTGAAGGCAAGTGCAAATATATTAAAACTTATACTAGTAGATCTAATTGAAAAGGAGAAAAGTGGTTTTGTTAAGAGAAGATCAATCAAGATTAGATGGAACTATTATAGATAAAAAAATTATTCACTCAATTGAATCAACTAGAAAGAGTAGTATGATGGTAAAATTAGACATTAAAAATATTATGATAGAGTTGACTAGAGTTTCCTCTTCAAAGTATTAGAGGCTTTGGTTTCAATCGCTAACTTATGTGTATTGGACCTTAATCTAATTGCTTGTCTAGGTTACTATGTAATTGTCAATGGAATACCCCAAGGATTTTTTGAGGCCTCTTATGGCTTGAGATAAGGAGATACATTCTCCCCCTTCCTCTTTATTCTTATGGTTGATGTTTTGGGAAGAGTGATACAATTTGCTTCCTTGGAGGGTGCCTAGGAAGGAATTGTGGTAACAAGAAACATTCCACCTATTGTACATTAATAATTTGAAGATGACATAATGTTGTATGTATTATCAAAGCAAAGAGAGGCTATAGCAATGAAAAGAATTCTTGATCTTTGCATAGCCACTTCTAGTAAAATGATGAATACTATGAAATTGGAATTTCTCTTCATCGTCAATCCCAACAAAAAGATGGAGAATTTATATAGTATTGGCTTCAAAAGAGGTTCTCTTCCAAGTAAGTATCTTGGGTTCTCCTTGTTATATGGTCATTTTTCTAAAAATTATGAGATCCATTACTTGAGCATTGTTCCAAGATAATCTATTCTTGGAAAGGGAGGTGGTCATCTTGGGATGAAAGAGTTATAATGGTAAAATACATAATTTTATCTATCATGATCCTTTTCCTCTCTCATTTAAATCTCCCAATTATGGTAAGTAAGAGGTTAAACCAAAAAATATGAAATTTATTTTGGAAAGGTAATTTAGAAGGGAAAAAATTCCTTAAATTTCCAAGGATAATATTTATAAATTGAATAATGGTCAAGGGTTTGGCCTAAGGAACCAATATAGTCATAGAAAAGAATTAAGTTCCAATTTTTTGTTGTATTTGTACTCTAAAATAAATATTTAGACACTCAAGATAGAAAAAATTGTCACTATCACTAATCTCCCAAGGGTTTTGGTCTTTGAAATTTCCCTCTCTCTTGAAAATTGATTATCACAGATCACCTAACATGGGAAATAAGATATGGTCGCTTTTCTAAGAAGAATCATGGAATGGATTTCCAATCATTTATAAAAGTGACTCTTTTCTCGTCACCAAACACATTTTGTTCAAATCTTGGGAAGTGAAAGTGGTAGACTATGTGATCCAAAATTTTGAAACTACAATTTCATAGTGGAACTGGAATGATATTGACTTGGTCAGGTTTCTTGATGGTGAGGCTTCCAAGCTAAGGGGGATTATTGATGATAGGAAAATCCATTTTACCAAAGGTAGATATTTTATTAGATGGAATTGCTTAAAATGTGACGATTACAATGCTAAAATAAACTTTTTAGTGGATGAAGAAGGGGTAGAAAAATAGATATCCCCATTCATATTTGTTCGAATACACTTTTTCTCCCTAAATTTTGCATCTTTTCTTGGCTGTCTTTCCATAAGAAGATCTAAATGGTAGATAGATTTGAAAAGTAGGGATATTTTTCTCCTACCTATTTTCCTCTATGTAAAGCAAGTTATGAGATTGTAGATCATATTTTTCTTGGTTTCTCCTTTGCTCAAGAATTCTAGCAATGGTTTTGTGCAAAATTAGGATGGAAGGGATATCTTCTAAATGACATCAATAGTATTTTCAAATCCTATCCTATCTTAATGAAGAAGGAAACCTTCTCCTACCTTTGGATCATCAACCCTTATTTTTTTATATGGGAGTCATAAAAAGAGAAAAATAAGAGTATTTTTCAATAAAATGATGTCTTTCTTGTAGTTCCAAAATGAGGTTGAGGTAGCTACCATTGAAGTAGTAAACAATATACTTCTTTCAACCTATTTTTTTGTAAAAAGTACAATTATTAGGATACTTGGATGCCAAAAAGTTGGTTAGGGATCAAATTTCCCCCACTTAATGGGGTTGGGGGAGTTGATTCCTAAAAAAATGATTGGAAGCTAAATGGATTCCCCCTTAAGAAGGATGGTTCAAACTCAATTTTGATTGTGCTTCAAAAGGAAACCATTACAAATTAGAGGCTAGTTGTGTGATCCACAACTATAAAGGTAAAGTGGTTTTCAAGGCTTCTAGAAATAAAAAATCCAAGATAAATTTTTTTTTTCAAATTTTATGATCTCATTTTGTAGTTTCAATTATGTTCTAAATTGCAACTAAAGGTGATGAAAATTGAGGGTGATTTGACATTGGTCATTAATGTAGTTAGATCCAAGTCTTCATGTAGATGGAAGATTGTATCTCTTTTAAACTTGGTTCTCTCTTGTTTAAATTATTTGAAATCCTACACCATCAATAAAATTTTTAGGGAGGTCAACATTGAGGTTGATGTATTGACCAACTTAGCTATTTCCAAGCTACAAGAAATTATTGTTAGATATGGAGGATTTGGTTGATTTGGTGGTAAAATTATTGTCTATCATTCAAAGCATTTGATAATGTTTACTTTGTTTTGTGGATGTCATGGGAGATGAATATCATGCCACCTCAAGCTTTGCAATATAATAATCATAATGCTTAGAGTACCTATTATTGATTACATTCATGTGAATTAATTACTTTAGATTTTATCAAGAATTTACTCATATATCCATGTCATTCTTTTCATAGTGGATGTGAGTAAAAGTGCAAACCTATGTCGCGCCATTATAAGAGAAATGACCAACACAAATACAAAGTTTCAACTTTAACTGTATAAAAGTGGACTTTATGTTTTGAATTTTAAAATGATATAGACTAATAAAATATAGAACTATTGATGAAGTTTGTGATTGTAATTTTAAAAAAAATTAAAATATTGGTTTGATACGTTTTTTAATAAATTTAAGAGTTGAATGTGAATTGTTGAAAATTTTGTAAACAAGGGAGGTAGATGGAATGTCACAAAAGAAGAGCAAATAATTTTTTTCTCCCAAACAGTCAATTTCAATATCTAGTGCATGAACAAAAATCAACGATTTTTTTTTTGGTAATAACATTTTAAAATCAAAAATCACTAAAACATCATAGTTTGCATGGGAAATCAACTTTTCTCTAATTATTTTTTTATCATTTTAAAAAATATACACTTTTGAAAATGATTGTATTCTCTACTGCACCATATACTTTTCAAAAAAATTTCATATGTTTTAACAATTTTAGTTTAATTTCTAATCAGCCTCATGTTTGATTATAAAATCCTACTTAGAATAAATTAAAAAAAAAAAATCTAATCAAAATATCATTTTTTTTGGATTATGGACTCTAAACTTTATAAAAAGGGCAACTTTAAATTTTCATGAAATTAACTCTAGTCAAGGAGATTTTAAGAGTTGATGTTGATGTTTTTATAATTTTTCTTGAGGAGAGGGGTTAAGCTCCAACATAGGAAATCCCATAGATAGTTTTGATTGAAATTATTTCAATCGAAAAAGTTTCACTCAAAACCTTAGACATAAATTTAATTGCAATTCAAATTTTCAATGATTTTTTTTTTATAGTTTCAAAAAAAAGTATTTCGGTTGAAATCCCATGTGTCACATATATGCAATGTGGTTTTAAGTGATAATTTTGTTCAAAACGATTTAATTGATCAAAAGTATGACATAACTTTATACTTTTACCTCTTTATTTTACAAGTATAATGGAAACCTTGATTAAGCTACTTACTCGGAACCTTATTTTGCTTGTAGTGTAGTGAGTGCTAGGGATGAATTTTTGATGATAGAGCATAAATACATAGTCAACATCGATATTGCCTCATTGTTTGTTGCCTCTCTTTTGGATTTGGGAGAGACGGAGGACATTGCGAAATCAATTGCGAAGACCTTGATCAAGCATCAATTTCTTGGCGGTTTGGAGGAGATTTTGGAAATCACTTGATATGGCAATGGTGTCCCACTCCTTGCAGACTTTTCTCGGCTTCAAACTAGAGGGGATAATGTGGATTGGTACCCCTTCATCTTCTCTTCGTGGTCTAAAATGGTTTCACAGCAGCAGTGTAAGGCGGCTAAAGGAGTGGACTTCTTGAAACAAGTGCTGAGCCTAGTCAAGCTAGTGGGTGTGTCGGAGCTTGTTGCTCTGTCTGGCAAGTTGGAGGAGTAACAGTTTTTTAATATTAGGGAACATAGATAGACTAAATCGATTCATATCAAATTTAAATTCTTGAATGCCAGCCACAATATATAGGAAAATAGACACGCATTCGATATAACAATTTTAAATGCCATATGCGCTATAAAATATATATTTGTCTGAAAATATTGAAGAAAGATGGTTAAGCACGGAAATGAAATACAAGATCATTAAACTGTCTCCACACTCACAGCTCATCCAAGTGGACCCTCGTTTGGCTTTACGAAAATTTCATCCTACGTCAACATATCCTTCTATGTTTATCTCTAAAGCATAATATTTCAAAGGAAATCATAACTAAAATATGCAAGGAGACAACCGCAGAAAATCATATATACAAGGAGACAACTGCAGAACATTATTCGTTTGGCATTTTGTCGGTATAACGACTGATCATAAAATATCGAGATTCACGACAAGGGAGAGAAGTGGGGATTGACTTCATATAAGCCCAGGGAGCTCGTTGAACACGACAAGCTTGTGCCGACCATTGAAAATACTTCCAGACATTGTGAACGGTTGAAAAAAAAAAAATCAGTGCTTTATCCAGTGCCCAAAATCCAACAGAACAGCTGTAAAATTCCGCAATCCTTTCACACAGGAGAAATTATTCATGTATTTTGACTATAAATTTGTATACAAGGCATGTACCATGCAATATCAGTTGTGCCTCTGAATTAGCAATGGACGCATTAACTGCATCTAACTTTGTGTTGGGCTTTGTTATTTTCGTAACGTTAGCTGGACAGCGAGTGGAAGCACAGACGCAGTCTAAGAAGGCCATAGCTTCTGCCCTCTATGTCTTTGGAGACTCCACAATAGATCCTGGGAACAACAATCGACTCAATAGTATTGCCAAAGCTAACTTTTCTCCATATGGGAAAGATTTCCCAGATCATAAAGCTACTGGGCGGTTTACAAATGGCAAATTATCGACGGACATAATCTGTAAGACTCTTTCTGCAATGCATATCATATATAGTGATATTGCAATAAATACGTTATTTATGGGTTAACATACATTAGGAAACTGACTTGTTCATGATTACAATTGCAAGTTTTAACCATCTGACATAAATGAGTACAGCTGAACTCTCAGGACTTCCAGATTTGCTGCCTGCATCCTTGGATCCCAATTTTCAAGGAGAAAAATTGCTCACAGGTGCTAGTTTCGGTTCGGCTTCATCAGGATACGATGACAGTACCTCTCAAACTTTGGTCAGTACATAGTAATTGCTTTTACTATTATTCTTTTCATTTAATTTGTCTATTTTCAGTTGATAGAAAAATAAAGCGTTGAATCTAAGATAGGAACATAATGACTCCACGAATCGGTCTGGTGGTTTTATTCAAAGTTCTCTAGAACACTTTGGATTCAGGCAACCCTGATATAACACTTCTTAGCCTTCTTCCTTTTTGGCACCTGCTGGGCAGTTCTTTCGACAGTATGTTCCGCCGTGTTTGTCTTCTTGTTTAACGTTGTGTTTCGCTGTTGTGTCTCAGACACCATAACTATTTCTTTTTTTTCCTTTATTAGAGGTTGTTGGGATTCTTTCAAAATCTCCATTTATCTGATCATAACTCTGATGAAAACGTTTTCATGTAATAAAAAACCTAAAATCTTGAATCTAAGGTTTTTCTCATTTGCAGAAAGTGTTAACGTTGGGAAAACAACTGGAGAATTTCAGGCATTACCGGTTACAGCTTGCAAATATGACCGGGCAGGGGAATGCGAGCAAAATCATATCAGAAGCAATATTTTGTCTAAGCACAGGATCTAATGATTTTATCAACAATTACTACGCGAATCCTCTCATGTCCAAAAAATACAGCCTTACACAGTTCGAGGATATTCTTCTCCAGTCCCTTCGTGGGTTTGTACAGGTAATGCACGCAAACTAACCATTTGATGTTTTTAATGGACAGATTCTCCAGAAGTCTTCTTATTATTATTATTTTGTATTTTCCAGAGTATCTACAATGAGGGCGCTACCAGACTTGTTATAATTGGGCTACCACCATTTGGTTGTTGCCCTTCGCAAATTACTTTACACAATCTAGTAAACAGTACCTGTTATGAAAAGTTTAATGAAGTCGCGGCTTCCTTCAATGAGAAGACAATTGCTTTAACAAAGGAGATGGCTCTCAGTTTTCCTGCTCTTCGAATCGCATATTATGATATATATGAGCAATTGTATGACATCATTAAATATCCCACTAAATACGGTGAGCAAAGAATAATCAGAAACATTGTAATTGTCATGGGTATCCTTGTTCTCAATTATTTTTAAGTTAAATGCGATTGATCTTTACGTCGATTAATTGAATGGCAGGTTTTAAAGAAACAAGGAAGGGTTGCTGCGGAACTGGACTGTTAGAGGCGTCCATATTATGCAGCAAGGAGATCCCAACTTGTGATGACGCATCGAAATATGTATTCTGGGATAGCTTCCACCCAACAAGCGAAGCTTATCACATCATTGCCAATGATTTATTTTCAAAAGTTTTGATACAACTGAAATTAGGATAAATTTCCTCATTTCTTTAATTTTTGCTGTTTAGTTTTATATAATACCTTACGTTATCGCACTCACAATGTAGTGGAGTGTAAAAGCGTGGAATTCTGCGAACACATAAAATAAACGAGAACGAGTTCTTGACAGCGCCATTCCAGCCATTAGCATACGTGAAGAAACGTGTGTAACTTAAAAAGTTATATGAGCTAGATATTTGTATAACCTCCTATATTATATGAGCTAGTTATATTAGTTAGTCTTTTTCATTGGTACGTTGAATTGCCTTCTAAGGAATAGTTTTCAATGGAATAACTCGACAATAATGTTGTCGTGTATGTTTGAGTTTATCTGAAATTTTAGTGGGATGTGCACTTATTATTCACATGATAAGGAATGATAATAGGAAAAAAAAAATAGATGCTGAATTTGTAAATGAAGAAGGTAATTGAACAGCATGCATTAAAGGCAAAAGGATTAATTTATTTAAAAAAAAACATTTGAATGCACATATTTATAGAATTATAGTATGTAGTAAATGAGTTCAGATGTGTAAGGTGTAGATTTATTTCGAGAAAATGATAATATATTTTGAGAAATTTGGAGTACATGTACAATACTTGGTAGGAAATAATTGACAAAAAATTTAACATTTCAAATGATGCATACTTACCATAATTTTATGTTCTTGACTGACATCATGTTATTTGCATGCCATATCATTACTAAAATGTATTAATATATGTCATTAATAATAGAAATTAATACAATAAATGATAACAAACAATTGAAATAAGAAATCACATAAATATTAAATATCAACTTAAAAAATACTACATTATAATTAAATAATTTTAGTGAAACAAAAATCTAATATTTAATTATTAATCAATATAGATCCCTATAGTGAGAAGAACTACAAAAAATCTAAAATTAGAAATTAATAATAATGATTTTCAAATCAAATTTTATGACCAAATATTTAAACAAATTATATTGTCTACTCACATTGAAACTTTGTAAATAGATTAAGAGGCTCCAAGGAGTCAATTATTGAGATGTAAACAAGAAAGTGCTAAGGATGATGCAAGATCATCCAAGGTGTAAAAGTAATCTTGCATCAAACAAACATATTTATTTTTAACATTTATTTGTTTTGTAGATGTAAAGCAATTTTCCCTTAATCTTCTTTTGGTTTTCAACTCTTATATTTTTCGGCTTCGAGATGAATCCACGCTTAAAGAAAAGGCTTGTTTCAAAAGGCGTGCAATGTGCCATGTGGTGGCTGTGCAACTTTTGTTTATTTTCTTTCTTTTAGGAGCAAGCAGAGGCATGTGTCAACTTGGTGGGAATTTTCTCTAAGGCCATTTTCATAAATCTGAGATTACTCACCCACTCAACACGTCATCTCTTTGCTTTGGGCAGGTTATACTTTTCAAAGAGTGATCTATTTGGATGGAGTTTGTTGGAGCATGTTGGGTCTTTCTTGCTTTCGGGTGGAACCTTTGAGTTTATGCCATCAATTTTTGTGGTTGGTTGATCATTTTTTTCTAGGTTGTTTTCTAGGATCCGATTGTTTCTTGATTGCAATCTTTGCTAAAATATCTACAAAATATTAATGAGGTAGTTGAAAATTAACGAGCAAGGATTTCCGCAATCTAATCAAGATCTATGATCATATTGTGAGCTATCGAATGCAGGTATCTAACATTATTTTCTTCTGGAATGTTGGTGGCGGTGTTCTCTTTTTTTAGGTATAAATAGGAGTTGACAACATATGCAAAAGAGTTCTTTTTCTAGTGTTTCCTTAGTTGAAGGAAATATTTTAAAAATAGGAAGTTTTATAGAATACTCCTATTCTTTGGCATGTTATATTTTTGTAACTCAAACTATCATTGGATTGGCATCCAACCTTTGATTTTCAATTCACTTGATATATTTTTTTTTTAAACTACAGGAATCGGGTAGTGCGACCCCATATAAACTACAGTGCACCTAGTAAAAAAATTAATATGATCGGCGGTGCTAGTGTGACACACCCTCCGGTACCACGAGGGTGGGGGAGACTAGACCTCATGACCAACCTCCTGCAATAGGAAAGATTTAGCCAACCGAGCTAGGGCCCCAACCTCAATTCACTTGATATTTAAGTTTGATATGTTCAGAAGAAATCTTTGAAACTATGCATATTATGGCCTTTGTCAAGTTCCTTCTTTATGTTTTTGTTTGTGATAAAAACATTGTGTTAAGCTTATTTTGATAGTTTGAGTAGTTGATTTTCATGCTTTAGGCTTCTATGGTTTAATGATAGCTTTCAGAAATTGGATTATGTCTATTGAACTTCTCCATTTTCTTTAAGGGTTATTGATTTTTCATACTAAACTGTAAAAAAAGGAAGGCTTTCTATAATTTTTGTATATTTTGTTTAAATTTTGGAGCTTTTTTATGCTTGATCGAACCTTATAGAGTGCTTCCCAGGGGGGAGATTTGAAAGATTGCACTATGCTTTTACTTAGCCTATGTTGCTCATTCTGCGTCTATTATATCATTCATAAGAAATGAATTAAGGTTTGAAATGTTGTAAAAGCTTTGGCACATCATCATTTTCATATTTTATATTTAAATTTCCTTCTACCTCTTCTCCCAACCCAAAGAAGATCTATCTTTTTGTAAAAATCCTAGAGGTATTCAGTGAGGCACAAATTGGTACCCCACTCGCTAAATTTTCCATAAGGCTGTTGGAGAGGTGCAAGCTTTGATGATCAATAGTGGATATTTTTGTTATTTCATAGAATTATTATGTTGAAATTAATTAAGTTGGAGGCATCACATATCACTACACTCATGTTTCTAAGGATGAAGACTTCATAAATTATAATTGTAAACATAGATGGACCATTAGGAGTGCCACAAATCATTGCATTTTATTATAATTGGTTATGGTTGGAATCATATTTTTTTTTTGTATATCTAGAACCTTCTCATTTATTTCAATGTATTATTTAGCATTGCATATATGTTGTTCAACCAAGGAAGCAAGTTGATGCCTAGATCAAATATTTACTATATAAAGATAACTTTTTAAAAACTTATGGAAAGTATTTAGAACTTAGGAAAATATGTAATGTTACATACAACAATATAAAATTAATAGAGGTTTATATGGACCAACATTTAATTTGGATAGCTCTTGATCATCGAGGATAGTAAAACATATTATTAACGAATCTATATATGTGCTAGGGTGGTGCACTAACTCGAAAGTTGAATAGTTGTGAGAAACATTTAGTTTTGAAGCCATTGATCCTTATCAATTTATCTTGGAAGAAATGATTATTTCATTAGCTACCATGCCATCTTCTTTGTAAGAGAAGCCTAATATGATTTGACGATAGATCAAAATGGAGACCAATTTGGACAAGACAAACTAAAAATTTTTGATAAAAAAAGTAGACTAGAGGAAGAAATACATCAATTGAGATTGTTGAGATCTAGTTATTATTCAAAGGATAATACCTCAAATTGTAGTACATCTCTTGATCAATAAAGTAGTGCAAATCTAAACAAGTGATTTATTTTTATATACTAAAATATAATAGATGTTAGGTGAGAAAGTGAAATTAGTTACAAGGTTGGATAATTCTTAATTAGACCCTCTAACCTTGACTACATTAGATGGTGTCATAAATAGTTTGAGGTAGGTTTTGGTGTTATTTGATGTAGAAGAGGTTTATACAAAGTTGGTAAATTAATGTGTATTAATAGAAGAGAATATATTGTGAATATTCTAGTAGGCCAATATTGGTTAGAAGGATTTTGAGATGTAAAATTTGTTTTGTATAAATTATCAAAATCGTGAGGTAGAAAATATTATTTTCCTAGATGTCACCAAGAAAAAATGATAGCAATTGAAACCTTATTATATCATGAATAAAGAAAATAAATAATATAGTAAAAATGAAAAAGCCTAATTGGATGTAACAAAATAACACACAAGAAGAGAAATTACAAACCTTTGGATTGATGAAAGTAGTGATGATGAAGATGTGTCATAGAAAAAAGGACCCTTTGCTTGACATGGGATTAATTCATGATAAAATGGACTTAATGAGGTATTAATCTAATGTTGTGAGGCATTTTATGCATCCACACTAGCTCTTGGACCTTTGCAAATTGAATAACATGCTTTGAATAACTTCACAAATAATTTAAACATTTAAGAAGGGTGTTCAAGATATGCACAACCTTGAGGCTGAGACAAAGTTTGTCTTGAAGACTCTGGGTTAATCGCAGTTGGTCTTTTTGTTGGTCTGCTGGCTTTTTTTGTCTGACCTTCTAGGTCTTTTGCGGATGGTTGTGGCTTGTTCTAGTTTTTTCCTTTTGTGCAACTGGTTGTGTCAGTTGGAAATTTTTGTCTATAATTTTCTATTGTAAACTTTGTGGTTTCGGGTCCCTGTAAAACCCGTTTTACCCTTTATCAAAAACATTATAAAATGTGTTAAATAAAATTATTACATCAATATAGAAGGTTTTTGAATTAAAATTAATGATAAACTAGTGTTGTAATGTGTCTTGCACATTCACATTGGTTCTTGTGTCTTTATAGGCTATGTGGACCTCATTTTAGTGTTGTAAAGTGTATTTAATCACACTTTCACATTGATTTATGTGTCCCAATCCCTATTTGACACTTACATCATTATTAATAGGCCCCTATTAACCCACATTATGCATCCTGAGGGTTTAATTGATCAAATACCTAACAAAGTTGCAATTTAACCCTTATTTCCTTATCTCTTAGCTTCTTAGTTGTCGGAATGGCCCCTATGGGACCCATTCCCCATGCATGGTGAATCAGTCCCATCTAGGTGGGACCCATTCGCCATGTGTGGTGAATGAGTCCTATCTGGCCCCATTTTGACCTTTGAGTAGGAAAAAGTGAAATTTAAAGTTTATTTTCACTACATGTCAGCCTGTGATGAGGTATTATTGGGTACTAAGGCACAATTGTCTATAAATACGTATTTTTATCCTCATTTTAAACAACAACAACAACTCATTTTTTCATCTCTCACCATTACTTCATCATCTATCTTCTCATCCAAGTCAAGCAATTTAGGGTTTCTTCATTAGAAATCATCAAGTTAGCTTTCTAAAGCATTCAAGGGCTAAATCTTCATGTATTACTGTAGACTTTCAAGATCCATCATCATGGCAAGGTAATCTATTCCATTGTTTCATACTTTATTTCATTATTTCATTATTTTGAATTAATTACCTAAAAGGGATTTGACCAAGGTAAACCCCCATGCCCTAACAATCAACATTTTCTCTTTTCTTCTTGTGTGTTTGCAAATTTGAGACTTTTGGAAGCTTGGAAATCATTGAATATCAATTTTCAAAGTTATTCAAGTCATATTCTCACCAATCAAGTCAAAAATATCAACAAAAAGTCATTTTTAGGCCCGAATATGATAGTTTCAGAAGTGGACACCCATAGGAAGTGGAAGTGCAGAACAAAATCTCCCAATTCCACTTTTAAATATTTAGAAATTAAAAAGTGGAATCATTCACCATGGGTGGTGAATGAGTCCCACTCTAGGGCCAGTTTTTGGTTTTCTGCATTTTTAGATGCCCTTTTGTTTGAAATGGGTTCTGGTTCAATTTTATAGAACTGAGACTGATTCACCCAGAATGGTGAATGAGTCCCTCCAAGCCTAAAAATTAGCATTAGCAGCATTCCAAAATCAATTTCTATCCTTTATCAAGATTGCAGGTGCACACTTTCAGTTTGGTTCATTTCTATTAAGTTTTGCATTCATTTCTAGTTCATTGTTGTATTACACAATGTGTTTTCAAACATAGTTTAAATCTTAGTTTTTCATTCATAGTCAATCAATTTCATAGCTTAGCTGCTTTCATATAATCTCATTTAGCATCAAAAACTTCATAAATAACATTAATCTTGATTGAAACATAAGTATTTTTGGCCCACCTTTCTCCTTCTAGGTGGAATACCCTAGAAGTGATGGAAAGCTAGTAGGAGCCAAAAATCTATGTTCCATTTTGGTGAACCTACTTTTTTGTAACATTTTCTTCTCTAATTTTGGATTCCTTCATCTTACATCTAGCTTGCATTGATCTTGCATTAGGGTTTGCATGAATTCATTTGCATGATAAGGTTTCAAAGTTTGCATTCATAAAAAGTGCATTTAGTTGCATTTTTGGCATTTAAACTCATTCAAATTTTCTAAAATTCTACATTTTTCATTTAGCTCTGCATCATAGCACTCGTAATTCATAAAAATAAAGCATAAATTTTTGAAAATCTTGAGAAAAGGGTCCATACTCGGACTCATTCACCACCCTAGGCGAATCCGTCCCTTTTGACCCCTAAAACAACATTTTCCATAACTCAAAAATTTGTTTTTAGGCTTTTTTTTTGTGCCTTAACCTGTATATATCAGTCAATTGCATTTATGTAGCATGCATTTCATGATTTTTTTCGTAAATTAGCTCATTTCATGCATGGTTAAAAATTGCATTTCCACTCTTTCATTCGTCAAATTATTGCATAGTGTCATCAATAAATTACTTTGTTTGAAATCTAAAAGTTGCATTGCATACAGTATCTGTACATTACATTTTACATAGCTTCTCATACATTTAAATCATTAGCAATAAGCATTGTTTACATTGATGGCATTTAGACTCTTGCAAGTTCCATTTTCAACTCTATTTTGTAGTCCTTTTAGATCAGCTTACATTGAGGAAACATTAGCACATATAAATAATTGATCATACAACACATCAAATGATCCAATTAAACACATGATTCAAATTCAAAATAACATCTCATCTAAGCCTCTTAGTATTGATCATGTTGATAAGTTAGATGAATTTCTTCAGTCCACTTTATCTCACTCACTTCATCCTCTAAAGCTTGTCATGAGATGCCTAAACAAATTGATGATAACTTATCCCCCAAAACTTTTTGTAGTGATAACTTAGACATGTTAGATGAAGCTCTTAAAGACTTCATCTCTTCTAGCTCATCCACTAAAGGTTTGACACAAGAGGATTCAAGCATCAATAATCATGATAATCATACTTGTTCTTCTCCTAATATCTCTCCCATTGGTGATGTAGATAGCTTGATGAAAGAAGACACAATTATTGAAGATCATGCAAGTCTTTCTTGTCTTCCTCCTCCTCCCCCTTGCAACAACATTATGACACACAAAGATGAAATAATTTCCCCTACCTTACCTAGTATTGATAATCATGACAATCTACCCTTTTCTTCTCCTAATATCTTCTCTACACATGAAGAAGATAGTGTAGTGTTAGAAGATATTATGGTGGAACACCTATTTGAACAAAAAATTCCAATTACTCGTAACCATGAAACTCCTAGCTATATTTCTCTTGATGCCTCCCCTATGAGTGATGAAGCTATCTTGCCAAATTCCATTATGACATGTGATGAAAATATTAGCTCTCCTCCTAGGGTTAATATTAGGGCACATAAGAATGATACCTTCAAGACAATAGACAACCAACTCAAGCCTTCTTCTCATATCATCACTTCTATTGTTACTCAACACAATTCAACCCTTCATCATCACCCTATGTGTACTAAGAAACAAGCTCACAATACACCCACCCTCATTCTTCCAACTCATAGTCTTCGTGATTGTTGATTCATAGCCATCAAACCATCCAACAACCCTTCACTCAACATCCATACCATCACCAACCATTTTTCCAAGAAACCTTCAACCTTGTTAAATCCTAAATCGATATATAAATAACATTAGTTGTTGCTCCTTGCCTTGTAATAGTTGTAGTACCATAACATACTCACTATTTCATATTTTGTATCCATTGCAAGGAGTAGCATACCATAATCCATGCTAGGCTCACCTTTGTCTTGAACTAAGTGGGGGAAAAGGGTTAGAAAGCCTTATCCCCATATGTCACTTGTCATTGTCTTTTTTGACTACTTGTTAACCTTTCATGAATGTATAAGAGCAAGCTTGAGATGTAGACGACATGCCTTATGATTGGCTCGCACATGACATACTTCCTTTCCTCATGACACAGCTTATCAAAAACATATGAATTGGCATAGGGATTTTCCAATAAGCTCTCATGTTCTCCTCTTCTACTTTAAAGCAATTGCTCATAACAATGGTTTTAGCAATTGCTTTAAAGTGGTGGGATACATAGACAACATTTACTTGCAAATTTCATGGTGTGATTTACTTTTTCTTGTGACGTGTCCTCTCCTTGGTGGTGTCATTAGGTTTGATACCTTCCAAGGGTGTATGATCAACTGAAGTGGCCTGATGCAAATGAGGCATCCCATGGATAACAATCTAGCACTAGGGATAATGAGCAACTGAAGTGGCCTGATACGAATGAGGCATCCCATGGATAACGATCTAACCTCCTAACTTGTCCTGTCTTGGAGACATTAGGCACAATGCTCCCTAAGAAGAAGACCCTACATGAACAAAGAAAAAATCTCTTTTAACAAAACTTTTGAATATCATTCTAAAACATATACAAAAGAATTTTCATTGTGGTTAGTATAATGGGAAGCCAACACACTGGCATGACTTTCTCACTAAACCACTTCTTTTTTGGCCTTCTCCCCTTGCAGAAAACTAGTTCTATGGCCCCAAAGTGAGTACATCTTTTCCACCTCATCTTTGTTTCCACCTTGCCTTTGCATGATTTTGTATCTTGGGGGCTTCGCCTACATGTGGATCTCTCTTGAATGTCTACTTTAGTGTGAGTTTGAAGCAGATTCATCCTCTCACTAAAGTGGGGGCTAAATGTGTCGTAGAAAAAAGGACTGTTTGCTTGAAATGGGGATAATTCATGATAAAATGGAATTAATGAGATCTTAATCTAGTGTTGTGAGGCATTTTATGCATCCACACTAAGTCTTGGACCCTTGCAAATCGAATAATATGCTTTTAATGACACCTTGTAAAGGTGTTGTAAAGTCTTGTAATAGACTTTCATGCTTTTGTAGACTTAATTAACCTATTTCTACCTAAATCAACATTATAAAACTCATTTAATAACATTATTACATCAATCTAGAAGGTTTTTGAATTAACATAATGATAAACTAGTGTTGCAATGTGTCTTGCACATTCACATTGGTTCTTGTGTCTTTCTAGGCTATGAGGACCTCATTTTAGTGTTATAAAGCGTATTTAATCACACTTTCACATTGATTTATGTGTCCCAAGCCCTATTTAACATTTACATCATCATTAATAGGCCTGTTGTGCCCTTAGCACACATGCCCTATTCGAAATGGGGACCCTCTTTTCTTTCACCTCATCAGGTCTTTCAGGGCTGCCTCATTTTGCGTGCCCCTCTTTTTGATGTTCCGCATGGTCGATGTTGCTCCAAGGTTTCATCATAAATCAACCATGCCTCCACTTTGGTTTTTGCTGCCCTCCGGAACCTCAAGGAACCCCTCTAGCATTTTGGCCCTGAAACGGCCCTGGGCCCCTCTGGGCTCGGACGTCCGGGTTTCCCTGTTCAGGTTTCCCCTTTGAGTTCACTGTCCTTTGCGGCATTCTCCAGGCGTCTTTCTGCCCCTCGAGCTCCGCCCTACTGTCTGCTGCCTGGGACTTGTGCAAATTTTTGGGGCGGCCCCTCCCCCTCTGAGTCCCAGTCTCCGGAAGTCCGCGTCCAGACTTCAGTCTCAGTTTTGCCGTCCATGACGGCGAACCTCCTATGGCGGCCCACCCCTGGGTCCCACCGACGTCTTTGCCATCCGCTGTCTTGTCCCACTCGTTGAGTGCAATGTCCCTTTATGGGCCCAGCTGTCCGGAGTTCCGTTCCCAAAATTTCATGACAGTTTCGCCGTCTGGGATGGCGGGTCGCTTCAAGCTTCCCGCCCTTTGGGCCCCGGGACGATCCTCGCTGGTGTTGCCAATTCAAAAATCTTTAGGCGGTAGAATCCTGACGGCTCCCCGAACCTCTCGCTGCCGCCGTCGTCCAATCAAACGCAAAAATCATCCGACAACCGTCGCCTCGCGTGTTCCCGGCTGCCGGGTCTCAGAGCGCCAAATGCCGTCATAATTGTGACAAACTTAACCTCAATGCTGGCCGTCCTTTCGCCACCTGGGCCCCGAGCTCTAGGGTTCCACCTCCGGGTTTCCGTCTGCTGTTCGCCGCCACTGAATGCCTTCTCCTGCCAGCCTCCTGGCTTGAAACCTCTGGTGCCTCTTAGATCCACCCAAACAAACTCAAATCCAGGATCTGACTTTGACCCATGTCCTAAATCATGCTGTTCTCCATCATGAGCCTTTCGAAACATTGAAATCTGACCAAGGAGGGTCTCCAGGAACTTATGGTTACATTCTTCCTTTCAGATAGCATACCTGCCAAGGAAGTCCGGCCTTTCAGGCTCGGATTGTCCAAATGCCCTGAAATAAAATCAATAACATCTGGAAGCAAGATTTATGATATACTTGATTAATTATTTAGATGATATGCTCAAAATATGGACTAACGTAATTGCTTTCAATGCTTGTTATGCTAACTTTTCCCTTGCTTGCAAGATATATGGAATCGGCTATAAGAACTCCAGGGGCCTCCGCCGAAAAATATAAGGGCAAGAAATCAGGAAAGACCCCTCGGGGAAAAGAAGACAAAGATTAGATGAAGTTTCAGTTCCAGGGTGAGCCGCTCTAGTCGAAGGTCTCGACCGACTAGAAAGAAATCTTAGATACCAAGGCTGCCAGTTTTCCTCCCTCTCTCATAGCACCCGAACTAGTAATGGCTTGCCAAGAAGCCTACCAAACAGACACCAGAACAATCGTGGATAAAGAGGGAAACATCCTCGCGGACATGTCGCTAGAAGGGATTACCAAAACATTCCACATCCCCACATTCCCACATATGGAGGTCCCCACTTTGGAACAGTGCCAAGCAGTGTGGGATGCCAATCCATTAGGGTGCAAGAAATCAATCAACCTCCTGTGGCTTAAGGAGAAACGGGGCAGTGCTGCGAAGGTTCCCCACGAACTCTTCTGCAGCGATTTCCACGAAGACTATCACGACCTGGTGACCATGTTGAGTAGGGTCATGGGTCTCCCAGCAGCCGCCTACTTCCAAGAGTGGATGGCCTACTACATTGAGTAGATCCTGTGGGGGAATGAGGACGTTAACACCAAGGTCTCATTTGACTGGGGAGGCATCATCAACAATTACTTCCATGAACAATTTGTCAACGTCAAGAAAAGCTCTAAGTTCTACATGACCTCCTACCTAGTATACTCCCTGGTAGGCCAAAGACAATACAGTGGATTATTTGTGGCACCAGATCAGGGGCACAAGCAAGGGCTAAAGCCATTTAACAAATAACCTCAACTCCAATACCACAATTTCAAGAAGGAGTACTGCCGGGTCAATGACACCTTCATTGGCCATATCATCAGATTGGTCGCCGGAGACTTCGAGAGGAGGGTCTCCCACATTGCTAGGGTGCTTTTAAAAGAATATGCCTTCCTATTCATCTAGTTCCCTAAGTTCACCTATATCTGGGCTCAGGGTTTCACAGAATGGCCAAACAAGTTGCTGCGGTACCCAAATGATAGGATCATCCTCATGGAGATTTCTCGATAGCTCTAGCATATCCAGGCCATCTTCGACAACAAACACGTAGCAGGGATCCCCTATCCCATGACCCTTGGCTAGGGCCTGTATCGACTGCAGACATCTCAATGTGCCAGCAATTCCGAGAAGGAGCTCAAGGAATATAATTTTGAATGGTACACGGCTCGCCCGCGGATGGACCCACATGACCATGTCAGAAAAGCATTGGGGCCGGTGTACACCCACCAATACTATATTGAATACTTTTGGGCAGATTGCAAAGACGACAAAGAGGTCCGCGCAAGGCACTACATGCGCATGACCATACAATTCTTAAGAAGAGTGCAACCGTTCTAGGTACCGGACCAGCTCGAGGAGGACAAGTCCATGGTCATGCACCTGAGGTACCCTGCGGTTGTCAACCTGCCCATACCGTCAATAGACTGGGATGAGAAAGAGGTCGATGACCTGGATACTATCACCCAGTCGATCATAACTCGCACTAAGGAGTGGGTCAATGGGCAGGTGGTGCAACTGAAGCAAGGAGTAGTCCTTACATATGAAGCTCTCAAGAGCGAGCCCAGTGCTATGGAGGACGTTGCCACCACCACATCAGCTGGTGAGACTTCCAAGTCTCCCCCCATCACCAGGTCTCAAAAGAGAAAAGGAACAGAGACAACACAGTCTGCAGACCCCAAAGAGAAAGCAACGAAAGAAATGGGAGGCTCATCTCCCAAAAGGCTCAAACAGATAGTGGTTACAACAGAATTGTAGCCTCCATTGGCTCTCCCTGCCCCTCCTGGTGTGCCTCCCACCTCCTTGACTATGATCACCGCTTCTCCGCCAGCAGTGGACATCTCTTTCCATCTCGCCCCTTCGCCCCTGGCTAGGTCAGTGGTTGTCATTGATTCCTATTCTGGCATGACCACTCCTCTTTCCTTTGCCACCATGTCTCCGATTACATCCCTCCCTCTGGCAACAATAACGTCACCTATTCCCCTTGCCACTATACCTGAGGCTATTACGCAGAACTTGCAGAGTCTTCCCCCTAAGCTCTCACAGATCCTAATGGACCCTGCTCTCCAAACCACCCTCGTCCAAGCCCTTGCAATAGCTCAGCCTTCACAACCGCCAACAAGGCCGCCAGCCATGGAAGCCACAATGTAGATTTCAAAAGAATTGGAGGAGCAGGAGTAGGAGGCCTCGAAGCCTATTAAGGAAGAGGTCGATGAATATTACGAGGACCCCGAGTACGAGCACCGAACCATCGACAGGGTAGTTTATGAGGAGGATGAGACAGACTCTTCTGAGGGCAGGGATGAAGAGGATGGCTCAGGCACCAAAGAAATTATCCAAACTTTCGATGAGGACCTCGAGGAGGAGTTGGCACAGCAGCCAAAAGACATTGGGGAGGAGGCGGAAAGATCACCACCTAGTGAAGAGAGGCAGCCACCAGAGGAGTAGCCATAAAAAAAATTTATCTAAGGCTGAGACCCATGTTATAAAGAGCCCTGAGGCTGAGGTAGCTAAAGAGAAGAAAGAAGAAGAGACAGCGAAAGAAGGAGGTCCTGCCCAGTTATTGTCCACCAAGCTACCTGTCAAGCGCCTCGTATTCAATCAAGACTCCGACGAGGAGGAGGAAGCTACCAAAGAAAAGGAAGAACCCCAAAAGGGGAAAGAGGCAGAGGTCTTACCTTTGACAGAAAAGGGTGAGGGTAGCCATGATGCACCCAAAGATAAATCTGCCATGCCCGATTGGTTGGAGAAACAACTAGAGAAGACAACCCTAGTGCTAAAGGACCCAAGGGCGAGATTGGAAGCCATCTTGGCTCGATCCCTGACCACAACAAAGAAGGAGAAGAAGCCCAAGGTCCGGTCCACAATAACAATGGATGCTTCCAGCTCCTGAGCAACACAGATTGCGATGCCTACAGTTGGCCAAGCAGGGGTGAGTTACAACATCTCCACTATTGACTTGGGGACAACAACTAGGGAGCAGAAGGTTGAACACCTGGAAGAGTCAGTGGCCACGGTGGTGCACCTGATCAAGCAAGCTAAGGTATCCAAGGATGAGCTCAAAACACAAATTGCTGCCCTAACTGACTACATACAGCAATGGTCCTCAGTGGATGACCTGCCCACCACCTCCACAGCTGCACCACAGTTCTCTCCAAAGAAAAAATTGACAAGATGGAGAGGAGGAAGAACTTAGAGAAAATGATCGAGGATTGGTTTCGACGGGTCACATACATCAGAAACATGGGAATCAATAGGGTTGTGCAGACAACCAATAAGTTCTTGGACCTGATCCAGTCCCTAGAGAGCACAAAGAGGCTCTGCACCAATTTCCCTGCAATATATGACTCCACCTTCCCGAGAATTGAAACCATCCTTTAGATGCCTGAGAACACATGGGAAGAGAGGCTAGAGCTGAAGAAAGAAGATCTTTGGCTGGTGGATGTGTGGCGTAGAGACCTCATCAATCGGAAGGAGAGGTTAGAGCAAATCCTGAGCAGGGTGGATCCAGATATCGAGTGGATCAAGAAAATCTGGGCGGAATGCGCCCAATACCTTGAGCTGATGACGGGCTATGATATGCCCATGGTACAAATAGATGCCGAGAAGATCAAACCATACTTCGAAGAGAAGATGAAGGACAAGACAGTTGGAGAAATCACAACGAAGTTCCTAAGTTTTGCTGCCCGCACCTTCGACCGATCAGAGCTATTCAGAGA
The DNA here is from genome assembly GCA_007258455.2 of Sequoia sempervirens. Classification (NCBI taxonomy): domain Eukaryota; kingdom Viridiplantae; phylum Streptophyta; class Pinopsida; order Cupressales; family Cupressaceae; genus Sequoia; species Sequoia sempervirens. The sequence goes on from VDFB02058242.1 coordinate 124,793,466, forward strand.
CCAAGGCTCGAAGTATGATGAGGATTGGAATCGGCTAGAAGAGAACGCTAAGGAATGGAGCTACCAGGTGTTAAGATGCGAGATCCTTGAGATTGACAAGCTCCAGGCCGTCATCCTCAAATATATAGAACATGCAGCTTCCGAGGAGCAAGAGGACAGCCCAACCAAAGAAGAAGACCTTCCTGAAGAGTAGCTATAGCAAAGAAAACAACAATTAGCTACAGGACGAAAGAGCAATAGTGCCATCCACTAGATGACGAAATAGGGAAGGAGACAAAACATGTTTTTAAATTGTAAATCTATTTGGGGGTAGGTGAAACCCTATTTTGTAATGAATCTTGGCCACACAATTGTAATGAATCTTGGCCATTCATTTGGTTTTTTGAAAACTATAAATAGAGCACTCCCCTCATTTGCAAGAGGAGGAGTTGAGTTGTTGTAAAGGCATGTTGCAGAAATTTATAAGAAATATCATTGACTTGGTGTATTTCCTTGATTTCTCTCATGTCATTTGATTTATTTCTCCAATTTCAGATACTTAACTTAGATCTTATTGTTGTTTAGTTAGCTGTTTGCTTTATTTGGATAAATCTTAGGAATGTTGTTGGGTGATTGTGAAAATTCTTGCTTTGTTGATGATCCCTTAGTCCATACTTTTTGCTATTTGCTGAAGGTAGACAGCTGTGCAAAGTTAGCCTAGACTTGATTGTAAAGCTGCCCTAAATCTTTATCTTTGATTCATGCATGCATGTGGTGAATGAAGGATAAAACATCTACAACCCTTAGAAGATAGCACAATTTCCATGATACTATGAAATCCCTGGTTAAGTGGGATATTGTTTTGAGGAATTGTCCATTGCAGGAACTCCATTGTCACTATTCATAGCAAGTTTCAGACTTAGGAACTTTTCCCCTCCTTCGCCTTTTTTTCCTTTTTTTTAGTAACTGATCAATACCAAGGTTCATTGCACATTGTAAAGCCAAATCCAACAACTAAGTGGAGTCCAAGATTGCTGTTTGAACCTACAGCTGGTGCATAACAACTTCCCATCCGGAGGATTCCATTTCAAAATCCAACTTCATGCTTTAAGTCTACATTTGCATTTTCTGTAAGACCGCCTTGTGATTCCAACAAATCACATCAAACTATTGAAGTATTTGAGCACTGTCATGACTTGACACCCGAGAGACCTTGGGATAGTGTTCTATAATTTGATTGTGGGAGATTGTCTTTCAAGAGAGGTAGTGCACCTACACACTGCCTGTGTTGAGAAGTGCATAAAAACACCATCAATAAGGCCCTTATTAACTCACATTGTGCATCATGAGGCTTTAATTGATCAAATACCCAACAAAGTTGTAATTTAAACTTTATTTCCTCATCTCCTAACATCTTAGTTGTCAGAATGGCCCCTATGGGACCCATTCGCCATACATGGTGAATCTGTCTCATCTAGGTGGGACCCATTCACCACGTGTAGCTAATGAGTCTTATCTAGCCCCATTTTGATCTTTGAGTGAGAAAAAGTGAAATTTAAAGTTTATTTTCACTACATGTTGACTTGTGATGAGGTATTATCTAGTACTATTTATCCTCATTTTAAACAACTCATTTTTACATCTCTCACCATTAATTCATCATCTATCTTCTCATCCAAGTCAAGAAATTTAGGCTTTCTTCATTAGAAATCGTCAAGTTAGCTTTCTAAAGCACTCAAGGGATGAATATTCATCTATTGCTACAAAATTTAAAGATCCATCATCATGGAAAGGTAATCTATTGCACTGTTGCATGCTTTATTTCATTATTTCATCATTTTGGTTTAATTACCTAAAAGGGGTTTGACCAAGGCAAACCCCCATGCCATAACAATCAACATTTTCTCTTTTCTTCTTTTATGTTTGTAGATTTGAGACTCTTGGAAGCTTGGAAATCATTGAAGATAAAGTTGCAAAGTTATTATAGTTATCTTCTCACCATTCAAGTAAAAAAAAAAAAAAAATTCATTTTCAAGCTCGAGTACATCAATTTCAGAGGCAAACACCTGTAGGAAACTAAAGTGCAGACCAAAAGCTCTGGATTCCACTTTTAAATATTCAAAAATTCAAAAGTGGACTCATTTTCCATGGGTGGCAAATGAGTCCCACTCCATGGTCATGTTTTGGTTTTCTGCATTTTTAGATACCCTTTTGTCAGAAACAAGTTCTGGTTTAGTTTTATAGAACTGGGATTGATTCTCCCAGAATGGCGAATGAGTCCCTCTAGGCCTGAAAATAAGCATTAGCTATATATTCTAGAATCAATTTCTAGCCTTCATCAAGATTCCAGGTGCACACTTTGAGTTTGGTTCATTTCTATTAAGTTTTGCATTCATTTCTAGTTCATTGTTGCATTACACAATGTGTTTTCAAACATAGTTTAAATCTTAGTTTTTCATTCATATTCAATGAATTTCATAGCTTAGCTGCATTCATGTCATCTCATTTAGCATCAAAAAATTCATACATAACATTAATCTTGATTGAAACATAAGCATTTTTGGCCCACCTTTCTCCTTCTAGGTGCAAAACCCTAGGAGTGATAGAAAGCCAGTAGGATCCAAAATCTATGTTCTAGAAGAATAGGAAGAATAAGTAAATTGATAATTTTTTATTTGAAGGAGAATATATAGATTTAACGATGTTTAAATCACTCACTAAAATTTGCAGCAAAAGTGTAATAGATTTTACTAACTATTTTCATAATTTGGGTTGTGAAAGATTAATTGATTAGATTAATTATTTTGAAGAATAATCAGAATATGAGGATATTATTGATGCTATTAGAGTGAAACTTACAAAAAAAATATCAAAATTTCATGAACTGTGTTTTATTGAAAAAAAAAGCCTCTATTGGAGAGGCATATAAAAGGTGAGTCTAGAAAATTGAAAGATGTGATTTGATGTTAATGGAATTGAAAACTAAGCTTGTTTAAATGTAAGAAACCATTTAGATTGGTTGAAGAACATATAAATTTTTAAATAGAAATACTTAAGTGTGAAAGTGTATATTAAGGAGTAATATAAGTTATCCATTAATAGAGGTCATCTTGAAGATAATAAAGAAAAATAGCCAATTATATCAATGGTTTAATTGAATCTCTTTATGAAGAATTGTGTATGTTAATTATTATTCTATTGATAAATCCTTTTAGTTTTATATAAAATATAATGAAAATTTAAACTAAATATTAAAAACGACGTTGAATAATAAAGCAAGAGGAGGTATATTTTCTAGATGAAGGAATCAATAATATGGAAGAGGAACCCATAATGATGAAATTGATCCCAAGGAAAGCATATAGTATTTTTTGTCATGTGAAATTACACCCTACTGAACATACATATGATTACCATTCCAATGAAACAGTCAAAATAACCTCAAGGTGTGTGACCTTCCTATCAGGTAGGAAAAGTGATGCTAGAACCAAATAGGATAACTAAGATGATCTCTTTTTTTCAGTTGAATCAACATTAAACATAATTTGACTAGGGTTCTATGATTAACTTACTACCACAAGGCAGAGCGAACCTCCTAGGGTTTATTTAGTTTTTTATGTTTGTGTGGATGATAAATTTTATGTGTGATTTAATAAGCCTAATTGATATACAAAACTAATAAGCACATAGTGTTAGAGTGAATAATTTATCTATTCACTATAGATTAAGTGTACTTAGGTTGATGATGTTAGCCAACATCTTGTATAGCTAAATGTGTAACCATTTAGGCCTCTAGAGGTTACCATATCTATTTGGTAAACCTCGTGCATACCTTTTGAGCTTGGTGGTCGCACCCACAAAAGGATATGAAAATCAAAGTAGAACCTTTCCTAGGAATTGGACATTCTGATAGGTGACTAATATCTCTCTATGGATGTTCATTTACTTGTCAAACCAGTGGACGTATACTTTAAATGGCATGGCAAAATATATGCACTAAGAACTAGTTTCAGTCAAAACTTAGCATAAATGAATGCTGAAAAGGAATTCTATCTACGTTACAGGAAGGTAATGCAAAATTCTTTAACTCAACTATGATTTGATTAAAACAGAAATCATAACAACTACGACTGAAACACAAACTGGGAACTGGCCTTATGCTACAGGAACAGTCACAGGGATGGACTCTCTATGCTGCAGGAGCAATATAAGACTGAGTTTGTATGAAAACTTCAAAGATGAAAGATAACTGAAGATCAACAGAAAAGAACAACTAACTAGCTACATATACTTACTAAGTGGGCCCCCTTAGCAAGCATCTACTGATTACACAGGTGCTGAACTCAGAACTTCATCAAACTTTATTCATAAAAATAGAATGGTATACATTGCTTTGTTGATATAAACTAACTCTGTCTCTTGTCAAGAAGATTCTGCTTTTCATTATCATACTGACTTTTACATGATATCTGCTATCTTTCTATCACTATGCTTCTATCTTACTCTAGCTATCCTCTCTCCTCTCACTCGCACAGGAGGAGTACTTTATTTAAAATCAGGAGAGCAACTAACTAACTAACCCTATCAAAGAAAGACATGGAAGTAAAGTGTATCCCAGAATCAAGGAACAAACTTCATAAATGAATTTATCCATCCAATCCAATTCAGAGAGAATCTAGGGCTCCACTCTTTCCAGATTGACTGTCATTAAAAATCTTTCCCAATGGTTTCGGTCAAAGAGTCTTCGCCGGAGCTTCCTCAAAGTCGTGCAGGAAATGGACTTTACTGCAAGGCTAAGATCAGTTGCGCTTGACTCGATCATTCTTCAACAACCTGCGATACAAAAGGTAACATATGCAAAAGAAAAGGGATATGGCATATACACAATATCTGTTCATTAATCACACATTTAAATCTATTTCATCATTCAAAAAATGTATATGATATACCAGTCATTTAGAGAGTCAACGGGGCAATAAATGTAATCAAGTCAACACAATAAGTTATAGGAATATGAAAGTATTTTGCTACAAGATACCCCAATAAAAAGGTTTCAACAGAGTTTAAACAACCACAAAGTAACAAAAGTAAATGCATTAAAAGTTTATCATAACATCCAAACTATAAGCATATTTTGAGCTCATCACTGCCCCCTACTTAGCCCAATGCTAGTCCTCCAGCATTTTCTGGTGGTTTCTCTGAAATCAGTGGTTGCTGCATGACTCTGAAATGGATTTCCAAACCTGTAATAAAATCCTCTGAAATCCTGACACCTTTCATACCTTCGGTCTTCTAAATCATCATTAAGATTTGTAGCCTGGTGAGGATAAAGGGGCAACATTAGCACATGGGGTCAGAATGTCAATGGCAACCATAGTTCAAATCTCGTTTGAAGTCCCAACTGTATATATTTGCTTGATCGTTTAAGAGCTGCTGTGAAATTTAGGGGACTGTGTGGTTCTGATTTTCTTAGGCCAACAGTTAATCTTTCCCACCTTTTCTCACTTCTGGTGTATGCCAGTCTCCAAAACGAATATGGCTGTGCCAGAAATTCATCATATACCTATTTCTTAATATCAAATATTTTCTCTCTGGCTGTAACATTATTAATGCCATATGTCAGAGCAAACCAGTCTTTCAACATTGCATGGGGGTTTTAACTTTGAGAGCGTAATGGAACAGGCTCAATTTTCTCAACTTCCTTATATGTTTCCCATTGCCTGCCATAATTCACCTCATTTGCTGCCCATGACATAAATGCTCTCAAATGAATATCACCAATATACAGAAGAGGATTCCATTATATTTCAAATGGAATTAAAAAGCCATGTAAATAGAATTCACACAAATAATTTCTTAACCAATTAGGGGCTGCCTGGTATGCTTCACAAATTTTTTTGGTAGTATGAAGTATAAGATCTTGGTTTCTGGAAATTCTCATCAGTTGGAACCATAAGAACTGTTCTTTAAGGCACAGAGCATAAACTATGGGTGGTGGTCTGCATTCCATAATCTAACCAGTTACTTTTAACATTTTGTCCATTTTTGCTTTCAACTCAGCAATTTCCTATTTCTGACTTTCAATTTCCTTTCTTAGTTTCTTCCTTTCTACTTCCCATAGACTTTGTTGCATGTCAGTCTGGGCTATGTGTTAGAAATTTAGGGTTTGCAATGTAACTGTTTCCTAGTTAGCTTTGACATATTCCATAAATTCAATTAAAAACGTCTTCTTATACACAACAATGACTTTATAAGTTGTAGGGTGAAATATAGCTTCACTAGGCACATTCAATTGTTCAGTCAGTTCATACTCTTGCTGCAAGATGAATTCTGGTTGCTGCGGTGGAGAAGACTGTGTTTCCTCTGAAAATTGCATAGCAGCAGTAGCCAAATCATCAAGATTTGGTAACCCTTGCTCATTATGCCCTGTTTCTTTTGTCTCAACTTGTTCCTCTTCAGGAATGAATGGACTCTACGCAACATTTTTAGACACATTCTGAGAAACATCAAATTCAGATTCTATAGACCCTTCTGAAATAACAATAACCTCTGGTTGAGGTGAAGCAGGGGAGGTCTTACATTGTTTCCTTGTGGAAACTCTTCTTGGCACTGATGTGGCTGTAGGAGGTGTTCTGGTAGCCTTCCTCTTCCTGGTCTGCTTAGAGGGTTCTGCCCTACTAGAAGATGATGGTGAACTGGTGTCAGCAACTGGTGTTGCTGTAGGAGAGACGACTGTAAGGGAAGGTGCTACAAGAGAAGAGCATTTCCTTTTCAGAGAACGAGGGTCAAACTCTAGGGTTTGTTTTGCTCCAGACGACTCACCTGCCTTTGTTTTTCCCTTCTCTCTCCTAGTGGCATACCTAGTTTGTATCCTAGCAGAGGATTTAGGTGTGAGAGCTGCAAGACCAGGTGCTACAGGAGTAGATGACCATTGTCCTATTTTATTGGTAAACGTAATTTCTTTCTTCTTTTTCTGAGGCTGTGGGGTAAGTACCCTAGGGGGTTGTGGAATTTGCAAGCTCTTTTGGGCAATGAATTATTGCCAAGAAAGAGGTGAGACATCTCTCGAAGAGCGTTCAATCAGTAATTTGATAAGGCTATGGTGAGCAACAAAATTATCTTTCCCCTGTTGGGTTCCATGGGCACTTTGTTCTAGAAATTTTAATAGTAAATTCAAAACATTTACAACTAACCCATGCCTCATATGACTTAGTAATTTGAAATGATAAGAATGCAGGTAGGAAAAACAACCTTCAAAAGTTAAATACCTGATTATGTAAGTGGCATATTCTGAATAAGGATGAGGCAACGATACGTGCTTGCATCCTTGCTTGGAGACTTCCAAAGGTCCATTAGTAGGCATTGAAAACTCAGCCCTTGCAGCTGCAACATCTAAAGAAAATTTTTCTCCAATCACTAGAAGCCTGGTTACTTTAGCAATTCTGTCTTCAGTTGCAACAACCGTTAGACCCCATACGGTGGATTCACCTACAGAAAGGGTTCTAAAAAATTCTCCAGCAGCCTCCTCATCAAAATTATTTAAACTCAAAAAGTAGTTTAACCATCCACAAAGGCTAAATGCATGGACTGTTTGTGGATTTTACAATAATAACTCATGAGCTACAGGCTCATGTCGCACCAACTAACCACCCATGTTTACAGATTTCCCTTAGCTGAACTCAATTCCTTGCTGAAGATTCAAATTCTCTATTTCCCTTTCTGCTCTGGTTTTTCTTCTATTGTGCCGTCACACTTCTTTCTTTTTCCAAAAATGAACTTTTTGAACAAGCAGTCTTAATCATAATTTATAAGAAAAACATGCAATAAAAAAGGATATGCGATCATATTTGGAAAGTACCAAAAAATATTAAAGAAAGGTTATTTGTGCAGTTATGGCAGCAGCGAAAAGATAGATTTTAAAAGATGGATTACCCCACCCCCTACTGAGAGTATGAAATGTGTCCTCACATGTACTAAAAAATAGGCAGAGATCGGGTAATAATGATTGGTACATGCATAACAGTAAATGAATAGAATAAAATAAATCAAATATGCGATAACAAAAGATATGGCATACCTTTGCACGTACGTTTGAAGAAAGATGATGACGTCAACATGAGTTGACAGTTGGGAATGATATCTTAATTAAGGGTGATGCGGATGGATGAAGCAGATGGGTGACGTGGGCGAATGAGATGAATGGATGGAATGAACGGATGAGATGAATGGATGGAAGATAAAGAAGTGAGATGGGGGCGATAAATGAGTATTGAGAAAAAGGGGTTTCTTTTTAAAAAGAAAACCTTTATTATGAGCATGCGTTTTCAAAATTTATGGTGAAGCTGCAGGAGAAAGGCTAAAGCCTTCGGCTGTAGGAAGACTAGCGGGTGGAACTTGAATGAAATTTTGCATGAATTCTTCCTTTGATACTAGTTTATGGTACAACCGGAGTCGGTGGCCATTAACTAGCAATTTAAAATGGACTAGATCAATTGTCACCAGCTGTGCAGCTCCGTTGTCGAACACATTCTCAACTTCATAGGGACCAAGCCAGCGTGTTGTGAGTTTACCCTGGTTTTCTTGATATCTGGAATCATATAAGAGAGCCCAATCACTAACAGAAAATTTCTTAGTTTTTATGTGTTGATCATGCTATTTCTTCCGTTGTTGTTGGACTGCTTCTGTATGCTGTAGGGTGGATTTTCTCATTTTTTCCAAAGCATTTAGCTGCAGGAGACGGTCTTTCTGTACTTCAGATATGTCTTTATTGAGTTCAAGAGTTGTCCTCAAAGTTTTGTGCTCAAATTCTATGGGTAACATGGCTATTTTCCCATAAAGTAGCTCAAAAGGTGTAAACCCAGTTGTTGTCTTGCATGTAGTTCTGTAGGCCCAAACTGGCTCAGGAAGTCTATTGCTCCAATATTTTTTATGGATCTGCACTGTCTTTGTGAGGATCATCTCAATTTCCCTATTTGTTACCTCTGCCTGACCATTGGCTTGAGGGTGATAGGGGCTGGACTTCCTATGTTTGATTTTATAGTCATTCATTAATGCAGTGATCATATTCGATGTGAACTGAGCTCCTTCATCAATTACAAGCTCTCTAAGAACTCCAAATCTTGTAAAAATTTGTTCATATAGAAATTTAGCAACCTTATTATCTCGAGCATGAGTCATAACTTTTACCTCAACCCATTTTGTTACATAGTCCATGCAAACTAGAATGTATGACTTGCCATTTGATGGTGGATCAATTGGTCCCACAAAATCCATTCCTTATTTATCAAAAGGGGTTACTATTACTTGTGGATATAGTGGCATTTCATCTGACTTGGTTGGCCTTCCTATACACTGGCATCGGTCACATTTTCTTGTATAGGCCACACCATCCTTGTGTAATGTTGGCTAGTAGTACCCTATTGTAAGAACCTTCATTGATGTTCTCTTTGCTGCAAAATGTCCCTCGCATGGTTCATCATGGCAAGCATGCAAGATATCATAAGTCTCATCTTCTCTTACACATCTTCGCATTACTTAATCAGGTCCAGTATAAAACAGATAATTTGCAATCAAGGAAAAGTTAAAACTTTTCTCTATTAACAATTTCTTTTCTTTTAGAGAAAAGTGGGCTGGTATTCTATTTGCTGTTGGATAATTGGCAATGTCTGCATACCATGGTGTATGTGCAGCAATGAAAAATAAGTGTTCATCTAGAAACCTATCATCAATGACCTCGTGTTCAATAGGTGCAGTTGATTGAAGTTTTAATAAAAAGTCAGCTACAACATTAGCTTTTCCTGGTTTGTCAATGATTGTAATGTCAAATTCTTGTAATAACAGGAACCATTGTGCCAACCTACCAGAGATGGCAGATTTGTTCATTAGATACTTTATTGTTGCATGGTCAGTATGGATGAATATTTGATAACCTGTGACATAATACCTAAATTTATTCAAAGCATACACTACTACGAGCAATTCCTTTTTTGTAATAGTATAGTTGAGCTCAGGACCTTGAAGGTTCTTGCTGATGAAGTAAATAGCATGCTTAATTGAATTTTCTTTCTGACTTAAAACTACTCCTATACCAAAATCAGAGGCATCAGCATGTATGTGAAAAGGAAAATTCCATTTTGGTCCTTGAAGAACAGGGGCTTGAGTAAGCAAGTCTTTTAGTTGCAGGAAGGATTTTTCACAGGCCTCTATCCACTCAAATTGAGAATCCTTAGTTAACAAGGCATAAAGTGGGCTAACAATTTTACTGAAATCTTTTATAAACCTTCTATAATATCCTGCATAGCCAAGGAAACTTCTGACATCTTTTTGTTTTGCAGAAGTTTGTAAATTCAAAATAACTTTAATTTTAGCAGGGTCAACCTAAATTCCATTCTTTGAAATATGATGACCTAGAATAATACCTTCTTCCATCATTAGAAAACACTTTTCACTGTTTAGAGACAAATTTTTCTCTCTGCACCTTTTCAATACCTTTTCTAAATTCATCAGTGCTTCTTCAAAAGTGATTCCATAGGTAGTGAAATCATCCATATAAATCTCCATAGTCATGAGATATATCAGCAAAGATACTAATTACTGCTCTCTGGAATGTTGTTGGTGCATTGCATAGACCAAAAGACAAGACTGAGTAAGCAAATGTTCCCCATAGACAGGTAAAAGTGGTCTTATCTTGATCCTCAGGGGCAATTTTTATCTGATTGTACCCACTGTAACCATCCAAAAATAAAAAATATCTTTTGCCAAATAGTGAGTCTAGTACTTGGTCTACAAAAGGTAGTGGAAAGTGATATTTTTTAGTGGCATTGTTCAATTCTCTATAATCTACACACACTCTCTATTTTCCACCTTTCTTGGGAACAATAACTAATGGAGAAACCCATTGACTGTCAAAGATTTGGTAAATAAAACTAGCATCAAGCAACTTTTGAAGCTCACTTTTAACTATTTCTCTAAGTGCTGGATTTACTCTTCTTTGAGGTTGTCTAACTGGTGAGCAATATTCTTTGATATATATCCTATGAGTACAAACTCGAGGATCTATTCCTTGCATGTCCCCATATTCCCATGCAAAAGCTCTATGCTAATCTTATAACATTTTTAATAAGTCGGCCTATTGAGATTGTGATAGTTTGCTATTGATATTCAAACAGTGACTTGGAGACAATTCTATTTGCTTAATGAGATTACTCATAGAATCTACAGGTGATGTTTGTACCTCTTGTGGAAGCAAGTGATAAAAAATTGCTAGAAGTTTAGGCAGTGAACTCTTAGAAGTTGGTTGTTGCAGAAAACATTGTAGATGGCTGCCACTTGGATTAGATGAACTCCCCGTATCAGAGTTGAACTGTAGAATTTAAAAAATCAAAGCATCCTCACTTTGAAGTTGTGAGAATGGATCATTTTGAAGCATCATTAATTGAGCCAAGGAATTGGCTTCTTCAGTTTCTTCCACCATATCTGGCCAAACAAGTTGGGACAAATCTGGTTGAGGTCTAGTAGGCAGATATAGAGCCAATTTTTTTATGGATTGTCCATCAGAAATGGTCATATCTCCAGAATGACATCCTATAAAAGCATCAGCAGTTGCTAACCATGGTCTATCAAGGATAACTGGATACCCTCCTAAAGTTGCCTTAACTGATAATATTGTGAAATTAGCTGGATACTCCTAAGATTCAAGAGTGACAATTACATCTTCCACTATCCCATCAGGTTTAATTGTGGAGCTATCTATAAGCTGTAGAACTCTGGGTGTAGACCTAATGTTTGAAATGTTTAAGGAGTCCATAGTATGCTTTTTCATAACATTAATGCCAGCACCTAAATCAATCAAAACATTTTTTACAATCTGGCCATTTATATGTATCTTCACTAAAGGACTTCCAGGGTCAATATACTTTGGAATGACTACATTTCCCAACATTATATCTGCCAATTTCCCTAAGACATGAATTGTTTGAGGATCCTTTTTCTTTCATCCAGGCTTCTTTAAAAAGGCCTCTTTAATAGCTTTTCCAAAGATGAGAACATCTTTAATAGCTTGAAATAAAGGGATTTGAATATGTACATTCTTAAGCTGATCCAGGATGTCAAAAGTGGGTTCTTCCATGGATTTAGATTTATTACTTTGCAACCTCTAAAGAAAAGGTGGGTTGTCTTGATGTTGCAAATCAGGCTCCTTAGAAACCGTATCAGTTATGGGCATATGCTCAGTAGGATCAGCAGGTGCAGTAGATTCTTCAAGGGGAGAATCTGGTATTTCAATAATTAGAGGGGGTTTTGGAGCTGGTAAAGTGGTTCCAGACCTCAAATGGATGTCATTAACATTTAAGGCATAAGCTTGATATTGGTTGGCTTCGACAAGATACATAGGCTGTTGTGGCTACTACTGTTGCTTATTATTAAGATTTGGCAATGGCTGGGCAGGCATAGGCATTTGCTTTGGAGGGCCAGGATTTGTGGTAGTTGTTGTAGGAGGTGGCATAAGGGCCTGTGGTTGCAGTTGTGGAAGCTACAAGAATCTAGAGGACTGGTTTTGCCATTGCTGAAGACCTCTCCATTGAGGATCTGGCTGCCAATTACCTGGAGGTGGGGTCCATTGTCCTTGTGGCTGCTACCAACCTCCTTGAGGAGATTTCCATTGTGGGGTCTAATAATTAGGACAACTTGGTTGAGGTGGATTCCAGGGTGGTGGTGATCCATATGCATGTTGCCATTGGTTATTATAGCGAGAATAAGGATTACCAAAAGTTAAAGGATCTTGAGGCATACCTTATCTTTGGGCCCATGGTCTCCTTTGTGCAACAAAGAACACTTGATCATCATCACCTTCTATTGGTTTAAAGTCAATAGGTAGTTTCCTGACTTCCAAATTAGCCACCATCTTGCATCTGCAGTCACGCTTCTTCTATCTGCAGTATGGACAGAACTCGGCCAAAACTACCTCAGCTTCCTCATGTTTCTTTTGAGCTTGCATAGTGTCCAGTTGTGTAGCCATATTATTAATGATGTCTTGCTTGAAGTCAGACAGCAAATTTGTTATCTCCATCCGAGAAACTCCACCAGAAGAAAACTTCCCCATTGTAGCATGATGACCTTGACCTTTCTTAACTATTGCTCGAGAGTAGTTAAGACATATTTTCTTTATATCATCCCAAGACAGTTGGGCTATATCACCTCCTCCTATCAGGTCCAAGGCATCTATACATGCATCACTGATTCCCCTTAGAAAGAGTAGTTTCTGAGAGTCCTCGTTGAGAGTATGGTTTGAGTTCCTCTTTAGTGAAAACAAAAATCTAGAAATATAATCTTCTAAACTTTCATCCTCCTTTTGCTGAATTCAGAATATGTCATCACCTTTGCTGGCACTCTTACAGTATTCCTTATACTTTTCAAAGAATTTCGTCTGCATGGCCGCCCAACTATCTACAACACCTCTTCCCAGACTCATGAACCATTTAAGAGCTCCTTCCTTCAAGGTGGAAGGGAATAACTTCAGTTTATGAGCATCTGTGTTGTAGTCATAACTGCAACAGAGGACATCAAACTCAAATAGAAAAGTTTTAGGGTCCTCTATAACTAGGCCATAGAATTTTGCAAGTAGTGAAGAAGGTATATTCTTAAGATTGTTAGTATCTCATTGGGGAACAATGGGAAACTCAAAATCAGGAGGTGGATTATTATGTGGGTTATTTGCCATGTTTTCTTGCTGGAATAACAAAGCGAATGAGTTTTCCTTAGGTTTGTTGTCAGCTGGGTCAAATGGTAGTTCAACAAATAGATTTTCAGGGAGGAACCTTCCCAGTGCGTCTCTTCTTCTTCTATGCATGCAATACAATGAATGGTGGCTTGAATTTTTTTTACTAACAAACTAAACTAATGCTAAAAATGACTTCTGAAAAATTCCTAGCCGGACGCCATCCCCAGCAACAGCGCCAAAAATGGTCGCACCCACAAAAGGATATGAAAATCACAGTAGAACCTTTCCTAGAAATTGGACATTCCGATAGATGACTAATATCTCTCTGTGGACGTTCATTTACTTGTCAAACCAGGGGACATATACTTTAAATGGCATGAAAAAATATATGCACTAAGAACTAGTTTCAGTCAAAACTTAGCGAAAATGAATGTTGAAAAGGAATTCTATCTACGTTATAGGAAGGTAATGCAAAATTCTTTAACTCAACTATGATTTGATTAAAATAGAAATCATAACAACTATGACTGAAACACAAACTGTGAACTGGCCTTATGCTGTAGGAACAGTCACAGGGATGGACTCTCTATGCTGCAGGAGCAATATTAGATTGAGTTTGTATGAAAACTTTGAAGATGAAAGCTAACTGAAGATCAACAGAAAAGAACAACTAACTAACTAGCTACATATACTTACTAAGTGGGCCCCCTTAGCAAGCATTTACTGATTACACAGGTGTTGAACTCAGAACTTCATCAAAATTTATTCATAAAAATAGAATGGTATACATTGCTTTGTTGATATAAACTAACAACAAACTCTGTCTCTTGTCAAACAAATTCTGCTTTTCATTATCATACTAACTTTTACATGATATCTGCTATCTTTCTATCACTATGCTTCTATCTTACTCTAGCTATCCTCTCTCCTCTCACTCGCGCAGGAGGAGTACTTTATTTAAAATTAGGAGAGCAACTAACTAACTAACCCTATCAAAGAAAGACATGGAAGTAAACTGTATCCCAGAATCAGGGAACAAACTTCATAAATGAATTTATCCATCCATTCTCGAGAGAATATAGTCTAGCGCTTTCCTATTTGACAAATTGATTAAAAATTAAAAATATTTCCCAACGATTTCGGTCAAAGAGTCTTCGTCGAAGCTTCCTCGAAGTCATGCAGGAAATGGACTTTACTGTAAGGCTGAGATCGGTTGCGCTTGACTTCTTCAAAAAACCTATGATACAAAAGGTAATAGATGCGAAAGAAAAGGCATATGGCATATACATAATATCTGTTCATTAATCACACATTTAAATCTATTTCATCATTCAAAAACTGTATACGATATACCAGTCATTTAGGGAGTCAATGGGGCAATAAATGTAATCAAGTCAACACAATAAGCTGCAAGAATATGAAAGTATTTTGCTATAGGATACCCCAATAAAAAGGTTTCAAAAGAGTTTAAACAACCACAAAGTAACAAAAGTAAAGGCATTAAAAGTTTATCATAACATCCAAACTATGAGCATATTTTGAGCTCATCAGTTGGAAGACTTTCTATCTCAACTCAAAGGTCACTTTTATAGTCATTCAATATTTGTCACCAAGGTTGATGAATTGGTCAAATAGGTTGTTGGTTTGCATATTCCAAGTGATCTAAAGGTTGACACCTATAGGAAACTTGTCTACTTATTTGTGCCACATCATGGGGAACTTGTCAATCCACATGATAGGTGGATTTCCTCTTGTCTATATGTGCAAGGTCATATTGTACATTTTAATCAAATTTTTTATCAATCTCTTTGATAATGTGAATTAGGCTCATTGTGTGTAAGCGTTTTTGTGGAAGCACATAGTTTTTGTTGTTATGATCTTGGATGGAAATCCTAACATGGAATTGGAGCCTTGAATTGTACATGGGTACCTCACCAGGCCTTGTAGTTGGTACCCATTTCTTTGTATCTATTACACTTTTGTGATCTCCCACGTATCACTTAAGGGGGGCATGTTAAAGTAAATAATTTATCTATTTTCTATAGCTTAAGTGTACTTAGGTTGATGAGGTTAGACAACATCTTGTATAACTAAATGTGCAACCTTTTAGGCTTGTAAAAGTTACCTAGTTGTTTGGTAAACTTCATGTGCGTACCTTTTAAGGTTGGAATACTTTACATCTCACCTCAAAGGTCACTTTTACACTAACTCAACACTTGTCAAAAAAGTTGATCACTTGGTCAAAATAGGTTGTTGGTTTGCACATTCCAAGTGATCCAAAGGTTGACGCCTATAGGACATTTGTCTACTTATTTTTGCCACATCATTGGGTAGTTTTCCATCCAAATGGTAGGTGGATTTTCTCTTCCTTTCCTATATATGCAAGGTCATATTATACATTTTAATAAATTCTTTTATCAATCTCTTTGATAATATGAATTAGACTCATTGTGTGGTGCAAGTGTTTTTGTGGAAGTACCATGTTTTTTCTGTTATTATTTTATTAGAAATCCTAACATGGTGTCAAAGCAATGCAACAAAACCCTTTGCACCACTTACACCAAGCCTAACTAGAGTTCCATGCAATTTAATTTGCATGTAAAATTAATCTCTATTGTAGGGTTCAAATTTTGGAGTAGTTGTTGTTTTTTGTTTACAGAGAAGAAGCCATGAATCTATTATTTGTAGTTGCATTATTATTTCAAGGGAAAGCTATGCATGTCTGGTGTTGTTAGGGTTTAATCACCCTACAAAGATAGCATCTCATTACAAGTCATAATTTATCTCTTCACTGTCAGTCAAGGTCATGTATTTGTTTGAGTGGTTCGATCTCTATTTGTAGGGTGTAGGCTATCCATTTAGTCAATCCATACACTAAGGAGGGAGCTAAGCACTAGAGGTTAATCATTATTAACATGTTCTATGAAATAAATGATTCACTATTAGTAGACAATGTGCAGGTGAAGCTAATTTCATATGTTGTAGATGTGAATATGTTTTAGCATTCATTTCACAATCTATACACTAAAAATTGCATCTACGTGACCTCCATTCACTTTGTAACCCTTGCATAGTCTCAAATTATCAATTTTTGTGGCCCCAAAATCTATGTTGTTTGTTTTAAAAATATGTTTGACCTGCACATTCATCAACAAGTGACTACAAAGGGATAGATTTGAAGCATCCACACCTTCCTACAATCTTATGCAAAAGACCCGACCTCCATACCACATAGCCTCCAATTATCTTATTTTGTAAGCAACTCTCCAATGGACTCCCTCTTTGGAAATCATCTACAAATGCCATCTACCAACAATCTTTGACTTGGCCAAAAATCCCTAAATCCCCCTTAAATAGGTTCATTTCACTAGTTATCAGGTTATTGTTGTCATGAATTTTGTATTACATGATGTATAATATGTTAACATTTAACTAACCATAACCTATTAAATAATTTACTAGGTTATTGTTAAATTTTAATTTTAATTGTTAAGTGACCAGTTCATCGTTTGGGTTCCATCAAAATTTTGTAAGGGGAAGGAGGATTTTTATAGCCAACAAAGTATTGTAAGGGGGTTTTCATTTTCTATTTTTATTATTTTATTGAGGTTTGAAAGGCATAATAAATCTATATCTTCATTATTCAACTCATAACAGAAATGACATAAACTTATAACAACTCATAGTAATGAATAAGTTTGTAAATACACTCACATAAAGTGCCAAAAAAATGAATGTGTGTTCCTTAGAGAGAATTTTGTACTCATTGAATTATAAAATGTAAAGGGGGGTTGCGTAGTGCCTTGATTTACCATCACGGTATTGAGTCCTTGTGATTCTTGTGAAATGTGTGTGTTACCTTGATTTTCCATCACAAAATGGATCTTCATGATTCTTTCCTCATACATGTGTGCCTTAATGCACACCCTTTTTTCATTTATTGTACAGGGTATGTGCAGGATCATGATGGACCAAAAAGTGGCGATATGATGGGTATGTGTAGGGTATGTGGCTGATGACATTTTTTACCCAAAATTGATGAAATGAAAAGGGTTTTTAAAGGAGATTCTCAACTTTCCACCAATATAAATTATGCTTTACTTTGAATTTAATAAATAATTATTATTCATTTTCTATTTGAATTATGACTAAAGTCGTGATTGATAGGTTGATTGAAAAACATCTATAGCTTTCAAATGGTATCACATTTTTTGAATCTGAAACATGTGTCACATTCTATGCTTCACATAATATAGGATTAAAAAAACAAAAATGAATTTCATGAAGTTTTGACCAAGTTAAGGTGGTTAGACATACGATTTTTTACATTTTTAGAAAGTTTTAATAAAAAAATCATAATTAATTTTTTACTTGGAAAAAAATTACAAAAAAAATATGCATCACATTGGGACATGACTCCTCTACTTATATCTAAAATTTTATAAAAAAATATTATCATTTTATTGTGGTTAGGGTGGTTAGACAAACACCTACTTCTTATTTTTTTCCTGAAATTTAAGTACTATTGCATTGAAATTTCAAATTTTCACCAAATAGATATATTTTTGTTAAAATAAACCTAGTAGTTTAGAAAATAAATTCAATTTTCTACTGATTCTATTCTTACATAGTTTTTAAATAATATAGATAACTTATTCAAATTATTACATCAAGTTGCCTAACTCTGATTTTTCTAAATTTTTTTCCACTTAAGGGCCTGATTTTCCCATGATGATCTTGCACATACCCTACATCTTTTGGACCTAATTTTGGGTCTAAATTAATTGCACACTTTTATGCCCAATTTCAACTAGTCTACTTATATCTCTTACAATTAAGGAGGATTATATCAATGTTATTCTAATGCTTCTTTCAATTGAAAAAAATCTTTCAATGGAGCAATGGTGGAACCTTCCATTTTTATCTATCGAATGGGGAATTATTTTAGTGGATCATATATTATGAGATTCTAGTACTCTAGAATAAAATTACTATCTATATTTTAAACTTTACAGAGTTCAATTTCCTTTGTGTATTCATGGTTGAGTAGTGTTTCATATGTTCACTCATGTAGTGTTTTATATCTCTTATCTTGATCTACATTTCTAGGAGGCTCATTTATTCCAACAAACACTAGTTCATATTCAATAGAGTTTATAACTTCAACATGATTCAAGAGTTCTTCATCATCACACTCCTTTCATCATGGGACATATTTTCAAGAGGGCTTATCCTTCTCTTTCTCTTTTTTAGAGAGGATTTTGTTCCCATTGGGTTTTCTCCTTTTGTGAGAGATTTCATTGTACATGGGTACCTCACTAGGCCTTGTAGCCAAGACCCATTTCTTTGTATTTGTTACACTTTTATGATCTCCCCAAGTATCACTTAAGGGAGGGTGTGAGAGTGAATAATTTTTCTATTCACTATAGCTTAAGTGTACTTAGGTTGATGATGTTAGACAACATCTTTTCTAACTAAATGTACAACCATTTAGGCCTCTAGAGGTTACCTAGCTATTTGGTAAACCTCATGTGCATACCTTTTGACGTTGGAATACTTTCCATCTCACTTCAAAGGTCACTTTAGTAGTCATTCAACACTTGTAACCAAGGTTGATGACTTGCACATTCTAAGTGATCCAAATGTTGACACCTATAGGAAACTTGCCTAATTATTTGTCCCAAATCATGGGGCACTTGTAAATCCACATGATAGGTGTATTGCTTCTTCCTTGCCTATATATGCAAGTTAATATTGTATATTTTAATCAAATATTTTGTCATTCTCTTTGATACTATGAATTAGGCTCATTGTGTGCAAGTTTTTATATAGAATCACAAGGTTTTTGATGTTATGATCTTGAATGGAAATCCTAATAGATAGTCTAGGGAGAAAAAACCTAGTGTGAAATTTTCAAGGGTGACAATTTATGATGCTACATTTAGCCACCACTTTAGTGAGAGTATGAACTTATTCTCAAACTCACACTAAATAAGAATATGTTAAGAGGGGTTCAATTATCCAAATATTAAAAAGAAATGATAGTATTGAATCTAGGGGGAATGGACAATCTTGTAGTATTAAAGATCCTATGGAAAAAAAATATAAGGAAAAAGAGACACACATGTATGAAATGTAATACATCATGACAACAAAAAAATATATGATGAAGCACAACACAAAACATAAAAAACATAAGGAAAAAAAGATGCAAACATGAAAAAAGATGAGTGTGACAATCACAAACTAGAAAGCACTATAAAAATATTACTAGGATCCATACCCAATGGATTCATGACTCACAGGCTAACAAAGTTTGATATTTCTAGATGAACCATGAACCAAGGCATCACAAGCTAGTGAAGTGTGATACTCACTGGGTGAGCCTTTTAAAAGGGTAACAAATGAGAAACACACAAGGGCTAGTGAGAACCAATTTTCACTAGGTTTGTACCCATGTCAACCATACCAAGAATTATAGTCCTCATAATTCTAATAAGGTGTTACACAAATCATCAAAATTCCAAGCCAATGCATCACTAAGTCTAGCATGTGTGAAAAAAGTGAAGAACATAATGGAATGTATGCCCCAACCTTAAAGTAATTGCTAAAAACCAATTTTGATCAATTACTTTAAGGTAAAATAAAATGATAAATGTGTTTGTAAAGCTCGTACACAAATAGAATCTTGACGTGGTAATAGATTGGTGAATAATTACAAGTTTTGGTTAGGCAGCGAGATTGAATTATTTCCTTTGTATTTAACACTGGCCATTTGGATTTGATTAGAATCAATGAGGTCTTCGACTTGGTGTTTAAGATGCATGCATTGCTCTATTTTATGTCTAGGTGTATGGTGATATTGATAAAATGGTTTTTCATTGAAATTTGGTGATAAAGGTTTACTTGTGTTAGCTGGCCTAATCTTAGGGAGTTGAATTAGGTTTTTTCTTAATAATTGCAACATTATTGCATGAAGAGAATAATAAAATTATGTGAATTATCTATCTATTGGCCAAAATTGATTGGGAGTTGTACTTATAGAAACATGTGTTTCAATGTTATTGGCTATTTGAGGAGTGTTTATCTTATTGAAGTTATTGTTTTTCTTTTTAAATGATGGGTAATTGTTCTGAGGTATGGGTTATGTTTAACTAGTAGGAGTTGATGAAGGTGTTCCTTCATATTGACTAAACAATATTTGATAATCATGAAGAGCCATAAATAAGTGATGAAATTATGGGTACTTCATCAATAATATCTTGTCTCAAATATTAGGTTGCAAGTTTCCTAAAACACTCTTTGAATATCAATGTTAGGAAGACTATAGGAGATTTGTGAGTAAAGTGATTGATACCATCCTATAAAGTTTGTTACCTTTTCTTTAGGTGCTTGTTTATAATGCACTATGTTTGTTAACATCACTTTGAGGACTAATGTTTTCTTGAAAATTTTGGAGAAGGCACTAACAAGTTGAGTGAATAAATCTATGGAGTTATTTGACAAGGATAAAAACCACTCGAATGCCATAACTTTCAACGATCTAAATTTTTTTTGGCTAGTCACTTGTCTTAAAAAATGAAGTCACTACGCAATGCAGTAAAAGCTACCACATGGTTGTTAGGATCTCCTTTACCATTATATATCTCAAATTGGGGTTATCTCAATATTTGGAGGTATCTAGGTGTTTTTAGGATAATAATTGACAAAGGATTACATGTAAAATATTGCAAAGGTTTCACATTTTGATTTTGATTCAATGTTGAGATTTATTGTTGAAGTGAAGTCACATTTTTCAAACGTTGGTTTATCATCGGATCATTTGGTGACATTTTTTGAGAGTTTATTGAGTATGGTTAACTAGAGTGAGTGGAAAATAGGTTACTATGTTGCATGTTTATGAATGGTGATAAACATGGTGGTTTTAATAGTGATGTGACAAAACTATAAGGATTCACATTACAAAACCCTAAGCTTGGATGTATGCCATTGCTATACCATATGGTTGGCACCATGATTGGTGGTATAAACATGGGAATACAAGGTATGGTTTTGGGAGTGGAAACTCTTTTTCCTTCTTGAATTTAAGCATTTGTGAACACTTGAATGAAACTAGTTGATGTAGAATGTTAGCATCTATAATGTGAGCTAAACTATGCAACACTTCTATTTCTTGAGAATTGTTTATAAACTTCCTAAGGCTGTCCACAATAGGCACTATCTCACTACTAAGGATTCAATACTCAAGTAATATTGAAGTCCTTACAAATCATTATCCAATTATTTTAGTTTCTCCTTAGGAACATGGGAAATAGTGGTCTGTAAGTCCACATAAATGTTAGGTTGTTAGGTGCTCATGGGTAATGTGTGGTGAGAAATGGAATCTAAAATGGACTAGGTTAAAGCCATACCTTATGTGATAGAGTTAGAGGACTCAGGATCCATAGTGAATGCGGTTGCAACGTGAGAGGCCATAAGTCTTAAACTACGTCTCACATGGGTATTAGCAGTAGGACACTTGGTTGTGAATCTCATGAGTTTCAAAAAACTAAAGTCACAAGACTACTATGCATGTGGCATGCATAGAAAATTGATGAACTGCAAAATGAAAAAAATAAAACCACATGGAATATAGAAGTTTAAACCTGTGATCCAAATTTGAGCTAAATTTGACTAGTCTAGGGTGTAGTACACCCTAGAATAGAAACATTTGTTTACTGAATTCAAATTTTTGGATGTGTTCTACAGTGTTTGTCCTATTCTATAAATATGTTTGTCTAATAGTAAATAATTTTCTAGAATTTAATAAGATTATGATTTTTCAATATGGAATAAAATTATACAAGCAATTTTGCAAAAAAATAAATTTATGAATGCATTTGGAAATGCAGTTTTTAGACTGTAAAGTGCATAATTTGATTAATCTTAACTACAAAAATCTGAAAATTGAAATCTTTTATTTTTTTGCAACTATAACAACACTTTTTCTACTTTCTCACTACATGAAAATGTCTAAATGAATGTTTTCAATGCTTTATAATTTGATTGTAAACTTAATGCAAGTTTATCAATGCAAACATGAACTAAGGATATTTTACAATGACTGAATTTAACCCTAGATATAAAATGTAATGCAATTTTCACTTTTGAATGCTTGTTATGATAATTAGTTATGCACTAATGATGAATGCAAAACAACCTAAGATCTAATTTAGATTTTAAAATGATATGCTTCAGATTTCAGAGGTGCTATAGTATTTGAAACAAGAAGGCTCACCAAAATGTTTGATTGGGAAAGGGATGAGCACCCTCTTCCCAATTGTTTTGAAATTGGATTAAAGATGACCTTAAGAGCCACTTGGATACAAATCTATTCAAGAGAGCTAGCTCGTGGTGGTTCAAATATTTAATCTATTTTTTTGTTATTTTGGGAGGGGTTTTTTTGTATGTGTGATGATTGATTTCTAAAATGAAATGATCTAATTATGAAAAATATGAGCATGTAGTAGTCTATTATGATTTTAGATAAACTAGTTGTAAAAAGACAAAATTCAGATAAAAAAATGTAGAGGGAAAACATAGAGGAACTTGGGATTCAAATTTAGTGCAAAATTAGTTGGTCTAGGGTGAAATACACCCTAGACTATTGTCCATTTTATGGAAACTAAAAACATAAGCTTGAGGCCCCTGGTCTGCAACTTTATCTTCTAGTAGTTGTTAGAATTTTGTTTGTTGATGAGAAAATGTAGATTTCATGACTTGACAACTTGTAGGTTTGGAATATATGAATGAACAAGTAGGCTTGAATCATCCTTCAACTTACTTTAGATCTATAATTTGCACACATGATAAGAGGGGAAGGGTTGTGCCATATGTCATACCCCATGTTGGTATTCCTACCTCCACAACAACAAACTATGATGAAAGAGAGTGCATCCTTGGTTGAATAGAGGCTAATTAATAAAAAAGTAATGAATCAACAACCTTGTTGTAACTCACCACTTAGATCTGATCTCCTTGATGGACTGAAGTCACACTCATCACCTTCAAGGATCACTTGTTCCTTGACTTGACTTGATTTGAATACCTACAAGTGTTAGTGTTCATAAAAAAATGCATGCAAACATGAACAAGACTTACATAACATATGACTTGTGATGCTTGAAGGATGATATGATACCATTATCTTGATAATTCTACTCTTGATTGCTCTTGAATGCTTTTAGGACACTTGATTTGCTCAATAATTATTAGGTGTGCTTCCTAATAAATTACTAGGATTAAAAAAGTACAAATACTTTGTATTTATATGTAATTCTTCCAATTTCTTGAAAATCAAATACCAATAGTCAACATTTGAAATTGGAAATTAAAATAATAAATTACTGTCAGTGACATTTGAATTTGGAGCCAAATTAGGTGGTCTAGGGTATAGTACACCTTAGGCCAGATCCATCTTTCTCAGGGATCAATAGTGTCAAGGACAAAATATTAAATGCATAGTTTTATTTTTCATGTTTTATTTTTCAAGAATATTCATAAAAATGGGAAACTAATGTATAATTAGATACAAGCATATAGGGGGGTCTAAACCTAATGTGAAGTTGTCAAAGGTGATTTTTTTTTTATGCTATAATAATATTTTATAAAATTGCATCAACTACTTTTCCTACTAATTGAAATCTACTTGAAGGATTAATAAAGTAAGACACAATTGAAGAGACATGATTCTATGTTAATATCATATTATTCTCAAAAGGACATGTCCCCTTATTTTCCCTTTAGGCGCCCCTTGCTTTCATAGATATGAGAGAAATGTTATTCTTATCCTATATTAAATTTTAATATGCCATTTTCTGATTTATAAGTAGTTAATATCTAATTTTTCGTTTGATTATTAATTATTTATATGGTATATATTTTATAAAGCCTATAATATTTAAAATTTATTATAACCTTATCATAGAACAATATATAAATGTTATAAGTGTATTCCCCATACTAATATTATACTATAACATTTCTCCTTTAAAATATCTCAAGAAACATATGCATAAGTTGTTAAATTCAAGATTTCATATCAACTTGAGTAACTTTCCCAATGGAAGTGAAATAATAGGAAAGGAAACCATATAAGGGCTTAAGACAAAACCATGTAATATATCCATGTTTATGAATACTCATTCTAATGCAAGCTGCAACTTACAAAATTTATTGATTCATAAAAAACACCCAATGCTTAGACTACTATTTTATATCCCAATTAAATTTATTTAAATGAATTTCTATAATTAATGAGTTGGATTATTTAATAATAAGTAAGAAAACCCAATGAAATCACCAATTTAATAAACTATCCTAAAACACTTCCATTGAAAAGAACGAAATCTCAAATTAGTCTATCATTCCATTATTATTCATAATTGAACATGAACATCCTAAATTCCCTTACAGGCCCATCTCATTATTATAGAAGTTGAGCAACCCCACTCGCAACGAAATCATAAACCTCCTAAAAGTGACATATTCATCCCAAGTTTCTGTCAAGGCTTGAGATCCATTTGCTCTTGAAGTAAGGAATAAAGAGAAAATTGCTCAATTTTCAATGCCCAATGAAACGAGAATTCATATTTTTCTTAGCTACAGTTGGACTATTTGGAACTGCTACAAAAGAGCCCATCAAACCCACGTAATCTCTTTCAAACCACTGAACAACTTCTACCCAAAAAAAAATTTGAAGAGAGTTTGTAGAAACAATTCACTACAACCAGTAACATTTGGACACTGAGAGGGTTGCTTCAGTTGTTGACTCCACATTGCGCCTGTTACTAAGAAATATTCCAAACTATTTTCTCTCCCTCTTCTCTTATGCACGCCCCTCTGGTGGTTCTCTCCATGCCTCACACTGTAATCGTTTCATTCGGACACAAGAAATCAGGCCCAAAAAGGCTATGAACTGCCCTGTTCGCCTAATCCTTCCATCTCTGCTCTTTACCCCACTCGAAAAATTCCTCCATAATTTTATCTTTTATGGATGTGCATACCCTACACCTTGTGCTCTGTAGTAGTCATGGCAGCAGGACTCCATTCCCTTGCCATGGTGCACATACCTATCCATTGTTCTTTTCCCTTCTGCCACCCCGCGTTCTGAAAGATCATTATATTTATTTTTGTTTATTTTTCTCACCCACTCTCCAGAATGTGTGGGCATACCAAGAGCAATGTGACATTTATATATAGATTTGCTCATTAGGATTTGTTTGCTTGGACCTTTACTTTGGTTTGAGGAAGGAACTAATGATAGTTGAATAGTATTTCTGGAGGTCTCCACTAGATACGTATAAGATCAAATAGAGATGTAGTTAGTATTAATGTTTTAAATTTGAATATGTGATATTAATGTAATTATTTGATGCTCGTAAATGATGTAATATAATGTGTGGACACAAAATTTAAATCTTGAAAATGTAAGAAGATCACTAATAATTACATTTAAGAAAAATCAGTTTTAAAAAAAACAAAAAAATCATTAAAAAAAATCAATCCTACTTTAAAATAATATATTAAATAAATTTAAATTAATATACTCAATAAATAAAATCAAAGATTAAAACTATAAATTTACGTATATAACAAACATAAAATAGAAAATATACACTTTCAGCTGTCATAATATAAAAGTAGAAAGAGATTTTTTGTTAATGTACACAACATTTCGAACTAAGAATAGGTCGTTAGCCGTTAAATTACAAAGTTGTGTACTTTGGAACTGGTGCATTAGTTATTGCTAGTGAGGCTTCCATTAACATTAATAATACTAGCGCAGAAATCGCACGATGACGTACAATTACAGGTATGACACATTGTGTTGATATTCATGGCATTTGACAGTGATATTTAACACCGCCATTGGAGTTATAATGTTCCTTAATTCAGCACTGCCATCCTCCTCAAAGAATTAAAGTTGTAACATAATTTTTTGTGTGCGGCAGAGACAACTTACCAGACTTGTTTTCAGGCAATAGATGACAACGTGCCGCAGCACTTACAAAGTAATTAATGTAAACAGCTGGTAAATTGATTCTTAATTTGAAGATCCAAAGAAGTTTGATCATTAACAAAACGTGAAACACACAAAAGGATTCTCCGACAGTGGAAGATGCAGATTTAGTGTAAGTTTGTGCATGTACTCCGTCCGGAACCAGATTTATTTGAGCCACGATACCCAATTCTAAAATGATTCATGAATCCGGCTATTATATAGGTACCGAAGAGGCCTGAGAGTATGTGCACAAGTCTTATATAATTCTGTAAAAGAATGGAAGGAGAATATATTGCTTTGAGCATTACTGTTCTAAGTTTATGTCTTCTTACATTGTATGTCCCTCAGGCGGACGGACGAAGGCAACCGCTTGTTTCAGCGCTGTACGTGTTTGGAGATTCGAGCATAGATCCCGGTAACAACAATGTTCTTCCTACTCTTATCAGGTCTAACTTCCCTCCCTACGGAAGAGATTTCCGTGACGGTCGACCTACTGGTAGATTTACGAACGGAAGATTAATTACAGACCAACTATGTAATGCTAATCTTATGCTTCATAGTTCATTTTCATTATTGATGTAAACAAACATTTTAAAATTGATTTATTTTTAATTTTATCGTGACTAACTTTTGATCTTTTGGATTGCATACCATCATATAGCTGAACTGTTGGGACTTCGAGATTTGCTGCCTGCATCTTTGGATCCTAAATTTCGAGGACAAAAGCTGCTGACAGGTGCCAGTTTCGGTTCATCTGCTTCAGGATATGCGGACAGTACCTCTACTGCATTGGTTAGCACTTTTGTTTCTTCAATGTCTTTGTTCCTAAAATTTTCAATTGTTAATATTTACAGTAACGAGGGGCCACAGATGACGATCTTTTGTATTTGCAGAATGTGTTGCCACTGGAGACACAAGTTAAAAATTTCAGGGACTATAAAGTACGGCTTGCAAGATTATTTGGCCATGAAACTGCCAACAGGACCGTATCTCAAGCATTGTTTACTATAAGCACAGGCACTGATGACTTCGCCAATAATTATTTCATAAGTCCTCTAACCATGAGAATGTATACCCTGGAACAATTCCAGGATATGCTTCTGAAGTCTCTAAGTGAATTTATACAGGTAAAAGTTTTCTCTCATACAACTACAGTTTCTTATGAAATTTTCAAAAAATTTGGAAGCATAAACGTATTGTTTTGTGAACAGAATGTTTCCCGCGAGGGTGCTACTAAACTTGCCGTTGTAGGGCTTCCTCCTTTTGGTTGCTTGCCTTCCCAAATTACTCTCCACAACGTAACAGGAAATAACTGTTTTGAGGAGTATAATGCGGTTGCGAGGTCTTTCAATACCAAGATCAAAGCTTTAATACAGAGGATAAAGCCCAATTTTCCAGGGGCTATGATTGCTTATTTGGATATATACGATAAGCTCTTCGACATCGTTAAATCTCCGACTAAGTATGGTAAGCTACAGCCTTGCTTTCCATCCAACTCAGTGACTAGTTAGAAGCTTTGTAATTCTATTTCTTAATATTGGCTACAGTGTTTTGTCAAAAGAAAACTGTTCTGATATAAATTAGTTATATACATGAAACTAGGAAGCAACACTGAGACGAATGTTTCTTAAGGGAAAAAATAAATTAGTTGCGGCTTTTGGTAGGTTTTGAAGAGGCTAGGAGAGGTTGCTGTGGAACGGGTCTGTTGGAGACAGCAATATTGTGCAACCCGAGCACCATAAGTTGTCCTGATCCATCCAAGTATGTATTTTGGGATAGCTTTTATCCAACAACTGAATGTTACAAGTTCCTTGCCAACGTCTCGTTTCAGCAGACTCGGGATAATATCCTGTTGCCAACCCCGAGAAACTAATGCAAAGATAATTGAGTAGGACCTGCAGTATCTTACAATAAATTGGAAGAAAGACTTGGTAAAATAATATGTTTTGCTGACAAGTGGAAGGAATTTATTATATTATTATTATAATATTTCAGGAAGACATTTTGTCATAATAATTGTAAGTTTCGGATCTCATGAAAAATAAATGATGTTAGATTCTAGAGTGTGAGATAGGATGACACAATTGTTTTTTAAATTATAATAATTTAAATTCATGTTTATAAAAATCATTATGTTTTTGTATGTAAGGGCTAGTATATTTCAATATATATGTCATAATAGAAAAGTGGTATCTTCATGTTCTATCATTTTTTTTGGGGAAATGGTAAAAGTTTTGTTTTTTTTGATGTAAAGTGGTGGTTAATGTACGTTCATATTTTTTAAATGAAAATGTAATGTATAGTAAAAACTCAATTACTTTTTGCTCTTCTAAATGTTGATTGAAGGTTTATTATACATCAATTATCTATAATCATTGCAACAATGCTTTTAATTTTAAGTTGCATAATCAAACTTATTCAAGTCTAAATTTTCACTTGATCAACTATATATACCATAGTAATCACTAATAGATTATTCTCTAAAATATTATTAATAAAAATATTTTGATATAATATTTCTTTATTTGTAAATTAAATTAAATGTTATCAATTCTTTTAATAAAACAAAATATTTGAACTTTGATAATTTTAAAATTAAGAAAATCTACCTCTAAGTATCCAATGCCCTTAATGCTTCTAGTATCCCTAAATGTTTTTGGAAACCTCTAAGTTAATATGAAAATGATAAGACTGCATAATAGAACCAACGTTTGATCGTACCATACAATAAAGTAGTCACATAAAAGGTGGTTAAGAATGTTGTTTCCTTTGTATTAAAAAAATATTTGTCTTATTTAAATCCCTACTAAATAAATGCTATAATCAATCCTAATTAACCCTCTTTAAAATTTTAAATAAACAATGTCAAAATATTATAGAGTACATTAAAGCTATAGTTCAATTTTTCAACCTTAGGATTAAATAGATAATATTTATTATGGATTGTTTCAATAATTTTATACATAAAGTGTATATGCTAACTTTATTTATATTTTAGGGTTTTAAATCATATTGCATAAGTTTATATATAACACTACTATCAATTGAATTAGTTTGTATTTAATTCTAATCAATATATAGAGTGAAAGCATAATAATTTGTTCAACTTTTTAACATTATTGAACTATAAAAATCATCACTTTTTAAGAAATGAAAATGAAGTAAGCTCTTGATTTGTACCATTTCCTTCAAAGATAGAAGAAAGAAAGAAAATTAAACAAGATATAAAATAAATTGAAGCACAAATTTTATTTTTTAACTTATTGTTTATCATAAGGACCAACCTTTTGAATGTTCCAATAGTGCTCTAGTGCTAGAGAATATTTAAATTAAAATTGTTATTTACACTTTAAAATGTATATGAATCTAATTTTTATTTATAAATTAAAAATTAAATCATAAGTATGAATTGCAAATCTAAGAATAAATATTGGAAACCTAGGAGAAATGGTTTGGGTAGATTGGTTTTCAATGTTGTTGATTAAATTATGAAATACATTCTTGATATTTAGAAATAACAAAAACTATAAATAGTTGTTTAAAAAATTGATAAATTATACTATTTTGACCATATTTCTTGAACAATATTGTATGTGTTATTGATTTTTTTTAGATAAAAGGAAAAAGTTTGAATATTATTAATAGTACAATAGTTTTGAAAATTACATATATATAGCGTAAAAGCTTACAAAAAGTTACAAAATATAGGGATGATCAGGGGAGAAAAATCAAAGACAATGCTCTATATTCTAGATGCTCAACATGTGGAGGCCAAATCAATAGAATTATTGATTTTTGGCCATGCTATTTATAATTATTTTATTTTCAATTGATGTTTTTTATAATGATCATATTTTTATATAAATTTTATAAAATAAAGATATTGTGGTCAACAATTATTTTCTACAAAGATTATTATAGGTTAGAATATGAGAGTTTGTTAAATGTATTGTCAGTGTAATTAATGCTTGCATACACTTATCTTGACCTAAGCCTACTTAGGCATTTATTGTGCAGGCTGATATTTTCTTGATATTTTTCGCAACTAGTTTATAGACTGGAGGGGTGTTGATACACCTCAACACCTCATACTTGGATATTTATCCTTTATAAGGAGACCCCTGATTGTCTAATAAATCAGGTTGATTGCACTACAATTCATGTGTTTGATAGTCTAATTCATGATCTTGGATTTCTTCATAGTATCAGAGTAGTGTGGTTAGCATCAAATCTTGTTTGCTCATTGTGTGAATTGAAGGGCAGTGTTTGGATGTGAAAGCAAGGCCACCATCGACTCATTGGTTGCAAGCAATGCCTATAGGTAGAAGGTCGGCTCCTTCCAAAGCCTCACACAGAGGCACTTTGGCCTCTTCTCTGCCACATCAACCTCACATAGAGGTTGCCTCACTTGTTTGTAGCACCATGCGGTGCCTCTGTCACACCCCTGCTTGTCAAACAACCCATTCAACCCCCACTCAACATATTGGAGGACATGATTTTTGCATCTATTTAGCTGTGCATCCTTTCTCAAGCTTCACTATAGGCCCAATTTTATGTGGATAAGTGTTTATGTCCTTCATAAGAGGCACAATTTGCATAAGGCGACTCTAACAGGATTTTGCTAGGAGACACAAGAGTCTAAGAAGAGCCAAAATTCTCCATTGTGCATGCGTTGGGAGTGAATATACTAGCAAAGACCTAGAGAAGCTAATTAATAATTGCTCTTGCTAAGATCTATTGGTAGGAGGTATGAATTGGAAGCCAAGAATGCTCTCTTAGACAGGTTTTGAAGGCCTGAGCATTCTTTTTTTTGGGCCACACAACTTTTGTTTTTGTTGAGGCCACATAGATTGGAGGATCTATTTTGTAAAGGGAAAATTTTTCAAAGTATAAAAAATTTTGCACCATAACTCAAATTTGAGTCCCGTTCTTCTTTGTAAAAGTGCATCTTTTTTTTTGCCACAAATCCAAAGAGCATTTTATCACACTATTTCTATAAAGTGCCTGTTTGTGTCTTTTTTTTGTCAGTTACAAGCACTCCTTCTATAAAGTGCCAAATTGGGGGGAGAAACAAATAATCAAGGGGGGTATTGTGTGTGGTTCATTTTCACACTTCCTCGAGAAGTGCTTGTTTTGTTGTGTTTTTTCACTTCTGTACACATTTCTACTTTCTTCTTTTTTGCATTTCTATAATCAACTATCTAAGTCAAAGCAGTATGGAATCTAATGTTATTATAGTGCCATTAATACATTTCAATTATCATGATTGGAAGATGAAAGTAATTCTTGTACTTAAGAACAAAGGTTTATATAGGGTAACTACGAGAACAGAGAAAGAACCTAATGCAGCTAAAGACAAAGACAAGTTTTTTGATAAGTTTGATCAAGCATTTGGCTTTCTATGCCTAAATTTATCTCTTGATTTGTTGTTCCATGTTGAGAACTTGAAAACACCCAACCAAGTTTGGGAAGATCTTGAATTTTTTTTTGGGAAAATAGATGAACTTAGAAGCCATGAGTTGGAAAATCAACTCTTAGGTCTTAGTCCTAGGAATTTTTCAACTTTACAAGACTTTTTTTACTAAGTTTAAATCCTTGAAGTTGCACTTAAAAGATTGTGGAATTGACAAGAAAGAGGATCAATTAATCCTTTATGTACTTCCCAAGCTAGGTCTAGAATTTTTTTGTGTTTGTATCAACCTTCTACTCTACTAAAAGGGCTCTTGGAGCCTCATGGTCAATTCCCACACTTGATAACTTCATTGCTAACCTCACAAGGGAGCAAGAAAAGTTAATTCAAATGGGTACTTTGAAGTCTACAAAACCTCAAGCCCTACTTGCAGGGAATGAAACACATCAAACTTCAAAATGGGAGAAGAAGAACACTAAAAAGGACAAGGAAGTTAAGAAAGAAAGAAAAATTGACAACTCCAAAAAGGACTCTCAAGGTAAAAAGAGAGTTGCATGCATCTTTTGTAAAAATCTTGGACATGATGAACATCACTGCATGAATTTTTTTTTTGAAGTTCTACAACAAATTCTCAAAAAGAATAATATAGGGCTACCTGATTCTATCAAGGAATCTTCAACAAATCAAGATAATACTAAGGACAAAGAGAAATGAAAGGGGAAATCCTTAGTTGCTAAAGCATCTTTATCTCCATCATGGATTCTAGACTCTAGTGCTTCACACCATATGGGTTCTTCATAGGTTGTCTTTTCATCCTTAGAACCATCAAGTATGTCCACAATCACCTTAGGTGATGATACTCCAACATTGGTAAAAGGGAGAGGGTCTATTGAAGTTGAAGGAGGAACATTTTCAAATGTTCTAAGTGTACCTTCACTCTCAACTAATCTCCTTTCAGTGTATCAAATAACTCATTTAGGGAAGGGCATGAGAGTAGATTTCTCTCCAGATCTAGTTGAGATAAGAGAATTACAAAGGAAAAATTTGGTATCAATAGGAGAGGAAAATCACCAATCTAGATTATATACCTTCAATTTTTCCATAGATGTTTCTCCAAAAGCACTACAATTCTCATTCAGATGAAGTTACCAAACTATGGCATGAGTGGTTTGGCCACTACCGCTATCTTAAACAACTATGTCAACAAAATATGGTTAAGGGATTACCTAAGGTTAAATTTCCTAAAGGGATTTTGTGAGGGTTGTGCACTTAGCAATCATCTAGAAGCAAAATTTGACAAAGGTAAATTATGGAGGGCAACACAAGTTTTAGAACTTGTTCATAGTGATGTTTCAGGGGGTTTCCTCATCCAAATTTTACAAAGGCTAGATATGTTCTCACCTTCATTGATGATTTCTTATGTTTCACATGGGTCTACTTTCTTAGGAAAAAATTAGAAGTGTTTGAATCTTTTCAAGATTTCAAAGCTCTTGTAAAAAAAAAATCAGGGAAAGTCATCAAGGGTCTTCAAATAGATAATGGGAGAGAATATGTCAACAATAGTTTTGAGCATTTTTGTATATCAGAGGGGATAGATCTAAAGCGCACAATTCCTTATTCTCCACAACAAAATGGTGGTGCAGAACGTAAAAATAGATCTTTAAAATAGATGGCTAATTGTATGATTCACTCTAAGGGCCTCACAACATCATATTGGGTACAAGCAATCAACTATGCATGTTACATACAAAATAAAGTTCCACATAAAGCCTTAAAGGGTATCACTCCCTTTGAAGCTTAGAAAGGATGGAAATCTACAGTTGATCATTTCAGAGTTTTTAGCTTGCATGTCATGGCACACATTCCCAAAGAGCAATGCAAGGCTATGGATCCTCAATCCAAACCTTGCATCTTTGTGGGATATCCAGATGGTGTAAAAGGCTATCACCTACTCCACCCTACCAAACATGAGTTGTTTATTGAGAGAAGTGTTAAGTTTCAAGAAATATCTCTTTAAACTATACTTGACACTTCTCAACATATTATGGATTCTTCAGGTCCTGATTACACTACTAATGATTCAGACCATTCTCAACAGATTCTGAGTGAAGTTTCTTCTTCTTCAAGTTCTCACAGTGATGAGGGTTCATCTTCATCTAGTTTAGGGATTACATTAGAAGTTGATATATCTACACTAGACTCACCCACATCTTACACTCTACATAGGACATATACAAGGGTACAAGATTTAGCAGATGATAGACTGATTCAAGTAGATTTTCATGGGGGCCACATACCTTCTTTGCTTTAGTTTCTGATCAACAAACATTCAGAGAGGCATCAGGCATACTAGAGTGGGATATTGCTATGGATGAGGAATAGGATTCCTTGATTAGAAATCACACTTGGGATTTGACTTCACTTCCTAAGGGAAGGAAGATAGTTCGATGTAGGTGGATATATTGAACTAAATTTGTTGTAGATGGGTCAGTTGACAAGTACAAAGCACGATTGGTAGCCAAAGTTTTTTCACAAGTTGTATTCATTGACTATACAAAAAAATTTGCACCAGTTGCTAAGATGACTTCCATTAGACTCACACTTGCTATAGTTGCATCACATGGATGGAATGTACATCAGATGGATGTGAAGAGTTCTTTTCTTCAGAGAGGCCTTAAGGAGGAAATCTACGTGGAACAACCACCAGGTTTTGTTCATCCTTAGTTTGTAAACTTAGGAAATCTCTTTATGGCCTCAAACAAGCTCCTAGAGCTTGGTATGCCAAGATGGACTCCTATCTCCTATCTCCAGGTTTTACTAGATGTCATTCTAATCCTAATGTGTATCTACTATGATGGGATGATTCACTTTTGATATTGGTTCTATATGTTGATGATATTTTGATTACTGGGAGTACTTCATCTGCCATTGAAGCAGTAAAGACATCACTTCAGGATAGATTTGACATGACAGACTTGGGTTTATTACACTACTTTCTTCGAATGGAGATTTCATAGTCAACTTTAGGGATTACTCTTGCAAACCCCAAGTATACTCTTGATCATCTTGCACAATTTCATATGACTACTTGCAAACCATCTATGATTCCCTTTCTTTCTAGAGTCAACCTTGAGACTTCTTGTACTACACTATTGGTTGATGCTACATTGTATCAACAACTTGTTTTTAGTCTTATATACTTGAATCATACCATGCCAGAAATTGCCTATGCAGTACGAATGCTTTCAAGATTCATGCAGAAACCTCATGAGCTACATTGGAAAAATAGCTAAGAGGATTCTTCACTATCTTCATGGTACTCTTGGGTTTGGGATTCACTATAGAGTTGGTTCATCACTTGAATTGGTTGGTTATACAGATTCAGATTGGGTTGGTGACACTGAGCATCATAAGTCCACTTTAGGTTACAACTTTTCACTTGGTTCAGGTCCTATTAGTTGTTCTAGCAAGAAGCAAAATGAAATTTCTATATCATCCACAAAGGTAGAGTTCAAGGGGGTTGTTAACTCAACTACTGAGGCTATATGGCTTCAAGGCATTCTTTTTGAGTTTGGTACTCCTTTTAGGTAGCCTATAGTCATCTATTGCGACAACCAAAGTACTATTCAGATATGTACGAATCCAGTTCAACATAAAAAAACCAAACACATTGAGACTCATATGCATTACATTCGAGAGTTGATTCATGGTTAGATCATCGACTTAGTCTTTTTCCAGTCTTCAGAGCAGGTTGCTTACATCTTCACCAAACCCTTCACTAAGAGAAAGTTCATTCATCTATGAGCTCTTCTTGGCGTGCAGTCTATATCAACATCATCATCATCCTTGGGGGGTGATTTCTAGTCTTCTCCAGTCCTCTCTTTTTGGAGGATTTTTTTTTTCCCATTGGGTTTTCTATCTTACTCTTTTTTTAGAGAGATTGCATTGTACATGGGTAACTTAGCAGGCTTGTAGCTGGGACCCATTTCATCCATGCCCACCTAAGTTATGATTAAGGGGGGTGTCAGTGTAATTAATTCTTGCATAAACAAATATTGACCTAAGCCTACTTAGGAATTTATTGTGTAGGCTAATATTTTCTTGATATTTTGCCCAGCTAGTTTGTAGATTAGAGAGGTATTAATACACCTCAACACCTCATACTTGGATATTTATCCTTTATAAGGAGACCCTTGACTGTCTAATAAATCAGGTTGATTGCATTACAATTCATGTGTTTGATAGTCTAATTCATGATCTTGGATTTCTTCATGTATACTATTATTTTATGAAATAATTCTCTTATTTCATTTAAGGTTGACCCAAATAATTTTATTATTTTCAATGGTTTGAAATCATTTTGATGTGTAAACATTAGATTATTTACAAGTTAAATATGAGAGGAAAAGTAATCATTATTTTCTCAATTGTAAATCTAATTTTTTATTCTATTAATTTTTGTATAATTTTTATTAAGAAATTAGGGTTAATGGGCCCTCGCCCAAACAACATAGTGAAATAGGCTTCACACCCAACAAATCAAACCAAAACAAAACAAAAAATAAAGAACAAGCTTTCCAGGCAATAGAACAGGCCTATAGGCCACCCACAAAGTTGCAAAAAGACAACATACCAACAACAATAAAGTAGCCAACATGATAGACTAAAACTAACCTATAGGCCACCAATAGAACAGTTCAAGCACTTGAGCTTGAACTCAACAATTTTTCCTCCAAAGGCTTTCCAATTAAGACAGAGCACGACAATGTTGATAGAGGAGTAGGAAATCCCATTCATTGGTTAGTGCTAGCATCTCAGGGAATCTTGAAATGAGAGTGTGTTTGCGGGTAGGTCTACTTTTGCTTCTAGAGGCCTGACCTGCAACTATCTCCTCCCACCCAAGGTAGACTCCACAATATGTTGGCCCCAACCCCATCATCCTAGGCAAGTATGGATGGTTCATCTCAAGAGTACACCTCTCCCTATGTTGCACCCCAGTCCAAGAAGAAGTTAAAACAAGGTTTGAAACTTTTTGACAAGAAGGGGAAGAAGCCCATTTAGAAAAGCAAATAGGTGGAGCAATAGGAACAATAGGTGGAACATCCAAACCCAAAATAGGAGTAGCTAGAACCATGGAAAAGACTACATTATCTAGAATGGGAGCAACAAGAGCCTCAGGGGAGGCAACACATACAAAAGTAGGAACAACTTTGTCCAAAATCTAAGTAACTATGTCCATAGGAGTGGTAACATTATCAACAATAGTCACTTTCTTCTGAGAACAAGGAGAAGGAGCCTTAGAACCCTCACTATCAGAAGAAGAGGAATCGTCCACATACATTGTTAGATGGTCCTTGATAGAATTCTTCCACCAAGTAGAAGAAGAAGCAAGATGAGAGCTATGAGAGTAGTCACAAGCCAAGTGTCCAGTAGCAAGACACCGTTTGCAACAAAATGTGATACCTTCATAATCCACAAGCTTAGACCAAGACCAATCCTTCACTTGGAGCACAACCTCTCTAGGTAGTTCTTGAGATAGATCAGCCACCACCAAAATTTAAGCATAGGAGGTGTGTGTATAATTCAAGGAAGCCTCATCCACTTTCAAAAATCTGCCAAGAGTATTACCTATGCCTTGAAGAGTAGAGGAGACCCAAAATTGTAAGGGGAGATAAGGAAATCTCACCCAAATTGGCATAATGTCAACGGGTTCCTTCAGGGGATTGAAGGATGGAACCCATGGCCTCAAAGATAAGGGATGCGAATCCAAAAACCATAGACCTTGATCTAAAATAGATTACATATCCTCAAAAGAGGAAAATCCAACAACAAAAATACCTATAGCAGAAGGATAAATCTTAATCTTACCTCCCACCAAGGGTTTCCAGTGATTCATTATTGATATATTCAAATTCAAGAAAGAAGGCCATAGATGACAAAATTTGCAGATTAAACCCATTTTGGAGAAATGATCAATGCTCTTGAAAACCTCCTACTTGAAGGAGATAATTTTTATATGTTAAATCTTATTTACTTTAACATTTTATCTTGTTTCAATTTAATACTTGATAATTTTTTTAATTATTCTATTGTATAGCATTTATTATTTAATTTTTGACATTTTAAAC
The DNA here is from genome assembly GCA_007258455.2 of Sequoia sempervirens. Classification (NCBI taxonomy): domain Eukaryota; kingdom Viridiplantae; phylum Streptophyta; class Pinopsida; order Cupressales; family Cupressaceae; genus Sequoia; species Sequoia sempervirens. The sequence continues at coordinate 124,831,742 of VDFB02058242.1, forward strand.
AAGTTATGAAAATCAAAATTGTCCATTATTTTTGATATTAATGATCCCTTTGGTTTACATTTATGGGTTAAACATTCACAACTAAGATACTACTTCTATAACATAACTATATGTATAACATTACCATTGAATTTCAAATGAAATTTTAGCTTAATTAGGTGTATGATTTAAAGGAAAGATAATTAACAAGTATTTATCTAAAAGAAGAAAATAAGTGTTCAATTATTTTCTTAATGCGTAGCAATCAAAGAGGAATTATCTAGGAAAATAAGCCTTAAAAAAAGCTAGGTGCCTACTCTTTATGGTTCACTCTGCAACAATGTCCAACTTGAATCGATTCTTCTAGGTGACATCTAGGAAAATAATGTGAACTACCTCACAATTCAACAATTTGTACACAACAAATTTTAAATCTCAAAAAACTTCTAACCAACACTCACCTACAAGAATATTCATAAATTTTTTTATCTTCTTTTAATACACATAAATTCACCATCCTCATGTAAACCTCTTCTACATCAACTAACACCAAAACCTATCATAACACCATCTAATGTAGTCAAGGTTAGAGGTTTCAATTAAGAATTATTCAACATTGTAAGCAATCTCACTTGCTGACCTAATATTTATTAAAATATAGTATACAAAAATAAATCACTTCTATAGATCAACACTACTTTGTTGATCAAGAGAGGTACTACAATTTGAGGTATTAGCCTTTGAATTAAAACTATATTACAATGATCTCACTTAAAGTATTTCTACCTCTAGTCTAATATTTCGATTGTCTTATCTAAATTGGTCTCTATGGCTAACTCTCCTCAAATTATACTTGGATTCTCTTATATAAGAGATGGTGTGGTATTTGATGATACAATCCTTGATCCCAAAATAAATCAATAAAATATTGTTGGGTTACAAAACAAATATTTCTCCCAAAAGTCTAACTTGGGAATAAATGCACTAACATAGGATACATATAGATTGATTATTAATGTGTGTTAATATCATCAATGATCAAGAGCTCTCTGAATTAAATTTGATTCCATATTAAACCTCTATTAAGACTCATATTGATGTACATAACATTACATGCCGTAAGTTATAAATACTTACCAAAAGTTTTTAAAAGGCTACCTTTATATTGTAAATATCTAATATAGGCCTCAACTAGCTTCCATGGGTGAAGAACATAAATGAAATGATGAAAAATACATTGAGATCAAAGGGAAGGTTATACATACTTAGAAAAATCTATGATTCTAACCACAACCAATAATAATCAAACATGATTTTTGGCACTTTTGATCATCCAACTACGTTTTTAGTTGTAGTTTATGAAGTCATTAATCTTAGAAACATAAGTAATGCTCTAACTTGATTTACTTTAATGTAAGAATCCTAACAAATCAATCAAATTACCTACACAACAAACAAATGTTAAAAAATATTTTAATTTCATGCAAGATTTAAACCTTAGAAGCTCTTGAATCATCCTTACCATTTTCTTCAAAAGATTTTGTTTACATCTCAATAATTGAATCCTTAGCTCTTAGTCTATTTATAAAGTTCAATGTGAGTAGATAATAAAACTTGATGTTGAAATCATTATTGTTATTTTCTAAGTTGAGATAAACACGTTTCTTCACGTATGCTAATGGCTGGAACGGCGTCGTGAAGAACTACTCCTCGTTTATTTTATGTGCTCGCAGAGCTCCACGCTGTCACAATTCACACTAGACTACATTGTGGGTGCTACAACGTAGGTATTTTATTGATATAAAGAGCAAAAATTAAAGAAATCAGCACATTTATCCTAAATTCAGTTGCATCAGAACCTTTGGAAATAAATCCTTGGCAATGATTTGATAAGCTGCGCTTGTTGGGTGGAAGCTATCCCAGAATACATATTTCGATGCGTCATCACAAGTTGGGCTCTCCTTGTTGCATAAAATGGATGCCTCTAACAGTCCAGTACCGCAGCAACCCTTCCTTGTTTCTTTAAAACCTGCCACACAATTAATTGATGTAAAGATCAATCGCATTTAGCTTCAAATAATTGATAACAAGGAGTACCCATGGCACTCGCAATGTTTCTGATTATTGTTTGCTTACCATATTTAGCGGGATATTTAATGATGTCATACAATTTCTCATATACGTCATAATATGCAATTTGAAGAGCAGGAAAACTGAGACTCATCTCCTTTGTTAAAGCAATTGTCTTCTGATTGAAAGAAGCCGCGACTTCATTAAACTTTTCATAGCAGGTGCTGTTTACCAGATTGTGTAAAGTGATTTGCGAAGGGCAACAACCAAATGGGGGTAGCCCAATTATAACAAGTCTGGTAGCACCCTCATTGTAGATACTCTGGAAAATACAACACAATAATAATAAGAAGGCTTCTGGAGAATCTGTCCAATTAAAAACATTAAATGGTTAGTTTCTGTAAATTACCTGTACAAACCTACGAAGGGACTGGAGAAGAATATCCTCGAACTGTGTCAGGCTGTATTTTTGGGTCATGAGAGGATTCACGAAGTAATTGTTGATAAAATCATTAGATCCCGTGCTTAGACAAAATATTGCTTCTGAAATGATTTTGCTGGCATTCCCCTGCCCGGTCATATTTGCAAGCTGCAACCGGTAATGCCTGAAATTCTCCAGTTGGTTTCCCAGCGTTAACACATTCTGCAAATGAGAAAAATCTTAGATTTAACATTTTATGTTTTTAATTAGATAAATCCTTTTCATCAGTGTTATGAATCAGACAAAGGAAGGTTTTGAAAAAATCCCAACAGCCTTTAATGAAGGAGAAAACAGAAATAGTTATGATGTCTGAAACACAACATAATACAAAAAGACAAACAGTGGCGGACCATACTTTCGAAAGGACTGCACAAGGTTAAAAAGGTTAAGAAATGTTGTCTGAATCCAAAGCGCTCTAGAGAGCATTGTTTACAACCACTAGACCGATTCGTCCAGTCATTATGTTGCTATCTTAGATTAAACAGTTTTTTTCTATATCAAGTGAAAATAGACAAATTAAATGAAAAGAATAATAGTAAAAGCAATTACAATGTACCGACCAAAGTTTGAGAGGTGCTATCATCATATCCTGAAGAAGCCGAGCCAAAACTAGCGCCTGTGAGCAATTTTTCTCCTTGAAAATTGGGATCCAAGGATGCAGGCAGCAAATCTGGAAGTCCTGAGAGCTCAGCTGTACCCATTTATGAAAAAAAAATCTTGCTTTAAGATCATCTTATCATGTCTGAGAAAGTCAGTTTCCTATTGTATGATAACCCATCAACAACTGTTCTATCGGAATATCACTATATATGATATGCATTGCAGTAAGAGTCTTACAGATTATGTCCGTCGATAGTTTGCCATTTGTAAACCGCCCAGTAGCTTTATGATCTGGAAAATCTCTCCCATATGGATAAAAGTTAGCTTTGGAAATAGTATTGAGTTGATTGTTGTTCCCAGGATCTATCGTGGAGTCTCCAAAGACATAGAGGGCCGAAGCTATTGCCTTCTTAGATTGTGTCTGTGCTTGCACTCATCGACCAGCTAACGTTAGGAAAATAATAAAACCCAACACAAAATTAGATGCAGTTGATGTCTCCATTGCTAATTCAGAGGCACAACTGGTATTGCATGGTACATGCCTGTTATACAAATTTATAGTCAAAATACGTGAATAATTTCTCCTGTATGCAAGGATTGTGGAATTTTACAGCTGTTCTGATCGATTTTGGGCACTGGATAAAGGCCTAATTTTTTTTAAACTATTTTCAATGGCGTTCCACGAGCTGCACAAGCCTATCGTGTTCCACGAGCTGCCTGGGCTGTTGTGAAGTCAACCCTGGCATCTCTCCCTTGTCATAAATCTCAATCTGTATCATAGCTGTGCCAGAGTCGGCTCCACATGGGATTCAAATGATAATTTTAAAGAAAGTTTGGGTGGGCAAACCTTAGAAAGAACAACACATTTTTTTAATGAAACGTGGATTCAGGCATTTATGATCAGTTGTTCTACTGACAGAATGCCAGATGAATGATATTCTTTCTGTAGCTGTTTCCTTGGATATTTTAATTAAGATTTCCTTCGAAATATGATGCTTTAGAGATAAACATAGAAGGATAGGTTGACGTAGGACGAAATTTTTGTAAAGCCAAACGAGAGTCCACTTGGATGAGCTGTGGGTTTGGAGACACTTTAATGATTTTGTATTTCATTTCCATGTTTAACCACATTTCGTCAATATTTTCAGACTAATATGCATTTTCTAGCTCGTATGGTATTTAAGCATTGTTATATTCAATGCGTGTCTATTTTTCTATATATTGTGGCTGGTATTCAAGGCTATATGATTGGATTTAGTCATTTTTCAATTAATTTAATATTTTTTTTTAATAAGTTTTATTTAATTTTTATAAATTTTAAAAGATAATAGTATATAATTTATAAGAAAAGGTTAGATGATAAAAAGGCACACCTTCAATATTTAAATGAGATAAAGTTTGAAATAAATATAATAAGTATAATAATAAGGGTCAAGCTTACATAATATTAAGTAAATAAAGTAGGAAAAATCATAGTCTCAACCTTTCATGTTAAAAATAAAAGAATAGAAAAGAACAAATATAGTAAGAGTGAAGAATAGATGTTTTTGTGACAAGAAAAATAATTATTTTGAGAAGCATATTGCATAGAGATAAGAACAAGCTAGTTGTTTCTAAAATGGAACCTCGCTTCTAGAAGGTTCTCACATGCAATGTAATTTTATATATTGGTGCTTCTAGATAGTCATTTGAATGAGACAAGTTAAGTGCATTGAGTTTGCATGTACTATTATGTTGTTGGAATGCTGCTGATTTCTTTTTCGAATATTATACTATTGATCATTATGTAAGAAATTTGCTTTGCAAGCTTATGCGATCTTGTTATTAGATTTGTAATACATTAAACAAGCTTTTAGAGTGTGTGGTTTTTCACTCATAAGGGTTTTCCCCACATAAATATGGTGTTGTGTCTTTCATTGCATTATTTGATATTATATATGTGTTTCTAGTATTTCTATAACTGGTAGATCAATTATTAATTTTTTTGCATAATACCTCTCATCAAGATTGGTGTAGGAAGTTATTTTCATTACTTTATCTTCATTTCGGTTGGTATTAGAGCTTGATCGCCTTTGGTTTCAATTGTGGGTTGTGGGGTCTTTTTATGCTAATCAAGATTTGACTAGAGCGTGTGCAAAGGATACAGTTTTGTGATCTTGTTGCAAGATTTTTTTAGATGGAAAGAACATCTAGGAGAATGGAGGTTGAATTTTTTTATAGCAACAATTTTGTGTTAAGGAAGATGATAATAGAATATTTTCTTGTAAATAGATACTTGTGGGGTGTCATGGATCCTAATACATAGAAACCTACAAATGTAACCACATTGCATAATATGACATAATGAATTGTAAAAATAAGGGTTTGATAAGATTGTACCTTGTAGACTCTATATTGATTAATATCAACAAAGAGGCCATTGCAAATATTATGGTGGAAAAGTGACACCCTAGGATTTCACTAGGATTTGTCACTTTCCCATTGTTATATAACATTTGAATCAAGGGCTTGCTAATGAAATTGACTTGCAACCTGAAAGGTGAGTTAATCAACACCTTGTGTGTGTTGATTATTGTGGATTTGGAACTGGATTTGAAATGAAAATTTAATGATGCAACTAAATGACTATGAAAATGCACTTTTTTAAAGTAAATATAATAAAATTGGAAATAGATAGTCAAATTTAAAGCCCAGAAATGGATAAAGCAAACATGTGTGCACCTATGGTTCAAATTTGAGATAATTTTGGGTGGACTAGTGTACAAGGATGCCCTAGTTTGGGTGTCTAAAACTAAAATCTAATTTTGCATTTCTCAGGTGCCAATTCTATAGCTTTTTCCTTTTGGATCCCGTTGTCAGATATTTGTCTGTTATTGATATATTGTAGTTTTCATACCTTGTCAATTTAAAATGGTTGTATATAGGAATGAGTGAATTATCTTCAAATACTCCTTTAATCCTTTTTCAATATGTACGTGCAGATTCAATTGGAGAGGAAGGGTTGTGCCATTCACGGGCTTTCCTTAGTCAAACTCCATGTTGGTGATTCAACCTCCACAATGGAAAAAATTGATGATAAAGAGAGTGTATCCTTTTGAGGGATAGAGGCTAAATAATAAATGAGTGATGAATCAACAACTCATTGCAAATCACCACTCAAATCTAATATCCTTGAAGGAATGAAGTCATGTGCATCACGTCAAGGCTTGATTACAATCTAGCTTGAAGACGTACAAGTGTTAGTCCTCACAAACAAAATATATGCATAAACATGAACAAACTCACATAAAACATGACATGATGCTTTGATGTTGAAATTCTACAATAATTCCACAAAAAATTTGCTCTTGAATGCTCTTGAATTGAATATTGAAGTATAACAATTAATCTTCAAAATTGCTTGATCATTGTTGGTTTTTTATTTTTAAATTGTAAAAATACTATGTATTTATATTAAATTACTGTAACTTCCCAAAAAATAAATCCCAATAGACAAAAATTATAATTTCAATTTTAAATAATAAATTACTATTGCCAACACTTTAAATTTTGGGGCCACGTTAAGGGGACTAAGGCACAAAGATACCCTAGTCTAGATCCCTCAATTTCCAAAATACAAAATACTAGGATCAAAATATTAGGTGTTGTAGTATAGAAAAAAGTAGACCTTTTTTCACATTTCATTTGGGAATGATTAACATTAAAATGAACTTAATGCTACCTTGATCTAGTGTTGTAATGTGTTTTACACATTTAGATTAGGTTTAGGGCCCTTTTAAGCTAAATAGACCTAATTTTTCCTTAATTTAGTGTTGTAAATTGTATTTATTTACACCTTCACATTAAATTTTTGGCCCTCTTGCATTTATGAAATTCATATCATCATTAATAGATGCCTTACTATGCATCATGAGGCTTATTTCAACCAAGATCCTGACATAATCAACAAATATGCTTAATATCCTAACCCTGACATTTCCTCAACCTAAAAAGCCCTGGTGGGACCCATACACCACCTTGGGTGTATGAGTCCCACCTAGATGAGATCTATATTCCACCTTTGGCATATGAGTCTCATTTGGCCCCTTTTTAGGGTTTTGAGCACGAAATCAAGGTTTTGTTCATTCAAATTTCATGAATGTTGGCATTTGGGGTCTAATAAAATGGGAATTTAGATGGAATGCCTCTATAAAAAAGGTTTCAAATCATTATTTCACCTAATAAATCATAATATTAACCTATAAATCAAGAGTCAATAATCCTAATAATTCACAAGAGTATCATAGAGTATTCAAGATAATTTCTAAGGCATTTGAGGGCATATTTCTTCATCACTTGTTGCAAAAATTCAAGATCCATCATCATGTCAAAGAGATAAAACATAAAGCATGTTTTTGAGCTAATGTTGTGATGTATCATTCAAGATCCAAGCTAAGAATTTTTATACATCTAATTCAAGATCAAGATCTACATGGTCACTTTATGTTAGATTGCAGATCTACATTTGAAGACATCATTCAAGGTATCATTGTTCATGTCCATGTTTCATTATTTCATCATAAGGTTTGATTACCTAAACGTGGTTTGACTAAGGAAAATACCTATTCCGTAACAATCAACGATTTTTTCTCTCTATATGTGTGATGGAGATTTACGTGCTTTGGGATTGAAGATCTTTTAAAGAAAAAGTTGCAAGATTGAGGAAAGTTGTCAAGGTTGTCATCTTCATGGAAAATCTTCTATAGAGCATAAATCAAGCTTTTAGACTCATATTTGGTAGAAGAGAAGCTACAGGAGATCACCATAAAATAGCAAAATTTAATCCAAACCCTAATACTGGACTAAATCGCCACCTTGGGCATATGAGTCCTAGTACTATCTTTTTCGATATTTCAGGAGATCTAGATCTGTCACTGAAAGATACTAATTTCTACACAGAAACCATATTCTGAGATTAAATTACCTAGAATGGCGTATGAGTCTGAGTGAACATCAAACAATAGGATTTTAGGGTTTCAAAGCTTGTTTTGATCACATCTTTCTCTAAGGTACCCCTCTACTCATTCTCAATTCAAGTTATTCTATATTTTAGTTTCATACTCTATGTCATATAGTTAGGTTTTCGCATTGCATTCATATTCTTCTTTCCAAGCCCTTGCTTGGTGGTGAACCCCCTTTTTATTCTTTAATTACACCCCTAGGACACCTTATTGTAGATCTCTTTCCCTCATTTCTATCCCTAGATTGAGATATCTAGGGTTTCCTTGAGTGAAACTTGTAGGAAATTGGTTGTTCTATCTCCTAAAACATAGAGCGACTATTTTCTTCATTTCATTTTGGTGAACCTAACCTTTAAAACACCTAATTTTTTATTTGTAGTGCATCATAGTCCTAGATTTAGCCTATATTAACTTTGCATTAGGTCTTGCATTAGTTAATTTGCATCTAGGATTTCCTAATCTTGCATTAGTGAAAGTGCATATAGGTTGCATTTTTGCATCTTATATCATTCAATTTCACTAAAAATTTTCAATTAAAAATAGTATAAGACATCATAAAAGTTAGAAACATTAGAATCAACTCAGAATTTGTTGAATTAAGTGTAAAAAACCTAACTAGGACTCATTCACCCCTCTAGGCGATTGAGTCCCAGTATAGGTTTTTTTTGTAGATTCTTGGGAATTCTATGAGGCATGATTTGCATTGTTTGAACCCTCTAAAAGAAATAAATGGGACTCATACACCCTTATGGGATAATTAGTCCTAGATCAAACCCAAAAACTACCATTTATATCATTAAAAACATTAGTTTTGTGTTTTTGTTTGATGTCATTGAATATCTATTTTAGTTTTCTAAGTTTTTGTTACATGCATTTCATTAGATCTAGCTTAATTTGGTTCATTTCATGCATCACTTAATTTCAAATATACATTTACAACATTTCATTTTTAGATTGTTGCATAGTGTAATCAACAAATTACCTTGTTTAGAATCTGAAAATTGTATTTACACATTTCATTCTAGGTCATTGCATTGCATTTTAAGACTCTTTCCATTTTTAGTTTGTATAGATTGGTTTTCACAAATGTCGGCATCTTTCTTTTCCAAGTTTTTAAAGAAAAAGATCATCAATAAGCATGTTCAATCATTTATTCAATACATTTCTTAGTTATGAGAGTCTCTTAGCACAAGAATGTGAAAATATTGATGTTTTCCTTAAATCTACAACTCCTCATATCTCTCCTATTTGTGGGAATGATGTGATAGAAGAAGATACAAGCATAGATAACCATGAAGATCATAGTTGTCCTTCTCCCGATACCTCTCCTATTGGTGAAAAAGGTATCTTGGTGAAATAAGATGCAATCGTTGAGAATCATGAAAGTCTTGCTTGTCCTTCTCCTCCTCCCCCTTGGGAAGATATTATAACAATAGAAGATGAAATCATTTCCACTACTTTACTTAGTTTACATTCCTCTCTCAACATCTCCCCTACTTGCAAGAATGCTTTAGTGAATAAAGATACAATCCTATCTCTCTCACTTGGGAAGACATTATAGGAAATAGGGATGTAATTGTAGATAACCATGATAATCACATTGGTTCTTCTCCTAATATCCTTCCTATTCATGAAGAAGATAGTTTAGTGTTAGACGATACACTTGAAAGCCATGAAAATCTCATTTCTCCCTTTCTTAATTCTCCTACAATTTGTAGAGATCTATTTGAATGAAAGGATCCAATCATCTACAAGCATGATTCTCCTTCTCTCAATGCCTCCCCTATTTGTGATGAAGCTACTTTAAAAAATCTAACCAAGGAATGTGATTAACATCTTAAAATCTCCCTAGATATTGGGACACAAGAGAATGAGGCCTTAGAAAACAAGGATGAAATCATGGACAATGATAACAATCAAATTGTACATTCTCCTAATATCTCTATTATTGGTAATGAAGATACTTTGATGTTAGAAGATCAAAGAAATGAGAGTCATGAGAATCTTAGTTGCCTCTCTTCCCCTAGGGAAAACATTATTGATAATCAATAAAATCCAACCATTGATAACTCCCTTACTTGCAATGAAGTCATTTTAGAAGAACCAAACATTGAATGTCATGAACATCTAGTTTGTTCCTCTCCTAAAAACTCTCCTCCTAGGGAGGATATCATGGTGCAAGAAAATGACAACAATAGTGATGTGACTTCCTTAGATGATGCTGAAAAGATGACACTATATTCCTCTTCATTAAAAAGACATCAAACCAAAACTATTGATGTATTGAATGCACAAGTGTCTGTTAGATCCCCCTTGACTATTGGACCTCCTAAATATCCTATGGGACATTCTTAGAATCCACTAATTCTTCACCCACCTTCACAATGACCACAAACTCAAAACAAACTTGAACTTATCCTTTACCCACCCTCAAACCAAGCAAAAACTCAAAAAAAACCCAAACTTATCCTTTACCCACCCTCAAACCAATCAAAAAATCAAAACAAACCTATCCTTTACCCACCCTCAAACCAATCACAAACTCAAAACAAACCCATCCTCATCCTCGAACCATCTAAGAATAATATGTCACAACAACCGAGTTACAATACCATTGCTCATACATATAACACTAGAAACAATCCACAACCAAAACAAAAACCTTCAACATCCCTCCCATTCCTTAACCGTATCTTGCTTGGTCCCCCTCGCCTACCTTTGCATAGTGGAAAGGAGTATGATCTTGTTGAACAACATAAGAATACTCCTACTAAGATATCATTATGGGACCTTATTTAAGCCCCCCCTCATTATCACAACATGATTCAAAGTGTCTTACAACAAGTTCCTATCCCCCCTAATGCACAACCAAATGAGATAAAAACCATGATTCAAGGAATGCATGCTAACATTGTTTTCCACCAAAGTGAGCTCCCTCCTTTAGAAGTGCAAAAAAAAAATGATGCTTTCATGATAATAGTTCAATATAATAGAATAGGGATAAAGAGAACCCTTGTCAATAATGGCTCCACTCTTAATGCGTGTAGTTTAAAACTTTTGGATATGCTTGGTATGGATAAATAAAAAATTCAACCTGCCTCTTTATCTATTAATGGATTTGATAACATGGGAAAATGACTGCTTGGTGTGATCACTTTGCCTATTATAGCTAGAAAGGCCACATTAGAAACACTAATCCATGTTATGCCTCATGATATTTCATATAATCTTATTTTAGGAAGACCATGGATTCATGCAATGCATGGGGTGCCTTCTACTCTTCATCGTATAATGAAGTATATCTACAACAACAAAGTTAACATACTTGAAGCTAACCCTGAACAAAACAGTTGTTTGAACATTGAGAAAAATAAGGAAAATCCTTTGAAAACACTAACATCAACTACACAAGTGGAACCCATGCAACAGAAAAAGAGAAACATATTGAGGAAGTTACGAAGCTATTGGAAGATGATTGGGGTTCCTTAGGTTTCACATCTTTCATGGGAAAATACAAGATCATGAAATAAAACTCTGAAAAGGGAAAAGAAAAAGTGGTAATGTCAACACACAATTTAGAAGACCCTTCAAAAGCATCCACCTCAAACACTTCTAAAGAAGAAGAAAATTATACAACAAACTTTGATGAAGCTGATTATGAACAACCATTGAATCCAAAAGAAATGAAAAATATTTATGGAAAAGGTTATGAAACAATTTGGGTATAGTGGAAAAGGATGTGGTGCTATAACAAGTTATCTATGTCCCTATATCTAGCCTAACACACAATGAACGACTAATGTTCTTGGTTATTGTCCCTCAAAAGAAACAAATAAGCCTTCACTTAATATCAAAACTATTACAAAGGATTCCTCTAAGCTGACTTTAACATTAGTGCATCTTGAACTGATAGAAACTAGTGGCCGTGATTATTATCCTTTGAAAGAAATGAAAGAAATAGAGAAATCCTCGCTTAATATCAATTTCATCATGCAAAACACAAATGATTTGAATTTGATAGATTTTACACCCTCCTGTAAAGGAGAGTAAAAAATATCGCAATCTAAAAAGTCTTGTGTAAGTATGACATCTTTTTCTAAGAAAGTGATATCTTTGTTGTAAAATAATGGAACATCTTTTATTATTGATCAAGACAGTATCTTGTTGAGAATTTGACAAGACCACTTGATATCTCTCCCTACAAGAAAATGAAAGAAATTCTACTACAAGAGTTCATTTTTTTCATATAATCAAATTCATGGCCATTCTACTACTGAACGTTAAAATTCAACATCTTAAGGTGTATGGTCCTCTTCCTTATGTTAAGGCATCTAATTCCTCTAAATGATACTAATTTTCATTCTATTATGTTTCTCATCAATCATCTTGACTCATCCTTGTCTTGCACTAAGTGGCCCGACCAAGGGGTTAGGTAGCCTTGTCATCGTATGTCACTTGTCGATTATCTCTTTTGACTAGTTGACCGCTTTCCATGTATATATAAGAGCAAGCTTGGGATGTGGACGACATGCCTTAAGTTGGCTCGCATGTGATGTACTAAGTTTTGGAGACAACCCCTTATCCATGATGTAGTTTCATTAGAGAACATGCGCCTTGGCACATGGCTTTCCATACAAGCTCTCATGTCTTCTTCTACTTTAAAGTAATTTCTCAAAACAATGGTGTTAGAAACTACTTTAAAGTGGGGGCATACACCGACACGTATGTTTCACTGTGTGATTTTCTTCCTTCTTCCAATGCATCCTTTTCTTTATAGTGTCATTGGGTTTGATTTCCTTTGAGAGCATGATATTTCTTTGATTTGTCCTCTCTTGGAGGAATTAAGTAGGATGTTCCCTAAGAAGAGACCTTACATGAACTAAGCAAAATATCTTTGAACATACATTACACTACTTTTGCATTTACAATAACCATTATATGGCCACATTGCATAACACACTTTTCTTGCCTATGGAGCCATATTATTTGTTCATGGGTGTCAAGCATATGAAGTTTTTCTTGCCTTTTAAATCCTACTATTCATGTTGTGTGGCACCTTATCAAAGTTATTAGGAAGTATAACTTTGGTATGGTTGTACATATCGGAGTCGAACATAGGCGTGACTTTCCCATAGCCACTTGCTTGTGTGTGTGAGCTCATATCGTCCACATGCATATGCGTCTCACCTCTCTGGGGGCTCACCTAGTGGATCACCTGAGGTTCCACTAGCCCTTGTGAGCATGCATTTGGTTTACATAGTGGACAACGTGTTCCACTTGTAAGCAACCCTTTTTAGATACTCACCCAGTGGAAAGCCTGAGGTTCCATTACCTTAGAGTGAGCATGCATTTAAAAAAATAGCTTAGATATGATCCATAGTGTGCAGGACAAACAGTAGAAGCTTGATCCACCTTTTCTTTCTTTTTTTGTCATGTTTATGTCTTTGACATTGCATATTTGTGTATCTTGTTTTGCTACACATCATATGCCTTGTTTGTGTCCCTTTGTGCTTATGTTGGTTTGACATAGGATCTCAGATCATGGGGGCTTGGCTTGTTTTCCTCCTCAATATTTAAATTATGCTATACCATTTGCATTGGTACACATGGACCCCTCTTGAATGCCTACTTTAGTGTGAGTTTGAAGCAAATTCCTCCTCTCACTAAAGTGGGGGCTAAATGTAGTGTAGAAAAAAGTAGCCCTTGTTAACACTTAATTTGGGAATGATTAACATTAAAATGAACCTAATTTTTCCTTCATCTAGTTTTGTAAGGTTTTTTACACATTCACATTAGGTTTAGGGCCCTTTTAAGCTAAATAAACCTAATTTTTCCTTAATTTAGTGTTTAAAGTGTATTTATTTACACCTTCACACTAAGTTTTGGGACCTCTTGCATTTATGACCTCCATATCATAATTAATAGGACCCTAAGACCCTTTATTATGTATCTTGAGTCTTATTTCAATCGAGATCATGACATAATCAACAAATATACTTAATATCCTAACCCCTCGACATTTCCTTAGCCTAAAAAGCCTTGGTGGGACCCATATGTCACCTTGGGCATATGAGTCCCACCCAAATGGGACCTATATTCCACCTTGGGCGTATGAGTCCCATTTGGCCCCTCTTTAGGGTTTTGAGTAGGAAATCAAGGTTTTAAATTCAAATTTCATGAATTTCGATATTTGGGATTTAAGAAACGGTAAGTTATATGAAATGACTATATATAAAAAGATTTCAAATCATTATTTCATCTAAGAAATCATAATATTAACCTAGAAATCAAGAGTCAAGAATTCTAAGACTTCACAAGAGAATCATAGAGTATTCAAGAGAATTTCTAAGGCATTCAAACGCATATTTCTTCATCACTTGTTGCAACAGTTCAAGATCCATCATCATGTCAAAGACATAAAGCATCAAGCATGTTGTTGAGCTAATGTTGTGATGGAGCATTCAAGATCAAAATCTACATTCTTCATGGTCACTTTATGTTAGATTACAGATCTACATTTTAAGACATCACTCAAGGTATCATTGTTCATGTTTCATGTTTCATGTCCATGCTTCATTATTTCATCATAATGTTTGATTACCTAAACATGGTTTGACTAAGGAAAAACCCTATTCCCTAAGAATCAAGTTTTTTTTTCTCTCTATCTCTACATGTGTGATTGCAGATTTAGGTTGTTTGGGATTTAAGATCCTTTGAAAACAAAGTTTCACAATTGAGAAAATTTTTCAAGGTTGTCACAAGGTTGTCATCTTCATGGAAAGTCTTTTATAGAGTAGAATTCAAGCTTTCAAAATTAGAGATCTGGCAGGAGAGAATCTATATGAGATCACCAGAGAATACCATAATTTAAGCCAAACCCTAATACTAGGACTAAATCGCCACCTTGGGTGTATGAGTCCTGTTGATGTGTTTTTTATGCACTTCTCAACACAGACAGTGCGTAAGTGCACTACCTCTCTTGAAAGACAATATTTCACAATCAGATTGCAGAACACTATCCCAAGGTCTCTAATGTTAGGTCTTGACAGTGCTTGGAATATCTCAGTTGTTTGATGTGATTTGCTGGAATCACAAGGCGGACTTACGGATGAGTTACAAAGCATGGAAGTTGGGTTTGCAAATGTAGTTTCAAAGTGCTGAAAGTGAATGAACAGTGGCTGTCCACTCAAAACAGCAAGTTGAAACTCATCAAGTTCATCTGATTTAGCTTCATGGCGATGCTTTGGGTCCTACTCTAACCAAGGATTAAAAAAACAGCAAAAGGGGAAGGGCTAAGAAAGCTATTATAATCCTAAGCTACGAATGAACAGTAACAATGGTGGCTACTAAAGTAGACAGGCTTCCTAAACTGGGTTTTGCTTGGCCAAGAGGAACCTATAGTTGCACAAAACCAGTGCAATCTTCTAAGGACTAGATTTTTAGATTGCATACACACACCATGTACATGCAATCAAACTAAGTTGCAGCAATAAAGGAAAGAGGCTCAGACTAGCTTTGCAAAGTGATTCATCATCAATGAACCACAAAAAGCATGAGCTAGAAGTTCATCAAATACTAAAACAGCAAACACCATCACCACTCCCATTCAAGAAACTAACACTAAAACTAACATGGAAGGTGAACCATGCATACATAAAGAGAAAACTCAAAAGGAACACCCATAAATCATGCAATGTTGCTTTTTATTACTGCATAATGTCTTTACATCAATTCTCCCACCCTTAAAAATGAGGGCCAAGCCCCTATTTATAGTTTTCCAAAGCCCAAATGAATGGCTAGGATTCAATTACATCGAATGGCCCAGATTTGATTTACAATAGGGTTTCACCTACCCTCCATTATCTAGGAATTTAAAATACATTCCTTGTTTTTTCTCTGTTTTATCATCTAGTGCCAGTCACTGTAGCAATTTTGTCATTTAGTCGATTACCCTTTTACTATAGCTAAAACTGCCTGAAACCTTCCTTTTGCTTGATGTGCTTGCAGTGTTCTTCCTTCCATCAAACGAGCCCGTCGACGATTGGCATCAATGGATTGGTGGCCCCTGATTCAGGCAGAAAACTCCTTAGAAATCATCATTATTTAAAGAAAGGTAGGACAACTCCCTCAATGAGCCTCTTCGATAGACCTACGGAAGGTTTCTTGACTCCTGCAAACACGAAGTGTCGTAAGTGCATTTATACATGAGTTAAGGAAAATGTCAGTCAAACCTACAAATTCCCTATTAGATCTATCCATGCATCATGAAAAGATCTTAATATTCATATTTGGAGCTCATTTGGGCCATAGAAATTAATGCGTACTTCAAGGGTGTGAGTGCCAAAGGGCAGAAAGACGGCAGAAGAAAACTAGAAGGCAGATAGCAGACGGAAGCCAAAACAGCCGAGAAGAAGGTGGGCTCCCGGATGTTCAAAACAACTGGGAAGAAGGGAGGCTCCCGGATGTTCAAAATAGCTAGGAAGAAGGCAGACTCCTGGATGTTCAAAATAGCCAGGAAGGAGGTAGGCTCCTAGATGTTAAAAACAGCCAGGAAGAAGGGAGGCTCCCGGATGTTCAAAACAACCAAGGAGGGATGGACTTCCGGAAACGGCCACGGAGGGGCCGGGCTCCAGAGGTTGGAAGGGAGGTGGCCGCCGAATGTTTAAAACAACCAAAGGGGGATGGACTTCTGGAACCGGCCACAGAGGGGCTGGGATTCGGAGGCCGGGAAGGAGGTGGCCGCCGGATGTTCCAAAACGGCCATGGAGAGGCGGAACCCCAGAAACGGCCACGGAGGGGCGGAATCTTGGAAACGACCACGGAGGGGCCGAGCTTCGGAGGCCGGGAAGGAGGTGGCTACTGGATGTTCCAAAATAGCCATGGAGAGGCAGAATCCCAGAAATGGCCACAGAGGGGTCAAGCTCCAGAGGCCGGGAAGGAGGTGGCCGCCAGATGTTCCAAAACAGCAAAAGGGGGACGAAGCTCCGAAACCACCGAAACTTAACCAAACTTTGACGAAACCTTGGCAGTTCATTTATGCACTTTAAACACATCCCAAATCCAAAAAAGGTTACTCCCAAGGTCAAAAATGTGGAAACGGGAGCGACGGGGGTTCACGGATGTTTCCAAGTAGCCAAGGAGGAAGGGAATTCCGGAGGTAAAGTTCTAAAACCATCGAAACTTAACAGAATATTGACGAAACCTTAGCAGTTCATTTACGCACTTCAAACACATCCCAGATCCAAAAAAGGGATACCACAAAGTCAAAAATTTGGAAACGGGAGAGACAGGGGTCCATGGATGTTTCCAAATAGCCAACGAGGAAGAGAATTCCAGAGGAAAAGTTCTGAAACCATCAAAACTTAATGGAATATTGATGAAACCTTGACAATTCATTTATGCACTTCAAACAAATCCCAGATCCAAAAAAGGGTGACCCCAAAGTCAAAAAATTGGAAACGGGAGCGACGAGGGTCCACAGATGTTTCCAAACAGCCAAGGAGGAAGGGAATTTCGTAGGAAAAGTTCCAAAACCATCGAAACTTAACAAAATGTTGACAAAACCTGCAGCCTAGTTTACACTTCAAACACATCCCGTATCCAAAAAGTAACTTAAAGTCAAAACCTTGAAACGGAGACGGGGGTCCATGATGTTTCCAACAATTAAGGAGGAAGGGAATTTCAAGGAAAAGTTCGGAACCATCAAACTTAATTAACATTACGAAAAACCTTGGAAGTTCATTTATGCACTTCAAACATACATTCCAAATCCAAAAAAGTTTCTAAAGTCAAAATTGAGGAAACGGAGGACAGGGTCTGTCGGACACCAAATATGAGGAAGAATTTGGAGGAAAAGTTTTGAAAGCATCAAACTTAATGTAATATCGACGAAACGCTACAAAGGTACTTTCTAAAACACCCCGAACACATCCCAAATCCACCAAAAAGTTGTCCCCAAAGCCAAAATGTGGAAACTGGACCGATAGGGGTCCACAGATGTTTCTGAAATAGCCAAAGCAAGACAAAAGGTAGAAAGGGGACAGGGGACTTTATTTCTCCGCAAATTTGAATACCCCAAGCATGTGAATTTGGGTAGGGGATTTGATCGTTTGAAGGCATATGACCAATTTGGGCTTGGAAATGGGGCACGCAAAACAAGACAGGAGTAAAGTAGCCTGTCGGGAGCGAAAAAGAGGGGGTCCCTACCTCCGGCGAGGCATGTGTGCAAAACATGCACAACAAATGGTGAAGTTTGCTGGGAAATGTCAGAGCATTTTGACGACAAACCGAATCACTTAACCTTAGTAATCTCTCAAGCCACCTTCACGCTTAGGGCAAACAAAACCAACAAACCAAAGGATCAAACCATTAGCTAACCCAACCTTTCAAAGATAAAATCCGAAAAGAATTACAATTTTATCTTCGCTATTGGAACCCAAGCTCGCCAAGTTAAGTTGCCGAGTTCATTCTAACTCCAGCATCCGTGACACCGCTAGTCGTGCATCCAGCCTCGACGAGGTTGTCACTGTGATTCTCCCAAACATTGCTCTACTACCAGCCGGGCGTCCACAGCCCTGGTAGAGTTGCTCGGATACCCAAGGAAAGTTGAATTTTCTTTTTTTTTTCAATGTTTTCTATATTTCTTTCTTTTATCTTTTCAGCTCTTTTATTTCAACCCACAAGCATTAAAGCTCGCGCTCAGGGCTGAGAATCATAGTGGCACTGGAGCAGAATTTTAGATTTTTCACTTAACTAGACTTCACAAAAGGCCCTATAGTGACCGTCAAATTCTTAAGATGTGTAAGAGCTATAAGATTTTAGAATATGTCAGAGTTAGACTAAACCAACAACTTATCCTCTTTGAATTAAACACCTAGATTGCTTGACACTAATAGAAGACTTTCACCATCTATTTTGAAGATTTGATTAGAGTTTGACAAAGAAATACATAGAACAACCCTAGGCGATAAGTATGGTTGTTGTGTGCACAGATGTGCCCAGCTAAAAGTAGACGGACCCCAAGCAAAGCAGCAATAAAGTAAAAACAAACAAAAAATAAACAACCTTCACAAACCAACTAACCTAAGGAAAGCAAGAAAGCGGAGTATTTACAGGAAGCCTATACTACTAAAAAATGAGCTATGTACAAAGATATTTACAAAGCACTATGTTCAGACATGACAAACCAACATTAACATTCATTGGATTTTGTAATGCATGCACGAGCAAATAGACAATCGTTATCATTCTTAAGCATGCAAAATTATCTTTATATTCTGAAAAAAGAAATTCAATGTTGCAACACTCAAGTTCAACCACGTCATCATGAAAAATCAACAATTGAGGAGGCTCGTTGAACCCATAGTTAATCCATAAACATGTTCGTTTTCCCTCATTCCCATAATCAAAATAATAAGTGCAATTATGAGAAATAATAGGGGCAAGGAAGGATAAAACCTAGATGTCGTCACACGAAGGTGGCAGCGTTGGACAGTCAAGAGCAAGCACAACATCATTGATCATTGCATTGGCAGCCTCGGGCGGGCACGGTGGAGGGTGCATCACTTTGGACATTAAGCGTGCATAAGGCTGGGAGGACGGGGTAGCAAACAACTCTTTCAATCTACCAATGAGACCCACAACCTCCACTGGTTGTTCCTCGAGGAAGTACACCTCATCTGCCTGGGTTTTCATTGCCAAAACCTCTTCTTGATTGATGTCTTCAAGGGGCAACATGCTGTCCCATCCCCTTTCCCAGGTGTGAGCCTTATTTTTGTGATGTTCAGTGTCATGGGATGATGACATACGCGAATCTATCCTATTGCAACCATCTAAATATAAGGGAGGATCAACAGTGATCATGGCAGAAGGGATCCAAGTTGCATTTCGTAGTTGGTCAAGTGCTTCATCTTTGTTAGTAGCTATCTTAGCACCTCCACCTTTGTCTTCTTCTTTTTGTTGTTCATGCGTCTCATCATGACGTTCACTCATTTGCTCTTTCTCACTATCGTTGTAAATGGAGAAGGAGCTCCTCTCCCAATCTGGAAACTCTAGTGCATCACTGTTTGGGGGCTCAAGGAATATGTATTCATTGCTACCGTCTTCTGAGATGTGCTCTTCCTCTGCATGAGCATACCTCTGTAGTGCAGCTCCCAATGGAAAGAAGTCATCAACTGATGGAACCTCATCAAGGGGACCAAAGTCTACTACATAATTTCCTTTTGAAGACTCGCCAAAAAGCCCATCGTCCATGGTACACAACTGCTCTTCAAGAGGAAGTACTTCTTGGTGACTGGTGGACATCATTCCCGCTTGATCTACTTCATTGCTCGGAAGTCTGAAACTGTATTGCAGTCCTTCTTCTATTGCTGCCCCAACATCCTCTTGAGGTCCGCCTTCAACTGAGCCATCACTTGATTCAGACTTTTGGTCTTCTTTTTCGATATGGGCAGCAAGTAGAGGAGGTTGGGTACTTGGTTGCTTTGCTTGTTCTTTGACTTGCTTGATGACTTCTAGGCACAGTCCGCATGCAAATTCAGAATGTGATGAATCATAAAGTCTGCACCAATTTGGCAATAGTAGAACTTCCAAATCCACTTGGTATTTTAGCTCTGACCAATCCTTTGCTAATCTGGAGATGAGCTGGCCATATCTTTCTGCTATTGAGTCCTCATCATCACTTGAAAAAGAATTTTGATGGTAGACAGCCGTAGCGAGTGGTTGCTCCCACTCCTCCAAATCTACATTTTTAGATTCTCGATCGCTGTAAATGGAGAAGGAGAGGTCTTTCGACCTGATTTTGCTTATGCTTTTACCATCTCTTTCTGCTGCCCCAAGGCTTTCAACCTCCTCTTCTTCCTGATCTTCAGCATCTTCATTGGCTGTCCCAGCATGCACGACTCAAACTTCATTAGTTCATCATCACCTACCAATTGCTTTTCTACTAGAGTGGAGGACTGCCCTTGATTGGTGGAGGGAAGACCTTCTAAATTAATTTCAATCAGATTTTCACCAAGGCACCTTACTGTCCTAGTAAAATCTGCCTCTTCCTCTTGGTTTTCAACTTCATTGTTTGCTGCTCCAACATCAACTTATATCAACTTTCTTGGTTCATCCTTACTTTGTTGTCCTCCAAATGTTGACAACTCTTCTGCCTCATGGGATAACTTCTCTTCATTGGGATTTGGCTGCTCCAACTTGTTCGAACAACCCTTGGCTTGAACAATGATGTTGTCACATGATGGACACATAAATTTTGAATGTGGTGGATTATGGAATCTACACGAACTTGCCATTAGTACTTCCTCCAATCTTGGTCCATCTTTGCTGTTCAAATGTTCCTGGATCAACTCCTTGAATGCCTTGGCTGCCATGGTTGTCAATTCTTCCTCTGAGTTTGCAAGGGCTAAAGGCTGATAGATTTCTCAAAAGGGAATTTCTCCTTGCAATACCCTTTCAATTCTACTCAAGAATGTGAGACACCCCAACTCATTGTGCCTATGAGTGCAATGGATCCGACATCTATCTGCTAATGCAAATTGCTGCAATGGTTTCTTTAGTCTCCTGTTCAAATTTGTATGCACCTGAGTGATGTCAATTTGTGCATACTGCTCCATTTTGACTCAGCTTCTACTTGCCTTCAAATTTTTTTGATTTTTAGCATTAAAAGAGATCTCCCTATCTCAAATTTCTTCTTTGAAAGTGCTCTTTTCAATTTCCAACTTTCAGCTTTGTAGCCTCAACATGCCAGCCCTCCTTCTAGCACCAGTTCTGTTGATGTGTTTTTTATGCACTTCTCAACACAGACAGTGCGTAAGTGCACTACCTCTCTTGAAAGACAATCTTCCACAATCAGATTGCAGAACACTATCCCAAGGTCTTTAATGTCAGGTCTTGACAATGCTTGGAATATCTCAGTTGTTTGATGTGATTTGCTGGAATCACAAGACGGACTTACGGATGAGTTACAAAGCATGAAAGTTGGGTTTGTAAATATAATTTCAAAGTGCTGAAAGTGAATGAACAGTGGCTGTCCACTCAAAATAGCAAGTTGAAACTCATCAAGTTCATCTGATTTAGCTTCATGGCGATGCTTTGGGTCCTACTCTAACTAAGGATTAAAAAACCAGCAAAAGGGGAAGGGTTAAGAAAGCTATTCTAATCCTAAGCTATGAATGAACAGTAACAATGGTGGCTGCTAAAATAGATAGGCTTCCTAAACTGGGTTTTGCTTGGCCAAGAGGAACCTACAGTTGCACAAAACCAGTGCAATCTTCTAAGGACTGTAGATTTTTAGATTGCATACACACACCATGTATATGCAATCGAACTAAGTTGTAGCAATAAAGGAAAGAGGCTCAGACTAGCTTTGCAAAGTGATTCATCATCAATGAACCACAAAAAGCATGAGCTAGAAGTTTATCAAATACTAAAACAACAAACACAATCACCACTCTCATTCAAGAAACTAACACTAAAACTAACATGGAAGGTGAACCATGCATACATAAAGAGAAAACTCAAAAGGAACACCCATAAATCATGCAATGTTGCTTTTTATTACTGCAGAATGTCTTTACATCAATTCTCCCACCCTTACAAATGAGGGGCAAGCCCCTATTTATAGTTTTCCAAAGCCCAAATGAATGGCTAGGATTCAATTACATCGAATGGCCCAGATTTGATTTACAATAGGGTTTCACCTACCCTCCATTATCTAGCAATTTAAAATACATTCCTTATTTTTTCTCTATTTTGTCATCTAGTGCCAGTCACTGTAGCAATTTTGTCATTTAGTCGATTACCCTTTTACTATAGCTGAAACTGCCTAAAAGCTTCCTTTTGCTTGATGTGCTTGCAGTGTTCTTCCTTCGATCAAACAAGCCCGTCGACGATAGGCATCAATAGATTGGTGGCCCCTGATTCGAGCAGAAAGCTCCTTAGAAATCATCATCATTTAAAAAAAGGTAGGACAACTCCCTCAGTGGGCCTCTTCGATAGACCTATGGAAGGCTTTTTGACTCCTGCAAACATGAAGTGTCGTAAGTGCATTTATACATGAGTTAAGGAAAATGTCAGTCAAACCTATAAATTCCCTGTTAGATCTATCCATGCATCATCAAAAGATCTTAATATTCATATTTAGAGCTCATTTGGGCCATATACATTAATGCATGCTTCAAGGGTGCGAGCGCCAGAGGGCGGAAAGATGGCAGAAGAAAACTAGAAGGCAGATAGCATACTGAAGCCAAAACAGCCAGGAAGAAGGCAGGCTCCCGGATGTTCAAAACAGCCAAGAAGAAGGGAGGCTCCCAGATGTTCAAAACAGCTAGGAAGGAGGTAGGCTCCCAGATGTTCAAAACAGCCGAGAAGAAGGGAGGCTCTCGGATGTTCAAAACAGCCAAGGAGGGACAAACTTTCGTAAACAGCCATGGAGGGGCCGGGCTCCGGAGGTCGGAAGGGAGGTGGCCACCGGATGTTTAAAACAACCAAAGGGGGATGAACTTCCAGAAACAGTGATGAAGGGGCCGGGATTTGGTGGCCGGGAAGGAGGTGGCCGCCAGATGTTCCAAAACGGCCACGGAGAGGCAGAACTCCGGAAACGGCCACGGAAGGGCAAAACCCCAGAAAGGACCACGGAGGGGCCAGGCTCTAGAGGCCGGGAAGGAGGTGGCTGCCAGATGTTCCAAAATGGCCATGGAGAGGTGGAACCCTGAAAATGGCCACAGAGGGGCCGGGCTCTTGAGGCCGGGAAGGAGGTGGCCGCTGGATGTTCCAAAATAGCAAAAGGGGGACGAAGCTCCGAAACCACCGAAACTTAACCAAACTTTGACGAAACCTTAACAGTTCATTTATGCACTTCAAACACATCCCAGATCCAAAAGAGGTTGCTCCCAAGGTCAAAAATGTGGAAACAAGAGTGATGGGGGTTCACAGATGTTTCCAAACAGCCAAGGAGGAAGGGAATTCTGGAGGGAAAGTTTTGAAACAATCGAAACTTAACGGAACGTTGACGAAACCTTGGAAATTCATTTACGCACTTCAAACACATCCCAGATCCAAAAAAGGGTGACCCCAAAGTCAAAAATTTGGAAACGGGAGTGACGGTGTTCCACTGATGTTTCTAAACAACTAAGGAGGAAGGGAATTTCGGAGGCAAAGTTCCGAAACCATCGAAACTTAACAGAACATTGACGAAACGTTGGCAGTTCATTTACGCACTTCAAACACATCCCAGATCCAAAAAAGGGTGACCCCAAAGTCAAAAATTTGGAAACGGGAGCGACGGGGGTCCACAGATGTTTCCAAACAATCAAGGAGGAAGGGAATTCTGTAGGCAAAGTTCCGAAACCATCGAAACTTAACAGAATGTTGACGAAACCTTGGTAGTTCATTTACGCACTTCAAACACATCCCAGATCCAAAAAAGGGTGACCCCAAAGTCAAAAATTTGGAAAGGGGAGCGACGAGGGTCCACAAATGTTTCTAAATAGCCAAGGAGGAAGGGAATTTTGGAGGCAAAGTTCTAAAACTAGCGAAACTTAACGGAACATTGACGAAACCTTGGTAGTTCATTTACGCACTTCAAACACATCCTAGGTCCAAAAAAGGTTTCCCCAAAGTCAAAATTGAGGAAACGGGAGTGACAGGGGTCCACGGATGTTTTGAAATAGCCGAGGAAGGGAATTCCGGAGGGAAAGTTCTGAAAGCATCGAAACTTAATGGAGCGTTGACGAAACGTTGGCAGTGCATTGAAACACCCCAAACACATCCCAAATCCACCAAAAAGGTGTCCCCAAAGCCAAAAATGTGGAAATTGGACCGACAGGAGTCCACAGATGTTACCGAAACAACGAAAGCAAGACAAAAGGCAGAAAGGGGATGGGGGACTTTATATCTCCGCAGATTTGAATACCCCAAGCAGGTGAATTTGGGTAGGGGATTTGATCATTTGAAGGCACATGACCAATTTGGGCTTGTAAATGGGGCACGCAAAACAAGACAGGAGCAAAGCAACCTATCGAGAGTGAAAAAAGGAGGTCCTTGCCTATGGCAAGGCGTGTGTGCAAAACATGCACAGCAAGTCCTAGTACTTTCTTTTTCTAAATTTTAGGAGATCTAGATCAGTCATTGAAAGATTCCAGTTTTTGGACATAAACCCTAGTTTGGGACTAAATCGCCTAGACTGGCTTATGAGTCCCAATGAGCATCAAACTATAGGATTTCAAGGTTTCGGACTTGTTTTGATCACATCTTTCTTCCAGGTACCCCTCTGCTCATTCTCAGTTTGTTATTTTGTATTTAAGTTTCATACTATGTCATATAGTTATGTTTTCACATTACATTCATCTTCTTCTTTCCAATCCCTTACTTGGTTGTGAACCCCCTTTTTAGTCTTTAATCACAACACTAGGAAACCTTATTATAGATCTCTTTCCCTCATTTCTATACCTAGATTGAGATCTCTAAGGTTTTCTTGAGTGAAACTTGTACGGAATTTGTTTTTCTAACTCCCAAAACATAGAGCACCTATTTTCTTCATTTCAGGTGCATACTTGGGTCTTGCACATTTGATTTCTTGATAAATGTTAAAATAGGACATGGAATGCATAATTAGGAAATTATGTGTTATCATCAGGTCTAATCACTTAGTGGGAGAAAAAAATATTGTGAATTTTTCAAGGGTGACAATTTATGATGCTACATTTAGCTCCCACTTTAGTGAGAGTATGAACATATGCTCAAACTCACACTAAAGTTGAAATACTTCAAGAAGGGTGCAATTATCCAAATTTTGAAGTGATAGGATGGAAATGAATCTAGGGAGAGGTGCATAAGCCCCTAGGACTCAAGATCCTATGGTAAGTCAACATAAAGATAAAGGAACACACATGTATGAAATGGAGTGTAGCATGATGAGACAAAACATACATGCCATAAACTCAAGACAAACACAATACAAACATAATGCAACACAATATGAATATAATTTCATACATAATAAAACATGTAAAAGATAAAAAAAACACAAACACAAGTTTAGTACTAAAGGGATTTGGGCCAGTAAGGCAAAGACACCTTAGTCTTAAGTTTTTTCTCAAATACAAAATGTCATACATCGAATGTGTGTTAGACAAGAGAATGCTATTATGAAGACTAGCAAGTTGTGTTACACCAAATAACTCATGAGATACATGGATTTACTGGCTAGCAATTTGTATTATTCTAAGAAACTCATGAAACACATGGCTCCACTGATAACCAAGTTCTGTTATGCTAGGTGGTCATGTTCAAAAGGGTGCTCAAGTTCATGAATAAAAAAATTGCATTATTCCAAACCCTTGGATTCTCTTGCCAAATATCACTTTAGGAAGTGCATAAATATTAATGTCATTGGGGACACAAGATTCACCTCAAGGGGTCCATAAAATTTAATGTCATAAATGATGAACAAAACTCACCTCAGGGGGTGTGTAATGCCTCTGCCAACTTCAAACGAAGGAATCCATCAGGGATGGTAGCACGTTGTGTAGACATTTGTGCACCATGTGTTTGTCCTCAATGAATATTCCCTCACTGACACACACGACAATCGCCAAGTGGATGGAAGGCAGGTGGGTGATGCAAAATTTTTCCTTCGGATTTGATTTTCTAAGGTGAGGGTATAATGTGAAGAGGGAATTTTCTTAAGTGGTACAAATTTGTTCCTATACATTTTCCCCAACTTTGGTGAGCACAAATATCAATGAGTGTTCGGTAAAGTAGATCGAAGGGTTAGAAATGTATACTTGAACCATCGAGGAAGTAGACCATGATCTGATGAACTCAAAGTGATAGGGTAGGAAAAGGATTCCATAGGTAATCTCCCTAGGGAGTTTCGAACATAAGGACTCCATAGCCCTGCAGAACTATGAAGTTGCACAAAGTACACCAAAGGCCCTCAGACCAACGATGGACAAATCCCAAAGGATATAAGTGTCTCACATGCCCTCAAACCTGCAATGAAGGAATTCCCCCAAGTACTCTCTCATGAAGGAAGCCCAATGAAGTAAGCACCTTACAAGTCTGCAGACCTGCAAGAAGGAAGCCCAATATAAGGGACCTCCACAGAGTTGGACTAGAAACTGGCTTCACAAGTGCACCTGCAAAGAAACATGTTAATCCATAGATAGAACATGTTAGAAAATAAAGTAGCCACACAGGAAAAAAAAAAAAGTCATGTAGGTAGTCAACAAATTGAAAGGCTTTCAAAGGGGTCTCTGAGGAACCCTTCAAAGGAAAAGGGGTCCACTCAAGGGATGGACTGTTTGAAAGTGTAAAAGAGATTTTTTTTCCTCAAATCAACTCATCATTAAGGAATCCTTTGAAAATATGTTCACTTCATCAAGGAATTCGAAAGAAAGAAGATGCCCCCTCACAAGGGGAAGATCGAGGCTTCTCCCATAGGAAAAGGTCATCCCCACCTAAGAGGAAAGTTCCAAAGTTATTTCTTTGTGAGCCTATGATAAAGGAAACATGTTCCGCTAGGGGTCCAAGTTGAGAATGCTATTTTTGAAAAATCTTGCAAGGATTTCAAAAAAAAAATCATTGACAACGAATGCATTTTTTAAAAACCAAAACATTGTGAAAGCAACGTTGTCACACATATAAGGGAAAAATCAAGCAAAGAAGAGAGAAAGAGAAAAGAGAAAAAGAGAAATAGAAACACAATGAATAAGAGACACAAGGGTGATCTGATATTTCAGGGTTAGAGCTACTCATAAATATATATAAATATAGTAATAGTATATAGATGAATTGTCATCAACCCCCTACTATATCAGACCATGTGAAGAATGCAAAAGAAGACAAAGTAAAAATAAAAAATTGGGTCAACATGGAAGGGAAGCCTAAATTCCCCCAACACTTTGCATCATCCCCAATTTATTGAAAACTAAAGCACATAATAGAGGAAGAATGATGATACAAATAGAAGAAGGTTTACAACACATAATTTCTCATGTGTCCAAGCACCAATAGGGGTGACAATGGTCAACTAGAAACATATAAAATAAGCATGGGGGAAAACACCACAACAAACACACATCTAATCTAAAGGTAAAGAAGAGGCCTCTCCCTAACACTCATCAACCAAGAGGTTGTCGGCTTCCCAATCTAGATCATTATAGGGGGAAGGCAGATGAGCCTGCAATGGTGGAATATTAAGGGCAGGTGCTTCTGACCCTCCCACAACAAGAGATAAGGAAGAAGGCCTTGCAAGGTCTTCTCCACTTGACTCTTGTGGAGCTATGGTCAGCAACTTCGTGAAGATTGTCGACAAGGCCAAAACTTCATCTAGAGAGTTAAACATGCACTTTCCAAAAGTTCCATATCGTACCTCAATGGATGGGGAGGACAACACCCGAGATTCATTGCTTGGCTCACCAAGTGACTCAAGAGCAGTGATAAACTCAGGGGAAGCCGAAACTTGTTATGTCACTAGTACGAAACAATCTAGCATGGGACCACCCTTTGGAGAAGGTGGGCTCCTCTTACGCGCTCCATTGCTGGAAGGGCCAACCTCTACTTTCTGCTTCATTAGGGGGATGTGAAATCCCCACGGACGAGGCAAGAGGCATAGATGAGGAGAAGAGAACTATAGTGGACACCACTGAGGTATTCAACATGCCCACGGGTTTAGGGAATGGAAAGATGTCCAGAAGGGACATCAATAGGGGTAGCTCAACCGAAGGAGCACTAAACGCTTGCACCTTTTTAGGGTCAGGAAGACTCACACTCATAGTAGGAGCAAAAATCAAGACTAAACTCAATTGAATGGAAGTAGAGGGGAGGAGAGAGGAGGATGCATCAGGAGGCCCTGAAGAAGGGGTGGTCATCTCCTCTTCCTTTCTCTACAAAGCATATTTCTCAGCTACTAGAGCCTTTTTTTGGTGCTTGCACTCATGCCCAAGGAGGTTTCTACAACTCTTTGAGCTAGAGGTTGGGAGCTTTGAAGGAACAAAAGGCTTCTGCTCAACCATAGGGGTGTCTATCACAACCGTCTCCAACGGAGGGATAGACTCCTGAATGGGAGTAGGAGGAAAAGGTTGAGGAACAACATGGGGAGTTAGCTCTAGAAACTTGGTGGCAGGCCTCTTCCCATTCACTACTCTAGGAGCAGGAGCCGTGGGAGGCCACGAAAGTTGAGACATCTAGAGGATTCCCTATGGGGACCCTTCCTTCTACCATATCGAATGAGCCTAGGCTCCGTGAGTAGAACATGAAGTTCAAGTGTAGGACACAGGGGATTTTGCCAAGCAGGAACCATAGGGTTGTCCCACAAGTGCAGAGCAAAATCTGATGGTGCCGCAACAGGGTGAGAGGAAGCTTCCACCAGGCTAGACAACAAAAGAGGAAGAAGAGGAACCTCGAGAGAACTTCTCTTCTTCTCTTCTATGGGCCTTGGTGGCATCACTATCATCTTTTAAGCATGCTCTATGTGAAATAGCATAAGGTGATGGAGGGTACCTCACTCTAGGTGCTAAGCACCCTTTCCTGTACTTTTCATATGTTTGATACAAGAGGTGCTTTCAAGGCAAAAGCGGACCAATGGGTGTAGGCCAAAAGTGGTCTAAGGAATAACTACCATGTGCAACTAGAGGCTTATAGCTAGCGTCATGGATCACATGCATTGAATCCTCATGAATAAATTTTAAATATTTATGCACAATCAAGGGAACTTCATTCATAACTACTAGCTAGAGGATACCTAGCTTCACTCTGAAGAGTTTGAACCCTGGGATTATGTCAAACAGTAGGTTTATAGACTTAGGTCTAACAAGGACTACCAAAATGATACTACCAAGGGGTAGTACAAAAAGTCTATTATGTCTATGGATGGTGCTCACAGGTGCATCACACCCATCTTTATGCACGAAGTTAATTAACATAATCTCCTCGGTTATGATATTCACCTATGATGTCAGGTCAACAAGAACACCTACTATAGGGTTTCTATTAATTTGTGCAGGGATATAAAGAGGAGATTGTTCTCTATTAAAACCCATTGGCAGGTCCTGCAAGGTGAAGTTTATACCTGGACTACTACTTGTAGGCTACATAGAGAGGATAAGAAGATACCAGAAAGAGGTCATCACACACACTAAACGATATTATCACAAAGCCTCCCAAAGCTTTGAACTAGGATAGTGACCCAATTAAGGTTTCATTCTGCAACACCTACGAAACCTTCCAACAATTTCTACTAGGGGTTGCATGTTGGGATATAAGGGGAAACGCATCACAACACTCATACCTACAACACTCCTAGAATGTGAGGAAAGGACCCTTCAACACTTCTAAACAGAACCAAAATGGTTCACATTGGGTTCACCAAAAATGTAAGAGAGGGGGACCAACCATGTCAAGGTGCTAGGTCATGGAGAGCCAAGAGCGGAGGGATACCATAGCTTACCTCACTCCAAATGATGTCTTGGAGTGAGGGTCAAGATTGAAGAGCACTATGTAGTACTTTTGTCACTCTAGATGCTTGAATTTCAGGATTAGGCTAAGTGAGCTAGTTTTTGGAGTCGGTACAACACCTTAAGTTTAGCTCTCTATCTGAGGAAAAAAATGTGACACACTAACATGTCTCTGGTGTGTTGGCATCCATATGGATAGAAAATATGAAGTACAGTAAAAAATACCTAAAAATTTACAGACATCCTAGCTAGTTGATTTTGACAGGAAATATGGAATGAGAAAGTACAAAAAATAAAGATGGAGATGATAAAGTAAGTAAATAAAAGCTATGGTGACAAAGATGATCTCACAAAAGCACCTATTTTCTAGCTATCTACACGCGCACATCCACCTACACAAAAAAAAAAGAAGGGGAAAATTGTTGGGGTTGTATAGGGGCCTGCCTTAGTTAGACCCCCATTTTGGTGTTTCCACCTCCATGGACAACTAGAAAGCAACATAATAGAATATGTGATAGAGGAAGTAGGAAGAAAGATTATTGAACACTACAAAACAATGATATGCTACTCTATCAAATCACAAAGGAGAAGAGTGAAGGATTTCCACCTTCACCCAAAGGCTCACTAGCCAATGGAGGGAGAATGCAAGGTATGGACTTGGAAAAGTCACCACATCTACAATGATGATGAAGGGAGGTCTCACAAGAATCCAAGCCCACAACTTCTATGGCTGCCTCACACTTGCAATGTGGAGTTGATGGAGTGTTAATGCTACTAGTACAATGCTAGAAAATGGAGTGCTAGAATGATGGAGTGAATGAGAATTTACTTCAGAGATCGAATGTGAATTTATAGAAGTAGGAATGAATGAATGGAGATTTTTTTTGAAGGTGGGATGAGAAGAATCTACCATTTTCGTGTCGATTGGTCAAGGAGGGACATTACAATTTGACTCCAATCAGGTGTGTAATGCCTCTACCAACTTCAGACATAGGAATCCATTAGGGATGGTAGCATGTCATGTAGACATCTGTGTGCCATGCATTTATCCCCTACAAATACTGCCTCACCGACACATAGGACAAACGCCAAGTGGATGGAAGAAAGGTGGGTGATGTGGAATTTTTCCTTTGGATTTGATTTTCTAAGGTGAGGGTATGTGAAAGGGGAATTTTCTTAAGGAGTACAAATTCTCTACTATACAAAAATAGGTTGAAATATTTCCAAGAAAATATACCTAAACCATTGAGGAAGCGAACCACAATCTGGAATGCTTGAAAGAATAGGGAAGGAAAATGGCTCCATAGCTACTCAGTCTTGAAGAGAGTTGAACAAAGTGCATCAAAGGCCCACATACCAATGGTGAACAGATCCCACTAGATGAAAGTGCTTTATAGGTCCTCAAATTTGCAAAGAAGGCACTTGTTGTGCACTTTTCGCACAAACGCTCCACCAGAGGTGGGGACCCTCTTTTTGCTTGTTTTGTCCGCTTTCTTGCTTTAGGGTTATGATTTTTTTCCCTTAGCAGGTAGGTTTTTGAGTTCTGATTTTGTTTCACCTTGAAGTTCAGTGTCTTATTTGCACTCAAGGTGTTTTATTTTTGCAACAACATGATCATAGTCTAGCTCTTAGAGGTTTTCCTCAACTCAAATTTTCGCCCAAGGGCTAAAATTGACTAAGTTAGGGAGAGGTCTAGAAAATCCGAGCTCCCTCAGATTTCCTGAGTTTCAGTTCATCCGAAGATTCCAGCCTACCATGGATTTTCTAGCTTAAACTCATTTCAGGGAGTCTAAGCTTCCTCGGATTCCCCAAACTCTAATCCATCCAGAAATTTTTCCTCCCCTCGAATTTTCTGAATCCTGCCCATGGTCGTATATATGAGCTTCTATTTCACTATTAGTCTCTAGTTTCGTTCTGCCTGAAGGAATCAAAATGCTTGATTTAATCTTTTAAAATATAAGGATCTTGAGATTAATTTATTTTCCTAATTATGCTAACACTATCTTGGAAAATGGAATTTTCAATCACTATTGCATAAATATGCGAGAACGTTGGTATATATATATAATTTCATGTGCATTTCAAAGTGCCTCTTCATATTGATTTCCATTAATGCTTCATGTTACATTGCATAGATTTATCTTTGTTGGTTATGAAGTGCAACATTGCCCTGGTACAACTAATAAATTTAGTGTTTGTAGCATTGGAATGAGCACATGAAAGTTTGATATTTTCTTCTATCACATAGATTCCATGAAAATATAGATCTGGGTAATCTACCTATATGTGGATTTCGTGAGATGAAAAATCAGTGAAGGGCGGAAGTTTCTGAGAACCTAATCTATGATTGATGGAATTGAGTTGAAGATTTAAAATGTTGCACCATTCATCGATCGAATGATTCCTAGGTCATGGTAGAGTTAATGGTAATGCTCGATGCATTATATATGAGCATGCTGCAAGCAAGGAATGCCTACATAATCCATGGAAGAGATAATGAATAAAGTGTAGCAAGAACTCATGAATTTCTTCATACTCCAAGGTACCGAGCCTATGAGAAGTTCAACAATGTAATAAAGTTTTCGACGGAGGGTGAGGCCAAGATTCTATGAAAGGAAATTCAAATATGACAAGGGTGCCACTTCAGGGAAACTATTAGAAGATTCGAGCCTATACCGATTTGAATCATATTAAGGAATGGACTGCGAGCATTTAAAATTCAATGTCCTTCAATTCGGGTCTTTAACTATGAAGACAATAGCCCACTTAAAGATTTCATTCAGCTAAAATTGAATTAAAAGAATAAGTTGATAGCCGTTTGGGTAATCCATGCATGCAGGAAATTCTTGGGAGAGGACTCAGAAAATCTGAGCTTGCTCAGAATTTTTGAGGGGATTAAGGCTCGGGTAATCCAACACTGGCTGAATTCCATGAGAGATGGAAATCCCCAAGGCCTTTAAATTCATGAAGTTGGCGAGTCCTCTAGCGTTTGAAACCCATAATGCAGTAAAGTCCAGGATGGTAGCCGGTGCTTCACAGAATATATGAGAAATTTGCGCAAACACAGGTGCATCATAGTGGAAGTGGATTTTGGATCCAAGGAATATATAGCAGTGGTAGAATGTTTCAATAGCACAACCATATAATGATGATCGCTATGATACCAATAAGAGAAGATTAATATAAGGAAGGTGATCAAAAGTTTATATCGGTAGATACGGTTAGAAGTCTATTATGCTGATTGATTTGGATCTTGTAAGGAGGACAAGTTATAGTATACACTTTGATCCTTATAATATTTTATTTACTAAGTATCATGTGCAAGCTTCTTGTGATTGGTAAGCCATGAGTGAGGTTCATTCGGATTTGTCAACATTCTTAGATCGAGGGAGAATAAATAGAAAGCTAAGTTTGTGAAGATCGAAGCTTGTATGTAATTCACTATTAAGCATTGTCATGAAATACATTATATACAACTTATTGCAGAAGGTGGTTTTGGTGGCGGTGAAAATTGTTGTAACTCACAAGAATTTGTATAAGCATCAGTGTAGATTCATTTCCAAATGAAAATGGCACCAAACTCAAAGCTCGAGTAATCTGCTCATGCTCAGATTCCCTGAGAAGATTAGGTATCATAAAATGCAAGCCTCCTCAGATTCTTTGAAGCACAAGATCCTCAAGAACCATGGATCGTAGATCCCTTTGTTCATCAAGATACTACGGTGTTCAATTATGGCTTACAGGTGGATATCTCACTCACAAGTACTAGTGTGTATTTTGAACAATTGAGGTTCTGAGGATTCGAGCACAATTGCCAAGCTGCAGAATGATGTGGAGTATAAGGGTCGTGATCTACTCAAGAGATAAATCTCTACAGTTTATGTGTGTCTTACTGTATCGACTAATATTTTATTCTTGGTTTGAAAAGATGAATTTTTACAAGGGCACCAAGGTTTGGATTAGGAGTCGCTACCCAAATTAACTGTCAAGATGACTACAGTAAAAGGAAATTGAAGGGCACCACCTAAAATGAAATGAAAAGATACAGTAATGGTACTCGCAGTATGATAAAGTTGATACATGAAAAATTTTATGCCTCTTTCATTCGAGCTTTTCAACATAATCATTGAGATGATAATATAACAAAGAGTGGTAGCTTTTGGGTGTTTGTGTTTTGCATGGGAGTGTTTCTACATGGGCATGTGCAGGATCATGATGGGCCAAAAAGTGGCATTATGATGAGTATGTGGCTGACAACTTTTATTTTACCCAAAATTGATGAAATGAAAAGGGTTTTTAAAGGAGATTCTTAGATTTCCAACAATATAAATTATGCTATACTTTTAATTTAATAAATAATTATTATTCATTTTCTATTTGAATTACGACTAAATTCCTGATTGATAGGCTGATTGAAAACCATCTATAAGTTTCAAACGGTATCACATTATTTGAATCCAAAACATGTATCACATTCTTTGCTTCACATACTATAGGGTTAAAAAGAGAGAAATTGAATTTCATGAAGTTTTGACCAAGTTAAGGTGGTCAGACATATGAGTTTTTATATTTTTTAAAAGTTGTAATAAAAAAATCATAATTAATTATTTTCTTGAAAAACATTTACAAAAAAATATGCAACACATCAGGACATGAGGCCTCTACTAATATATAAAATATTATCAAAAAATATTATCATTTTATTGCGGTTAGGGTGGTCAGACATACACCTACTTCTTATTTTTTCCCTAAAATTTAAGTGCTACTGCATCGAAATTTCAAATTTTCACCAAATAGATTTTTATTTTTCTTAAATAAACCTAGTAGTTTAGAAACTAAATTCAATTTGCTACAAATTTTTTTTTTACATCTTTTTAAAATAATATAGATAACTTATTCAAATTTTTACGTCAAGCTACCTAGCTCTAATTTTCCTAATTTTTTTTCCACTTAAGGTCCTATTTTTTCCATGATGATCCTGCACATACGCACAAAGTGGTGTATTAGTTCACAATCGACATTGGTTAATTAGATTAAAAGCACTAGTGATTTAAAAGAAAGTATGTGGTTTTTATAGCATAAAATATGAAAATAGAGAACAATAAGAGTGTTAGTGATGTCTTATGGAAGACAACAAGCTAAGAGGGTTCGAAGTGCCTTGATTTTCATTGAGATGATTTAAAGCATGGAACCATCGAACAAGCGAAATAAAATATTGGAATACCACCTTCATGTTTATAGAAATCAATGCAATATAGAGACGGGTGATGCTACATTAAGATGGATGTAATTCAGAATAATTCCAGAAATCCAAGTTTTCTATCTACTCGACTATGGCAATAATGAAGGTACCTGGACTAAGTGTTCAATTGTGTTGGCGTATTCTATAATGTTACAAGGATTTCATGGTGTCGAATTATATTAGTATATGATCTTGTTGTCGACCCTTTATCTAATACAAAAGGCTTAGGACAATGTCATAATAAACAAGTCAAGGAAAGATGATGAATTAAAAGCACCAACAGATAATGATGATAGAAGAATCAAATGCTTGGAAGGTCACAATGAAATTTTCCATGAAGCATTGGATCAAAATCACACTGATGAATGGGAATGCTTTCATCAGAATGTCAAAGGATGTAGTAGTCTATGTTAATTGGATATTTGAAGGGAAGCCACAGATTGAGCTACTTGATTTGAAAATATATTTATGCATGATGGCTTGGGAGAAATGGACTTGAAGGCTGTGTTCATACTGTAGGAGAACTTTGATTTTTTTTAGTGGAGTTTATTGAGGCTCTCAACATGAATTTAGTTAAAATTGAATTCTTCTAAGTGGTTCTCTTTTTTATAACTAATTTTTTCTTGTTTGCAGGAGTGATATGATCTATGCAATATGGCAGAAAGATTAGGATGCAAGGATGAAGATTGAAATGAATGACTCCTTATGTTGTCATTCTTTTTGAAGAAAATTTATTTTCCTTTAAACTTTTCGGAAAACAACTACATATGAAGTTGTATCAAAAGAGGTTGAATTTCTAGATATTCCCATATATTTGGCATATGGAAATGTGTTAGAAGAGGAGGAATTTTATTTCCAACTATTCAAAGTCCCCCCATATGAAAATGTTCCTGAGGGGAATTCTAATCTTTTAAAATTTTCAAATATTAAAGGTGGAACTGCATGAGAATGTGTGCCACTAGTTGTGCCCAACTGGAGGAATTTTCTGGATGATGCTTGTCACATGTGGTGCTGCTTTTATTTCTCCCATCAAAATTTTCATCAAAGTTAAGCTGGAAGAATATTGTTTTCTCATTGTTCCATGATGTAACTACTTTTATCCCATTGGATGAAGTATTTGGATGCCAAAACCCTAATGTCACTTCATGATGCTTCTAGAAGTGCAATCTGAGTGATTGGATTGATTTAATCATGGTCATTGAATCTAAATTGTAAAATCTATAAAAGGCTAGTTCCTTCTCATTTGTAAGGGGTTAGAATTCTAGGGTTAGATATTAGGGGTTAGAAGGCCAGAATTGGCAAGTAGATTTCAGAAATTTGTTGTAGGAGAGGAGAGAGCAAAAATACTATTATGTAAATTCTAGAAAAGTTAATGCAATTGGATTGTTGAGTTGGAAAGCTTTGTGTTACACTTTGACAGTTTATGGTTTCTTGTTCTCAATTCGCAGATATTAGATGTTAGTTTTCAGTTCTTTCATGATAATGGTGAAATGTTAATGATGTTGATCGATCTCTGGTCCATAATTTTAGCAATTTGTTGATTGAAGGTTGTTGTGTAAAGTTAGTTTGAGCCTTGTTTTGTGCTAAGTTCAACTATGAATGCTTGTTTACATTGCGCTAGTAATTGGGTATGTGGATGAATATTTATAGTCTAAAATCTTCTGATTTCCTTAGAAGATTGCACCGTTTTTGTGTAGTTGTGGGCCTATCCTTGATTAAGTAGAGATTGGCTTTATTAGGTATCTGTCCATTTGCAACATTTATCATTGTTGTGATTGATCTTAGGAGTTAGTTTATAATATATTCTCTCTCAACCATATCTCTTTTGCTCTTTATTTAAATTTGGGTTAGTTATAGGATTGAATGTGTTGGAAATATGTGCCTCAATCTCACAGGCTGAAACCTCTGGAAGAGCAAAGTCGGTATGACCTTCATTATGTCTGGCTGACTAGTAGCTGTGAAACCTTATGAAATGTTCAGGTCACCGAGACCTTGTTGATGTCTGGCCAAATGGAGTCTATCGCTGTGACATGTTGATCGTTGTGACAGTTTCTATCTCTCACCGCTTGGGGAGGTCTCTGGCTGACAATTTAGTTTTTGTGATGGTCGGAGAGACTCATGGTGACTGGTGTCATCGGAGTAACTCAAATACTTCGATATGAAGTCTTATCAAGATGGTATGTCTCACTGATAGGGTGTTACACTTGTGGTCATCAGAGTAACTCATATTCTTCAGTATGAAGTCTTGTCGATATGGAAAGTCTCACTGATAGTCATACACTTGGAGTCTTTGCGGTAACACAAAGGCTTTGGTGTGAACTCTTGGTGACAGGTGTTGGTCTCACCAATGTTGTGGGGTAGTCTATTGTCGATATGACTCCTAGCGACTATTTGATCTCGAGGTTACTTGGAGACTTTGGTAAGAACTCTCAGCGATAACGGTAAGTCTTTCCGACTATTGGACTTTTCAGAATGGCTTGGGAACTTTGATATGATGTCTCATAGAAGAGCGATAGTCTCACCAAAGGGAAAGCTGATATCTATGTGACCTTTGGATATCGGTATGATCTCTTGGTGAATAGCGATTGTCTCGCCCATGAGATTGCTGAGGTCGATGCGATCTTGTGAAATCGGTGTAACCTCTTGCCGATAGCAATGACTCTTGGTGACATCGATGGGTGAGTCATGTGGCATCAGGGAGACACAATTAGTTTCTCACCGACATGCGACACAGGTTGAACGCCTTTGACCGAGTGATGACTAACCTACGTGGTGATTCTACGACCAATTAGAGAAGCCGAATGGGAATCGTTGGAAGTTAGTCTGTTGTGGCCGTTCTGTGAGGAAGTTCGACATACAGGGACGACATGGATATATTCTATAATTGCAAATGATGTTCAGTTCAATGGATGTTCGATCAATGTTCGATGCACAGTTGGATGAACAGTTTGATATATGGTCAGTGTGAATTCAATTATGAGAAGATTGTAACTTGAATGTTTTGTAGCAAGGTTTATTATTGTGATTGGTGTTGTAAATTGACATCAGAGAGAGTGAAGCCCATACTCTATATGTAATTTCATTACTGTAATACAAAGGGGTTTTTCTTGGTGTGGTGTGTTTTTCTCCTGTAAGGGTTTTCCCACATAAATCTGGTGTTCATGTGTGTATGTTATATTCTCTGTTTCTGTTATTTCTTAGAAGTGTATCTTAATTGGAGTGTAATTAAAAATTTAAAAGTATCTCTGCATTCTTCCCTAAGGTTTTGGCATTAGGAGAGTTGTTTCCGCACCTTAGCTTTCCTTACAAGTGGTATCAGAGCCTGGCCAGTCGTGTTATCCTTGTGGGTACGTTGGGTTTTTTGTGTCAATTTATGTTCAGTGGGAGTCTTGTAGAAGTTTGGTAATTCAAATTACAGGTTAAGATGGCAAGCACGTTAGGAAAGATTGAAATTGAGAAATTCGATGGCAACAATTATGAGTTGTGGAAACTTAAAATGGAAGATTTGTTGGTTGATCATGATATTTGGATTGGTGTGTCTGGAACGAAGCCCACAGGCATGAAGCAAGAGGATTGGGACCTTGCAGATAGAAAATCAAAGGGGTTGATATGGCTCTATTTAGCAGACTCTGTTCTTTTGAATGTTTAGGAAGAAAAGACTGCATCTTCCTTGTTGAAAAGATTGGCAGCTATTTATCAGGGCAAGTCCTTGGTGAATAAATTGTTCTTGAGGAAGAAGCTGTACTCTTTGAGAATGCAGGAAGAGGATCTGTTGCTGATCATTTGAATGCATTCAACATGCTGATTGCACAGTTAACATTTGTGGGTGTGAAGATTGATGAAGAAGATCGCTGTATGTTGTTATTATGTTCTTTGCCAGATTCTTGGGATCACTTGGTGATGGCTATTGGGAGTACGATGTCCACTTTTAAGATGGAAGATGTTGTTGCTTCTTTGTTATCAGAATAGATGAGAAGGAAATCTTCTGAGATGGTGAAGGAGGCTCTTGCTATTAGAGGAAGATTGAAAGATAAAGGCAAGAAGAAGGACAAGAAGTCCAAATCAAAATTGGAGGGGAGATCAAAGTCTCCTGGCAAGAAGTCTAAGGTGAAGTGCTAGAATTTTGGGCAACCTGGTCATGTCCGAAAGGATTGTAAAGAGGAGAAAACGAAGAATAATAAGTATTCTTCTGACAATGATTCTTCTCAGAGTGATGCAGACGCTTTCATTGCAGCCTTGGCTATGCAGGCATCAGATGATGTCTGGCTGATTGATTCTGGAGCATCTTTCCGCATGACATCTCATAGAGACTGGTTCACGAAGTATGAAAAATATAATGGTGGAAAATTTTATTTGGCAAGTGATTCATCATTGGAAGTAGTTGGTAGTGGAAGAGTCATAATTCAATTCCCTGATGGAAGAGTGAAGGGAATTAATGATGTAATGCATATACCAGGTCTGGCTCGAAACTTACTTCTTGTTAGTATGCTGAATGATATTGGAGTGCAAGTCACGTTCTCTAGAAATAGATGCAAGATGACTAGAGGCTCTATGGTGCTAGCAAGAGGTGCTCGTGTTGGTACCTTGTATAAGCTTGATGCACATGTTGTTCAATGCAATAGTGTCTCTGCAAAGTCACAGAAAGCTACTTATGGAGGAAAAGAGGAAAAAGTTCCTGATGGTGTAAACTCTATGGAAGTTAAACTTCCAGCAAAAAAGACTATGCTCTTGCATCATAGGCTAGGCCACATTGGTGAGAAAGGTTTAAAAACCTTGAAGAATAAAAACCTGGTTGAGGGGCTTGAAGATTGTAACCTCAAATTTGAGTTTTGTGAACATTGTATATATGGTAAACAACACCGTGTTTTATTTTATTCCAATCCTCACAAATATTTTGGTTTGCTTGATTATATACATTATGATGTTTTTGGTGCAGTGAATGTTCCTTCTTTGTCTAAGTCAAGGTACTTATCATTCATTGATGATTATTCGAGAAGAGCATTTATTTATTTTTTGAAAAGTAAATCAAAAGTGTTCAGTCGATTTTAGGAATTTAAGAACCTTGTAGAAAATTAGACTAGAAGAAAAATAAAATGTTTATGGACTGAGAACAAGTCTGTCAAATATATTTTTATTGGTTATAGTGCTGGCATAAAAGGATACAAGCTTTGGAATCCAGATACAGAGAAGGTTCTATACAACAGAAGTGTTATCCTTCGTGAGCTGAAGCCTTCTACCTTGGATCTGCAGTCAGAGACAAAATCAGAAAACAAAAAGGATGTAGTTGAAATTCCTCCAACACTAGATAAAGAGGAATTAAAAATTCAAAATGTACCTGAAACTGAGGAGAGCTCAAGTAGTTCTAAGAGTTCTGATGAAGAAGAACAACCTCAGCCTCAGCAAATGAGGAGGTCAACTCGCGAAAGAAAGCAACCTGATAGGTATGGGTTCTCTTTGATATATTCTACTTGTGCATATGCTTTAATTTCTAACACTAATGAACCTAGGACTGTGAAAGAGGCATTTAGAATGTCTGATTCAAACTCTTGGTTGGAAGCCATGAATGAAGAAATGGCATCATTAGAAAATAATGATACTTGGAGTTTGGTGCCCTTTCCTAAAGGAAAAAAATTTGTGGGCTGCAAATGAGTATTTAAAAAGAAAATAGGTCTGGATGGTAGTGTGGAAAAATATAAGGCGAGGTTGGTTGTGAAGGGTTATTCCCAGGTAGAGGGAATTGATTATGGAGAAATTTTTTCTCCTATAGCTAAGCTGACATCTATCATATTTCTTTTGTCACTTGCAGTAGCGTATGACTTAGAGATTGAATAGATGGATGTGAAGACAACATTTCTTCATGGTGGTCTTGAAGAAGAGATTTATATGTCCCAGCCTGAGCACTTTGTGTAAAAAGGTAAAGAAAGATTGGTTTGCAAGTTGAATAAATCTTTGTATGGGTTAAAGCAGTCTCCTAGAATGTTGTACCAGAAGTTTGACACTTTTGTTTTGTCTTAAAACTGATCATTGTGTGTATTACAAAGCTGAAAGTGATCAAGTTCTTATTATTGTTCTCTATGTTGATGATATGTTGTTCATAGGCAATAGTAAGTTAATGATTTTTGATCTTAAGTCTCAGTTGTCTGCAAAGTTCAAAATGAAAGACCTTGGTGCATAAAGGTATATTCTAGGAATGGAAATAACCAGGGACAAGAATAGTAGAAAAATTTGGCTCAGTCAGAGTAAGTATATCAAGACTATTCTAGAGAGATTTTGCATGAATGATTGTAAGCAGCTAGTTGTTCCATTTTTATAGGGAATGAAGCTATCTATTGAAGTCTGTCCAAAATATCCTATTGAGATGGAGGACATGACCAGTGTACCTTATGCTAGTGTGGTTGGCAGTCTAATGTATGCAATGGTCTGTACAAGGCCAAACACTGCCCAAGTAGTGGGAGTACTTAGTCAGTTTATGGCTAATCCTGGAAGGACACATTGGGATGCTGTGAAGAGAGTGTTTAGATATTTGAAGGGCACTTCAGAATATGCTTTGTGTTACCATGGGAACTTGGTTGAATCACAGAGGAC
This sequence comes from Sequoia sempervirens, assembly GCA_007258455.2. Lineage (NCBI taxonomy): Eukaryota > Viridiplantae > Streptophyta > Pinopsida > Cupressales > Cupressaceae > Sequoia > Sequoia sempervirens. Next base: position 124,874,159 of record VDFB02058242.1, read on the forward strand.
TCTCAGTATTCAAGGCTATATGGATTCTGATTGGGTAGGGGACATTGATAGCAGAAGATCCACCAGTGGATATACTTTCATGTTGAATGGTGGTGCAGTGAGTTGGATGAGTAAGCGGTAGGTTGTAGTCGCTTTGTCCACTACAGAGGTAGAATACATGGCAGCAACACATGCCTATAAAGAAGCAATCTGGTTAAGACATTTGTGTTCTAACATTGGTTTTGATGCAAGGCAAATAACTATTTACTATGACAGTCAGAGTGCTATTTGTTTGGCAAAGAATCCTACTTTCCATGCCAGGATGAAACATATAGATGTATAGTATCATTTTGTACGGGATATGGTGGAGGATGGAAAGGTCTTATTAGAAAAAATGGATACTCTGGAGAATGTTGCAGATGCATTGACGAAGCCAGTGACCACAGACAAGTTCAGGTGGTGTGCTAGTTTGATGGGCTTTAGTGCCCATGAATTTCAGTAATTTTGTTGTGCTCTGGAGGTGCTTGTGTGATCTTCGTCAAGTGGGAGATTGTTGGAAATATGTGCCTCAATCTCACAGGCTAAAACCTCTGGAAGAGAAAAGTCGGTATGACCTTCATTGTGTCTAGTCGACTAGCAGCTGTGAAACCTTATGAAATGTTCAAGTCGCCGAGACCTTGTTGATGTCTTGCTGAATGGAGTCTATCGCTGTGACAATTTCTATCTCTTACCGCTCGGGGAGATCTCTAGCCGACAGTTTAGTTTATGTGATGGTCAGAGAGACTCATGGCGACTGGTGTCATCGGAGTAACTCAAATACTTTGGTATGAAGTTTTATCAAGATGGTATGTCTCGCCGACAGGGTGTTACACTTGTGGTCATTGGAGTAACTCATCTGCTTTGGTATGAAGTCTTGTCGATATGGAAAGTCTCGCTGATAGTCATACACTTGGAGTCTTCGTGGTAACACAAAGGCTTTAGTGTGAACTCTTGGGTGATGGGTGTTGGTCTCACCGATGGTGTGGGGTAGTCTATTATCGGTATGAATCTTGGCGACTGTTGCATCTTGGGGTGACTTGGAGACTTCGGTAAGAAGTCTCAGCCATAGCGGTAAGTCTTGCTGATTGTTAGACATTTCAAAATGGCTTGGGAACTTCAGTATGATGTATCACCGAAGAGCGATAATATCACCAAAGGGAAAGCTGATATCTATGTGACCTTTGGATATCAGTATGATCTCTTGGGGAATAGCGACTGTCTCGCCGATGAGATTGTTGAGGTCGATGCGATCTTGTGAAATCGGTGGAACCTCTTGCCGATAGTAATGAATCTTGGCGACATCGATGGTTGAGTCATGTGGCATCAGGGAGACACAGTTAGTGTCTCAATCACATGTGACATAGGTTGAATGCCTTTGACCGAGTGATGACTATCCTACGTGGTGAGTCTATGACCAATCAAAGAAGCTGAATGGGAACTGTTGGAAGTTAGTCTATTGTGGCTGTTCTGTGAGGAACTTTGACAGACATGGATGACATGGATATATTCTATAATTGCAGATGATATTCGGTTCGATGGATGTTCAATCAATGTTCGATGCACAGTTGGATGAATATTTTGATATATGGTCTGTGTGAATTGAATTCTAAGAAGATTGTAACTTGAATGTTCTGTAGCAAGCTTGATTATTGAGAATGCTATTGTAAATTGACATCAGAGAGAGTGAAGCTCGTACTTTGTATGTAATTTCATTACTATAATACAAAGGGGTTTTTCTTGGTGTGGTGGGTTTTTCTCCCATAAGGGTTTTCCCACGTAAATCTAGTGTTCATGTGTGTATGTTATATTCTCTATTTCTATTATTTCTTAGAAGTGTATCTTAATTGGAGTGTAATTGAAAATTTAAAAGTATGTCTGCATTCTTCCCTGATGTTTTGATGTTAGGAGAGTTGTTTCTGCACCTTAGCTTTCCTTACAGAATGCATCACCATATTGTTACATCTGATGAAAGTATACTTCCAGCATTGTTCATTTGTAAGGCCCCTTTTGATTACCAACATTTTCACATATTATCTAACTTGTTTATGCATTTTCAAGACTTGACATTAGAGACCTTGGGGTTATCTCTTTAGGCTTGCTGGTAGATATTTACCTTTCAAGAGAGATGGAATATCATATAATGTCTGAGCTTTTGCTATGCAGAAAACACCATCAACATATTGGCGCTAGAAGGAGGGCCGAGCATAAATCAACATTACTGGAACTTGAATGAGCTTTCATGTTGAAGATATGAGATATGATAGATCTCTAAATCTGAAAGTACAAATTCTGAGTCAAGATGGAAAAATAGTCTTATGTTTTTCTTGATGGAAACAATCTTCAAATTGATTTTCCTCAACTTTGTGACTCTCTGAATAAGAGATTGGATCTCGGGAATAGTAATGGTTTATATCACTATGCATTATCAGACCAGTGCAAAATCCACAATACCACTAGGCATAATGAGTTGGAATGCTTAACCTTTTTGGGTAAAATCGATATGGTTTTGCAAAGGGATATTTTCATAAGGAACCTACCTGAACCACTAGCTTCTATAGATTTAAAGTTTATTGATGTTGTAGTTGAGGCATTTATAGAGATAGTTAAAGATCAACTTAGTGGTGGTAGGTGTTTGCAAGATTTCATCTCATCTAAATGGTGTTGGGTTCATAATGCATCTCATTCAAAGTTCACTTGCCATTCCTGTGTTGACATTATCATTAAAGTTGGGAGATAGCTGGAGTGGAAGAATAGTCGGCCGAGAAATGTATTGTATATGAAGTAGTAAAAGATGAATCCAAAGATGATGTGGCAGCTGATGTTGAGGTGGCTCTGGAAGGGACTGAGTGTAAGGAAGATAAATCTAAGGCATCAGAGTTAACAAAGGCATATTTAAGTGAAGATCTACCTATAAGGATCAAGGAGGATGTTCTTGTAGAGGCTAGCCAGATTTCTGAAAATACAGTGGAGGATGAGGTGCAATAGATAGGGGTTACCATACAAGCTCCTCCCATCCAGAATGAAGATCCGATACAAACTAGATATGAAGAGTTTGTTGCTAGAATTATAAGAGATTGGTCAACCCTGAATTACAGAGTCTTCCTAGAGGATTTCTTGTTACCAACTTGGTGCAGGATACATAAGGAGGAGCATTCTAAATTCACATGCTTCCAGTGCTAGACAACTACATCATACAATGGATACACAGAAAGATACATCAAACAAGTCTCCAATAGAAGAATGTCAAAAAATTACTGATAATATCTTGAAGAACAAAAGGGAGCACTTAATGGAGGAGTCAACATTTTAGATAACCACAAACAAGAATATGAACCAATGCCAATAGAAGATGAATTCAGGGAGTCTTTTCATTTATCAAATTTTGTTTTTCCTCTATCTACTGATGAATTGAACATTGAAAATTTGCAGGTTTCATGTATTAAGGATGAGATAGCTGATGTGATTGATATTGATGTGCAAGAAAATATAAATAATGCTAAGAGAAGTAATGATGCACTCATAATTAGTGGGCTTGACCACATAGTTGTAGGTAAAAATGTGCTTGAATATTAGTCTGTGATGCCCCTTGGTGAACATCCTGTTGAGGGACTTGTTGTACATGACAATGCTTCTGCAATTTCATCACTAGTTCCTCATGAAGATGCTCAAATAGGTGAAAAGTTCCATGTTGATAATTTTGAATTTTTTCTATCTAAATTTCACTCTGCATTGTGTAGTGATGACTCTAATTCTATTTTACATGTTTCAAGCATGAAGGGATTGTTATATCATCAGTGGAGACCTCCTGATGATATTGATATCAACTCTTCACCATTAGAGTACAATCAACACAACATTTTTCTTGAACAAGCATCACACCAGGTTGTTTCTTTCCTTATTGTAAGGATCAAGAATCTCATTCATTAACTATATTCATTAGTTTCCAAAATAATTTAGTAGAATAAAATAGTTATAAACAGATGTGGAATAAGAGAAATTGCTTTCATCACTAAATTCAAATGGAATAACATACATCAATGAATCAAGGTATCTAAAACAAGGTTGTACCTTCATTAGTTTTGGCCATGTAGGCTTACACATGAATTATCATCTCACAATACGTTTAAATTCAAATACTTTAAAGAAAAAATTAAGGAAATAGCAAGATCATAAGTGCATCCACAAAGAAACCA
>VDFB02058242.1:124878469-124894090 GCA_007258455.2 Sequoia sempervirens
TAGGCCTCATCTGGACACCAATGTATCAACTAGTAGGGTCTCCATAAGATATCCTCTTGATCCAGGTGGTCTAATCTCACCCTCTAGAATAATAGATCTTCATACTTCCACACCCATTTTAGTGGATAACTGAATGGACGTGGATATCCTAGAGCGCATATAGATGAAAATCCTATCGTCCTGGTGCATGTGATATGCTCTAGGCACCAGACCTGCAGTAGTGTACAATGCACCATGCTCTTGACCTTGTGATAAGAAAATCATCCAAGATCATAGTAAAGATGTTCAAGCATGCTATGACCCATGCATAGATGGTCTTGTGATGCTCTATCTCTCGTATCATGTGAACTAGGCCTCCATCCAGGTGTTTTCCCTGGCCATCTAGGACTAGTACTAGTGCTACAATAAAAATCATAATCCATTTCAAAAGTGGTGATCATTCGTAGAGTAGCGACTGTAGCTCAATACGTGACCCCACAATCTCATCTCAAGCTAGTCCTCCAAGGCAGTATTATAAATCTTCTCTCATTTGCATGTATGTACAATCCTCTATGAAATGGATTGTCTCACCTCAAATGGGAACTTAAAGGATGTGTTGTGCATCCTCCAGAGTGATCTTCATCTAGCCAATCGGTAGATGAAAGATGGAGGTATTTGTGTCCCACCTCTCTGATAATGCCATTAGCATGGCATCATAGTATTTCATAGAAGGCATGAGATACACCAAATATATCCCAGTCACCTATAAAATCTATGTATCCTCCTCTGATAGAGTTGTGACTATGTCTTGTAATTGATAGAATAATCTGCCACTGAAACATTGTCATGATCGAGGAGGAATTTAACAAAAAAAGAAAAAGCATCACCTATAAGTATTCTAAAATATTAAATTTATACATCAATAGTCAAAAAGTGTGCTAAATTCTCTCTAGTGTACTTTTCTAAGGATCCTAGATAATTTATTCCCCTTTTGGGACACTTCATGAAGAAATGGGACACTTTGCAAAAATGTGGGATGCTTTACGAAAAAGTGGGACACTTTGCGAAAAAAAGGGGCACTTCACAAAAAAAATGGATTCTTTGTGAATTTTTCTTATGGGATACTAAATCTATCTATAAATTCATAAAACATAAAATAAATGTGTAAAAACAAAGCTAAGGTAGAGAAGAATCCACTCACTGAATGTTGCAGGTCTCCTTGTGCTACCTCCTCACATAGGCTATTGAGTCTCAGAGGCATGTATACTTGAATACTTGGAATTATCCTTCACTCTCCACCTAAATCAAGCTACAAGAAGGTAAAAGACAAAATGATTACAAATTATTTCTTTTTACTCTTATATATGTTCAAATTAGATCATTTGCATATCAGGGTTAAAAGAGCTTTTTCATTCAAACTAGCATACCAAGGGTTAGAGAGCTCCATTTTTTAATCTATTTTTTGTGTTGGATTCATGATTCCTCTCCCATTTTCATAATATATCTATCACTATATGGTATGGTACTTGGAAATACCCTATGATACGACTTATGCAATTCAATGTGGTTAGACAGCTACCTTGGTTCCACCTCTATAAAGCAAGCAGAATCAAGGGGGGGCATACATCTACCCTCAAATTTGATTTTTTAAAGAAGTTAGATAAGAGTATTTTTGAATGACTAACGAATTAGTTTTGCAGGATGCGATTCTAACATTGTGGTTTCTCATAGATAGTTATATAGTGGGCTTCCCATTCTCCCATGCCTCACAAGTAAATGAATCCATATGAGTATCCTTTATGAAATGAAGTTATTTTTGAATTCGATTGCATATATGCACATAGAGTCATATGGGTGCTAAAGTGGGGCTAAACAGTATAGAAAAATTGTACTCTTCCTTGGAGATAGTGAATTTCACACTTAATTTGGTCTATTTAGCATCTCTTGCATTCATAACTTAAAATCATCCCCACAGGCCCTAAGACCTCTTTTTATTTTGATCCTAAGGGCTTATTTCAGTTGAAATTTTGACAAAATCAATAAAAAAAATCAATTTTCTAACAACCCAACATTTACTCACCTAGAAAAGCTAGGGTGGGACTCATATGCCACCTTGGGCATATGAGTCCTATGTGGCCTCTTTTTAGGGTTTAAGTGGGAAATTAAGGTTTTTAATTCAAATTTTTGGTTGATGTTGGCATTTCGGATCTAATAAATGATAAATTAGATGAAGTGCCTATATAAACAAGGTTTCAAATCATTATTTCACCTAGAGAGATTGATTCAAGATCTAAGCATTCACAAGCACTCAAGAATATTTTCACAAGAGAATTATTTCACCTATATAAACAAGGCTTCAAATCATTATTTCACCTAGAGAGATTGATTCAAGATCTAAGCATTCACAAGCACTCAAGAATATTTTCACAAGAGAATTCAAGAGAAAATAGCAAGCAAATTTGAAGTCTTGGAGCAACATTATAGTGTTTTTGTAGGTCTTCAAGCTCACTTTCATTCAAGATATAGCATTGTCAAGGATTGATGATGGTTGCCTATGGTGAATCATGATGCATTCTAGGTTGGGGAAATGTAACTAGCCATTGAGCTAAGCCTAATGACTTGTTTCCTAAGTGATTCCATCCTCCATTATCACTCTACTTTCTACCTAAAGGAAGGTAGATGCATTATTATGGCTTATTAGGGTGATTAGACATCTCTCGAAGTAAGTCACCATCTCTATGTTTCATTCATGCATCTTATTCTAGCACATTAGAATAGGGTTGTATTGAATTTTAGATCCTCTAATCTTAGATGCACTTAAGATTAGGGCTTGCACTCATATTTACTTTCAAGATTTATATTTTCTATCAAGGTTTAATTACGAAACTAGGGGTTTGACTAAGGCAAACCCCCATAAGCAAATCAATACAATATTCAATTTTGTAGGATTTTTAACAAGTACAGATCTGGAAGTACAATTGGGAAGGAAGAGCAGAAATAGAAGAATAGATTCAAATCTTAATTTTTCAAAAAATAAAAATAGGACTAATACAACACTTGTGATGTATGAGTCTTGGTATAGCATTTTTTTTGGATTTCGAAGGATTTAGACTTGTCACTGTGAAGTTCAAGTTTCTTCCCATAAAACCTAAACTAGGACTAAATCACCTAGCCTAGTGTATGACTCCTAGTATGCTTTGAAAACTAGATTTTTAGGATTTCAGACCTTGTCTGAAGCATATTCAATTTTCTAGGTGCACCTTTATACTTTCTCAGTTTACTATTCTGATTTGAGTTCATTTCTAGGTCATTTACTTAAGTTTTGCATATCATTTACATTTATTGTCTTTCCAAGCCCTTTCTTGGTTGTGAACCCCCTTTTAGTCTTTAATCGCACCCTAGGACACCTTATTGCAGATCTCTATTCCTCACTCCATCCATAGATTGAGATCTCTAAGGTTTCCTTGAGTGAAACTTGTAGGAAATTGATTGTTCTATCTCCCAAAGCATAGAAATGACAATTTTATTCATTTCAATTATCTTTTCTTAAACTCATACACCTAATTAAGCTAAAATTTCATCTTAAATTCAATGGTAATGTTATACATAGTTAATTTATAGAGGTAGTAGCTTAGTTGTGAAGGTTTAACCCATAAATGTAAACCAAAGGCATCATTAATATAAAAAAATATGGACAATTTTGATTTGCATAACTTGTTTATAATTTCAAAAATTAAATAATAATAACTATACAATAGAATAATTAACAAAAGTATCAAGTTATCATAACTTTAGATGTGGTGCCTATTTGGGTAATATTTCCATATCTTCCCTTATAGTTCGGGTGTCCCTCTGCCTATGAGGGCATTGGAAATGCTATTGGTAGACTTTTGAAAGTGGATAAGGCTTTCAAGAATTTTACTCATACCTCCTTTGCTAGGATTCTATTGGGTGTTGATCTATCGAAGGCTTTACCTAATGAGGTTGTGTTGTAGATTAATGGTTGGTCTTGGTCTCAACTTGTGGATTATGAGGGTCTTCCTTTTCACTGCAAATCTTTTTTTGTTGTTGGTCACTTCACTCGTGACTTTTTTAGAGTCTCTTGCCCTATTTCTTCCTCTACATGGTGGAAGAATTCACTCTGTGAACATTTAAAAATTTTCCCTACTGTCGACTTTGATTCTTTTGATGATTATTCTAGGCCTCCTTCTCCTATTGTGAGGTGTAATAAGAGGTGTAATAAGAGTGTTAAGGTGGTTGTTACTCCTTCAGTGCAAGTTCATTATGTTCCACCTTATTTGGTTGTGGTGGTTGTTGCTCCTCATGTGGATATTGTTGTGCGATCTTTGGATATGGCTATAAAGTAATGTTGTTTGTACTACCTCCTGTGAGGCCCCTGTATTGGAAAATTCTATTGTAAATCTTGATGCTTCAAGCTTGGTTTTAATTGCTCTACCTGAAGTATCAGTTGTTCCTCTTGTCTACTACTCCAGAGGGGAGTCTACCCCTTCTAATCATAATTTCTCAATTTCAATTTCTAATTCTCCTTGGAAAATAGTTCATAGAAAGAAGAAACATTCTTCTAAGAAGGTCACGATTTCATTTAACATGCCCTCAAAGGCTTTGCTAGGTTCAAGATCTATGTCTTGAATAGTTTCTTGTTGTATGTTCTATTTGATTGGTCTTTTGCTAGTAGCTCCTTCTTTTCTACTAGTTCATTTTGCAGTTCTTGTCTTGTTGTTTCTCTCTAGTTTGTTGTGTTTGGCCTATTTGTTTTGTTGGGATATTTGGCTCTATTTTTCATTTTGTAAGGGATAAGGGACCTTCCCCTCTTATCTAATAAAAAACAAAAGTATCAAGTATTAAATTGAAACAAGATCAAATATTAAAGTAAATAAGATTTAACATACAAAAATTATCTCCTTCGGGTAGGAGGTTTTTGAGAGCATTGATCATTTCTCCAAAATAATTTTAATCTACAAATTATGCCATCTATGGCCTTCTCTCATGAATATGAATGTATGGATAATGAAGCACTGGAAACCCTTGGTGGGAGGTAAGATTGAGATTTATCCTTCTGCTATAGGTTTTTTGTTGTTGGATTTTCTTCTTCTAAGGATATGCAATCTATTATATATCAAGGTCTATGGTTTTGTAATTCTCATCTCCTATCTTTTAGGCCATGGATTCCCTTCTTCAATTCTCTAAAGCAACCCGTTGATATTATGCTTGTTTGGGTTAGATTTCCTTATCTTCCCTTGCAATTTTTGGGCTCTTCTGCTCTTTAGGGCATAGGTAATACTCTTGGTAGATTTTTGAAAGTGAATGAGGCTTCCTTGAATTATGCGTGGACCTCCTATGCTCAAATTTTGGTGGAGATTCATCTTTCTCATGCACTACTTGGAGAAGTTGTGCTCCAAGTGAAGTACTAGTCTTGGTCTCAGCTCATGGATTATAAAGGTATCACATTTTGTTGCAGATGCTATTTTTCTACTAGGCACTTGGATCATGACTACTCTCATAGCTCTCATCTTACTTCTTCTTCTACTTGGTGGAAGAATGCCATAAAGGACCATATAATAGTGTACCTAGATGATTCCTCTTCTTCTAATAGTGAGGATTTTGATCCTCCTTCTCCTCCTACTCAGAAGAAATTAACTGTTGTTGATAATGTTACCACTCCTATGGACATTGCTTCTCAGGTTTTGCACAAAGTTGTTCTTGTTGTTGTTTGTGTTGCCTCCCCTAAGGCTCCCATTGTTCCCATTCTAGATAATGTAGTCTCTTCCATGGTTCTGGCTACTCCTATTTTGGGTTTGGATGTTCTACCTATTTTTCTTGTTGCTCCACCTATTTTCTTTTCTGAAGGGGATTCTCCCCCTTCTTGTCAAAAATTTTCAAAACTTTTTTTTACTTCCTCTTAGACTAAGGTGCAACATAGGAAGAGGTGTACTCCTAAGACGAGCCATCCATACCGGCCTAGGATGGTGGGGTTGGGGCTAATAGATGGTGGGTCCACCTTGGGTGGGAGGAGATAGTTGCAATTTAGCCCTCTGGAAGCAGAAGTAGACCTTCCCCCCAAAAACACTCTCATTTCAAGATTCCATGAGATGATATCACTAACTAGTGAATGGGATTTCTTGCTCCTCTATCAACATTTTTGTGCTCTATCTCAATTGACAAGCCTTTCGAGGGAAAAATTGTTGGGTTCAAGCTCAAGTGCTTGAACTATTCTATTGGTGGCCTATAGGTCATTATTGTTCTATCATGTTGGCTACTTTGTTGTTGTTGGGATGTTGTCTTTTTCTAGCTCTATGAGTGGCCTATAAGCCTGTTCTATTGGTTGGAAAGCTTGTTCTTTATTTTTTATATTTTTTTCGTTTGATTTGCTGGGGGTGAAGCCTATTTCACAATGTGGTTTGGGTCAAGTCAATTTAACCCTGCTTTCTTAATAAAAAATATACAAAAATTAATAGAGTAAAAACTTAGATTTACAAGTGAGAAAATAATGATTACTTTTCCTCTCATATTTAACATGTAAATAATCTAATGATTAGACATCAAAATGATTTCTAACCATTGAAGATAATAAAATTTGTTGGGTCAACCTTAAATGAAATAAGAGAATTATTTCATATAATAATATTATACCTTTAACAAATTCTCATATTCTAACCTATAATAATCTTTGTAGAAAATAATTGTTGACCACAATATCTTTATTTTATAAAATTTATATAAAAATATGATCATTATAAAAAGCATCAATTGAAAATAAAATAATTATAAATAGCATGTCCAAAAATCAATAACACTATTGATTTGGCCTCAACATGTTGAGCATCTAGAATACAGAGCATTGTCTTTTATTTTTCCCCCCTGATCATCCCTATAATTTGTAATTTTTTGTAAGCTTGTATTCTATATATATGTATTTTTTACAACTATTGTACTATTAATAATATTCAAACTTTTTTCTTTTATCTAAAACAATAAATAACACATACAATATTGTTCAAGAAATAAAATCAAAATAGTACAATTTATTAGTTCTTTAAACAATAATTTATCGTTTCTATTATTTATAAATATCAAGAATTTATTTCATAATTTAATCAACAACATTGAAAACCCATCTACCCAAACCATTTATCCCAAGTTTCCAATATTTATTCTTACATTTACAATTCTAACTTATTCATACTTATGATTTAATTTCTAATTTATAAATAAAAATTAGATTCATATATATTTCAAAGTGTAAATAACAATTCTAATTTAAATGTTCTCTAGCTCTAGAGCACTATTAGCACATTCAAAAGTTTGTCCCTTTTGAGTTATGTTAAACAATAAGTTAAAAAATGAAATTTGTGCTTCAATTTATTTTATATCTTGTTTAATTTTCATTCTTTCTTCTATCTTTGAAGGAAATGATACAAATCAATAGCTTCCTTCATTTTCACTTCTTAAAAAGTGTTGGATTTTGTATTTCAATAATGTTAAAAATTAGAACATAGTATTATGCTTTCACTCTATATATTGATCATAATTACATACAAACTAATTCAATTGATAGTAGTGTTATATATAAATTATACAATATGATTAAAAACCGTAAAAAAGAAAAAGTAAAATTAACATATACACTTTATTTATAAAAGGATTGAAACAATGCATAATAAATATTATCTATTTAATCCTAAGGTTAAAAAACTAATCTATAGCTTTAATGTCCTCTATAATATTTTGACATTGTTTATTTAAAATTTTAAAGGGGGTGAATTAGGATTGATTATAGCATTGATTTAGTAGGGCTTTAAATAAGACAAATATCTTCTAATACGAAGGAAACAAAATTCTTAACCGCCTTTTATGTGACTACTTTATTGTATGGTACCATCAAATGTTGGTTCTATTATGCAGACTTATCATTTTCATATTAACGTAGAGGTTGCCAAAAACATTTAGAGATACTAGAAGCATTGAGGGCATTGGATAGTTAGAGGTAGATTTTGTTAATTTTAAAATTATCAAAGTTCAAATATTTCGTTTTATTAAAAGAATTGATAACATTTAATTTAATTTACAAATAAATAAATATTATATCAAAATATCTTTATTAATAATATTTTTTAGAATAATCTATTAGTGATTATTATGGTATATATAGTTGATCAAGTGAAAATTTAGACTTGAATAAGTTTGATTATGCAACTTAAAATTGAAAGTATTGTTGCAGTGATTATAGATAATTGATGTATAATATTAAACCTTCAATCAACATTTAGAAGAGCAAAAAATAATTGAGTTTTTACTATACATTACATTTTCATTTAAAAAATATGAACGTACATTAACCACCACTTTACATAAAGAAACAAAATTTTACCATTTTCCCCCAAAAAAATAATAGAACATGAAGATACCACTTTTCTATTATGATATATATATTGAAATATACTAGCCCTTACATACGAAAACATAATGATTTTTATAAACATGAATTTAAATTATTATAATTTAAAAAACAATTGTGTCATCCTATCTCACACTCTAGAATCTAACGTCATTTATTTCTCATGAGATTCGAAACTTACAATTATTATGACAAAATGTCTTCCTGAAATATTATAATAATAATATAACAAATTCCTTCCACTTGTCAGCAAAACATATTATTTTACCGAGTCTTTCTTCCAATTTATTGTAAGATACTGCAGGTCCTACTCAATTATCTTTGCATTAGTTTCTCGGGGTTGGCAACAGGATATTATCCCGAGTCTGCTGGAACGAGACGTTGGCAAGGAACTTGGAACATTCAGTTGTTGGATGAAAGCTATCCCAAAATACATACTTGGATGGATCAGGACAACTTATGCTGCTCGGGTTGCACAATATTGCTGTCTCCAACAGACCCGTTCCACAGCAACCTCTCCTAGCCTCTTCAAAACCTACCAAAAGCCGCAACTAATTTATTTTTTCCCTTAAGAAACATTCGTCTCAGTGTTGCTTCCTACTTTCATGTATATAACTAATTTATATCAGAACAGTTTTCTTTTGACAAAACACTGTAGCCAATATTAAGAAATAGAATTACAAAGCTTCTAACTAGTCACTGAGTTGGATGGAAAGCAAGGCTGTAGCTTACCATACTTAGTCGGAGATTTAACGATGTCGAAGAGCTTATCGTATATATCCAAATAAGCAATCATAGCCCCTGGAAAATTGGGCTTTATCCTCTGTATTAAAGCTTTGATCTTGGTATTGAAAGACCTCGCAACCGCATTATACTCCTCAAAACAGTTATTTCCTGTTACGTTGTGGAGAGTAATTTGGGAAGGCAAGCAACCAAAAGGAGGAAGCCCTACAACGGCAAGTTTAGTAGCACCCTCGCGGGAAACATTCTGTTCACAAAACAATACGTTTATGCTTCCAAATTTTTTGAAAATTTCATAAGAAACTGTAGTTGTATGAGAGAAAACTTTTACCTGTATAAATTCACTTAGAGACTTCAGAAGCATATCCTGGAATTGTTCCAGGGTATACATTCTCATGGTTAGAGGACTTATGAAATAATTATTGGCGAAGTCATCAGTGCCTGTGCTTATAGTAAACAATGCTTGAGATACGGTCCTGTTGGCAGTTTCATGGCCAAATAATCTTGCAAGCCGTACTTTATAGTCCCTGAAATTTTTAACTTGTGTCTCCAGTGGCAACACATTCTGCAAATACAAAAGATCGTCATCTGTGGCCCCTCGTTACTGTAAATATTAACAATTGAAAATTTTAGGAACAAAGACATTGAAGAAACAAAAGTGCTAACCAATGCAGTAGAGGTACTGTCCGCATATCCTGAAGCAGATGAACCGAAACTGGCACCTGTCAGCAGCTTTTGTCCTCGAAATTTAGGATCCAAAGATGCAGGCAGCAAATCTCGAAGTCCCAACAGTTCAGCTATATGATGGTATGCAATCCAAAAGATCAAAAGTTAGTCACGATAAAATTAAAAATAAATCAATTTTAAAATGTTTGTTTACATCAATAATGAAAATGAACTATGAAGCATAAGATTAGCATTACATAGTTGGTCTGTAATTAATCTTCCGTTCGTAAATCTACCAGTAGGTCGACCGTCACGGAAATCTCTTCCGTAGGGAGGGAAGTTAGACCTGATAAGAGTAGGAAGAACATTGTTGTTACCGGGATCTATGCTCGAATCTCCAAACACGTACAGCGCTGAAACAAGCGGTTGCCTTCGTCCGTCCGCCTGAGGGACATACAATGTAAGAAGACATAAACTTAGAACAGTAATGCTCAAAGCAATATATTCTCCTTCCATTCTTTTACAGAATTATATAAGACTTGTGCACATACTCTCAGGCCTCTTCGGTACCTATATAATAGCCGGATTCATGAATCATTTTAGAATTGGGTATCGTGGCTCAAATAAATCTGGTTCCGGACGGAGTACATGCACAAACTTACACTAAATCTGCATCTTCCACTGTCGGAGAATCCTTTTGTGTGTTTCACGTTTTGTTAATGATCAAACTTCTTTGGATCTTCAAATTAAGAATCAATTTACCAGCTGTTTACATTAATTACTTTGTAAGTGCTGCGGCACGTTGTCATCTATTGCCTGAAAACAAGTCTGGTAAGTTGTCTCTGCCGCACACAAAAAATTATGTTACAACTTTAATTCTTTGAGGAGGATGGCAGTGCTGAATTAAGGAACATTATAACTCCAATGGCGGTGTTAAATATCACTGTCAAATGCCATGAATATCAACACAATGTGTCATACCTGTAATTGTACGTCATCGTGCGATTTCTGCGCTAGTATTATTAATGTTAATGGAAGCCTCACTAGCAATAACTAATGCACCAGTTCCAAAGTACACAACTTTGTAATTTAACGGCTAACGACCTATTCTTAGTTCGAAATGTTGTGTACATTAACAAAAAATCTCTTTCTACTTTTATATTATGACAGCTGAAAGTGTATATTTTCTATTTTATGTTTGTTATATACGTAAATTTATAGTTTTAATCTTTGATTTTATTTATTGAGTATATTAATTTAAATTTATTTAATATATTATTTTAAAGTAGGATTGATTTTTTTTAATGATTTTTTTGTTTTTTTTAAAACTGATTTTTCTTAAATGTAATTATTAGTGATCTTCTTACATTTTCAAGATTTAAATTTTGTGTCCACACATTATATTACATCATTTACGAGCATCAAATAATTACATTAATATCACATATTCAAATTTAAAACATTAATATTAACTACATCTCTATTCGATCTTATACCTATCTAGTGGAGGTCCAAAAGTACTATTCAACTATCATTAGTTCCCTCCTCAAACCAAAGTAAAGGTCCAAGCAAACCAATCTTAATGAGCAAATCTATATATAAATGTCACATTGCTCTTGGTATGCCCACACATTCTGGAGAGTGGGTAGAGAGAAAAATAAACAAAATAAATATATTGATGACATCGTTGGTAGTAGTCGTGTAACCATTATCTTGGCAACCGGGCACTCTGCCGCGATCACCTATAAAATGGTCGATCTTTAGTGTAACCTATACTGTCCAAACTATCTCATGACATGATCATAGTAGAATGGTCTTACTACGTAGTCATGCCTCCCTAGTAAAAACCTATCCCTATGCATCCTCCTCAACTACTAGGCCTCATCTGGACACCAATGTATCAACTAGTAGGGTCTCCATAAGATATCCTCTTGATCCAGGTGGTCTAATCTCACCCTCTAGAATAATAGATCTTCATACTTCCACACCCATTTTAGTGGATAACTGAATGGACGTGGATATCCTAGAGCGCATATAGATGAAAATCCTATCAACTTGGTGCATGTGATATGCTCTAGGCATAGACACTGCCGGTAATTAGCCTGCCTTGTCTCTTGACCTTGTGATAAAGAAAATGTCCAAGATCATAGTAAAGATGTTCCAGAAAAATGCTGCTGACATGCATAGATGGTCTTGTGATGCTCCTCTCTCTTTCGTATATGTGAACTAGAGCCTCCATCAGTGTTTTCCACGGCCATCTAGGAACTTCAGTACTAGTGCCTACAATAAAAATCACAATTCATTTCAAAAGTGGTGATCATTAGTAGAGTAGCGGCCTTAGCTCATCACATTGGCCCAATCTCATCTCAAGTGGTCCTCCAAGAAGCGTTATTATAAATCTTCTCTCATTTTGCATGTATGTACAATCCTCTATGATGGATTGTATCCTCAAATGGGGAACTCAAGAGATGTGTTGGCCATTCTCGGGTGATCTTCATCTAGCTAATGGTAGATGAAGGGTGATATTTGTGTCCCACCTCTCTTATAAATTCCATTGCTGGAATCATAGTATTTCATAGAAGGCATAGCCAGAATACACCAAATATATCGGTCACTAAAATCTATGCTATCCTCCTCCGATAGTGTTGTGACTATGTCTTGTAATTGATAGAATAATCACCCACGACATTGTCATGATGTAATTTAACAAAAAAAAGCATCACCTATAAGTATTCTAAAATATTAAATTTATACATCAATAGTCAAAAAGTGTGCTAAATTCTCTCTAGTGTACTTTTCTAAGGATCCTAGATAATTTATTCCCCTTTTGGGACACTTCATGAAGAAATGGGACACTTTGCAAAAATGTGGGATGCTTTACGAAAAAGTGGGACACTTTGCGAAAAAAAGGGGCACTTCACAAAAAAAATGGATTCTTTGTGAATTTTTCTTATGGGATACTAAATCTATCTATAAATTCATAAAACATAAAATAAATGTGTAAAAACAAAGCTAAGGTAGAGAAGAATCCACTCACTGAATGTTGCAGGTCTCCTTGTGCTACCTCCTCACATAGGCTATTGAGTCTCAGAGGCATGTATACTTGAATACTTGGAATTATCCTTCACTCTCCACCTAAATCAAGCTACAAGAAGGTAAAAGACAAAATGATTACAAATTATTTCTTTTTACTCTTATATATGTTCAAATTAGATCATTTGCATATCAGGGTTAAAAGAGCTTTTTCATTCAAACTAGCATACCAAGGGTTAGAGAGCTCCATTTTTTAATCTATTTTTTGTGTTGGATTCATGATTCCTCTCCCATTTTCATAATATATCTATCACTATATGGTATGGTACTTGGAAATACCCTATGATACGACTTATGCAATTCAATGTGGTTAGACAGCTACCTTGGTTCCACCTCTATAAAGCAAGCAGAATCAAGGGGGGGCATACATCTACCCTCAAATTTGATTTTTTAAAGAAGTTAGATAAGAGTATTTTTGAATGACTAACGAATTAGTTTTGCAGGATGCGATTCTAACATTGTGGTTTTGTAGATAGCTATAGTGGGGGCTTCATTCTCCCATGCTCGCAAATGAATCCATATGAGTATCCTTTTATGAAATGAAGTTATTTTTTGAATTCCTTTAGCTTGCATATGCACATAGAGTCATGTGGGTGCTAAAGTGGGGGCTAAATATAGTATAGAAAATTGTACGCCCTTCTTGGAGATAGTAAAATTTCACACTTAATTTGGCCCTATTTTAGTACCCTTGCATTCATAACCCTTAAAATCATCCTTAATAGGCCCCTAAGACCCTTTATTTTGGTTCCCAAGGCTTATTTCAGTTGAAATTTTGACAAAATCAATAAAAAAAATCAATTTTCTAACAACCCAACATTTACTCACCTAGAAAAGCTAGGGTGGGACTCATATGCCACCTTGGGCATATGAGTCCTATGTGGCCTCTTTTTAGGGTTTAAGTGGGAAATTAAGGTTTTTAATTCAAATTTTTGGTTGATGTTGGCATTTCGGATCTAATAAATGATAAATTAGATGAAGTGCCTATATAAACAAGGTTTCAAATCATTATTTCACCTAGAGAGATTGATTCAAGATCTAAGCATTCACAAGCACTCAAGAATATTTTCACAAGAGAATTATTTCACCTATATAAACAAGGCTTCAAATCATTATTTCACCTAGAGAGATTGATTCAAGATCTAAGCATTCACAAGCACTCAAGAATATTTTCACAAGAGAATTCAAGAGAAAATAGCAAGCAAATTTGAAGTCTTGGAGCAACATTATAGTGTTTTTGTAGGTCTTCAAGCTCACTTTCATTCAAGATATAGCATTGTCAAGGATTGATGATGGTTGCCTATGGTGAATCATGATGCATTCTAGGTTGGGGAAATGTAACTAGCCATTGAGCTAAGCCTAATGACTTGTTTCCTAAGTGATTCCATCCTCCATTATCACTCTACTTTCTACCTAAAGGAAGGTAGATGCATTATTATGGCTTATTAGGGTGATTAGACATCTCTCGAAGTAAGTCACCATCTCTATGTTTCATTCATGCATCTTATTCTAGCACATTAGAATAGGGTTGTATTGAATTTTAGATCCTCTAATCTTAGATGCACTTAAGATTAGGGCTTGCACTCATATTTACTTTCAAGATTTATATTTTCTATCAAGGTTTAATTACGAAACTAGGGGTTTGACTAAGGCAAACCCCCATAAGCAAATCAATACAATATTCAATTTTGTAGGATTTTTAACAAGTACAGATCTGGAAGTACAATTGGGAAGGAAGAGCAGAAATAGAAGAATAGATTCAAATCTTAATTTTTCAAAAAATAAAAATAGGACTAATACAACACTTGTGATGTATGAGTCTTGGTATAGCATTTTTTTTGGATTTCGAAGGATTTAGACTTGTCACTGTGAAGTTCAAGTTTCTTCCCATAAAACCTAAACTAGGACTAAATCACCTAGCCTAGTGTATGACTCCTAGTATGCTTTGAAAACTAGATTTTTAGGATTTCAGACCTTGTCTGAAGCATATTCAATTTTCTAGGTGCACCTTTATACTTTCTCAGTTTACTATTCTGATTTGAGTTCATTTCTAGGTCATTTACTTAAGTTTTGCATATCATTTACATTTATTGTCTTTCCAAGCCCTTTCTTGGTTGTGAACCCCCTTTTAGTCTTTAATCGCACCCTAGGACACCTTATTGCAGATCTCTATTCCTCACTCCATCCATAGATTGAGATCTCTAAGGTTTCCTTGAGTGAAACTTGTAGGAAATTGATTGTTCTATCTCCCAAAGCATAGAAATGACAATTTTATTCATTTCAATTATCTTTTCTTAAACTCATACACCTAATTAAGCTAAAATTTCATCTTAAATTCAATGGTAATGTTATACATAGTTAATTTATAGAGGTAGTAGCTTAGTTGTGAAGGTTTAACCCATAAATGTAAACCAAAGGCATCATTAATATAAAAAAATATGGACAATTTTGATTTGCATAACTTGTTTATAATTTCAAAAATTAAATAATAATAACTATACAATAGAATAATTAACAAAAGTATCAAGTTATCATAACTTTAGATGTGGTGCCTATTTGGGTAATATTTCCATATCTTCCCTTATAGTTCGGGTGTCCCTCTGCCTATGAGGGCATTGGAAATGCTATTGGTAGACTTTTGAAAGTGGATAAGGCTTTCAAGAATTTTACTCATACCTCCTTTGCTAGGATTCTATTGGGTGTTGATCTATCGAAGGCTTTACCTAATG
>VDFB02058242.1:124894190-125190452 GCA_007258455.2 Sequoia sempervirens
GATGAGAAAATGTAGATTTCATGACTTGACAACTTGTAGGTTTGGAATATATGAATGAACAAGTAGGCTTCAATCATCCTTCAACTTACTTTAGATCTATAATTTTCACACATGATAAGAGGGGAAGGGTTGTGCCATATGTCATACCCCATGTTGGTATTCCTACCTCCACAACAACAAACTATGATGAAAGAGAGTGCATCCTTGGTTGAATAGAGGCTAATTAATAAAAAAGTAATGAATCAACAACCTTGTTGTAACTCACCACTTAGATCTGGTCTCCTTGATGGACTGAAGTCACACTCATCACCTCAAGGATCACTTGTTCCTTGACTTGAATTGATTTGAATACCTACAAGTGTTAGTGTTCATAAAAAAATGCATGCAAATATGAACAAGACTTACATAACATATGACTTGTGATGCTTGAAGGATGATATGATGCAATTATCTTGATAATTATACTCTTGATTGCTCTTGAATGCTTTTAGGACACTTGATTTTCTCAATAATTATTAGGTGTGCTTCCTAAAAAATTACTAGGATTAAAAAAGTACAAATATTTTATATTTATATGTAATTCTTCTAATTTCTTGAAAATCAAATACCAATAGTCAACATTTGAAATTGGAAATTAAAATAATAAATTACTGTCAGTGACATATTTGAATTTGGAGCCAAATTAGGTGGTCTAGGGTATAGTACACCTTAGGCCAGATCCACCTTTCTCAGGGATCAATAGTGTCGAGGACAAAATATTAAATGCATAGTTTGATTTTTCATGTTTGATTTTTCAATAATATTCATAAAAATGGGCAACTAATGCATAATTAGATACAAGCATATAGGGGGGTCTAAACCTAATGTGAAGTTGTCAAAGGTGATTTTTTTTTGTGCTATAATAATATTTTATAAAATTGCATCAACTACTTTTCCTACTAATTGAAATCTACTTGAAGGATTAATAAAGTAAGACACAATTGAAGAGACATGATTCTATGTTAATATCATATTATTCTCAAAAGGACATGTCCCCTTATTTTCCCTTTAGGTGCCCCTTGCTTTCATAGATATGAGATAAATGTTATTCTTATCCTATATTAAATTTTAATATGCCATTTTTTGATTTATAAGTAGTTAATATCTAATCTTTCATTTGATTATTAATTATTTATATGGTATATATTTTATAAAGCCTATAATATTTAAAATTTATTATAACCTTATCATAGAACAATATATAAATGTTATAAGTGTATTCCCCATAATAATATTATACTATAACATTTCTCCTTTAAAATATCTCAAGAAACATATGCATAAGTTGTTAAATCCAAGATTTCATATCAACTTGAGTAACTTTCCCAATGGAAGTGAAATAATAGGAAAGGAAACCATATAAGGGCTTAAGACAAAACCATGTAATATATCCATGTTTATGAATACTCATTCTAATGCAAGCTGCAACTTACAAAGTTTATTGATTGATAAAAAACACCCAATGCTTAGACTACTATTTTATATCCCAATTAAATTTATTTAAATGAATTTCTATAATTAATAAGTTGGATTATTTAATAATAAGTAAGAAAACCCAATGAAATCACCAATTTAATAACCTATCCTAAAACACTTCCATTGAAAAGAACGAAATCTCAAATTAGTCTATCATTCCATTATTATTCATAATTGAACATGAACATCCTAAAATCCCTTACAGGCCCATCTCATTATTATAGAAGTTGAGCAACCCCACTCGCAACGAAATCATAAACCTCCTAAAAGTGACATATTCATCCCAAGTTTCTGTCAAGGCTTGAGATCCATTTGCTCTTGAAGTAAGGAATAAAGAGAAAATTGCTCAATTTTCAATGCCCAATGAAACGAGAATTCATATTTTTCTTAGCTACAGTTGGACTATTTGGAACTACTACAAAAGAGCCCATCAAACCCACGTAATCTCTTTCAAACCACTGAACAACTTCTACCCAAAAAAAAATTTGAAGAGAGTTTGTAGAAACAATTCACTACAACCAGTAACATTTGGACACTAAGAGGGTTGCTTCAGTTGTTGACTCCACATTGCGCCTGTTACTAAGAAATATTCCAAACTATTTTCTCTCCCTCTTCTCTTATGCACGCCCCTCTGGTGGTTCTCTCCATGCCTCACACTGTAATCGTTTCATTCAGACACAAGAAATCAGGCCCAAAAAGGCTATGAACTGCCCTGTTCGCCTAATCCTTCCATCTCTGCTCTTTACCCCACTCAAAAAATTCCTCCATAATTTTATCCTTTATGGATGTGCATACGCTACAGCTTGTGCTCTGTAGTAGTCATGGCAGCAGGACTCCATTCCCTTGCCATGGTGCACATACCTATCCATTGTTCTTTTCCCTTCTGCCACCCCGTGTTCTGAAAGATCATTATATTTATTTTTGTTTATTTTTCTCACCCACTCTCCAGAATGTGTGGGCATACCAAGAGCAATTGATTACAATGAAACATTTGCACCTGTAGCACGATTGGATACTATAAGGATGATTTTAGCATTAGGAGCTCAGAATAAGTGGTCAATATTTCAAATGGATGTAAAGTCAGCTTTTTTAAATGGTTATTTAGAAGAAGAAGTCTATGTGGATCAGCCACCTGGGTATGAAATTCTGGGTCAAGAAGACAAAGTTTACAAATTGAAAAAGGCACTGTATGGATTGAAGCAAGCCCCAAGAGCTTGGTACAGCAGAATAGATAGTTATCTTTTGTGAATGGATTTAATAGATGTAGCAGTGAGCCCACACTGTATACAAAAATGAATGAAGAAGGTGAAATACTGATAGTATGCTTATATGTGGATGATTTAATATTCACTGGAAATTTGTCAATTGATCTGTTCAAGGAAGACATGAAGAAAGAATTTGAAATGACAGACTTAGGTCTGATGAAGTATTTTTTGGGAATTGAAGTGAATCAAAATGAAAATGGTATTTTTATTTCACAGTCAAAATATGCAAATGACATTTTGAAGAGGTTTAATATGATTAAGTGCAAACCAGCACCAACACCTCACAGTGGCAGTCGAAACTAAGCAAGGATGATAGAGGGTCTAATGTTGATCCAACTTTGTTTAAGAGCTTGTTGGAAGTCTCATGTATCTCACAGCCACAAGGCCAGACATTATGTATGGAGTAAGTTTGATTTCTAGGTTTATGGAAACACCAAAAGACACCCATTGGAAAGCAGGGAAAAGAATTTTAAGGTATGTAAGTGGAACAAGAAATTTTGGCATTAAGTATTCAAGTTCAGATGAGTTCAAACTCATAGGATACACAGACAGTGACTGTGCTGGCAGCATTGATGATAGAAAAAGCACGTCTGGTTATGTATTTAATTTTGGGACTGAAGTTGTCTCATGGTCTTCAAAGAAGCAGCCAATAGTTTGTCTTTCATCAGCTGAAGCAGAGTATGTGGCAGCCACAAGTGCAGCATGTCAAGCAGTTTGGATGAGAAGAATTTTGAAAGAATTGCAAAATGAACAAATGGAGGCAACAAAAATTTATTGTGATAACAATTCAGCCATAGCTCTTTCGAAAAATCCAGTCTTTCATAAGAGAAGCAAGCACATTGATACCAGATATCATTTCATCAGAGAATTAATTAACAATGGTGATATATTTTTAGAATTTTGCAGATCAGAAGAACAAAGTGCAGATATTTTTACAAAGCCGCTGGGAAGAGATAATTTTATTTTTCAGAGAAATAGATTGGGCATGGTGGACAGCGCAGTTATGCTTAAGGGTGAGTGTTGGAATATTAACCCTAACTGCTGCAGTCCCCGCCAACCTTTGCCCGCTATATCGCAATCAATAAATTAGTCATTGCGATTCCGCGGGAGTCTTCGGTAATGTTTTTTGTTTTATTTCCACCGCCTGCCGTACCTCCAGCCAATGCCCGCTATATCGCAATTAATAAAATATTCATCGCGATATCACGGGAGACTCCGTAGAAGTTTTACTTTATTCTAACCGCCAAGTGTTTACCGCAGTTTACCGGGCCGTCAACTAACCGCTGCCCGCAATATCGCAATCAAGTTTTTAACCATCGCGATACCGCGGGGAACTATGGAGAAAGCCGCCACCGCCAAAGGAAATATGGGGATGCGAAATATTTAATATTTAAGTTTGAATTTTATGAAAAGGACATTGTATTAAATGTATTTTGACGGGGGAAAAATTAGTTAGGTAATTTTGAAATTTAAATTTTTTTTGGGCTTTCTCATCCGTGAATTTTCTTCACGTGACTTTTTACTTGTAGCATATATTTTGTAATTGTAATTTATTTTTAACAAGTGAATGAGAATGTGAATTTCCTCTGCCTCTGGCCTTCAGACAGTACCTCTACTGCTTTGATTAGAACTTATGTTTCTCCAATGTCTTTGTTCCTTAAATTTTCAATTGTTAAGATTTAGAGTAACGAGAGGCCACAGATGACAATCTTTTGTATTTGCAGAATGTGTTGCCACTGGAGACACAAGTGAAAAATTTCATGGACTATAAAGTACGGCTTGCAAGATTATTTGGCCATGAAACTGCCAACAGGACCGTATCTCAAGCATTGTTTACTATAAGCACAGGCACTGATGACTTCGCCAATAATTATTTCATAAGTCCTCTAACCATGAGAATGTATACCCTGGAACAATTCCAGGATATGCTTCTGAAGTCTCTAAGTGAATTTTTACAGGTAAAAGTTTTCTCTCATACAACTACAGTTTCTTATGAAATTTTCAAAAAATTTGGAAGCATAAACGTATTGTTTTGTGAACAGAATGTTTCCCGCGAGGGTGCTACTAAAGTTGCCGTTGTAGGGCTTCCTCCTTTTGGTTGCTTGCCTTCCCAAATTACTCTCCACAACGTAACAGGAAATAACTGTTTTGAGGAGTATAATGCGGTTGCGAGGTCTTTCAATACCAAGATCAAAGCTTTAATACAGAGGATAAAGCCCAATTTTCCAGCGGCTATGATTGCTTATTTGGATATATACGATAAGCTCTTCGACATCGTTAAATCTCCGACTAAGTATGGTAAGCTACAGCCTTGCTTTCCATCCAACTCAGTGACTAGTTAGAAGCTTTGTAATTCTATTTCTTAATATTGGCTACAGTGTTTTGTCAAAAGAAAACTGTTCTGATATAAATTAGTTATATACATGAAAGTAGGAAGCAACACTGAGACGAATGTTTCTTAAGGGAAAAAATAAATTAGTTGCGGCTTTTGGTAGGTTTTGAAGAGGCTAGGAGAGGTTGCTGTGGAACGGGTCTGTTGGAGACAGCAATATTGTGCAACCCGAGCAGCATAAGTTGTCCTGATCCATCCAAGTATGTATTTTGGGATAGCTTTCATCCAACAACTGAATGTTCCAAGTTCCTTGCCAACGTCTCGTTCCAGCAGACTCGGGATAATATCCTGTTGCCAACCCCGAGAAACTAATGCAAAGATAATTGAGTAGGACCTGCAGTATCTTACAATAAATTGGAAGAAAGACTCGGTAAAATAATATGTTTTGCTGACAAGTGGAAGGAATTTGTTATATTATTATTATAATATTTCAGGAAGACATTTTGTCATAATAATTGTAAGTTTCGAATCTCATGAGAAATAAATGACGTTAGATTCTAGAGTGTGAGATAGGATGACACAATTGTTTTTTAAATTATAATAATTTAAATTCATGTTTATAAAAATCATTATGTTTTCGTATGTAAGGGCTAGTATATTTCAATATATATATCATAATAGAAAAGTGGTATCTTCATGTTCTATTATTTTTTTGGGGGAAAATGGTAAAATTTTGTTTCTTTATGTAAAGTGGTGGTTAATGTACGTTCATATTTTTTAAATGAAAATGTAATGTATAGTAAAAACTCAATTATTTTTTGCTCTTCTAAATGTTGATTGAAGGTTTAATATTATACATCAATTATCTATAATCACTGCAACAATACTTTCAATTTTAAGTTGCATAATCAAACTTATTCAAGTCTAAATTTTCACTTGATCAACTATATATACCATAATAATCACTAATAGATTATTCTAAAAAATATTATTAATAAAGATATTTTGATATAATATTTATTTATTTGTAAATTAAATTAAATGTTATCAATTCTTTTAATAAAACGAAATATTTGAACTTTGATAATTTTAAAATTAACAAAATCTACCTCTAACTATCCAATGCCCTCAATGCTTCTAGTATCTCTAAATGTTTTTGGCAACCTCTACGTTAATATGAAAATGATAAGTCTGCATAATAGAACCAACATTTGATGGTACCATACAATAAAGTAGTCACATAAAAGGCGGTTAAGAATTTTGTTTCCTTCGTATTAGAAGATATTTGTCTTATTTAAAGCCCTACTAAATCAATGCTATAATCAATCCTAATTCACCCCCTTTAAAATTTTAAATAAACAATGTCAAAATATTATAGAGGACATTAAAGCTATAGATTAGTTTTTTAACCTTAGGATTAAATAGATAATATTTATTATGCATTGTTTCAATCCTTTTATAAATAAAGTGTATATGTTAATTTTACTTTTTCTTTTTTACGGTTTTTAATCATATTGTATAATTTATATATAACACTACTATCAATTGAATTAGTTTGTATGTAATTATGATCAATATATAGAGTGAAAGCATAATACTATGTTCTAATTTTTAACATTATTGAAATACAAAATCCAACACTTTTTAAGAAGTGAAAATGAAGGAAGCTATTGATTTGTATCATTTCCTTCAAAGATAGAAGAAAGAATGAAAATTAAACAAGATATAAAATAAATTGAAGCACAAATTTCATTTTTTAACTTATTGTTTAACATAACTCAAAAGGGACAAACTTTTGAATGTGCTAATAGTGCTCTAGAGCTAGAGAACATTTAAATTAGAATTGTTATTTACACTTTGAAATATATATGAATCTAATTTTTATTTATAAATTAGAAATTAAATCATAAGTATGAATAAGTTAGAATTGTAAATGTAAGAATAAATATTGGAAACTTGGGATAAATGGTTTGGGTAGATGGGTTTTCAATGTTGTTGATTAAATTATGAAATAAATTCTTGATATTTATAAATAATAGAAACGATAAATTATTGTTTAAAGAACTAATAAATTGTACTATTTTGATTTTATTTCTTGAACAATATTGTATGTGTTATTTATTGTTTTAGATAAAAGAAAAAAGTTTGAATATTATTAATAGTACAATAGTTGTAAAAAATACATATATATAGAATACAAGCTTACAAAAAATTACAAATTATAGGGATGATCAGGGGGGAAAAATAAAAGACAATGCTCTGTATTCTAGATGCTCAACATGTTGAGGCCAAATCAATAGTGTTATTGATTTTTGGACATGCTATTTATAATTATTTTATTTTCAATTGATGCTTTTTATAATGATCATATTTTTATATAAATTTTATAAAATAAAGATATTGTGGTCAACAATTATTTTCTACAAAGATTATTATAGGTTAGAATATGAGAATTTGTTAAAGGTATAATATTATTATATGAAATAATTCTCTTATTTCATTTAAGGTTGACCCAACAAATTTTATTATCTTCAATGGTTAGAAATCATTTTGATGTCTAATCATTAGATTATTTACATGTTAAATATGAGAGGAAAAGTAATCATTATTTTCTCACTTGTAAATCTAAGTTTTTACTCTATTAATTTTTGTATATTTTTTATTAAGAAAGCAGGGTTAAATTGACTTGACCCAAACCACATTGTGAAATAGGCTTCACCCCCAGCAAATCAAACGAAAAAAATATAAAAAATAAAGAACAAGCTTTCCAACCAATAGAACAGGCTTATAGGCCACTCATAGAGCTAGAAAAAGACAACATCCCAACAACAACAAAGTAGCCAACATGATAGAACAATAATGACCTATAGGCCACCAATAGAATAGTTCAAGCACTTGAGCTTGAACCCAACAATTTTTCCCTCGAAAGGCTTGTCAATTGAGATAGAGCACAAAAATGTTGATAGAGGAGCAAGAAATCCCATTCACTAGTTAGTGATATCATCTCATGGAATCTTGAAATGAGAGTGTTTTTGGGGGGAAGGTCTACTTCTGCTTCCAGAGGGCTAAATTGCAACTATCTCCTCCCACCCAAGGTGGACCCACCATCTATTAGCCCCAACCCCACCATCCTAGGCCGGTATGGATGGCTCGTCTTAGGAGTACACCTCTTCCTATGTTGCACCTTAGTCTAAGAGGAAGTAAAAAAAAGTTTTGAAAATTTTTGACAAGAAGGGGGAGAATCCCCTTCAGAAAAGAAAATAGGTGGAGCAACAAGAAAAATAGGTAGAACATCCAAACCCAAAATAGGAGTAGCCAGAACCATGGAAGAGACTACATTATCTAGAATGGGAACAATGGGAGCCTTAGGGGAGGCAACACAAACAACAACAAGAACAACTTTGTGCAAAACCTGAGAAGCAATGTCCATAGGAGTGGTAACATTATCAACAACAGTTAATTTCTTCTGAGTAGGAGGAGAAGGAGGATCAAAATCCTCACTATTAGAAGAAGAGGAATCATCTAGGTACACTATTATATGGTCCTTTATGGCATTCTTCCACCAAGTAGAAGAAGAAGTAAGATGAGAGCTATGAGAGTAGTCATGATCCAAGTGCCTAGTAGAAAAATAGCATCTGCAACAAAATGTGATACCTTTATAATCCATGAGCTGAGACCAAGACTAGTACTTCACTTGGAGCACAACTTCTCCAAGTAGTGCATGAGAAAGATGAATCTCCACCAAAATTTGAGCATAGGAGGTCCACGCATAATTCAAGGAAGCCTCATTCACTTTCAAAAATCTACCAAGAGTATTACCTATGCCCTAAAGAGCAGAAGAGCCCAAAAATTGCAAGGGAAGATAAGGAAATCTAACCCAAACAAGCATAATATCAACGGGTTGCTTTAGAGAATTGAAGAAGGGAATCCATGGCCTAAAAGATAGGAGATGAGAATTACAAAACCATAGACCTTGATATATAATAGATTGCATATCCTTAGAAGAAGAAAATCCAACAACAAAAAACCTATAGCAGAAGGATAAATCTCAATCTTACCTCCCACCAAGGGTTTCCAGTGCTTCATTATCCATACATTCATATTCATGAGAGAAGGCCATAGATGGCATAATTTGTAGATTAAAATTATTTTGGAGAAATGATCAATGCTCTCAAAAACCTCCTACCCGAAGGAGATAATTTTTGTATGTTAAATCTTATTTACTTTAATATTTGATCTTGTTTCAATTTAATACTTGATACTTTTGTTTTTTATTAGATAAGAGGGGAAGGTCCCTTATCCCTTACAAAATGAAAAATAGAGCCAAATATCCCAACAAAACAAATAGGCCAAACACAACAAACTAGAGAGAAACAACAAGACAAGAACTGCAAAATGAACTAGTAGAAAAGAAGGAGCTACTAGCAAAAGACCAATCAAATAGAACATACAACAAGAAACTATTCAAGACATAGATCTTGAACCTAGCAAAGCCTTTGAGGGCATGTTAAATGAAATCGTGACCTTCTTAGAAGAATGTTTCTTCTTTCTATGAACTATTTTCCAAGGAGAATTAGAAATTGAAATTGAGAAATTATGATTAGAAGGGGTAGACTCCCCTCTGGAGTAGTAGACAAGAGGAACAACTGATACTTCAGGTAGAGCAATTAAAACCAAGCTTGAAGCATCAAGATTTACAATAGAATTTTCCAATACAGGGGCCTCACAGGAGGTAGTACAAACAACATTACTTTATAGCCATATCCAAAGATCGCACAACAATATCCACATGAGGAGCAACAACCACCACAACCAAATAAGGTGGAACATAATGAACTTGCACTGAAGGAGTAACAACCACCTTAACACTCTTATTACACCTCTTATTACACCTCACAATAGGAGAAGGAGGCCTAGAATAATCATCAAAAGAATCAAAGTCGACAGTAGGGAAAATTTTTAAATGTTCACAGAGTGAATTCTTCCACCATGTAGAGGAAGAAATAGGGCAAGAGACTCTAAAAAAGTCACGAGTGAAGTGACCAACAACAAAAAAAGATTTGCAGTGAAAAGGAAGACCCTCATAATCCACAAGTTGAGACCAAGACCAACCATTAATCTACAACACAACCTCATTAGGTAAAGCCTTCGATAGATCAACACCCAATAGAATCCTAGCAAAGGAGGTATGAGTAAAATTCTTGAAAGCCTTATCCACTTTCAAAAGTCTACCAATAGCATTTCCAATGCCCTCATAGGCAGAGGGACACCCGAACTATAAGGGAAGATATGGAAATATTACCCAAATAGGCACCACATCTAAAGTTATGATAACTTGATACTTTTGTTAATTATTCTATTGTATAGTTATTATTATTTAATTTTTGAAATTATAAACAAGTTATGCAAATCAAAATTGTCCATATTTTTTTATATTAATGATGCCTTTGGTTTACATTTATGGGTTAAACCTTCACAACTAAGCTACTACCTCTATAAATTAACTATGTATAACATTACCATTGAATTTAAGATGAAATTTTAGCTTAATTAGGTGTATGAGTTTAAGAAAAGATAATTGAAATGAATAAAATTGTCATTTCTATGCTTTGGGAGATAGAACAATCAATTTCCTACAAGTTTCACTCAAGGAAACCTTAGAGATCTCAATCTATGGATGGAGTGAGGAATAGAGATCTGCAATAAGGTGTCCTAGGGTGCGATTAAAGACTAAAAGGGGGTTCACAACCAAGAAAGGGCTTGGAAAGACAATAAATGTAAATGATATGCAAAACTTAAGTAAATGACCTAGAAATGAACTCAAATCAGAATAGTAAACTGAGAAAGTATAAAGGTGCACCTAGAAAATTGAATATGCTTCAGACAAGGTCTGAAATCCTAAAAATCTAGTTTTCAAAGCATACTAGGAGTCATACACTAGGCTAGGTGATTTAGTCCTAGTTTAGGTTTTATGGGAAGAAACTTGAACTTCACAGTGACAAGTCTAAATCCTTCGAAATCCAAAAAAAATGCTATACCAAGACTCATACATCACAAGTGTTGTATTAGTCCTATTTTTATTTTTTGAAAAATTAAGATTTGAATCTATTCTTCTATTTCTGCTCTTCCTTCCCAATTGTACTTCCAGATCTGTACTTGTTAAAAATCCTACAAAATTGAATATTGTATTGATTTGCTTATGGGGGTTTGCCTTAGTCAAACCCCTAGTTTCGTAATTAAACCTTGATAGAAAATATAAATCTTGAAAGTAAATATGAGTGCAAGCCCTAATCTTAAGTGCATCTAAGATTAGAGGATCTAAAATTCAATACAACCCTATTCTAATGTGCTAGAATAAGATGCATGAATGAAACATAGAGATGGTGACTTACTTCGAGAGATGTCTAATCACCCTAATAAGCCATAATAATGCATCTACCTTCCTTTAGGTAGAAAGTAGAGTGATAATGGAGGATGGAATCACTTAGGAAACAAGTCATTAGGCTTAGCTCAATGGCTAGTTACATTTCCCCAACCTAGAATGCATCATGATTCACCATAGGCAACCATCATCAATCCTTGACAATGCTATATCTTGAATGAAAGTGAGCTTGAAGACCTACAAAAACACTATAATGTTGCTCCAAGACTTCAAATTTGCTTGCTATTTTCTCTTGAATTCTCTTGTGAAAATATTCTTGAGTGCTTGTGAATGCTTAGATCTTGAATCAATCTCTCTAGGTGAAATAATGATTTGAAGCCTTGTTTATATAGGTGAAATAATTCTCTTGTGAAAATATTCTTGAGTGCTTGTGAATGCTTAGATCTTGAATCAATCTCTCTAGGTGAAATAATGATTTGAAACCTTGTTTATATAGGCACTTCATCTAATTTATCATTTATTAGATCCGAAATGCCAACATCAACCAAAAATTTGAATTAAAAACCTTAATTTCCCACTTAAACCCTAAAAAGAGGCCACATAGGACTCATATGCCCAAGGTGGCATATGAGTCCCACCCTAGCTTTTCTAGGTGAGTAAATGTTGGGTTGTTAGAAAATTGATTTTTTTTATTGATTTTGTCAAAATTTCAACTGAAATAAGCCTTGGGAACCAAAATAAAGGGTCTTAGGGGCCTATTAAGGATGATTTTAAGGGTTATGAATGCAAGGGTACTAAAATAGGGCCAAATTAAGTGTGAAATTTTACTATCTCCAAGAAGGGCGTACAATTTTCTATACTATATTTAGCCCCCACTTTAGCACCCACATGACTCTATGTGCATATGCAAGCTAAAGGAATTCAAAAAATAACTTCATTTCATAAAAGGATACTCATATGGATTCATTTGCGAGCATGGGAGAATGAAGCCCCCACTATAGCTATCTACAAAACCACAATGTTAGAATCGCATCCTGCAAAACTAATTCGTTAGTCATTCAAAAATACTCTTATCTAACTTCTTTAAAAAATCAAATTTGAGGGTAGATGTATGCCCCCCCTTGATTCTGCTTGCTTTATAGAGGTGGAACCAAGGTAGCTGTCTAACCACATTGAATTGCATAAGTCGTATCATAGGGTATTTCCAAGTACCATACCATATAGTGATAGATATATTATGAAAATGGGAGAGGAATCATGAATCCAACACAAAAAATAGATTAAAAAATGGAGCTCTCTAACCCTTGGTATGCTAGTTTGAATGAAAAAGCTCTTTTAACCCTGATATGCAAATGATCTAATTTGAACATATATAAGAGTAAAAAGAAATAATTTGTAATCATTTTGTCTTTTACCTTCTTGTAGCTTGATTTAGGTGGAGAGTGAAGGATAATTCCAAGTATTCAAGTATACATGCCTCTGAGACTCAATAGCCTATGTGAGGAGGTAGCACAAGGAGACCTGCAACATTCAGTGAGTGGATTCTTCTCTACCTTAGCTTTGTTTTTACACATTTATTTTATGTTTTATGAATTTATAGATAGATTTAGTATCCCATAAGAAAAATTCACAAAGAATCCATTTTTTTTGTGAAGTGCCCCTTTTTTTCGCAAAGTGTCCCACTTTTTCGTAAAGCATCCCACATTTTTGCAAAGTGTCCCATTTCTTCATGAAGTGTCCCAAAAGGGGAATAAATTATCTAGGATCCTTAGAAAAGTACACTAGAGAGAATTTAGCACACTTTTTGACTATTGATGTATAAATTTAATATTTTAGAATACTTATAGGTGATGCTTTTTCTTTTTTTGTTAAATTCCTCCTCGATCATGACAATGTTTCAGTGGCAGATTATTCTATCAATTACAAGACATAGTCACAACTCTATCAGAGGAGGATACATAGATTTTATAGGTGACTGGGATATATTTGGTGTATCTCATGCCTTCTATGAAATACTATGATGCCATGCTAATGGCATTATCAGAGAGGTGGGACACAAATACCTCCATCTTTCATCTACCGATTGGCTAGATGAAGATCACTCTGGAGGATGCACAACACATCCTTTAAGTTCCCATTTGAGGTGAGACAATCCATTTCATAGAGGATTGTACATACATGCAAATGAGAGAAGATTTATAATACTGCCTTGGAGGACTAGCTTGAGATGAGATTGTGGGGTCACGTATTGAGCTACAGTCGCTACTCTACGAATGATCACCACTTTTGAAATGGATTATGATTTTTATTGTAGCACTAGTACTAGTCCTAGATGGCCAGGGAAAACACCTGGATGGAGGCCTAGTTCACATGATACGAGAGATAGAGCATCACAAGACCATCTATGCATGGGTCATAGCATGCTTGAACATCTTTACTATGATCTTGGATGATTTTCTTATCACAAGGTCAAGAGCATGGTGCATTGTACACTACTGCAGGTCTGGTGCCTAGAGCATATCACATGCACCAGGACGATAGGATTTTCATCTATATGCGCTCTAGGATATCCACGTCCATTCAGTTATCCACTAAAATGGGTGTGGAAGTATGAAGATCTATTATTCTAGAGGGTGAGATTAGACCACCTGGATCAAGAGGATATCTTATGGAGACCCTACTAGTTGATACATTGGTGTCCAGATGAGGCCTAGTAGTTGAGGAGGAT
This sequence comes from Sequoia sempervirens, assembly GCA_007258455.2. Taxonomy (NCBI): domain Eukaryota; kingdom Viridiplantae; phylum Streptophyta; class Pinopsida; order Cupressales; family Cupressaceae; genus Sequoia; species Sequoia sempervirens. The sequence goes on from VDFB02058242.1 coordinate 124,908,413, forward strand.
GCATAGGGATAGGTTTTTACTAGGGAGGCATGACTACGTAGTAAGACCATTCTACTATGATCATGTCATGAGATAGTTTGGACAAGTATAGGTGACACCAGTAGCCTGACCATTTTATAGGTGATCAGTGCAGAGTGCCCGAAGGCCAAGAGATACGACATGACTCACAGTCAATGATGTCATCTCTAATGACTTAGATGACTCAGATCTCGATGTGTCCCCAGTCTTTGATGCTGATGATGTTGATGCTATAGACGCATATGTGGAGTGGTGGGCTGGAATGCAACTAGCTCCAGTATTTCCTATGGATTAGCCTATAAGCTTTGCGGGGCTTCTTCTAGATCATAGGGATGAGGAGGAGGAGATAGGTGAGGAGAAAAGGGTCAGGGTTGTGGATCTATTTGTTGATGAGGTAGATGAGGAGGAAAACTAAAACTATGAGGAGGAGGAGGATGAGGAGGAGGGGGAGGAGGAGGAGGAGGAGGAGGATGAGGGCCAACTGATAAGTGAGGGTAATGACACAACAAATGAGGGTCCAGTTTCCCATGAGTGGAGAGATTTATCTCCCACTCATGTCATGAGATCAAAGTCAACAGCCATAACACACCCTAGCACTTATGAGCATGGAGAGGCTAGCACATCTTCTATTCCTCCTATGCAGGATGAGGCTATTTTTACATAGCCGGTTGGAGATCTAGGTGATGACATTATTTATGACTATGCTTATGCTTTCATGATTATGTTTTTGATTTATATATATATATATATCATGATGTGTACTGATTAGCCTTATGATTTATATCTTGTAGGGTTTGTGAGAGATTTGTAGGATCTCTACCAATGAGCGATCATAGAGATAGTACCTCCTTCACTCACAGATGGGGCTATCAGCACAAACTACTTGCCTACACCTATTGTGGAGTAGCATCTAGAGTTGTTTGAGCCTTTTGTGAGGCTGAGAGGGGCATATGAGGGTGCTGCTAGATGTGCTAATCAAGCTAAGGGTGATCTGTTAGAACTACAAGTTACCTATGAGGAGATTTAGTCATATCAAGATTCAAAAAAGGTCGAGAGACTTCATGCAAATCTTTCCAAGATATAGGTGGATAGAGACTGCATAGATCGAGAGTGCCTAGAGGTCATTGGATGGGAAGCTATGACTGTTGGACAAGCAGGGTGCCTACAATATACATTGGATTCTCTTGTTAGTTCATGATCACATACTTCTGTCTCTCGACGAAGGTGATCACTAGGTTTTGAGGGATCTAGAAGCCATAGGCCACACTAGCATTGTATATTTTATGGCATATACTAAAATTTTATGATATATATATATATATGATGTTTTATGTTTGCTTGTTTATGCTTATGTTTTTAAGTTAGATGACAATGTGATTTATCAAATAATATTTATATAAATGTCTCCATGATCTAATATGTTTTATGTGATATAATTAAAACCATGCTAGTTTCTTTTAGATGCAACATTATGATTAAGTATGTTATGCTAAATTAAATGCACCTATGATCTAATTAAAGAACATTAAATGCATATAAGGATTTAATCTAACACAACATACAAGATTAACTTGAATAGTATGACACCTAAAGTAACCACCTAAAATTAATTTAAATATTTAATTTAGTATTCCAGACACACAAATTATTTTTTGTCAAGAATGAAGCAATACGAGAGAACATAGAATGCCATCTACTAACTCTAAGACCACTTCTTTATCATTCATACTATTCAAGAAGATTAAACATAGTACTAGCATAAATGTGGCATTAATAGGTTCTTTAAGAGGTGTACCATCCATTTTTGTTAATGTGTATGCTCCAGACCCATAATTTTCATCAATTATGTATGGTTTTAACCAATTAGGGCTGAAATTTCCTTTTTCAGTTGGGGCAGCATTGACGTTATGTTAATTCTCAAATAACACCAAATCACCTTTAGTAAATGCATGAGGGATGAAATGATCATTTTAACTATGTTGCAACTTTCTAGAATAAGCTTGGAGATGCTCAAGAGTGTTAATGCATTGCTCATCAAGCATTTCAAGTTGATGCAATCATTTTTCTTATAATGATTGTCATCAATAAGTCCTCGAAGAGTGATTCTTAATGAAGGAATCTCTAACTCCAAGGGTATTATTGCCTTGGTACCATAGACAAGGTGAAAAGGAGTGTTCCCAATTGATGTTCTAATACTAGTATGATAGGCCCATAACACATGTTAACCACATGTGCCAATCCTTATTATGTTTTTTTACTATTTTCCTTAAGATTTATTCAAGAGTCTTATTAGTTGATTCAGCTTGACTATTAGATTGCGGGTAGTAGGGTGTTGAAAAACAATGTTGTATGTTAAACATTTCTAAGAACTTCTTCACGTCATTTTTTCTTAAATGGTGTCCCATTGTCCAAAACTAATGTAGAAGGAGGTCCAAAGTGAGCAATAATATGTTCCAATATGAAATGACATATTACATCAACACATGTTGAATGAAGGGGAATGGATTCTATCCATTTCATAAAATAATTTGTTGTGGTAATTATGAAGGTATGTCCGATGGAAGAAGGAGGTGAAATTTTTCCACTAAGATCCAGACCCCACACTGAGAATGGCCAAAGAGGAGCTTGGTCACGAAGATCAGAATTGGGAGCGTGAATCAAATTTCTATGTTCTTGACACTTGTGAAATTTCTTAACGTATTCAAAGCAATCTTGTTCTATATGCCTCCAATAATACCCTATGCGGATTAGCTTTTGAACTAATGATATTCCTCCAAAATGGCCTCCAAAAGCACCTACATGACCTTCCTTAAGTGCTATGGGAATTTCAGAGTGTTTAAGGCATCCAAGTAAAAGAACATCAAAGGACCTTCGATACAACATGCCATCAAGGATTATATATCTAGACATGAGTTTTCGAAGGTGATCTTCAGTATTCTTAGTTGTCAGCTTAGGAAAGTTACCTTATTTAAATAATTAAATATCAGTGTATACCATTCACTGGAGCTTTCTGTGGTGGTTGATAACACTTCTTTGATCATATTTTCTATTAATTGTTTCATAATTGTATGGACAATAAATGTGAACTCTTTTGAAGGATCTTGAGGAGATACAAGGGAAGACACACATCCCATTACATCCACATGCCAATTATCTTTTTCATGGGATGTTACCAATGGTATATGAATCAAAGGTGTTTAATAGAGTCATCATGAGATCCTTATATCCTGATAATTTGTCATGATTTGCTTGATACGTTTCATTTATTTTCTTAATAAATAATTGCGAATCATCAAATATCTTAATGTCTCGGGCTCCCAGAGTTAAAGCGTTGCATAATCCAACAATTAACAATTCATACTCTATTATGTTGTTTGTGCATAATAAGTTTAAATGATAGGACAAAGGAATATCCTTTCCTGTAGGAAAGACTATTATAATGCTTATGCCAAAACTTGTTCTACACTTAGATCTGTCAAAGTATAACTCACATGTACTAGTTTCAATCGTCAACACATTATCATTAAGGAATGAATCATTATTAGGTAATGCTAGAGGAGGAGGAGTGTCAACTAATTGGTTGGTTAAGGCTTGTCCTTTAATTTCCTTTTGTGAGACAAAATTAAGGTCAAACTCAGTTAACACCATAACCCACTTAGCTAAAGGTCCTGATAAATTTGTCTTAGTGAAAATATGTTTTAAAGGATCAAATTTTTTCATCACATGTATTTTTTCATTTAGTAAGTAATGTCTCAATTTACTAGTAACGAATACAAGAGACAAAAATTGTTTTTCTATTGTTGTGTATCGTGTTTCAAAATCAATCAAAGTTTGATGGATGTAATAAACATGATGTCTTTCCCATTTTCATCTCGTTGAGCCAACAATGCTGCAAGAGCACGGGCTGATGTTGATGTATACAAGATGAACAATTTTTCATGCATAGCAGGTTGCAAAATGGGTGGAGTAGTAGGATAATCTTTCAAACTCTCAAAAGCCTATTTACAATCCTTATTCTAATTAAAATGAACCTCTTTCCTAAGAAGATGCATAAAAGGTAATGTTTAGTTCGCTAGGGATGATACAAAATGATGGATAGCCTAAATTCTTCCTTGTAAAGTGCACAATTGTGAAATGTTTCTAGGAGGTGGCATGTTGTAGTATCAATTTTCTCCATGTACGCCTTAATGCCTCTATGAGATACGATAAAACCTAAAAGTTTTTCACTATCTACACCAAAGACACACTTTTTCAGATTCAATCTCATGTTGTATTTTCGCATTCTCTCAAAGATTTTTTGAAGGATATTCACATTGTCTTGTCAAGTTAAAGATTTAGCAAGAATTTAATCAACATAATATTCCAAAATTTTACGTATGTTATCATGAAATATCAATGTCATAGTTCATTGATATGTTACACCTGTGTTCTTCAGCACAAGAGGCATGACTTCCCAACAAAATGTTCCCCAAACTATAGTAAATTTTGTTTAGTATTGATCTTGAGGGTTGAAAAAGATTTGATTATATCTACAAAATCCATCCATGAATGACAACAAAGAATGTCCCATAGTTGATTCCACTATAAAGTCAATATTAGGAAGGGGGAAATCATCTTTTAAAGATGCTTTATTTAAATCATGAAAGTCCGTACAAATCCTAGTATAATTATCAAGTTTTGTGACTCTAACAATGTTCGAGATCCAAGGTGAATAATAAATAGGTCGTATAAAACCAGCTTCAAGGAGTTTCTCAATCTTGGCCTTGACCAATAAGGCTATCTTAGGATTCATCTTTCATATCTTTTGTCTAACTAGTTTAGCATTTTTAGCAAGGACTATCTTGTGTGTCACTATCTTAGCATCAATTCCCTACATATCCAAATAAGTCCAAGAAAAAAGGTTTTGGAAAGTCATGAAGAAAAGTTGCATGGTATTCTTGTTCATCTTCATCAAGGAACTTTCCTATCTTAATCACTTTCACCTGATTGTTAATATCCATTGGTATGTCAATTGTATCCCCCAAAGGAAGTGCACTTTGTTTTGGGAATTTAGAGTTGTATTCTTCGTTGTCTTTATCAAACTCCTCACATTCCTTTTCTCTATCTTCTTGCTTAGCACTAGCCATAGCACATGTAACTTGTTTCTTTTTAGGAGTAAATGGTTTATCATAAACTCCTAACATTTATTTCAAGGCTTCATCATCTTCAAAGTATTCCAATGATTCTTCGTAAATTGTATCAATCAATTTAGGATGCTTCAAGGCGAGAGTTATTTTACCATTACACATGATGGTGTTTATGTTTAACAAGGGTCTTTTCATTAATTGTGTTATCCTAGGAGGACAATATCCCAAACCACTTTTTGTTTCTTGTGTGCTAGGCTCTATAGGAACATGGATGCCTTGTTCTTTCCTTCCACGTCCTTTTCCACTATAGCCAAGTTGTTTCATAAGCTCATAACCTCTTCCATAAAGTTTCTCCATTTCTTTTGGGTTTGGTGGTTGTTGATAATCTATGTCATCAAAGATTGTTGTATAGCTTGTGTCTTCATCTAGAGTAGATGAGGTAGATGCTTGTGAGTTTTCTTCTGAATTCTACATTGACATTACCATTGGTTGATTTTGTTTTTCAATTTCTTTTGTTGTAATTTTGTATTCTCCTATAAATGTTGGTGTGAAGTCTAAAGAACCCCAATAATCTTTTAATAACTTCGTCACTGTTTCTATCTCATGTTTATCTTCTTTCCTAGGTTCTATGCTCGAAGTTGGAATTAATGTGTTTAGAGGATTTGTCATTCCTTTTTAAACTTGTAAGCAACTTTCAGGCTCGGGGTCTATTTCAACTTGGTATAATTTATTGTTATAGACATACTTCATGATATGATGAAGAGTTGAAGGCATAACATGCATCTTATGAATCCAAGGTCTTCCTAAAAGGAGACTGTATGAAAGATCATGAGGCATAACATGAATAGGAGTTTGTAAGGTATCCTTTCCAATTGTAATAGGCAAAGTAATCACAACAAGCAGTTGCTTTCCTACATTGTCAAATCCTTGAATCGATAAGGAATTAGGTTCAATTCTTGATTTATCCACACCAAGTCTATCCAAAACGTTCACACTACACACATTAAGAGTGGAGCTATTATCAACATGGGTTCTTCTTATTCCTATCCTATTGAATATAGCTATTATCATGAAGGCATCATTTTTCTTTCTCATCTCTAAGGGAGGTATCTCATGGTTATGAAAAGTAATGTCTATGTTAACCATATTCATTCCTTGAATTAGAGTTGCTACATCATTTACATTTGTATTAGAGGGAATCACAACTTGTTGTAATGTTGTTTGAAGCATAGTATGATAGGTGAATTTTGAATTAGGTCCCATAGGGATATCTTTGTAGGAGTATTCTTAAGTTGCTCAATAAGATTGTACTCCTTCCCATTATGCGAAGGAAAACAAGGAGCACTAGGCAAGATGGGTTGAGGAAAAGGTAAGGATGTTGAAGTTGTTTGTCTTGGTTGTGGATTGTTTCTAGTGTTATATGTATGAGCAATTATATTATAACTTGATTGCTATGAAACAAAATTATTAGGTGATTCCAAGGTGAAAACAGTTTTTTTTGAGCTTTAGGTTTGTGTGAAGGTGGGTAAAGGATGAGTTGAGGTTGAATAACATTAACTTCTCTTTATTTCAGTTTGTTGTAACAATCCTTAGTGGATGAAACTTGTGAGATGAATTCCTCAAGGGATTCATCTAACATGTTAAAGTCATCACTACTAAAAGCTTGAGGGTTAGGTTAACTTGGAAAAAGAGATTTGACATACTCAAATAACTATGCTTTATCGAAGTGGTGCATTGGTTTATAGGTTCTTTTGGTTTTGTTTTCTAATGAAATAAAAATGTAATCTAATATAATTGAACTATGAAAAAATGATAGTGATCCATATATTTTGTGATTAGGGATGCTATGTCTCTTTTGCTCAATTAGGGTCCTTCGCCTAATGGAAAGAGATAGATCCAACACCCAAAATCTAGGTTGTTCACTCAAACTAATGCAAGGAAAATGTAAATATACCTAAATGCAATGATCTAAGTGCAATAAAATAATAAAATTGATTGATTATTAATGTAAAATCAATGAAATGTAGATTGTTTGAAAACACATTATGATATGCGAAAAACACCTAGAAATGAATGCAAATTGCAATATAAATGAATACAATTTAAAATGTGCACCTACGATATTGAAGGAGGCTAGAAATGACATTTGAAATGCTGTTGATGCTGTAAATTTAGCCTATGGGACTCATTCGCCATTCTGGGTGAATTAGTCCTAGTTCTATGAAATTGACCCAGAACCCGTTTCAGACAAAAGGGTATCCAGAAATGTAGAAAACCCTATTCAAGCATGTAAATGGGACTCATTTTCCACTAATGGATAATGATTCCACTTTTGAATTTTTGAATTTCCAAAAGAGGAAACATGAGCTCTGAGTCTGTACTTTGGCTTTCTATAGGTGTCTGCTTCCAAAACTCTGATTTTTGGGTTTGAAAGTGAGTTTTGATGGATATTTTTCCTTCGAAAATGAAGAGAAGACTTAAAAAACTTTTCAAATTTATTCTTAATAACTTCCAAGCCTTGAAGATTCCTAAATCTACAAACACACAAGGGAAGGAGAAATGTTGGATGCTAGGGCATGGGGGTTTTCCTTGGTCAAACCCCTTTTAGGTAATTAAACCAAAATGGAGAAAGAATGTAATGAAGAATGAAATAATGGAGTTATTACCTTTCCATGAAGATCAATCTTGAATTTCTGTAGCAATGGAGGAAGATTCTACCCTTGAATGTCTTTGGTAGCTTTCGTAATGACTTGCAATATTGAAACCCTAGCTTGCTTGACTTAAGAGAGAATATAGATGATGAATGAGATGTAAAATGAGTTGAGAGATGAATTGGGGGGTTGAAATGGATGGAAAAACATTTGTTTAAACACACTTATGTCCTAATTACCCAATAATACCTCATCACAGGCCGACATAAGTTTAGACACTCAAATTTGTCCTCATAATCGTCACAATATTTGTCTATGGATTAAATAGATATTACTATTTACTTAATCAATTCATTCAATACTTTCTTCTATTCATGCATGCCATGAAATCATTAAATCATCTCATGCTTGTTCTCTATCCATTTACATAAATTATCACATCCGTCCCATAGTCATTCACTAACCATTTATATAAACGATCATTCCCATTCATTTCCATTCATAATATGTTTCATAAATATTCATGTCCTGGATTGCATTATCGTTTATGTCCATTTCCATAATAAAGCATAATTTTTTATTATCATCCATATCATTTTCATAATCAATTTGAATGGTCATCAACTATCATTTCATAATAAACTAAATTATCATTTAATCACTTCGTCATATTGCATTTCATTAAACCTTCAAACCATTAAAATATTAAATAATTGTTCATCCAATCATTATCATTCATAATGCATTTTTGCATAAATCATGAGCATTCATATATCGTTCACATCTATTCATGACATAAATAATTCTAGGCAATCATTTGCATTGCATAAACAATTTGCTTCAATAGGTTCATATTTCACTAAATAATTAAATCATTAATATCAAATCATAATAATCCATATTCTGTTAAATCCATATTAAATCATTTTAATGCACATTTAAATCGATTTAATTATTTTTCATTATAAATAATCCCTTCACCATGCATTTGTCTCTCCTCTTTTATTATTTTCACTCACATGCATTTTATTTAATCAAGGACTGTGGGATAAATTTGCATTTTCAGCTAAAATATTTAATCCCACATTTCCCTCTCAAACACCTCTCCATCCTCAAAGATGCCTATTTAAATGGGATTCCTCTCTCATTCCCCCCCCCCATGAATTTGCATATTCATATCATCTCTTATCTTGGACTGCATTTTCCCATTCACCATAGCCTCTTTATTGCATTTTGTGCTCACAAAATCTAAGAGAAAATGCATAAAAAAAGATCTTGGTGATAGGGAGACAATGGAGAGTGATTTCATTTAAAATAATTTCCATAGTTTAGAAGTTGTTTTCTGGTTTTGTTTTTAATTTGAATGGATCCATTGTAGTGAGTATGAAATGGCGATTCTTATTCCATAGAATCGTCCATTTTTCAGCTCTCACATTTTTGTGAACCTAACGTAAACTTTCTGTTATCTTGCAAATAATCAGTTTATGTTATCATCCATTTTTGCATAAATCCGATAGGTTAATATGGGAGATGAGTATTGTTTTCCATGATAAATATTGTTAAACAGTTTGCATGTTTATTGATTATGATTTAAAATGTCATTATTTATCTAGTGCCACTTTGCATTTGCATGATCTTGTCAGGGGCAGCTAAATGGAATATCATTCTAAATTTGTTATTTTTGATTTTTTTTAATTCTGTGGCAATGCCATTTCTGTGGGTTTTTAGAACAGTTTATGATTCATTAAAAAGGATTTAGAGACTTTTGAGAAAATACTATTCCAAGGTTTCATTACCTAAGCGGGTGCGTCCTTTCCATATATTTTTTCTCTTTCACATTACCAACCCAAATCCATGTTTAAGTCTGCCTCTCAGCCTTGCAATATTTATCTGTCATGACACCTCCCTTCTTTTTGTATTATATATAAGGGGGTCACAAAAACATAACTAGTTACATTGAAATGTACAAAAATAAGAGGCCAAGCCTCACATCAAGAGTATCAGGAAATCTACATATCAGATAGTCCTATACATAGATACAAGAAGGAAACCAAAAGACTACTGTAAGATATCATCATGGGTGTCAACCCAAGCAGTCCACCCCATAGATCCCTCCATCCACACAATGCTTTTATTCTCCTAGATTTGTGCAAGCATAAGGATTTGGTTCTTTTTGGAGTTTTTGTTTTTCTTAACCTCCTGGTTAAGCTTCTTGCAAGTCCTCTCGAACATCTACAGGTTATCCATATTCTCCCTCCATTCATATCCATCCTTCATCTCAAAGACAAGGAAAGTGGCATATCCCGTCTTCAGGAACCTTTTGAGCTTTTCCTTATCAATCAACATAGTAGTATGAACCTACAAGAAGATTTTAAAATATGTGATTTTTTGAAAAGACTCAGTAAGAACTCTGGGGTTGTTTTGATACCTTTCCTCATTTCTACATTTCCAAATTTGCCATAAAATATTAGAAGAGAGAATGTTCCAAAATAGATTAGTATCTTTTTTTAGCCCATCAATATGCCTAGTAATAATTTCAAGAATATTAATATTCATAGGATAAGGGATACCAAAAATATGCCAAATTTCCTTGGCAAAAATATAGTCAAAGAGAATGTGTCTACCAGACTTAGGTAGTCTGCACAAGTTATAGTAATCAGCCGTAGAGTTATCTTTTCTAATTGGGAGTCTGTCAAGAACCAACAACCATTTAAAACATTTTATCTTAGGCTCAATAGGGCCTTTCCACAATATATCAAAATATTTCTTCCAAGAGCAGATGTCAAGGGTGGAGCGCCAAATAAAATTGACATGGTCAATGATGGCATCATTATATCCAATCAAATTGTAGATGTTTTTAGTTTTTATTTTGGATATAATGGTCCCATCTGGCCATTTATAGTTTAAATATCTATGAGAGTCCATATGACAAGTAGTAGGTAAGTCCTTGGTAGCTTTCAAAATCATATTATAAGTTTTCTTCTGGGAGGCTGGGCTATCAAAATTGCATCTAAGATCATCCCAACTAATTATCTTGTCATGCTCAAAGAGGTCAACCAATTGAGAAATGCCCATATTAGACTAGTATCTAGCAGAACAGCCTTGGGAGAGGGTGAGGGGTTTGCCAGATAAGTGCAAGTTCCACCAGATGGACCTTTCACCATATAGCTAGTTATCATCATGGAAGGCCTTGTTAGTAATATATTTCCTAACATGATTCCAAGCTTTCCATATGGATGGAAAGACAACAGATCCTTGTACAACAATATGAAATTGCCAATAATTAGATCATTAAAAGGCAGATTCTTCCAAGATTTTGCATTTTTGGGGAATCCCCTTTCTATATTGTTCCTAACAAGGATCTTCCATAGATCATTACCATCCATAGAGTGAAAAATCCACTTGGCGGAAAGGGAAATCCCTTGGAGTTTAAGATCCTTCAAGCCCAAGCCCCCAAGGAGCTTATCAGTATGGCACCAATCCTATTTAACAACATGCATCTTTCTATTGCCTTTATCATCAGACCAGAGAAAGTTTCTGATGGCCTTTTGTATTTCCAAGATTTGGTAATTATTGAACATCCAAGTTGAGGAATAGTAGATATTGTAGGAAGAAAGAATTTTTTGGCAGACTTGAACTTTGCCACCCAAGGATAAAGATTTGTTGTGCCACTTATCCAACTTCTTAGTGATTTTATCTTTAATCCAAGACCACATATCCTTAAGGGAGGGTTCAATAGAAAAATGTATGCCTAGATATCTCACAATTTTATGCAGACCTCCCCATTGAAAATCATAGTTTTTAAACTAGTTAGGGGGCTACTCATCCCTTCCAAGACATATAGATTTGGAGTGGGATAAACGAGCGCAAGAAATAGCACAAAAAAAACTGAGTTTGTTTTGTAGAGCTTCAAAGTTCTTAGCAATGGCTTCAAAGAAAATAGCAGTATCATCTGCAAATTGGCAGTTTATAAGCTCTTCATTATTAGGGAGAGATATGCCCCTGATAGCAGGGGAGATGAGATTGAGTTATCTCTAAGAATGTAATACAGGGCATTAGAGGAAATAACAAAGAGGGTAGAGGCTAAGGGGAAACCTTTCCTAATGGATCTACCAAGGGGGAAGGAGTCTGAAAGGGAGCCATTAACATCAACCTGGGTGAAAGCATCATTGAGCAACATATTAATAGAATTGCAGAAAACACTAGGAAATCCAAAAGCCTCAAGCATCATGGAGATAAAGCTCCATTCCTCCCTGTAATAGGCCTTTTCAAAATCTAGAAGAAACATAGCAGAATTTTGCTGAGAGTAATTGGACCAATTCATGGCTTCCCAGCTGGTGATCAGATTCTCAAGAATATACCTTCCTTTAATGAAACCAGTTTGGGTAGAACAAACAAATTTGGGCAGGATATTCTCAAGTCTTAGAGCCAGGATCTTGGCAAAATTTTTATAGGAGACATTAAGGAGAGTGATAGGTCTCCAATTTTTAATGAGAGCTTTGTCCCCATCCTTAGGAATCAACTTAATAATACCCTTGTTGATGGAGCTACCCAGTGAACCCCTAGCTAGGGCTTCCGAGTGGATATCTTGAAGATCTTTGCATATCCAACTAATATTAGCCTTGTAAAACTCCACAGGGAGGCCATCGGGCCTAGGGGCCTTGTCATTATTAAGGGAGTTAATGGATTTTTCAATTTCCTCCAAGGAGATATCTTTAGACAACAGGTCAACATCTATAGTGGAGATCCTATTAGGGATAAGAGATCTGCATTGATTTCTAAGGGAAGTAGCCTCCTCCGAATCCTTAGAGGCAAAAATATTTTGGTAAAATTTAGCAAAGGCCTCTTTGATGTTGTCAAGGTTAGTTATTTCTTGATTATCAACTATAATTATCTCTATAGTTTCATTGGAATGTTTATGCTTGATGAGGTTAAAGAAAAATTTAGAGCCACGATCACCAAACTGTAGCTAGTGAGCACGGGATCTAATTTTGGTGCCTCTAGTTTTAACTTGATGGTGCTGTCTAAGGGCTTCATTAGCATTAATCACATGAGAGATGAGATCATAATATGAGGGATTGGCTTGGATGTTAGTTTCAGCTTTCTAAAGGTCAGAGGAGAGATTTTTTCAGTAAACCTATAGTCTTTGGCCCTTTTTTGGCCAATGGTTTTTAATAGATTCTGCCAAGCGAGAATGTTCATGTTCCATCTATCCGTGTGAGAGCTGGTGGGAAAGTTATTCCTATTAATTAGTCTAATGATATGAATGGCAACAAGAGCGTCCTCATATTTAAGAAGACTAGAATTCATGATCCACTTGGGATTGGAGCCTTTGCTGCGCACAGGGGAATTATTAATTCTAATACAAGTGGAGAGAGGATGGTGATCAGAGAGGGAAGTGGAGGTGATGAGGACAAAGTTGCCCAAGTTATTAGGAAAAATAGAGAAGAAATTTTTATTAGCATAGAAATGATCAAGTCTAGAATATATTCTAGAGGGACCTTGTTGGAAATCACACCAAGTATGCCATAATCCTGGATTTGTGTCTTTATTTCCAGCCAAGGGGTCAAAGAAATGTTTAGCATTTTTCATTCTATTCCAATGATTTTTTTCCAAGTCTTTCCACGTAAACGGAAGACCACCAACTTTGTCCTCCTGGGATTCAACCATGTATTGAAATCCCCTCCCACAAGCCATGGGATATTAGGGAGAGTAGCCAGCTAGTCCTAGAGGCTCACTCTCTCCCTAAAATCATTCGAGGCATAAATAGAGCATATGCAAAAGACATTGTTATTGTAATTAATAGTAATCCACACTACTCTATTACAAGGGAAGAGCCCATTGCTAGTGATACAATTCTCCCATCTTGATTTAACCAGAAGCGCAACTCCACCCCTTCCCCTAGGGTGGTTAGTACAGTATTTGATAGCATGTTTCCAAAGGAAGTTAATATTGGATTCAAGTACGAATCCAATAGCTTTAATCTCTTGCAACATCAAGAAGTCCATGGAATTACAAGTATCTAAATAACGCTTAATAACAAACTTCTTGTCAGGGGATTCAAGCCCCCTTGTGTTCCATGAGATGCAATTCATGAGGAAACATGCGAGGGGGGGAACAATGGTCTGTGGACCCCACAATTGGGGCCATAGCTACAGAAGTGATATCCCCATGCTTTTTACTGGAGGAGTTCTTATTTTTGGAGCCCAAATGCCTCCCCCATCATTTAGATGTGGGGAAATCTCCCTTGAATTCATCATCATTATCTGAAACAACAGGGTACAAGATATCCACATCCGTGGATTGCTCTGGGTGGAGATTAGCAGAATTAGAGGAGTGCTTACAGGTAAGGATGACCTCAAGCATACAGTCGTCACTAAGCTCTCTGAAGATCTTATGAGGGAAGTTTTGGGGAGGGGCTGAGTCAATGCAATTGTCAGAGGGGTGCTTGTTGATCAAACTTGTTGGGGGGAACTAATTTGGGTTTGTTGTGAGATGACCAGGACAGGGTTGTCCGTGCTGGAGGATAGCAAAGGATTTAAGGACAGGGAGCCCGCAATGGAGGTGTTAACCGACTTATTGGTCCTTTGTCTATGCTTATTGGATTTTTTTGTCACAGTTTGGAACCCATCATTTTGAGTCTCGTTCTCAAAGGACAAGGAATTAGCTGAGATTAAAGTAGGGGAAAGGGCAGCAAGGATGGATGGGGAGTTGGAAGCCATAGCGGGGAGGTGATTAGAAGGCTCAGCTATATGAGGGGTTTTGTTCGCAGAGGATTCCACATTAGGGTTAGCAGTATCAGTGGATTTTTGGAGAGGCGAGGGCTTAGCCAGCATAGGTTTTTTCTTAAGGATGGGGTAGTCCTTCCTCAGATGCCCTTCTCTTATAAACAAGAAACAAGCATTCAGACCCCCAAGAATTTCAATAGGACAAGAGTAATTATCCTCAGAGATGTTAATGTTAATATCAGCCAGAATCTCTTGACCAGGATTCAACAAAATAAGTATCCTGGCATCCACATGAGAAACCAATCTCACAGTGTCATCCATTCGAATGAATTTACCAAGTGGTTCAATCCATTGGGGAAGGAAACACCATAGAAATGGTGGGATATGTTTAACCAAGATCCACCGAGGGGTTGAGAGGGAAAGAACCTCCTCATGAATGGCCTCAGGAGACCAAGCCAGGGCATGAAAGGAGGTAGCACCCATGGTCCAATATTGTTTTTTTAGAACTTTGGCCTGGGATTCATGATTAGCAAAGAAAATCACATATAAAACTTTCTGAATTTTCTTGCAAAATGAAATATGGAAACCAAGTTTCAAGTTCCAGTAGTTATGGAACCAATCATCTAAAAATTTTGTGGGAGGGCATTTATCCACTTCAACAGTAGAGAAAAAAATAGCAGAATTCCTTAATCTATTTTTTTCCTTCACAATTTCAACAAGCATTTCCGGATTTGGAGAAATAGAGAAAGGTAAAGCAACAACCCCATTGTTCTTACTGGATTCACAGGCTCCATGAACACTCGACAAGTTAAACCTTGCACTCGTGTCAATGGAAATACCAGAGTTAGCAACCGCCTCGGAGAACGATTTGGGTCTTGCAAGCAATGAATTGTTGGTTTTAGTGGGATTAACTATGTTTGGTATGTCAGACTCCATTGGTGCCCTAGGCGTAGCCGAAGGGGAAATAGGGGGTACGGCCTCTACCGAGTGGCAGAGGGGAGATGGAGAGGTTTCATTCATGTTAAATGCATTAAAAGAAAAAGGAGCGAGCAAACCTGTCAATGCACCGTCGCCGGGGAAACACAATTGCCTATCACTGTATTTCGCCACACCATCTTCCTCTTGCATTTGCTTAAAATTTTCTCTAGCCGTTTCAGCTAATTCATTTTGTGCAGATCCTATAATCATTACATGCCATGAGGCAACATCTATTTTGAGGTAGCCTTTCAAATGGTTCATGCGCCTTGTCTGAGTTTTAAATGCATTCGCAACATTCTTTAAAATGGTTCACCTACCTTGTCTATGCCTCTGTCAAACAGTTTATGTTTCTTGTCTATGCTCCCACGTTTTGCTAGTTTGTTTTAGGTTCAGGGTTTTAAAAATTTTCACTTTAGATATCTTTAGTTTAGATTTGTAATTTGACTTTAGTTCTTAATTTTTATTTTTCTTATTTAGCTTTAGTTTTGATTTTAATTTAACTTTATTTTTTGATTTTTAGATTTTAATTTAGCTTTAGTTTTGACTTTTAATTTAGTTTTTAATTTTTAGTTTAAATTTCGATGAATGTAATTTAATTTAGATTTTAATTTCTAACTAGTTTAGATTAATTGCTAATTTGGGTTTAGATTCTAAAATCTTAAATTTAGATTTTAATTTTAATTTAGTTTTAACATAACTTTTAAATTTAGATTAATTTTAATACTAATTTTAGCAATTTAGCTTTAGTTAAGGTTTTTAGTTTAGCTTTAGTTTTTAATTTAGATTTTTAATTATAGTTTAAATGCTATTTTAGATTTTAGTTTTTAAATTAATTTAGTTTTTAATCTTTTAACATTAATGTAACTTAGATTTAGATTTTAATTTCTAGATTAGTTTAGATTTTTAATCTTTAATTTAGTTAAATTTAGTTTTTAATTTTAAATTAGCTTTTGTATAGTTTCTTTTTCTAATTAGATTATTTTTAATATTAATTTTGTCAATTTAGTTTTATTTTAGTTATATCTAATTTAGGTTAATTTTAGATTTAGTTTTAATCTTAGGATAAATTTTAGACTTTAATTTAGAAATTTTTATTTTAGTTATGTTTTGATTTTTCTTAAGGGGCTAATTTAAACTTTTTATGGCTTGTGTAGGGCATTTTGTCAAAGAGTTGAAAAACAAAACTACTAACGACATTTGATGTAGGACGATTATCAAAGACATGATTTTGAAACCAATTGTCTTTTAGATTAGAAAACACTTCAATTGGTGCTTTAAAACGAACAATTGTCTTCTTTCACATAGGCTTAACTAGGGAGTCAATGAACATTGTTTGCTATGCTTGAGATGGTAGGGAGTATGCTCTCACCTTGTGCAAACTTGGTAATAAAAAACTAGACCCATTTTTTTTTGTATTTATACCTTAGAGGGGCCTGCCTCGTAAGAGGGAATGACTCCAACTAGTTTTTTGCTCGGGCTGGTATATAAAAGGATGAGACTAAACTGTCAAGTCCTCATGGTATGTAGGCCTTAGCCATGCAGTGCCATTCAAAAATGGGTACCTACCTTTTCTTTGAAAGGTATAAGAGCCCCTAGTAGAGTGGTTAAAGCCTTAAGTGGTTTGTTGTATGCTCGGGAGGTGCCATGTCCCCGACTATTCACTAGAACACTCTTGTGTAGTTTTCCAAAATCCCTTCTATTCACTAGTGCAACAATAGTCATTGCCAAGGCATCCACATTCTCGCAGTTCTTAGTAGAGGTGAAGAGATTATCATGGGAGATTTATCAGGGCTCAAAGTTTGGTTGAACCAGAGAAGTGAGTGTCGTGGAGGGGAGCTAGTGTGGCCAAGCTTCTAAGTCACCCGCTAAGAATAAGTGTAGCTGGGGAAACCCACGTGGAATTTAGTGAATCCATTCCTTGAAAACCTTAGGATTTGTGCTTGTATTCTTAAAATCAAACATTTTGTCTGCTATTTCTTGCATGTGTGTTAAAAAATAGACCTCAAACAAACATCACACCTAGTAATTTGCAATACCTTAAACCTTGCAAAAATCCCAAAATGTGAAACAATAAAAACATCCATAATGAACCTATCACTTAGATTTCTTGGGGCCATCATCCTTCAGTTCTGATCTTTTAATCATTGCATTCCACCTAGCCCTTGCATTCACCTAGTCCTTGAATTCTACCTAGTCCTTGCATATCCTCCACCCTTGCATATCCATTATTGCTCAAACATACCTTTAGCTTGCACTTAGGCCACTCTTCCTAGGTCTCGAAATCAAACCATTAGCTCTCTATCACCCGCATCACTTGAGGTTTATCATCCTTGAGTAGGGCAATCCTTTTGGAGTCCATCATCTCCTGCATATGCTCTCTTGATCATTGGTCCTTGTGTCTATCCATCATAACACAAGTAAAGCCTTTACATCATAACCAACTATGGACCTAGAGTTTCCTTTGAGCTCTTGCATTCTTAGCTTGTCATATGATATCATACCATTTTCATATCCCATCTTAGAATCATATTATTTTCATTTCATCCTAGTCTTAGGTCTCATACATTATCCTATCTTGGATTGAAAATTAGAAAAAATCACCTATGACCCCTAGAACAAGAGAAAAAATGTTTCAAGAAGAAGGGAACCCTTAGGGAAAAGACTTTGATGGGGAAGATCACATTAGTGTTGCAACTAGTGAAATAGATGAAACTGATAGTGAAGAAATAACCCAATCCACCATAAATGAATCTCTTAATGATAATAGATTCACTAAACTTCTTACAGAGGTGGTCAAACATAACTCACATCAATACTTCAAGGCCCTTGTTGATGAAGGAATCAAAATGCCTCTTGATTTTGACATATGATTACTCACAATGAATGATCAACCTAAATCTAGTGAATCTAAGCATCCCAAAACAAACAACGATGGTAGGATCAAGGATCATAGACCCTTTTATCTACAACTTGGTTACAAGATATCTTGGAAGACATCAAAACCTGCACCTACAAACGATCCTATTTTGGATGAACTTAGAACACTGAGACAAGAATTGGATACTCTCAAGAATAGTAAAACATCATTCCACAAGCTCTCTATTGAAGACATATGTCCTTATTCCTTCGATTTGAGCATGCCAATGCCACCTTTTCCTAACCATTGGGACATACCAAAACTTGACAAATATGATAGAAAAGGAGATCCTAAGGACCACTTAAGACAATTTTGTGCTACTACCATGGAATTTTTAGTTGATGAAATGTACCTTATGAGATTATTCCCCTGCAGTCTAGGAGGAGAAGCTATGGAGTGGTTTTCACAATTACCCCCAACCATCAAATCCTTTCAAGAATTTTTTGATAAATTTGTCTCCAATTATATTTTCAACTGTGACCTTAAAGTGACAATGACAAACCTTTTCAACACAAAACAAAAATAAGGTGAATCTTTTGTGTCATTTTTACAAAGATAGAGAGACATTTGACAAAACGATTACCTTATACCATTCTGGAAAAAGAATTGGTTGACCTCTTTTGTTGAAATTTGAACAAAGAAATTGGAAGGTAATTGTTCCTCAAATGCTTGGATTCCTTAGATGAAGCCATAGAAATTGGATTTCAAAAGAACAAAACCTTATTGATGATGGGACTATTAAACTTAATAATGACAAAGATCAAAAATCGAGTTCGAACAACAAGACACTTTTTTGGGTTAAGAACAAGAATGTAGTCAATGACGGAGTTGTTGATTCAAAAACAACTAAAACATCATCGCCTATCTACAATCTCAAAGGTCCATCTTTAGATAAAGGAAAAGAAAAATAGATAAGTTTCCCTAAACTAAATTTTACACCATTGGGACAATCACTTGAATCTGCATTAAAATAAATTCTTGAAAATAATATTATAAAACTACTCGAAATAAAGGAATATAATCCACAAGTCAAACCCCCGTGGTGGAATGAGGATCAATTTTGTGACTATCATAGACATAAAGGGCATAAGACTAATAGTTACAATAAACTTTGACATTTGATACATGACCTTATCGATGATGGTAAGATAGCAATTGATGGACACACTCCTTCTGGTGACTCTGATCACGAGGTGTTCAAAAACCCTCTACCTAAGCATGAAAAGGATAAAGGAAAGACTCTTGAATTTGGTGATGGTGTAAACTATACTACTACTAAGTATGACTATACCATACATAACATCAATGAGGTTGATAATCTTGTAAGCACTTTCATTATAAAAGGAAAAGAACCTGATTGCAAGGTTACTACCCACAAAGGAAAAATTACCCTTAGAGGTCCTAATTCAAAACTCGCTACACCAACTTCACAATATAACCTCATAGAACATTTAGGAAAAATGCTCGTGCAAATTTCTATACTTGAGATGCTACACCTATCTCCCGAACATAAAGCCATCTTAGATAAAGTGCTTGCTACTACTACAGTGCCTACAGACCTACATGTAGATCAATTCCAAGCTATGGTTGGACACAACACCTCTCCTCATACTCTCATTTTTATTGAAAATGATGATTGATCTCTTCAACAACTACATAATGCAACTTTACACAATGAAATCCTTGTCCATAATGTTAAATCAAGCAAGTTTTGATAGATGAAGGATAAGGCCTTAATATTTGTACCCGAGAATTGATCACAAAATTAGGGTTCTCTAAAAATATAGTTGATCCATGTAAAAATATTACCATAAAGGCATATGATGAAGAGGAATGCTCATCTAAAGGATCAGTTACTCTATGAATTAGAGTTAACCCTATGGTAAAGGATGTGGTTTGTGAAGTCCTTGATCTCCCACTGACCTATAATATCCTCCTTGGAAGACCATGGATTCATGCAATGCAAGAAATACCTTATACATACCACCAGTGCATCAAATTCCCACATAATGGTGTTGAAATCACAATACGAGGAGATCCAAACCCTTTCATGTATTTCCATAATCTAAGTCCTAAAACTGAAATAACAATCCCAAGAAACCGTGAAGCATTTCCTTCCCAAGCATATGTTGACCCTGAGTCCTTAAAAGCATCCTCCTCAAAATCCAATGAAGCTGAGATCAAAATACAAGTAAAAAAACAAAGAGTAGGGGAATATACCTTGAATCTGGGCCTTTGCATTGGAAAGATACCTTTATATCCCAACACCTATGGAAAACCATGAATGACTAAGACCACATCAGATGTAGATAATACCATGATTTGTAAATCAACTACTTTCAAAAAATGGGGAGCCCTTTATAATGAAACAAAAGAAGCGGATCTCCTGAAATGGTTATAAAAAGATGAAGATACAGAAAAAGAATATAATGAAATAAAGATACTTGTTGAAAAATATGGTTGAACCATTGATTTTTGGCTCCTATGGACAACTCTTGCTCTACTAGGGTTTTTCACATAAAAGGAGAGAGATAGGAGCAAAAAGGCTAATGGTTCATTCAAATACTATTATGCATAATGTTGTCTAACCTAAATGAAGTTACCTAAATGCAATTGACTTATCTAAATGGATTAAAATGAATGCAAAAGTGAAATTAAAGTAATGTTTGAAAGCACATTGTGTAATGCAATAATGAATTAAATGA
This sequence comes from Sequoia sempervirens, assembly GCA_007258455.2. Classification (NCBI taxonomy): domain Eukaryota; kingdom Viridiplantae; phylum Streptophyta; class Pinopsida; order Cupressales; family Cupressaceae; genus Sequoia; species Sequoia sempervirens. The sequence goes on from VDFB02058242.1 coordinate 124,929,536, forward strand.
AGAAAATATGTAGAACGAAAGGGAATGAGTAAAATCATAGTGCACCTAGGAAAAATATGATGAATCTGGAATGTTGTGGATGCTGGCTGAAATCACTAATTTTTCACAGTGGGACTCATTCGCCTAGGGTGGAAAATTTGTCCTCCTCCTGGTGAAAAACTATCAAAAACAAGTTTCTGTCTATCAGGATCCAGAATTTGGAAAAATTCATATTTTCAGTCCTAAGGTGGGACTCATTCACCACAGGTGGCAAATCAGTCCTCTCCCATTTTAAAAAAAAATCAGGAGACAACTCTGCAACACAAGATCTAGAAATCACTGCTTGTCAGGTTGCCAAAGTCAATTCTGCGAGAAACAGACATAAAACCTTCTCCAAGCTTGAAATAGACTTAAGTTGACTTGAAGCACCTAGTTGACTTGTAAATGAATCTTCAACACCAAAAATCTTGTCAAATCTGCATACCTAGGTCTACAAACAAACATGCAATAGGGGAAAAATGGTTTAAGGTTAGTGAATAGGGGTTTGCCTTGGTCAAACCCCATTTTTGGTAATCAAACCTTTTAATAAAATAATGAAATGCATAGGAATGATAAACTAACAACATGCAATTGCTATCATCTTACCAAACCCTTGATGATGCAAATCTGAAGTAATGTCAATGGATCCTTCAAAGTGCTTGAATAGCTCTTGAAAAGATGTAAAATGCTTGAATGCTTGAGTGAATAGGTGGATAGGTGAACTTGATGAATGGGAGTTGAAATGAGGTGAAAATCACTTATTTATACACACTTGTGACTTAATAACCCATTCATACCTCATCACAAGCCAACATCAAGTGATTTTGAATAAAATCCTGAAAGGAAATTAAAAATATTTTGAATTTGGGGCCAAGGGGGACTCATTCACCACCCATGGCGAATGGGTCCCACCTAGGACCTAAAAATGTGTGTCAGGAAATATGTTGTATTTAATGTTGTTTTTATAGGATAATACTAAAAAATACACTTAATTAAGCATATGAGGGCATAGAGGGGTTTAAAGCATGAGAAAGGGATAAATAGTGAAGTTATGCCTAGAAAATTGTGAAAGCTTGTTACAAGACTTTACAACACTTCAAAATAGGACTTGTTGATGAATAAAAAGGTGATTTTCAGTTGAGTTGTAATTAATAGAGTCTAGAAGAGTGTAGAAATGTCTTACAACACTTCACAACACCTTCACAAGACATCGTTCTTTGAGTTTTAGTACCTAAATAATCATGTTCAAGCCATGTCACAACATAAAATCAAAGCAACATAGTTCCAACACCATGAAACAAAACCTAAAAGGCCATGAAAATGACAAGGGGCCATTTTTCTATGACATATTTAGCCCCCACTTTAGTGAGAGGATGAACTTGCTTCAAAATCACACTAAAGTATCCATGAACATTGAGGGAGGGGTTCAAATGCACTTATGCTAGCAAGATGGAATGAAAACAATCAAGAGGGATGATCAAGCCCCTAGGATGAAAATCCCATGGAAAAGTAGACATAAGAACAAAGGAACACACAAGTGTTGAGAGGAATTGGATGAAGCTTCGATCATCAATCCAACTAGTTGTGGATTAGATCTAGGTTGATTGTTTGAAAAAGAGAATGTGTACTCACTCTAGGGTGACAAAACACATGACAGTCTTCCAGGTGAGAAGGACCAAATGTACTCATTCTGGGGCCACATAACTAGTTGTCCATGGGGTGAGAAAGCCCAAAAAGGTAAGAAACATACGCTAGTTGGTATGCACTCACAAACACAAAAGTGGCTATGGGGAAAACTCATGCTGCTAGGTGGGCTTCCCACTCAACCATATTAAAGTTATACTCATTGATAACTTTAACAAGGTGCCACAAAGAAAAATGCTCATGAACAAAAAAAAAGGTACCACAGGCATACAAGTTGCGTTATGCAAGGTGGAAAAAGTGTAAGAATGTGAAATGCAAAAAAAATGTTCAAAGGAATCTTGTTCAGTTCATGCAAGGTCAGTCACTTAGAGAAAATTGTGTCTAATGTCTCCAAGAGAGGACCAATCAAAGAATAGTATATTCACAACTTAAGGGATGCAGTGCGTCAAATCAGGCCACCAAGATGAATGCAATATGTTGATGATAGATCACACTTATGAAGGACTTCACACCCAATGTCATCCACAAAGTGACAAATGCATCATATAAATGACAAGGCTACACTAAGAACCAAGAATGCACATGAATTATGGTAATGGATGCCCCCCACTTTAAAGGAATTGCTACACATCATTTTGTGAGCAATTACTTTAAAGTAGAGAAGAAAAGAAAAAGAAAAAGGAAAACAAGACATGAGAGCCAACTTGGAAAGCCCTATGCCAAGTCATATGTTTCAAACATAGGTTGCGTCATGTCAAGGAAAATGAAAAACAAAGAAAGGGAGTTTCCCCCCAGAAAAGAGCACACCAAACACATAAGGGATCTATGGATTTGGGGTCAGTATGTTCATTGCTGCAATGTGTTTATGAAAGAGCGTGAAACTGTCATCATTCCCCAAATCACATAGAATTGGAAGAATGACACAAAGAGAGCGAAAACAAAGGAAAAAGAGCATCCATTTCGGGTCAACATGGAAGAGACATTGCGGTCTCGATGCCTTGCATCATCCCTAAAAGGAAAACACAAGTGAAATGAAAATGAAAAGGTAAAAGAAAATGAAAAATATTTTAGGTGAACATGAAGGAGACATTTCAGTCTCAATTCCTTGCATCATCCCCAAAAAGGAGAACACAAAACAAAAAGAGAAAAATACAAGGACCTTGTAGGTCAACATGGAAGAGACATAGGGCATCTCTATGCTTTGTGTCATCCCCAAAAGGAGAACACAAAACAAAGCGAAAAATACAAGGACTTTGTGTGTCAACATGGAAGAGACATAGGTCGTCTCTACACTTTGCATCATCCCCAAAAGGAGAACACAAAAAAAAAGTGAAAAAGACAATGTACAACATATAGAAGAAGAGAGATACAAATAGAAGAAATGTACAAAGAGAGGGAATATCAAACACACGATACGGGGGAACACAATACTCACATGAAAATGAAAAGGAACAAGTAATAAAAATGTAAGTCAACCATTAACTAAGTTATTTTTTTCTCAATCTTAAATGGATAAGCGGATTAGGAATAACCTAGGTAAGAGAAAAAGACAAATGCATTACAAGGAAAAGGCTAACAACTTCTTTGCCTCCAAAAAATGTAAACGCAAGAATGAGCCAAGGTGGGTGATGTGAAGGAATCATGCAATAGTGAGGATAGGGAATTCTACAACTATGGCATAACAAAGTTATTTATATTGTTTTAAGGTATGACAGGGAAGCAATTGGTATCAGTGAAGTGATAGTTACCTAGTATTTCTTTCAATGTCTGACATTCTTCTATTCGATGTCCAAGAATATGATGATATTTGTAAAATCGGATGTTAGAGTCTTCCAGATGAATAACCAACCTAGTCATAGATGGTAAAAGTATAAGACCTTTGCTTAAGAGCAGTTGAAGTTTCCTTTCACATTCAGGTGGAGGATATGTAGGAAACTTGATCTTTTTGAGTTTGTAAGGTTGTTTTCACTTGCTTGATTCACCTTGTTCATGAATAGAAGGAGGAAGAGGACCCATAGGGATCCTAACATCCTTGTCATTAGAAGGAGATAATGGTTCTTCATGTGGAAGAAGAATGTTTAAGTTAGGATGAGCATTCAAGATCACTGTTCCAACATCTCAAAGTCTCCTAGGTTGAAGATGATTTCTATCAGGATGAGAGGGATCTTGATATCCTAGTCCTATTGTGTGTACTTTCATTTATTTTTGTTCAAGAAGTTGATGGATATCATATTCATGTTTTCTGTCACAACCTTGTTTACTTAAGATAGTGAATCCTTTACCATATGTCTCTTCAAGGTTGATACCTAGAGTGTTTGTGACTTTGTGATCATAAAAGGGTTGTGAATGTGATTGGTGAGAGGTACTAGGTCCACTTTAGGGAGGAACCTTAGGTCCTTAGTGACTTCAAGATGTAAGTATGCAAAGTGATTGGGAGGTGCAACAGTGGGAAGGTCTTGTGACCTCATGGAGGGATAAAAGGCTACTTTTGATTCTAGGCAATCAAGGCAATCATTGTAGAACTTTTTCATGATAGCATCATCTTATCCAATGATGTCTACTTCACATGGAGGACAATCATGAGGAGTTAAAGGAGTATGAGGTTGTTCAAGGTCATTAGGGTCAAAACCAAAGGCATAATTGCACATGTCTACCAATGATTTTAATGAATTCCAAAACTTATTGAAAGAAAATGCCATGGTGCAATAAACTAAGATGCAATAAATGATGAAAAATAGAGAATCTGTAAAGGAAATCAAAATGAAAAAATAGGAAATTGTAATGCAGAAAAATGCCAAAAAGATTGTAGAAATGTTGTTTAAAAAGTGTAGAGGGATTGATTTTCCCTCGGTGGTGAATGAGTCCCAGTATGCAACTTTTGTTGGTTTTTCAAAAGATTTAAGATGATTTTAATGCTCTATAGAATGAAATCAAAGATGTAGAATGCAGGTTTTCACTTTTTTCAATGAGATGCAATGCAAAAATGAAATTTAAATGAAGCTTTCACTAATGCCAGATAAAATGTCTTAAAATGCAAAAAGAAAACAATGTACTAATTGAATGTTAATGCAAATGAAAACTAGGATGAAATATGTAAATGAAATCATAAATTCAAAGTGCTCAAAAGTCAGGTTCACTAAAATGAACCATTGATTTTTGGCTCCTATGGACAACTCTTACTCTTCTAGGGTTTTTCACCTAAAAGGAGAGAGATAGGAGCAAAAATGCTAATGGTTCATTCAAATAATGTTATCTGTAATATTTTCTAACCTAAATGAATTTAACCAAATGCAATTGAGTGATCTAAATGGATTAAAATGAATGCAAAAGTGAAATTAAAGCTATGTTTGAAAACACATTATGTAATGCAACAATGAATTAAATGAAGAAAATGTGCAGAGCATAAGGGAATGAGTTAAATTAGAGTGCACATGGGAAAAATATGATGAATCTAGAATCTTGTGGATGCTGGTTGAAATCATTGATTTTTCACAATAGGACTCATTCCCCCAGGGTGGCGAATTAGTTGTCCTCTTAGTGAAAAACTGTCAGAAACAAGTTTCTATCTGTTGGGATCTGGAATTTGAAAAAATTTAGATTCTCAATCCTAAGGTGGGACCCATTCGTCATAGGTGGCAAAATAGTCCTCTCCTAAATTTTTGAAAAATCGGGAGACAACTTTGCAACACCATATCTGGAAATCACTACTTGTTGGGTTGCCAGAGTCAATTATGCGGGAAATAGACAAAAAACCTTCTCCAAGCTTGAAATAGACTTAAGTTGACTTGAAGCACCTGGTTGAATTGTAAACCAATCTTCAATACCAAAAATCTTGTCAAATCTATATACCTGGTTTTGCAAACAAACATGCAATAGGGGAAAAATAGTTTAAGGTTAGTGAATAGGGGTTTGCCTTGGTCAAACCCCATTTTTGGTAATCAAACCTTTTAATAAAATAATGAAATGCAAAGGAATGATAAACTAACAACCTGCAATTTCTATCAACTTACCAAACCCTTGATGATGCAAATCTGAAGTAATGTCAATCGTTGCTTCAAAGTGCTTGAATAGTGCTTGAAAAGATGTTGTAAAATTCTTGAATACTTGAGTGAATAGGTGGATAGGCGAACTTTATGAATGGGGGTTGAAATGAGGTGAGAATTAGTTATTTATATGCACTTGTGCCTTAGTAACCTGTTCATACCTCATCACAGGTTGACATCAAGTGATTTTGAATAAAATCCCAAAAGGGAATTTCAAATATTTTGAATTTGGGGCCAAGGGGGACTCATTCGCCACCCATGGCGAATGGGTCCCACCTAGGACCTAAAAATGTGTGCCAGGAAATATGTTGTATTTAATGTTGTTTGTCGAGATAATACTCAAAAATACACTTAATTAAGGATATGAGGGAATAAAGGGGTCAAATAAAGCATGAGAAAGGGATAAATAGTGAAGTTATGCTTAAAAAAGTATGAAGGTTGTTACAAGACTTTACAACACTTCAAAATAGGACTTGTTGATGAATAAAAAGGTTATTTTTAGGTGAATTGTAATTAATAGAGTTTAGAAGAGTGTAGAAATTAGTTACAACAATTCACAACACCTTCAAAAGACATCATTCTTTGAGTTTTAGTACCTAAATAAGCATGTTCAAGCTATGTCACAACAAAAAAATAGAGTAACATAGTTCCAACACCACGAAACAAGACCTAAAAGGCCATGAAAATGACAAGGGTCCATTTTTCTATGGCACAATGGTAAAGGATTTGATGTTATGAAACACATGGGATGTGATGGTAAAAATCCTCTTGGCTTATAGAAACAGGGTATCTTGGAACCAATACAACCTACTCTTACGCAAAATGTCCATAGTTTAGGATATGATGCATAGAAAAATAAGACCTTGAATACTGCGTGTACTTCAAGTAAGGAAGTAGAGTCTTGTAATGCTACACAGACAAATGAGGAAAGTTCCAAAGATGACTTCATTGACATTTATGACTATGATAGTGTCCCTACCCCTAAACCCGATCATAACATTTGTACCCTTGAATCTATTCCAAATCTTGATTCAAATTATGATCCTTTACCCCTACTTCACCCCGAAATTGATTTTGATCAGAAGGGACCGCCACAACTAGATGTATTTGAAAATGATGAGGCAAAGATAAAATTTTTGGGAGCATGAGAAGATACACCTCTTGAGGATCATAAATCAGGATTCACCATAGAACTCAATAGTGTGGCTTACTTTGGGGGGAGCATCACTTTTTTTAAAAAATGTTGTTTTTTTGAAAAATACTAGTTTTTGAGGGAGATGGAAAAAGACGTGCAATCTGATTCCAAAAATTTTGAAAAAAAATATATTTAGAATCTACAGACAAAATGTCATGAAACTCTAATTTGCATCATCTTCAAATTCTTCACAGTCTAGCCACTATAGGTGCCTGAAAGTGAAGATTTAGTTAAAAAAAAATTTCAGTGTCCAGTTTGGCCAAAAATTGTAAACCACTATTGTGGGATCACCCTAGAGCATATACAGTTTTACAAGGAAAGACAAGTCAAATTTGTGTGGTCTTATTTAGATATGCTAGGACTTGATCCAAATCTAGTAATGCATCACTTGTCTTTGCTACTAGGGGATAAAACTTGTTAAACAAAAGTTGTGAAAAATACACCCACACATTGCTCTATTGGTAAAAGCTAAATTACAAAAGTTGCTAGATGTGGGATTTATAAGACCTGTTGACTATGTTGATTGGATTTCAAATTTATTACTAGTTTTTAAACCTGATGGGGGCATCCGAGTTTGCACATAATTTAGAGATTTAAGCAAAGCTTCTCCTAAGGATGACTTCCCACTTCCAAACATTGACATGATAGTGGATTGCACAAAATGCTATCCCTCATGGATGGTTTCTCAAGCTATAATAAGATTAAAATTGCTCCTTAAGATAAAATTAAGACAACATTCACTTTTCCTTGGGGAACCTTTTGCTGGAATGTCATGCCCTTTGGGTTGAAGAACGCCAGAGCTACCTACCAACGTGCAATGACCACTATCTTTCATGACATGATGCATACCTATTTGGAAGACTATGCAGATGATTTATTAGGAAAATCTCACATGAGAGCTAGACATATAGAGATCATGGATAAAATATTTAGAATATTAGAATAATACAAGGTCTGGTTGAATCCATAGAAATGTACCTTCAAAGTAACCTCTCAGAAACTCCTTGGATACATTGTCTCATATAAAGGAATTGAAGATAATCCTACAAAAATAAAGGCTATAATTGAAATGACTCCACTTAATAATATCAGTCAGTTGAGATCATTACAAGGAAAACTTTAGTCTATCCATTTTTTTATAGCACAACTTGTAGATAAATGTCAACCCTTTCAGCATCTGCTACACAAGAATGTTTCATTTAGATGGGGTGACAAGTGTGAACAAGCTTTTCAGAAAATCAAAGAATATCTGATGACACCACCAATATTAGTACCTCCTACAGATGACAAGCCTTTACTTTTGTATATATCCACAACCACCATAGCATTGGGGCACTTTTGGCACAACATGACTCTGAAGGAAAGGAATATGCCATCTATTATATTATCTACACTCTAGTGAGATATGAGCTCAATTATAGTCCTATTGAAAGAGCATGCCTTGCTGTAGTTTTTGCATCACAAAATTTGCAACATTACATGCTTACACACTAGACAAAGCTCATTGCAAAAATTGATCCTCTTAAGTATCTCTTGAACAAAGCAGCACTCACAAGACGATTAGCTAAATTGGTGATGATTCTTAGCAATTTTGATATTGAGTACATAGAAAGAAAAGAAATCAAAGGACAAGCTATAGTAGATCAACTCGTCGATGCTCCTATGACAGATAATCATCCTCTTATTACAAATTTCCCAAATGAATCAATATTCAACATGGAATCTACACATCTTTGGACTTTATATTTTGATGGCTCCTTCACACAAGGTGGTTCGAGTGTTGGAATTATCTTTGTCACTCCACAAGGGGATTGCATACCTAAGGCTTATAAGATACCATTTCCATGTACCAACAATATTGTAGAAAATAAGGCATTACTTTTTTGGCTCCGTATGGCTATACAATGGAAAATCCTTGAGTTGCATGTTCTTGGTGACTCTCAGTTAGTGATTAGACAAGTTAATGATGACTATAAAACAAAAGATGAAAAATTGATGCCTTACAAAAGAATGGTGGATGATTTCAAGGCCTATTTCACATCAATTTATTTTAAGCAGATTCCTCGAGATAGTAACAGAGCTGCTAATGCAATGGCAACAATTGGTTCACTTGTGGAAATGCCAAGCAATGTTGCCTATTGTGAGTTCTTGGTAGAGCCTCTTTTGGAGCCAACTTACAATATAGCACACTCTGAAATGATCTGTCTTATTGTTGGTCCTAATTCTCAATGGTATGGGGATATTTATACCTATCTTTGGGATAACACCTTGCCATCAGACCTATCCAATAAATCTCGTAAAACCTTTATCTATCAAGCTTCCCGCTACGTAATCTTAGTTTATGCCCTTTACCATTGAGGTGTTGATGGTACTTTACTCAGATGTCTTGAGCATGATGAGGTCAAAACTGCTTTATGAGAAGTACATGAAGGTATATGTGGGGCACATTCTAGTGGTCCTACCTTATCCAAGAAACTCTTGCATATGGGTTATTATTGGCCTACAATGGAAAAGGATGCTTATCAATTTGTTAAAATATGCAAGCAGTGTGAAAAACATGCAAACTTGATACATGCTCCTGCACAGGAATTGTAGTATCTTGCTACACCATGGCCCTTTTATTAGTGGGGACTCGATCTTGTGAGCAAGATCCATCAACCTTCATCCAACGATCATAAGTTCATTCTCGTTGCCACAAACTATTTCACAAAATGGATTGAAGTTGTTCCTCTCACTCATATCACTAGAAAACAAATAGCCACTTTCATATTGAACTACATCATCTTTTGTTATGGCGTTCCTTTATCCATCATCATCGATAATGGTTGTCCATTCAAAAATTAGGATGTCCACACACTCTATGAGAAATTCCATATACAACATCATTTCTCCACACCTTATGATCCTTAAGGTAATGGCTAGGCTGAGACCTCTAACAAAACTATTCTCAAAATTCTTAAAAAGATGGTCAATGAAGCTGGTTGAGATTGGCATATTCAATTAAATCCTGCCTTGTGGGCTTATCGCACGAGTTTCCACACTCCCACAGGTGCTACCCCCTATACCCTTGTCTATGGGTCTAAAGCCATCTTTCCCATCAAGGTCAAGTTGACCTCTTTGCGTGTCTCCTTGCACAATCAAATCAGTGATGAAGAATACCGAGTTTCCCATTTGTAGGAATTGGAACTATTGGATGAATGATGACAAATTGCTTTCAATCATCTTAGAGCATACCAACAGTGGATGTGCTAAAGTTATAACCAGAAAGTGAAACCACATAAATTTGAAGTTGGGGATCTTGTCCTTCGTGAAAATCCTCACAACCAACAAGACAGAGAAAAGAAGGGTAAATTTGAGCCTAACTGGTTGGGTCCATATGTTATCACTACTATGTATGGATCTGGGGCATACCAGTTATCAACTCCAGAAGGTGAATTGCTCAGTGATCCCATCAACAATATACACATTCACAAGTTTTAAGCCTGAGTACTTTAGAGGGTACACTCTTTTAAAAATTCCTAAAATAAAATACAAAAAAATGAGAAAAAGACTTGAAAAAATACAAAAAATGAGAAAAAGTCTTGAAAAAATATAAAACAATGAGAAAAAAAGACCTGAAAAAAATGACGATGAAAAAAAAACTCAAGAGAAAACAATTTTTTCAATGGTGAAAACCACTTCAGTGGTGCCTTGAGCAAGTACCATGGTGAAAACTAAGAAATTAGTGCCATGAGTAGTGGATTTGCTCCTCTTTCCTTTGGAGCTCTACGTGATCTTTTCATCCCTTTTTTATTTATCCTCCACTTCATAATAGCCTTTTCACACTCACCATGTCTTGTGAATTGTTCGACAGTTCCCTCGCTTGCTCACTTTGCCATGCGTACTAGGTTGGTCCTATCCCTAACTAGGGCATTTCCTCAACCTTAGCCATGGGTTAGGATATTGAACATCTCGCAGTCAGAGAAACTACCTCCTCTTTTTGTCTTCTTGCTTGTGACTTGTCTCTTTTTGTCATAAAATGTCCTGATAAAATCCAAAAAAAATCATAAAATGTCCTAAAAAAATCCAAAAAAAAAAAGTCTTGAAAAAATCCAAAAAAATCATAAAATTGTGCTAAAAATAATCCAAAATAATCAAATATTCCAAAAATCCATAAATATCATAAAATTTCTTAAAAAATCAAAAAAACTCATAAGATTTCCTAGAAAAAATCTAAAAAAATCACATATTCCAAAAATCCAAAAAAAAATCAAATATTCTAAAAATCCAAACAAGATCACATAACTTCAAAAATCCCCAAATAGTGACACTTTCAAATCATCACACAACTTTGAATTTCAACAAAATCAAACCGCGCTAGTATTGACAATCAAGCAAAAATTATACCATACCTATCAATCCCTCTTTTAGATCCAACCAAATGCATAAATTGTAACAAAAATTTGTTCTACATTGTAGGATGATGCATATTTGTTTGTTTATCTTTGGTGACATGTATTTTAGCTTCTATAGGATGTCTTGGAGGTGAGGATGGGGCATGTTCACTTGTTTGTTCTTTGTGGATTGTTTCTTATTCATAGGACGACTCGTCTTAAGACATGGTTGTCGAAAACCATCGAAGACCTATTAGTCTAGTGTAGATGAGAGCATTCCTTTTCTAATAGTGTCTTCTATGCAATAAGTATTTAGGTCAACTAAGGTCTTTATACCTAGATGCTATACTTTACTGCTAAATAAAAATGCAAACAATATTTAGGTCGTCTAGATGTTCATGTTATCTAGATGCTTATACTAATTTGCAACATAATAAGCTCGATGATGATAAAATCACTTAAAAGGCACAATAGGCTTCATGACTTTCCTTTTCTTCCATCTTGCATGTCATTTTCTTCCACAACGAAATATTTATCCCACCGATATATGTCACACGAATCAAATCGCGAATCAATCAACCTACTTCTTGAAATCTCATGTCCCCTTAATCAATCAATCAATTGAATTGCATCAACTTGTCTTGCATAAGCACCAATCTCACTCAGCTTAATTATCTTGTCAACCCAGAAATACTAATCATTTCCATCAATTGTTCTGGTACGCCCATCGACTGTGCGTTTCCATCAAATGTACATTGCTACTTTATCACTTGCGCAATATCAAGTATATAATCATTTTCTAGACATATATCAAGAGATTAATCTTTTTACAATCTGTTCGATCAATCTCTTGAGGGGGCATATCATTCTTATCATAATCCTTACTAGGATATCTCTGGGGCATGTATCAGTTGATCAATCTTTTTCTTTGAAACAATGTGACAAGTTGTATTGTCTTAAGGAGGGGAAAAATTTGGACACTCAAAATTTTCCTCATAATCATCATGATATTCATCTATTGATTAAATAGATATATTATTATTTACTTAATGAATTCATTCAATAATTTATTCTATTCATGCATTTCAACAAATCATTAAACTATTTCATGCTAGTTCACTATCCATTTACATAAACGATCATATCCGTCCCATGGTCGTTCAGTAACCATTTGCATAAACAATCATTCCAGTTCATTTCCATTCATAATCTGTTTCATAAATATTCATGTTCGATTGCATTATCGTTGATGACTGTTTCCATAATAAAGTATAATCGTTTATTATCATTCATATCATTTTCATAATCAATTTGAATGGTCATCAACTATCATTTCATAGTAAACTAAATTATCATTTAATCACTTTGTTTGCATAAATCGTTCACTTCATAATGCATTTCATTAAACCATCAAACCATTAAAATATTAAATAATTGTTCATCCAATCATTATCATTCATAATGCATTTTTGCATAAATCATGAGCATTCATATATCGTTCGCATCCATTCATGGCATAGATCATTCTCGACAATCATCTGCATTATGTAAACCATTTGCATCAACATGTTCATATTTCGCTAAATAATTAAATCATTAAAATCAAATCATAATAATCCATATTCCATTAAATCATTATTAAATCATGTTCATGCACATTTAATCATTTTTCATTATTCATAAACCCTTCACTATGCATTTTTCTCTCCTCTTTTATTATTTTCACTCACCTATATTTTGTTTAATTAAGGAATGCAAGATAAATTTGTATTTTTAGCTAAAATCTTTAATCCTGCATTTCCCTCTCAAACACCTCTCCATCCTGAAATACGCCTATTTAAATGGGATTCCTCTCTCATTTTCCCCCCCACTAATTTGCATATTCATATCATCTCTTATCTTGGACTGCATTTTCCCATTCACCATAGCCTCTTTATTGCATTTTGTGCTCACAAAATCTGAGAGCAAATGCACAAAAAAAAATCTTGGTGATAGGGAGACAATAGAGAGTTATTTCATTTAAAAGCATTTCCATAGTTTAGAAGCTTATTATTTCCATAGTTTAGAAGTTTTTTTTTGGTTTTTTTTTTTAAATTTGAATGGCTCCATTGCAGTGAGTATGAAATGGTGATTCTTATTCCATAGAATCCTCCATTTTTCAGCTCTCACAATAAGGTATTTTAAAATAAAAAAATGAGAGAAAATTTGAATTATTTTGAATTTGGAGCCAAAAGGGACTCATTTGCCACCCATGGCGAATGGATCCCACCTTGGTATTGTAAGTGGGTGTCAAGAGTTAACTTGCATTTAATGTTGTTTGTCAGGTTTACATTAAAAAATACACTTAATTATGACTTATGAGTGCATAAAGGGGCCAAATAAAGCATAAGAAAGGTGTAAATAGTGATAAAAAGCCTAGAAAAGTGTGAAATCTTGTTACAAGACTTTACAACACTTTAAAATAGGACTTGATGATGATTAAAAAGGTGATTTTTTATGTGAATTATAATAAGAAGAGTCTAGAAAAGTGTAGAAATGTGTTACAACACAACACTTTTACAAGACATTGTTAAATGAATTTTATTTAATTTGCAAGGGTCCAAGACCTAGTGTGGATGTGTAAAAAACCTCATAACACCAAATCAAGGCCTCATTGAGTCCAATTTATCATGAATTGTTCCCATGTCAAGCAAGTTGCCTTTTTTCTATGGTACATTTAGCCCCCACTTTAGTGAGAGGATGCACTTGCTTCAAACTAACACTAAAATAGACATTCAAGGGATGTCCAATCATACCAATGCGGATGAAAAAGGATAAAAAAGATCAAAGGAGGTTGCACAAGCCCCCAGGATCCAAGATCCTAAGTAAAACCATCATAAATGCAAAAGGACATATATAAGGTGAAAGACATGCAGTAAAACAAGATACATGATCATGCAATGGAAAGAACTAGAAGAGCAAAAATAAAAAGGTGGATCAAGCTTCGACCATTTTTCCAACTAGTTGTGGATCAGATCTAGATTATTTGTCCAAAAAGAAAATTCATACTCACTCTAGGGCGACAAAACTCTTGGCTATTTGTCGGGTGAGAAAACCCAAAAGATAAAACATACACTAGCTGGTATGTGCATGGGTGGCTATGCGGAAAGTCATGGCTCAGAATGGGCTTCTCGCTCAACCATACCAAAGTTATACATCCTGATAACTTTAATAAGGTGCCACAAAGGAAAATGATTTTTGAGAGCTGTATGACATAAGAAAAACTTTGTATGGTTGACACTCATAGACATTGTTAATGCAAAATAGTGTAAGGAATGTTCAAAGGGATTTTGCTTAGTTCATGCCAGGTCTCATCTTAAAAAACATCATGCCTAATGTCTCCAAGAGAGGAAAAGTGCAAATGATCTCATCTTGTTTCCAAGAGAGGACAAGTGCAAGGTCTCATCTTGGGGAACATTGTACCTAATGCTTTCAAGAGATGAAATCACAAGAAAAATAAAATCACACAATGAAATGTGAGTGGTGATGTATGCCCCCACTTAAAGTGGTTGAGAACACTAGTACTATGAGAAATTGCTTTAAAGTAGAAGAATAGGACATGAGAGCTTAATCGAAAAGCCCTATGCCAAGTCATATGTTTCTAATAAGCTACATCATTAAAAAGGTAGTATGTCATGTGTGAGCCAACTTAAGGCATGTCGTCCACATTCCAAGCAAGCTCTTATATGCTCATGATAGGTTCATGAGTAGCCAAAGGAGGCAATGAAAAGTGACATACAAGGACAAGGCTACCTAACCCCTTGCCCCCACCTAGTACAGGACAAAGGTGAGCCAAAATGATTGATGAGATGCAAGGTAGAGCAAAAATCAACATCAATAGGAATTAGGTGCCCCCCACATAAGGAAGAACACCAAACTCCTAAAAATGTTGGATTTGAGTACACAAAGCCTTACATTTATTAGTAAAGTGACCATGAACTCCATGATATGCACAAAATAAAGTCTTGTAATAGCATTTCTTATGATTTATGGGAGGGAGGGTGATCAAGTGATCATGGAGGAGTCTCGATAAGATAACCTCTTGATTAATGGTAGAAGGTGGTCTTGTGGTTTGCATCAAAGATACATCTTGCTTAGTAGTAGATGTCATACTTACACAATTTTCTCTAGATTACGAGATTTTATTCTCACTCTTATAAGAGGAGAGAAAATCCATCGAATGCAAATCATTGGTGTCTTGCGAGATGAAATTGACATTAAGCGAATATGTACGTGTTTTTTGTATTGTTGGAAAAGGGGAATGATGAAGACCATGAGTGTCGATTAATTCAGGATGCTTTACAGTTAAAGTTGGTTTAGAGGATTGTTGTGTGAGAGTGTTGATGTTGAGTGAAGGCTTGGCGATTTCTATCACAGGACAATAACCAAGACCATGAGTTGTTTTTTGTGTGATAGGATCGATAGGGTTGTAGATACCTTGCTCGTTAGCACTAGAGCCTTTTCCACTATATCCAAGTTGTTTCATAAGTTCATAACCTTGTCCATAAAGCTTTTTCATTTCTTTTGAAGTCGGTGGTTATTCATGATTAAGTTCTTCAAAGTTTGTTGTGTAATTTGCTTCATTGTCTAAAGTGGTTGAGGTAGATGCTTTCAAAAGGTCGTTCAAAGTTTGTGTTGACATTATTGTTGTTTCTTTTTCCTTATTTGAATCTTTGTGGTTGATTTTGTACTCACCCATGAAGTCATGTTCAAAATACAAGGAACCCCAATCATCTTCTAATAGCATCGTGACTTGTTTAGTATGTTGTTGTTTGTCTTTTTGCTGTGTGAGTGCCACTTGTGTGGTTGGTGTTAATTTGTTCAAGGGATTTTCTTTGTTTTTCTCGATGTTCAAACAACTTTTTGGATAAGGGTAAATATCAAGTGTGTACACTTTATTGTTGTACATGTATTTCATTTTGTGATGAAGAGTAGAAGGCACAACATTCATTGCATGAATCCATGGTCGGCCTAAGAGAAGGTTATATACAAGATCGTTAGGCATAACATGGATTGGTGTTTCCAATGTGTCCATTCCAACTGTAATAGGTAACGTGATCACACCAAGTGGTTGTTTGCATACATTGTCAAATCCCCTGATGGATAAAGGATTGGGTCGAATGTTTGATTTATAAACACCAAGTCTATCAAGAAGGTTCACTCCACATACATTAAGAGAGGAACTAGTATCCATAAGATTTCTCTTAATCCCTTTTCATTTGTATTAAGCACTTCCAAAGGAGGAAGCTCACTTTGGTGGAAAACAATGTCAACATTTATGGCTTGAATCATGGGTGCTATATCATGTGGTTGTGTATTAGAAGGGATAAGAACTTGTTACAAGGAATTTTAAATCATGGTGTGATAATGAAGGGAGACTTAAATAAGGTCCCATAATGATATCTTAGTAGGAGTATTCTTTAGTTGTTTGACAAGGTTGTACTCCTTTCCACTAGGAGGTCTTGGTAAGATAGGATTAGGGATGATAGGGTTAGGCAAGGGTAGGGGTATTGTGGTTTGTTGTTGTGGTTGCAGATTGTTGTGAGTGTTATATGTATGAGCAATGATATTATGACTTAATTGCTACGAAACATTATTCTGAGGTGGGTAGAGGATGAGTTTAGATTTATTTTGAGTTTGAGTTTTATGTCAAGGAGGGTAAAGAATGAGTTGAGGTTGAATAATATTAACATACCTTAGTGAGTGAGATTTATCCTTGTATTGCATCATGATATCCCCCCTAGGAGGAGGGTTTTTAGGAGAACAACAAACCAAATGTTCTTGACACACAAGGATTGCTTCTTCTAAAAGAACGTTATCACAAGTAGGGGAATGGTCAAGGGTTGAATTTTTGTGCTCAACAAGGTTTTCTTTAGGGGAAGGGAGACAACTATGATTCTCATGACCTTCACAAAATAGGTTTTCTAACATCAAAGTATCATCTTCACAACAAGGAGAGATACTAGGAGAAGAACAAATGTTAGTTTCATGGTTACCTATGGTTGTGTTATCTTGCTTATTAATGTCTTTTCTACAAAAGGAGGTAAGAGGAGAGAAACAACTAGGATTCTGAAAACTCTCATTAATTGGTTTTTCTAACTATAGACATGTGAAATTGACATCATGCATTCAGTTAGTTCATATTCGCCCATCAATTAAATAAACCAAGTTTAATTGATTTAATCTCTAAGTATCGTCCATCTAAAATTAAATAAATTAACTTTATTTAATTTGATCCTATCATTATCCCCCTTAGCTAAATAAATCAAATATTTATTTAACTAAATATTTATCACCTTTCATCTCCCTTTTATTTGATTTAAATCCCTAAATCTAAGTCAAATGGATCAAAACATCTATCATCATCCTAACTAATCTTATCCTGATTAGTCTAATCTAACCACCCATCACATCCTCTAGCTTTTCCCACTTGCACCAATAAAGCATTTTAATTCATTTATAAAATCAACATTTTCCCTCAACATGGCATCTTTGAGGAATATTCCCTCAAATTTGAATTCAAAAACAAGTGGACATGTACATCCAACAAAGCATTTATGAGGCCTTACATGGCTCTTACATGTCTCTTGCAAAGGTCAAACTCAACATTTAACTCTCAAATTCAAATTTGAATCTCCCCCTCTTTGGCACATTGACCAAAATGTGCTCATTCCTCAACCTATCACAAGTTTACAAGTGGCTTCATCTCATTGGTCAAATCTTTATCCCACATTGCTCTATTTTGAACACTCTTAACATTTGAAAATCTATAAAGAAAAGGTTCATTCTTCATCAAATCCTCCACAATCCCATGCAAAGTCACTCTCTTCAATGGAGAACTAATTTTGTCCACCTCATATCATCTTCAAAGCAGTTTTATCATTTAGCTTATATAAAGGGGTTGGGAAAGGGCTATTTTCCACATCAAAATAGCACCAATCCCCTATAAAATGTTGATTTGGTCATTTGAATAATGTTTCATTGGTTTAGTTTACTTTCATGCTTTGTTTCTATTATTCTTATGTTCAAATGAATTTTATAGGGAATCTGAGGTTTGTTGGTTTTGAAATGACTAACAATTAGTTGTGGTCTTTGTTTGATGAAAAAGTAGATTGAGGGTTCACACTAACACCAAAATATCTATTTCATTAACATGAGAGATATTAGGAGAACAAATATGATCATTAGGAAAGTTCAAAGTTGTATTTTTTGTCACGAAAACACTCTTAGAGGGATAAGATAGCAGATTTTTCTTAAGATTTCTAGTTGTGTAAGATACTAGAATTGTTTGAACAAAAATGAAAATCACTTGCAACCATTTCATGCAATGTTTCAACAATATAAACAATGTATGTACAAAAAAGAAAAACATTCTTATCCAAATTATGCAAGATTTGAAGAATGTACACAATGTATATGTGAAAATAAAAAGAACTTTTACCAAACTAATGAGAATTTTTATAAATAGAAACATGATGTATGAAAAATTAAAAAGTACTTTTATCAATGTTATGCAAAATTGCAAAAATGTGAGCATTTTTAGATCCAAGGATTGAAGGGATTTGAAAGATGGGTGATGTAAAATGATGTTTTTTACCAAAATGCATAAAATAAATGTTCCAAAAAATTTCTAGACCTATAGTATATGGTACTAGGAGGTTGAAGAGGCACATAAAGGAGGTTTTTGATGGTGTAACAATCAGTTAAAAATCTAAACATGGACTAATTCGCCCAGCATGGCGAATGAGCCAGTAAGGGTTTTTTGCAAAAAATAGAGAATTTTGGAATTATTTTTGATGTGTTTGATGTTGTATGATGCAGACCTAAGATGTGGATGCATAATTTCAGAATTTTTTAAGAAAATTATATGAAAAATTGCAAGCTAAATGACCTTTTCACTAATGCAACTTTTTGAAACCCTAGAATGCAAAACAGTGCAAAATATAATGCATGCAAGCTATTGCTAGGATGATGATGGACTCCTAAATAGAAAAGAAAGTATTCTAAAATAAGGTTCACCAAAATGAACCATAGATTTTGTGATTAGGGATGATATGTCTCTTTTGCTCAATTAGGGTCTTTCACTTAATGGAAAGAGATAGATCCCACACCCAAAATCTAGGTGGTTCACTCAAACTAATGCAAGGATAATGTAAATATGCCTAAGTCCAATGATCTAAGTGTAATAAACTGATAAAATGGATTGATTATTAATACAAAACCAATGAATGTAGATTGTTTGAAAACACATTATGATATGTAGAAAGCACCTAGAAATGAATGCAAATTGCAACAAAAATGAATGAAACTGAAAATGTGCACCTGAGATATTGAAGGAGGCTGGAAATGACATTTGAAATGCTACTGATTTTGGAAATTTAGCCTACTAGGACTCATTCACCATTATGGGTGAATTAGTCCTAGTTCTATGAACTAACTTGGAACCCATTTCATACAAAAGGGTATCTAGAAATTTAGAAAACCCTGTTCAGGCCTAGAAATGGGACTCATTCATCATTGATGGTGAATCAGTCCAATTTTGAATTTTTGAAGATCCAAAAGAGAAATCAGGAGCTCTCAATCTGCACTTTGGCTTTCTATAGGTGTCCACTTCCAAAATTCTAATTTTCAGGTTTAAAAGTGACTTTTGATGGATATTTTTCCTTAGAGAATGAAGGGAAGACTTAAACAACTTTGCAACTTGATTCTTAATAACTTCCAAGCCTTCAAGATGCCTAAATCTACAAACACACAAGAAGGGAAAGAGAAATGTTGGATGTTAGGGCATGGGGGTTTTCCTTGGTCAAACCCCTTAAAGGTAATTAAACCAAAATGGAGAAAGAATGTAATGAAGCATGCAATAATGGAGTTATTACCTTTCCATGAAGATCAATCTTGAATTTCTACAACAATGGAGGAAGATTCTGCCCTTGAATGTCTTTGGAAGCTTTCTTAATGACTTGCAATGTTGAAACCCTAGCTTGCTTGACTTGAGAGAGAAGATAGATGATGAATGGGATGTAAAATGAGTTGAGAGATGTATGGGGGGTTGAAATGGATGGAAAAATACTTATTTATACACACTTATGCCCTAATTACCCAATAATACCTCATCACAGGCCAACATAAGGTATTTTTAACTAAAAACGTGAAAGAAAATTTGAATTATTTTGAATTTGGAGCCAAGAGGGATTGATTCGCTACCCATGGAAAATGGGTCCCACCTTGGGCTGGTAAGTGGGTGTTGGGAGTTAACTTGCATTTAATGTTGTTTGTTGGGTTTACACTAAAAAATACACTTAATTATGGTTTAAATAGTGATACCAAGCCTAGAAAAGTGTGAAATCTTGTTACAAGACTTTACAACACTTTAAAATAGGACTTGATGATGAATTAAAAGGTGATTTTTATGTGAATTATAATAAGAAGAGTCTAGAAAAGTGTAGAAATGTGTTACAACACAATCCCTTTGCAAGACATCATTAAATGAATTTTATTTAATTTGCAAGGGCCCAAGACCTAGTGTGGATGTGGAAAACACCTCATAACACCAAATCAAGGCCTCATTAAGTCCAATTTATCATGAATTATTCCCATGTCAAGCAAGTTGCCTTTTTTCTACGTTACAACTAGGAATGAAAAGTACAATAATGTAATTTTATCCAAAATTGAAATTAATCTAAAGTAAGCTAGATCTAATGAAATGCATGAAATAGAAGCTTATTAGATTGAAATAGAAATCTAACAACAAACAAAAATGTAAAAATAGAGCATTTAATGCTATAAAATGTAGTTTTAGATCTGATACAAGACTAAATTTCCTAGAGGGGTGTATGAGTTCCAATCATGGTTTTTTAGGGATTCAAATGTTGATAAATAGTAAACACAAAATACCTAAAAATTAGGCAAAACCACCTATACTAGGATTAAATCACCCAAAGGAGTGTATGAGTCCCAGATTAAGGTTTTTGCACAAATTTTTGAAAATTCTGAGTGAATGTTATGTTTTCTAGTTTGAATGATGTCTAGACTAAGTGCAATTACAAATTTCAATTGACTTTCAATGATGCAAGATGTAAAAATGCAACCTATATGCACTTTCACTAGTGCAAGATTTAGAAACCCTAGATGCAAATTAATTAATGTAAGACCTAATTCAAAGTTAATGTAAGCTAGACCTAGGACTATGATGCACTCCAAATTAAAAAAAAATATGTTCTAAAGGGAAATTTCACCAAAATGAAATGAAGAAAATTGTTATTTCTATGCTTTGGGAGATAGAACAACCAATTTCCTACAAGTTTCACTCAAGGAAACCTTAGAGATCTCAATCTATGGATGGAGTGAGGGAAATATATCTACAATAAGGTGTCCTAGGGTGTGATTAAATACTAAAAGGGGGTTCACCACCAATAAAGGGCTTGAAAAGACAAGAAATGTAAATGATATTAAAAACTTAATGACCTAGAAATGAACTCAAATCAGAACAGTAAACTGAGAAAGTATAGAGGTGCACCTGGAAAACTAAATATGCTAAGTACAAGGTCTGAAATCCTAGAAATCTTCTTTTCAAAGCATATTGGGACTCATACGCCAAGCTACACGATTTAGTCCCTGTTTAGGGTTTCTAGGAAGAAACTGGAACTTCATAGTGACAAGTCTGAATCCTCTAAAATCCAAAAAAAATTCTATACTAGGACTTATATGCCACAAGTGGCATATTAGTCCCATTCTTCTTTTTCAAAACATTAAGATTTGAATCTATTCTCCTATCTCTGCTCTTCCTTCCCAACTGTACGTCTGGATCTGAACTTGTTAAAAAGATCGTAAAACAAAATATTGTATTGATTTGCTCATGGGGGTTTTGTCTTGGTGAAACCCTTGGTTTGGTGATTAAACCTTGATAGAAATGATAGATCTTGAAAGTCAATATGAGTGCAAGCCATAATCTTAAGTGCATCCAAGATTATAGGATCTAAAATGCAATACCACCCTGTATACATCTAAAAATGGTCATGGTTAATCAAGCTTGTTAATTAATTAAATATAAATTATTTAATTAATCTTCTAATGTCATCTACATATAAACAAATTTAATTATTTATTTATATTGTTCACTTTTATAATTCTTCTACCTTAATTAAATAAATAACTTTATTTAATTATTACCATCTTCCATATTCCTCTTAATTAATTAAATAGATTAAATTGTAATTTATTTATATTAATTATCATAAGTTTGAATTTTAAATTCAAATGATATTCTTCTAAATACCTTTTTCACATTTAATTAAATATTCTAAATATTTAATTAAACACTTTCTAATTCTTCACTCTACATTTAATTAAATATTCTAAAATATTTAATTAGAAACTTTCCTCACTCTTCATTTAATTAAATATTCCAAAATATTTAATTAGAGACTTTCCTCAGTCTTCACATAATTAAATATTCTAAAATATTTAATTAGAAACTTTCCTCACTCTTCACATTATTAAATATTCTAAAATATTTAATTAGAAATTTTCCTCACTCTTCACATAATTAAATATTCTAAAATATTTAATTAGAAACTTTCCTCACTCTTCATTTAATTAAATATTCTAAAATATTTAATTAGAAAATTTCCTCACTCTTCACATAATTAAATATTCTAAAATATTTAATTAGAAACTTTCCTCACTCTTCATGTAATTAAATATTCTAAAATATTTAATTAGAAACTTTCCTCACTCTTCACATAATTAAATATTCTAAATATTTAATTAGAAACTTTCTTTACTCTTCACATAATTAAATATTCTAAAATATTTAATTAGAAACTTTCTTCACTTCATATTTAATTAAGCATTTTATATATTTAATTAAACGCTTTTCTGTCATCTTCTCACACATAATTAGATATTAAATATTTAATTACGGAAACTTCTAAATTCGCCATCACATGTAATTAAATAAATTTATTTATTTAATTATGAGACTTATCTCCTACTCACTTCTCAAATGGCAACTTTCCCTTAGATCTGAAAGAGAAAATTTGTGTAGAAGGAAACATTCCATTTCTCTCTCGACTTTCAAAAATCTCTCACTGTTCATCTCGACAAGCTTGATTTAAACCGTTGATCACGTCAACTAATCAGAGTCTTTCGAAAACTCTATAAATACCTCTGTGAATCCAAACATTGGTTACACTTGCATATACTTACATTCACGTGCACATGTTATTTTAATATCATCTAGCATTTATCAGTTTTTGCAATCATTACATTTAGTAATCTAATATTTTAGCTATCATTTTTAGTCTTGTTAATGGCATCTTAGCATAAGCATGCATTTATTTCAAATCTCATTCTCTAGGAGATCATTTTGTTGAGCCTAGCGTATAATCTCAGAGCAAGCTAGATTCAATGAAACACTAGAGATAGAGGACAATATGACGCTTTCGAAGGAGCTACGAGTTTAAGAGTTTGTTTTTCTTTTAAATTAGTTTCCTCTGATTTAATGTTTTATTGGTGTGTTTAGTTTGTTAAAAATATTTTACACTTAAAATTGATCACACACACCCTATTCTAATGTGCTAGAATAAGATGCATGAATGAAACATAAAGATGGTGACTTACATCGAGAGATGTCTAATCACTCTAATAAACCATCCTAATGCATGTGCCTTCCTTTAGGCATAAAGTAGAGTGATAATAGAGAATGGAATCACTTAGGAAACAAGTCATTATGCTTGGCTCAATGGCTAGCTACATTTCCCCAACCTAGAATCCATCATGATTCACCATAGGAAACCATCATTAATCCTTGACAATGGTAGATTTTGAATGAAGGTGAGCTTGAAGACCTACAAAAACACTATAATTCTTCTCCAAGACTTCAACTTTGCTTGCTACTTGCTCTTGAATGCTCTTGTGAATGCTTAGATCTTGAATCAATCTCTCTAGGTGAAATAATGATTTGAAACCTTGTTTATATAGGCACTTCATCTAATTTACTATTTATTAGATCCCAAATGTTGACGTCAACCTAGAATTTGAATTAAAAACCTTAATTTCCTGCTAAAACCCTAAAAAGGGGCCACATGGGACTCATACACCACTTGTGGCATATGGGTCCCACCTAGGGGGACTCATATGCCCAAGGTGGTGTATGAGTCCCACCCTAGCTTTTTGGGGTGAGTAAATGTCGGGTTAGAAAATTCAACGCTTTTATTGATTTTGTCAGGATTTCAATTGAAATAAGCCTTGAGATCCAAAATAAAAGGTCTTAGGGTCCTATTAATGATGATTTTAAGGTTCATGAATGCATGGGTACTAAAATAGGTCCAAATTAAGTGTGAAATTGTACCATCTCCAAAAAGGGTGTATAGTTTTCTACACTACAATAATTACCAAGTATTTAACTAAAAAAAGAAAATAATAGTTCAATAATTTTGTTAATGGGTAGCAATCAAAGAGGAATTATATAGGAAGATAGGCCTTAGAAAAAGCTTTGTGTCTACTCTTTATAGTTCACTCTACAACAATGTTTCAACCTCAATTGATCTAGGTGGCATCTAGGAAAATAATGTGAACTCCCTCACAATTCAACAATTTGTACACAAAAAATTTTAAATCTCAAAAACCTTCTAACCAACACTCACCTACTAGAATATTCACAATTTTTTATCTTTTCTTAATAAACTTCAATTCACCATCTTCATGTAAACCTCTTCTACATAAACTAACACTGGAAAACCTATCTCAACACTATTATAACACCATCTAATGTAGTGAAGGTTAGAGGTTTCAATTAAGAATTATTCAACATTGTAAGCAATCTCACTTTCTGACCTAATATTTATTAAAATATAGTATACAAAAATAAATCACTTCTATAGATCAACAATACTTTGTTGATCAAGAGAGGTAATAAAAATTGAGGCATTAGCCTTTGAATTAAAACTATGTTACAATGATCTCACTAAATGTATTTGTACCTCTATTCTAATCTTTCGATTGTCTTATCTAAATTGATCTCTATGGCTATCTCTCCTCAAATTACACTTGGATTCTCTTATATAAGAGATTGTTTGGTATTTGATGATACAATCCTTCATCCCAAAATAAATCAATAAAATATTGTTGGGTTAAAAAACAAATATTTCTCCCAAAAGTCTAACTTGGGAATAAATGCACTAACATATCATAAATATAGATTCATTATTAATGTGTGTTAATATCCTCAATGATCAAGAGCTCTCCAAATTAAATTTTATTCCATATAAAACCTCTATTAAGACCCATATTGATGTACATAACATTACATGCCATAAGTTATAAATACTTACCACAAGTTTTTAAAAGGCTACCTTTATATAGTAAATATCTAATATAGGCCTGAACTAGCTTCCATTGGTGAAGAACATATATGAAATGATGAACAATAAATTGAGATCAAAGTGAAGGTTATAAATAATTATAAAAATCTATGATTCTAACCACAACCAATAATAATAAATCATGATTTTGGAACTTTTGATCATCCAACTATATTTGTAGTTGTAGTTTATGAAGTCATTAGTCTTAGAAACATAAGTCAAGTGATATGTGATGCTCTAACTTGATTTACTTTAATGTAAGAATCCTAATAAATGAATCCGAATACCTACACAACAAACAAATGTTAAAGAATATTTTAATTTCATGCAAGATTCCTTTTGAACCTTGAAAGCTCTTGAATCATCCTTACTATTTTTAAACCTTGGAAGCTCTTGAATCATCCTTACCATTTTCTTCCAAAGATTTTGTTTACATCTCAATAATTGAGTGCTTAGCTATTAATCTATTTATAAAGTTTCAATGTGAGTAGACAATAAAATTTGATGTTGAAATCATTATTGTTATTTTCTAACTTGAGATACACACATTTCTTCATGTATGCTAATGGATAGAATGGCATTGTCAAGAACTCCTCATTTATTTTATGTGCTCTCATAGCTCCACGCTTTCACAATCATGGATTTGAAAGAGGAAGAGGAAAAAGAAACAAAAAAAAAAAAACACAAACATGGAAATTTCATATTGATCAAATGAAACATAGATTGAATGAGGTTTATCTCTTTTCTACAAACACCATTACAAATATCTTTTACATCTGTCGCTTCTAGCTAGAAATTTCATATTGATCAAATGAAAGATAGATTGACTAAGCTTCAGCTCTTTTCTACAAACACCATTACAAACATTGTTTACATCTGTAGCTTCTAGTTGGACTCTTTCGAGAGTTCATACAAATATTGACCAAAATGAAACAACACGCAGACCTTCTAAGCTTGAGTTCATTCAGACAGACACCATTATAGACTTTGTACAACTCTTCAGAGTTGAACTCTTGTGAGAGTGAGTATAAGGCAAAATAGACTCAAAAATATATATGAGATTAAGAAACTACATATCAAATACAATACAAAATAAAATAATATATTTGATAACACCCAAAAAGCATGGGAAACCTGCATAGGAGTTAATACAATATCTTTTCATATCTTTCCAAAATATTTCTTCTTAATTTTTTTTCAATGCTACTTCAATGCTAAGACAACAAGGATAGGAGGAGTAGTTGGGATTACATTCCAACACTCCCCCTTAATCACAACTACTAATTTCTTTCATCCATTTTCCCAAACCACAATCTGACGATTTCTTTTTTTATATAGATATGCATTTATGAGCTCATTTTTTATAGCCTTGTGGATATTGTACTTCTAATTTGATATACATACATTGAGGCTCTAGGAAAATTCACCATAAGTAATTCACCGACAGAAAATTCACCATCAACAATTCACCACAGGAAAATTCACTGCCATGACAATTCACCTTGCAAAAAATTAATATTGCATGAATTTTTGGTGGTGAATTTTCCTACAGTGAATTGTCGATGGTGAATTTTCTGTCGGTGAATTAATTATGGTGAATTTTCCTAGAGCCTCAATGTATGTATATCAAATTAGAAGTACAATATCCACAAGGCTATAAAAAATGAGCTCATAAATGCATATCTATATAAAATTGAGCAAATAATCAAAAAGTTTCTACAAAATGGCTAGCCCTGATGGTTGCTCGACTCACCCCTAACTGATGGCTGATCCTCAACTCTAGATGGTGCTCCACTCTGTTATGGAAAACCAAGCTTCCTCATCACTTAAGGAACATCACGATGATATTGCATGTAGTAGTAAGCAACCTTAGTAACTGCCTCTCTATACAACTGAGTTGATATTGTTCGTCCCTGTGATGTAGTTGTCACCTCCTCTAGCTAATTCCTTCACCTAATCTCATAGGCCACCTGTAAGTCTAGTTGCTATCACAACTGAACCTCATGGTCTCTTTGAGTTGTCATGGCATGTAGTTATTGCTATAGTTGATCCATCTCTACCTGTAACTGGTCTCTCTCGGTAGTGAGATCTTGTATCTGTGCCTACACCTATGCATCTAGCTATTGTAGGGGTGGAGGAGGTAGTGCTACACTTGGAACCTATCCATCACGCTAACTTGGCTATTGTCCTGGGTCATGGTGACCCTAACCAAGATTTTGTTGTTGGTTCCCATCACTTAACACTTGTGCCTTATCTTGCATTGGTTGATCTTGGCCTCTACCTCAACCCCCATCTCTACCTCCATCCCAACCACCATATCGGCCTCTACCCTTGCCTCTCCCTCTACCTATGGGGTATCCCCCCACTAGATCTATCAAGCAAGTAGGTGGCTTGAACCATGGATCATAAGTAGGAGTAGTCCCCACATCTAGTAGGCCCTAATCATAGGCCCATGACTATGGAACAATTTGTCTAAAGTCATTGACAACCACTACGGGGTCAATCTATGCTCCCCACTACACCTCCCTCTGGGATTTGGCAAACACTACAGTGTAATCATTAGTTGGAACATCCTATGCCTCACCAAACTGCTGAGAAATGTGGTCTAGCATATACCACTCTATCATCATATGCTCTCTCCCCTGCATATAAAGGGTATGTCAAGCAAAATACAATTACTGCTAATCATCATACCAAGGTGGGGCCTGTAGCCATGGCCTCCATAAAAAAATAGTCATGTCATCAATGAAACAACACTAATATGGTAAACCTATAGGGCTTGTATGCTAGAGAGTCATCGTCACCCTATATCTAAATGCAATGAGCTCATCCTCATGAATATTTGCTAGAACCACCAGTGGCCTCAACACGACAATGTGCTCATATGCCCATATATGAAGCAGTGTAACACCTACTCCAATGCTCCTACCATTGTAGTACACCACCCAATGCATATCGTGGTACAAGGAAGCAAGTAGAACTAAAACCCATGCAAACATAACATCCTCCTAATTATAGCCTCCCATGCCACCCCTAACTAGGACTGAAGCCTCTACCTCATCAGTTTGGGGCAATAACACTAGAGATTAGTGCATCAACGAATACTCTAAATATTGATATCCAAGCTATGTACAAGTCCAGATCAATCTGAGAGCTCACCAAGATGATGTTGTTCATATGTAACAATGAACAACATGCATCTCTCCCAACATCTGTGTCATAGATGACACACTCTCCTTGAATTGACAATCGTAATATGCACTACATGCCCTCCAATGTAACAGTGGCCTCACTAGTGGGAAAGTGAAACAAAGAGGTCTCATTGTGCCACCTCTCAATCAGTGTAGTCATCATAGCCAAATGCATCCAGAACTCTAGAAGGAACGTGATGAAGCCTAACCCCAACATCCCAACTCGCTCCACCTCATGGTCACCAAATTCTTTGGTTGTAGCTAAAATTTCCAAATGATGCTCTCGCAACATCAATGGTGGCAGATCCTCCTACACGCATTACACACACAGTATCAATTAGCTAAAAATTCAAAAAAGTGATCAAAATATGAGACTTTGCATCCTCAAACATCAATTGCGTCACTGAAATCAATAGCATCACTCTTTTCAGGGTACATCACTATATAAAATTTAGGGGTGCATCACTAATTTGGCAAGGCGTGTCACTACACTCAAAAGCAAATCGACATTCACATGCGTCATTATAATGAAAAACATGGGTGTGTTGCTATTTGTTTCATGTGTCGCCAACTACTTTCCAGCGTCGCTAAACCTAAAAAGCCTATGCGTCGCTATATTAACATCCCGACCCCTAAATCAAATGTGTCACCCAACCAAAAAATGGTGGTGCATCACTGAATAGTAAGTGCATTGCTAAAATATCAATAGCAATGCTTTCGATGCTTTAAATGCATCACTATACAACAACACACCTACAAAACCTAATTTTGACCCATTATTAAATGCACCTAAAAGTGAAAATCAAAACAGGTTTTCAATCACATACCCGAGATCCTGCATTTGCTTAGCGCTAGTACTCTTGAATCTGCTCTGAAAGGTGAAGTGAAAGTGTAGACACTGAAAAATTTCCTAAATGATATCATACACTTGAAACGGATTTACTAACATCATTTATTCTTTAACCCATCCTCTTTTCGCTTCATTAATTAAATTAACCTAGCTAATTTAATTAATTGCATCATTTTCGTCTATTAGCCTAACATTTCATCTCATTGAATTAAATAAATCAAAATAATTAATTTATTCTCCTAAGTCATCTTATTTAATTAAATAACCGCAAGTTATTTAATTAAATATCATTTCATCTCTCTCGCCCATTTATTAAATTATTTAATTTAATAAATATCACTTTATTCCTCCAAATCTCCTAATTGCATGATTAAACCTTGTTTAATTAACAATTAAACTAATTTTCCTCTAAAAGAGGAATATTCCCATGGAATATTCCTTATCCCCTTTTTGCACAATTAAGAATTTATTTTAATTTTCAAAAATTCTTTTTATCCTCACCCAAGTGAATATTCCAAAAGAATATTCTTATTCCTCCATCATTTGAAAAAGGGATATTTTCACTTAGCTTCTTGTGCAAGTTTTAACCTTTAACCTTTTGAACAAGTTACCTTTGACCTGTGTGAGCAGGTCAAAAGTGTGTTTGTTTGAAACAAGTGTGAGCCTTTGATTAAAATCCCATCATGCATATCAATCCATGATCCATGCTTGTCATCTCCTTCATCTTTGACCATTGATTAATCTTTTTAATCTCAACCCTCCATTCCTCATTTTCTCTCCTATAAATAGGTTACTATTTGGAGACAAATGGATTGATCTTTCAATTGCAAAACTTATGTTGTTGAACTTACTTGCATCCACACTCATCTTTTACTCACTTTTAGCTTGTTTAGTTTATTTCTAATTGCATAGTAGGTTAGAGCATCCATTAATGGCTTCCATGTATCTATCTTAGTTTGTATATGAATTAGGGTTTCTATCTTTTAGCTTAGAATTAGCTTAGCAATTGCATAATTAGTTCATTTTTAGCATAAAATCATGGTAACTTAGCTTGCATCATGTTTAAATTAGCATAAACTAGGTTTTCATACATCAATCACAATGGTTTCATCAATTCTCTTCCATAGAATCAATTGAAACAAGCTCACCAATCACATGATTGGTAAAGGGTCATTGTTCCACATCAACATGACACCAACTCCAAAATAGGATAAGTTTCAAATGGGTTAGAGTAGGAATAATTTAACTGTTTTTGTAGTTTGTAACTTTTAGTTTCAATTAAATGCTTAGTTTAATTTTCCAATTTGAATGATCTTGTTTGGTAGATGCAAGTTATTTAGGTAAATTGTGCTTCAATTCATCATGGATTAAGCGCAATCAACTCACACCGACATTTCCTCATCTCAAATTTTGGCACTAGAAGGAGGGAAAATCATTAATTTATCTATTTTTTAGCTTGAATTCTATTTGTTTGTTGTTTTGTAGGATATAGTGACACCCAAACCACAAACAATGACACTCTTCAAAAAGTCTCACCATATAGCGATGCCATCACAATTTGAAACATCAACACCGAATTAATGCACCAACATTGACTTAAATTTGGTGACACCGATTTAATAAAGAGGTATCAAAAAAATCAAACAACAATGCCCAACTTCACCAAACTGACACCAACAAATTTTAAAACGTGACACTACTATGAGTAGTGACGTCAGACCAAATCCCAACACTATCATGCCCATTGTTTCTACTGTAGAGCGAAGCCCGTTTTCACTAGAGTGACACCTGTTTTCACTAGAGCGATGCCCATCATGATCTTAAGATATATAAGAACCTGATGCTAGATCATAGCAAAGAAAATGATAATGGAAAAGCTAAGGATTACACAAATGTGTAGCATACCTATTCCAACGTAGTGTCTTCCTATGAGAGCATTATTATTGTTGTCACCATCAAAGGAGCTAGTACAGAATGTGGAGTCATCACACAACATAGAAAAATAACCGTTCAAGGAGTCCCATCTCAATCTAGGACACAACCTACTTTTCCCACATCTAATACTAGCAATTACAATCTTCTAAATTAGCTTAAGTAGACCCCCACACATATATCTATCTTATAACTCTTAAGGTTATCCCCCACTCATAGAGAAATACTGGAGAAAGCCTTGCCAAAGTCATTTGTTCCTAAGGATATTGACACTAATCAGTTTCAAGCTATGGTAGGCCACATCACCAACCATATTCTTACCTTCTCCGAGATAGACCTACCATCACAACCATCTCATAATCGTGCTTTACACCTTGAGGTTGTCATTCATAAAAAAATAGTAAAAATAGTCTTGGTAGATGGAGGTGCTAGTTTGAACATTTATACCCTTTGGTTGATCAAACATTTGGGCTATTTAGAAGATACTATTGAGAAAGCAAAGAGTACAACCATTAGGGCATATGACGACCAAGAATGGGTATCACAAGGTATCATTGCACTTCCCATCCAAGTGGGACCTCTTATCGTAGAAACTACATGCCAAGTGCTTGATCTTGATCTTCCTTATAACATCTTGCTTGGCCGACCATGGATCCATGCTCTAAAAGCTATAGCTTCGACCTGTCATTAGTTGGTGAAGTTTCCTTTTGAAGGTAGAGAAATCACTATCCATGGAGACCCTGAGCCTTTTTAATATTGGAAAATTTTTGAAGCCAAGTTCTATAAGAGCCCCCAAATACCCAAGAATGATGAAGGGCCTACACCATCAAGCTCATTTGTTGACCCAACATCCCTAGCCTCTACCTCAACAAAAAAAATACCCATTGTGCAAAGTATACCCAATGTTAAAGCAATGATCCAAGATGATGGTTGTGGGAATTGCAAACTATTGAAAGACACCTTTCTCTTAGGAGAGTTACCCATTTCTCCTCAATCTCATGGGAAACCCATATTTGGCACTAAAGAATGCGAAACAATCAAGATGGCAGCTATTACCTTCACCAAGTGGGGGGATTTCAATCAAGAAGATATCAATGAAGAAGACATCTCTAAACTCCTCTATCAAGATGAATGCCTGTTCCTCTTCTTCCCATGAAAGATGATAATAAAGGCTTGCAACTCATGTATAATTGGGGATATAAAAAGAATGAGAAGCTAGGACAAAATGATAGTGGTTTACTAGAACCCATCATTCCTAAGAAATGAATAGAGAATCTTGGTCTAGGTTGTACTACTAGCAAGGTCACACTTATTGGAAAAGGTATTTCTACTAAATAATATGAGGCTTCCTCTTGGTCACCTACATCATGTGATACAACCTTAGATGACTTTCCCCTTGATGTTCTTGACCTATTTGAGAACAACACCCTCTTTATGATATCCATGACATCCTTTTCCTCAAGCAACCAACCAACTAAAATATGCCTAGTATACCCACAACTTATTGACATGGACCAACAAGGACCACCGATTCTAGATTTATTTGAAAATGATGAAGCAATCTTAGAATTCATGGGAATCTATGACAAATTATCATGGGAAT
The DNA here is from genome assembly GCA_007258455.2 of Sequoia sempervirens. Lineage (NCBI taxonomy): Eukaryota > Viridiplantae > Streptophyta > Pinopsida > Cupressales > Cupressaceae > Sequoia > Sequoia sempervirens. The sequence continues at coordinate 124,962,787 of VDFB02058242.1, forward strand.
ATACAAAGCAAGCTTCGATATAGAGCTAGATACAGGGGCATACTATGGGGAGACGATTGAATCTTTTAGTTACAAAATTAATGAAATGCAACTAACATGCGAATTCTTGAGTGAAAACCACCTAGTGACACACTTTGATCCTAAAATAGTAAAAATAAAGGATGCATCTGACGGTGAAAACCTCTATGAGGTGCCCAAGGATGAGGGATTCAATCTCCCCCTTAGTGCAATGCATCTAGAGAATTCAATAGTACTAGCAAAAAATGCCACACCAGTCAATGTGGGAACAAAAGAAGCATCTAAGATCACTTTCAATGCCAAATAATTGTTGGATGAAGAACAAAAGAATCTTGCAACATTCCTCAGAGAGCGAAGAGCTAAATTTGCATGGTCATACACATATATGCCAGGCCTTGATCCTGAAGTGGTTGTGCATCACTTAGCAGTTTATCCTGAAGGCAAGCTAGTTAAGCAAAAATTAAGAAAGATGCATCCTTAGATAGCACTCTTGGTCAAACTAGAGTTACAAAAGCTTCTTGACATTGGATTTATCTGACTGATAGATTATCCTGAGTGGGTTTCAAACTTGGTACTAGTCTTAAAACCCACTAGGGTCATCAAAATATTTATTGATTTCAGAGACCTAAACAAAGCATGCCTAAAGGATGATTTCCATCTTCCTAACATCAATCTCATTGTGGAATTAACAATAGGGATTGATATGCTATCACTCATGGATGGGTTTTTAGGCTACAATCAAATCATAATTGCCAAGGAGTATCAACACAAAACTGCATTCACTTGTCCATGGGGAACCTATTGTTGGAATGTGATGCCATTCAGGTTAAAGAATGCAGGAGCAACCTATCAAAGAGAAATGACCCTCATCTTTCACGACATGATCCACAAAACAGTCAAAGATTATGTAGATGATATTTTGGAAAAATCAAGGAAAATAAGTGAGCACATTCAAGTCTTACAACCCATCTTTGATAGACTTGAAAAATACAAGGTACGACTAAATCCAAAGAAGTGTGTCTTTGGGGTCACATTAGGGAAGCTTCTAGGGTTCATTGTTTCACAAAGAGGGATAAAAATTGATAAAACAAAGGTAAAAGCCATCCTAGACATGGAACCACGACAAACACTTAAGATGATGAGAGGATTACAAGGCAAACTGTAGTCTATCAGGAGATTCATAGAACAACTATTAGATAAAATCCACCCCTTTTCACATCTTCTCCATAAAGGGATAACCTACAAGTGGGATGACAAGTGTGATAAAGCTTTCAAATAGATAAAATATTATCTATTGATGCCTCTAGTGCTCATGCCACTAATACCGAACAAGCCACTAATCCTGTATATCTCAACAACATCAACAACACTAGGAGCTATTCTGGCACAACATGATGAAAATTGAAAGGAAAGGGCCATCTACTACATCAGTAGAACCTTGGTGGTCTATGAGATGAACTATTCACCCACTGAGAAAGCATTCCTAATAGATGTTTTTGTTTCACAAAAGTTCAAACATTACATGTTGTCACATCAAATCAAGCTCATTGCAAAAATTGATCCACTCAAATACTTGTTATCCAAAGTAGCTCTTACAGGATGAATGGCTAAATGGGTGATGATCTTAACAAAATTTGAAATAGAGTATGTGGAGCACAAGGAAATCAAAGGACAAGTAATCACACATCAACTAGTAGAAGCACCCATCTATGCTGAGAACCCCTTGATATCTGAGTTCCCTAATGAATCAATGTTTCTTATAAATCTCATAGCTCAGTGGAAGATGTACTTTGATGGATCATTCACCCAATATGGATTAAGAGCAAGCATTATCTTTATCACCCCTCAAGGTGATTGCATTCCAAAGTCATACAAGCTATCATTTCCTTGTACCAACAACATTACTGAGTACAAAGCCCTAATCACAGGTCTAAGGATAGCAGTTTAGTGGCAGATTCAAGAGATGAAAGTCTATGGAGACTCATAGCTGGTTATCAACCAAGTTAATGATGACTAACAAACCAAATATGACAAGCTCACTCCTTACAAGAAGATGGTGGACAATCTCAAGGATCTTTTGATAGATATAACTTTTGAATAGATTCCTTGCCTAAACAATAGAGTAGCAGAATCCATTGAAAACATTAGATCACTGTTAGACATGCTGAACAATGTCCTACAATGTGAATTCTTGGTAGAACAAACAACTTCTCATACCAACTTTCAAAATCACTGAATTTGAATTCATGTGTGTCATTATTGGTCCTGGATCCACGTGGTATCATAAAATATTTATCTACCTAAATAGAGGAACCCTCCCATCTGATATCACCTCGAACCTTAAAAAGAGCTTTGTCAAAAAGGCATCCTGATTTGTGATATTAGGTGATACGCTTTACCGATGAAGCATCGAAGGGACATTACTATTGTAGACAATTAAAATATCTTGATTGACATCATGCATTTGATTCTGATTAACTAACTTTGATTCTTACTTGATCATTTCTTTACTAACCAATTAATTGAAGTCTTTATTTAATTAATTCATCAAAATTCCTCCTTTAATTAAATAAATTAACTTTATTTAATTAAATCCTAATGTTCTCTCTTTGATTAAATAAATCAACTTTATTTAATTAAATCCTAATGTTCTCTCTTTGATTAAATAAATTAACTTTATTTAATTAAATCTTAATGTTCTTCATTTAATTGAATAAATCAAATTTATTTAATTAAATTATTAATCTTCCAATATCATCTCATTTGATTTAAATAAATTCAAGCATTTAAATTAAATGTCACAATCAACTAAGTTCATCTAAGTTAATTAATCCCAGATTAATTAGCTCCTAACACTAATCCCCCATTCCTCTAGCTTTTGACTCCACCCTTGGGTAAGTCAACCTTGATCAAGTTGCACATGTAAATCAATTTATTTGATTTAAAATTACCCTATTTTCATTCAAATATGGCATATTCTTGGAATATTCCACTTATTTGAATTCTCCCTCCTAAAGGAATTTTGTCCTCCAACTTGGCATTAAAAGTTCTTAAATGTCCTCTCCTTGAGCCACCTTGGAATTAAAAGCACTTAGACCTCCTCTTACACAAGTCACCTCTTCAAATTAAAATTTCACCTACATTCATTTAATATGCACATTGTTCAACATGTGTTCCACTCTCCTTCATTAGCATGTTGACAAGTGGCACAATGCCATTGGTCCCTTCTTTAATCCCACATTCTTCCTATTCTTCACTCTTCAATCCTTCTTCCTTATAAAAATATGCCTTCTCTATTGATTTGGGGGACACAACTTCATGCAAATCCATTATAGCCATTTGAGTTCAAAGCATCCATAATTTCATCCAAGTTAGCATAGAATTTCATCATCCATAGCTAGGTGATTGACATTTTGCATCAAGAATCACACATCCATCATCAAGCTTAATAAGGGATTAGGAAAGGGCTTCTTTCCACATCAAAGAAGCACCAATCCTCTTATGGGATGCTGGTTTGAGCATTAAAATAGTTTTTCATTAGTAATTTGTTTGGTATTTTACTTTGTTTTCATGTTCTTGTGTTCAAATGAATTTCATAGGGAATGCTTGTTTACACTTGTTTAAGGATTAATGTTTGATTGTTTGTTCATTTTTTAGCAGGTCTAGGAAAAGCATTCATATTTTGGTGCTAGAAGGAGGGCATAAATCTCAAAATTAACTCGTTTCTTTCTCTATTTCCTTCATTTTTTTTGTTTTTTGTCTTTCCAAGTTGTAGCAATGTTGGAAAGACAAACAACAACGTTGGAGGAAATAGCAACGCAAATGCGGTCTTTTTTTTCCCACGGAGTGATGCTAAATTTAGCATAGTGGTGCTGAAATCCTCAAACAACGATGCAATCATTTCAGTGTCGCTATATAGCAACACCGCCTCTATGTTCAAATAGTGACACTATTGTTTTTTTTGATTTTATAGTCAATCTTAAAATGACCATAGCTTGGTCATATGAAGGTCTTTTTCAAATATTTTTTTTGAAATGGGGTAAAATTTCATAAGATATGCAATGGTGTAGGTGTTTCTTAAATTTTATAAAGTTAAAATTTTCAAATTTTCACCTAATGTCAAATAATAATGAAACTTGGTCTAAGTTTTAGGGTTTCTATGCTTATCATTTATCTAACCATCATATCTTCTTGTTTCTTGATTTCATCTAACATTTGGAGCTTGGATTATAGGTTTTAAAGGATCATGGAGCATGGAAGTGAAAGAAAAAATACTTGATACTCATTATAATAGTGTTTTTAAACACTCATGGGAAAATAACCTATCATATATTTTCCTTTCATGCTTTAGGATCAACTAGAATTATTTTGGGCATGAAATTAATCTACAACTCAAGCTTTTTCAATTTGGTTTAAATTGAACCTTAGACACTTACTATAATTTTGATTTGGGACTAAAATTGAACAATTAACTTCACACTCAAGTTTGGTGCTTTAAAAAGAACTCATTATTGCCTTTGAGGATTTAAAATGAACTTGTTCTCACTTTGTTTTTGTAATCTTCTTTACAAACTAATACCATTAAAATGCATATGCACTTCTCTTGCACTTCACAAAAATATTGAGAATCAAAAGCATTTTAGTGATATTAGGTTGTCCAAAAGATTTCCTCCACACTTCAAGTTTGGGTTTAAAATTGAAAAAATCATGCAAGTTGGAAGAAAAGGCATTGTGTGTGTTCCCTCCTAAATGCGTTATGTGGTCAAACTACAAATTTAATTCTTCGCTCTTGTCTACCTTTAGAGAGCCTGCCTTGGTGGGAAAAAGTACTCACCCCAAGGGAACAACTCAAACCGGTAACGAGTTAAGCACCAAGCTAATCCCAACCGGTATGTAAATTCGAATGTTGAGTAAACTTATCATTATAGGCACTCCTATAGACAAGAAGGTGATACTCTTTGTATGGGTTGATCTTACCTCTCATGTGGCCATCTGAATGGGTACCCTGATTATGAACCAATCTGTGTAAAATCAAAAAACCCTACTATATGTTGGTACAAGAGGTCGAACCTCTAAAGCCATCCCACATACTTGCAGTTCTTAGTAGAGATGAAGATTTTGTCATGGGAGATTCATGAGAACTCAAAGCTTGGATGAACCATAGAAGTGAGTGTCGTGGAGAGGAGCCAGTGTGGTCAAGCTTCTAATCATCTGCTCTGAATAAGTGTAGCTGGAGAAATCCAAGTGGGAATTCAACAAATATTGTCTTTTCTATCCTAGGGTTGTGCATTATTTTGTAATCAAAACACTTTGCTTGGATCTAAGACATTGTAAAACAAACATTCAAAAAAATCATAAAAACCTCAAACCCTTTGGAAGAATAAATATCTTTGAAGAGTCCATATAATACTACTTGTCCCTAGGGATTCTATCCTTAGAGGCTTCTAAGTATTGGGGCCCATTTCTCAATTTGTTTTCTCCAAAGTCAACATAAGGAAACTATGGCCGTGACTTCTTGATTCTCACATAATGGACCTTGTGGAATGAAAGAAGGCCTTAGCATAGACATTCAGTTTGAAAAGCTAAGCGAGAAAGTGTGGATATGGTAAAATCAATTCATTAACCAAGATTAAATCAATTGAACCCCACACATGTGCTTGTTATCTTTTGTCTTATGATCTTCCAAGTAAAACATTGGTCTTTTGGTTTGAACTACTCATAGGGTAAAGAATGTTCTTCACTATCTTGGTCTTGTAAACAAGGTTCTCCTTAGGTTCATTTAGGATCAAATCAATCATTTCATCCATCTCAAACATCAATCAAATCTCATCTCACAAAAAACTTTTGAACCATTGGAAAAATCATTCGTACTAGAATTTTGGTAAAATCCTTCAAATCAACATCAAAATATCCATGTTTGTCTAAGTTTTTGTGGATGAATCCTTCCTCATACATCTAGTTAAATTATCATCCTTGTGGACAAGTTTATTCCAAGATAACGTCCAACATCTTGGGGTTTATAAGTCCATTATCCAAATCAAATCAAACCAATCCAATAAAAAATCCTAGAGTCTAGCATTGATCCAAGGTTCCTAAGAGTTCAACACCCATATCATTCACAGCTTTCGTCCTTCATCTCATCATTGGTCCTAAATTCCTTAGAGGTAAAAAAGGTCAAAACACAAGAACATGGTGTATATGCATAAAATTGGTCATGTCTAATTAATCTGTGGTCGATTTTAAGTGTGAAATTTTAAGTCAAATTATTTATTTTCTATTGCAGAAAGCAAACACATGATTAAATTATTGTAAGTCATATTTCAATAATTAAATCAAGATCTTGGGCTAGGCTTAACAAACAGTCTTCCTAGAGAACGAGATTAAATATGAATGCATGCAATACTATGCTAAGATGTGATTGATAAAATGAAAGATTACGATAATGCTATGAATATTAAAGTTGATACTGATAATGCTAAGATGTTAAAATGATATAATGCCAAAATGCAAGTAATCTCTAATTAGCCTAAATGCTTGGATTGGCAGTGATATTTATAGAGTTTTCGAAAGATTTTGATTGGCTGATGTGATCAACGACTGTGAAAATTCCTGGCAGATTGAATGGTTGAAGATGGATAAGACTGGAGAGAAAAATAGAAGAAAACATAAAACAAGCTTTGTTTCCTTTTTCAAAAAAGAGATAAGATGAGATGATAAAGATGAATTGTAAAAATCATCTTTTTATGAGATTTTGGAAAGATTTTGAAGAAGATAAATAATGAATTATAAAATTCAATTATTTATTTATTGGTGACATGAAGATTTTTCTTAAAATAGAATATTTACCCCAGATTTGAAGAATAATGGATGATTTTATAATTAAATAAAATATTTAATTATGATTTTGAAAAGATATGGAAGATATTTAATTAAACTTTTTAAGAAATGATATGTAAATGGAATTAATTAAATAAAATATTTAATTAATTAGAAGAAGAGTTTGAAAAGAAATATTTACATTTAATTAAATCAAAAGGACTTAATTAAATTCAAAAAGTGATAATTAATTAAAATAAATAATGTGTATTTATTTAATTAATCAAGTAGACATGTGAATGTGAAATAATTAAATAAAATTGATTTATTTAATCATGACAGGAGAATAAATTGAATGAACAATATAATTAAATTAATTAAATTTAATCATAGGTAGAGGACTTTAGAGAAATTAATTAAATAATAAATATTTAATTAAATGTCAGGATTATTCAGACATGACCAATTTTATGCATATACATTTTTCCCCTCTTTGAAGTGATGTGTGAAACACATTGCTTCAAAGAAAATATTCCTACTTTCAAAATTTGTTGTGTTTGATTTTGCCCTTGATTGAAAAATTTAACTGATATGCCCTTCATCTGACTTTGATATGTTTTCGATATTGATGATGCCCCCTTTGGAGATAAATCATCGATGATGAGAAAAATGGTGATGATAAAAGTTAGATGATGAAAGGGTCGTAGTGATTTAGCTCCCAATAAATGATGAAAAGAAAATGCCCCAGTTAAAAAAAAAAATACCACCAAAAACCCACTTGGTTTGACCCTTAAAAGGTAAAAGGGTAAAAAGAAAAGTCATTTGCACTTTTTTGACTTTTGAGGAACCTTGTGCTTTGACAGCGACGTGGCGCAATGGAGATCCCTTATCATCAACATAGATTAGAGTGGTCCCGCCGATATCAGCGACCAACAGTGTATGGACCACCAGTGAGTCAATTCAAACCTTCTTATGTTGAAATTTTATGTTTTTAGTCAATTTTTGATGCATTATCGCGTGGTTTTAGGTTTAAACTTTCCGTTTTAGCACTTTTAGAAAATAGTTTAGCACATTTGAATATTTTTGTAGCACTTATAGGAGATAAAATAACGCTTATAGGATTTTAGCAGTGTAGCGCATTCAATAAATAAAGTAGCACTTATAGGAGGCTAGGGTTGAATTGGGTACATTAGCACATTTAGGTAGCAAATTAGCGCTTACGGGGTTTTAGTGCATCCAAGGGGTGAAATAGCGCATTTGAGAAATGAAGTATTGCTTTTGGGGAAATAGCGCTTTTAGGAAATGATGTAGCGCATTTAGGAAATTTAGACAGAATGCTGATTTGATGGAAATGATGATGAATTATTGCTTCCTTGGTCAATAGATAGTAAAATTGTCATGTCATCATGTTTGATAATTTGATAACATTGCTTCCCAAAAATAGAAAACAAAGAGTAGATAGCTGATAACTTTGTTTCCAAAAGAATGAAAAACAAAGAGTAGATGATTGATATGAATTCCGATAAATTTGCTTTCTACGATAGAAAACAAATAGTAGATTGATGTGAGAGGAGAATATATTTGCACTCATGATTGAAGTACAAATAGGATTATTTTTTTGATTGTTGATAAATTTGCTTCTTGCGATAGAAAAAAATAGTAAATGATTATAGAATAGATTAATTTGATATGTAGATAGATAGATTTTGAATTGATGGTCTGATATGATTTCCTTTTGATATAAGTTTGATATGTGTCATTTGATTGATATGGGTCCTTTGATATAAATCTGATTGAGGTAGATAGATTGTGTTGATGTGAGTCTGATATTAGTCTGATTGATTGTCCTTGTGGTGACCAAAAATAGGAGGTTTTCAAAAACCTTCATATTAGAGAGCGCTTCCCGATGGGTTGGGATAGGATTCGGGATTTGACTCCCGCCGATGTGCAGTTTATAGTGAGTTGTGGGTTGGGATCTTTGTTGGCAATGCCTCATATTTGGGTCAACAGGGGACTGTTGACCGCATTAGCAGAGAGTTGGCACTCTGAGCATAACACATTTCATTTGCCGATTGATGAGTTGACGATGACCCCAGAGGATGTGTACAAGATTTTGGGGATCCCAGTGGTAGGTGACCTTGTGTTCTATGATCGCAAGGAGTTGGGTGGCACATATGCATTAAGGAGGGTGTATGGCGACGCACATATAACAGGATACTGGGTGCCATGGGTAGACTTCATAGGTTATCCGGCCTTACCTATAGTGTTAGGTGTTTTAATTGGAGGCTTCCTTTGTTTGGATCACTGGTCAAAGGGGCTATCTATTGGATGGGGGAGGATTATCGAGCAGATGCTAGGTCAGCCACTAAGATATGCCTGGGGGAGTTGCATGTTAGCCCACCTATATCATGACTTATACTAGGTTGTTTACAGAGGATCATCGATTTTGTCTTGTAGGGTTACTCTACTCCAGATCTGGGCTTGGGAGCATATTGCTGTTACCAGATTGCTATATATGAGGGCTAGGCCGCTAGGTAGGCCATATGCGTATGCTTATTTGTTTGCACTTATCTAGCCCAAGCTGGGCAAGGTGGAGTATTGGAGACAAATAGCTACATAGAGCAGAGGGGTTACAGGGCCTCGATGAGATCACGATGCAAGGACGAGTGGCAGGCCATCATCCTCGAGACCAGCTCCATCAGGGGGGGTCTACAAACCAACCTTGAGCCATTGATGCAAGATTAGTGATGTATCTGATTTTGTATTATTTTTTATCATATCTCATGTATCTCTCTATACTGTTGAGTTTCATTGGACATTTGGACATTTGTATTTATTTTTGATGAGTGATGATATACAACGGCGATGAGTTTTGATGATGTGTTGCCTTGATGTGATGATGATATGGATGTGCATTTATTTCTGCATGATGTGATATGGATTTTGATATGTATGTAAATGATTTGATGACTGATCATGATATGCAGGATGAGTTATGATATGCTCATGATGATAATTCATGATATGCTTATGATGATGACTTTATGATGCGTACTAATGATGTCATGTAGGTGGATAACCTTTGTTGTGATTAATGAAAATATGCAATAGGATTATAAAATTGGCCACACATTTTTGACACCCACCGTGGGGCTTTGCCCCGTGTTTAACATTTATTTGTAGGTTTTTTTGACAGGATTTTATGTTTTGGAATTCAGATTTTTGGCAAAAATTTTATTTTAGCACATCCACGAGTTTCTATAGCGCATACAGGGTTTCTTTCGGTGCTTTTGTAGGTCTTCCGGCACATCCAGGAATTGTTTCAGCGCATTTAGGGAACATAACGACTCTTATAAGGAACAAAATAGCACATATACTTGGCTCAATTGATTAAAAATTCTATAAAAAATTTCCTACATTATCTTCCAAATGCATGTGCGTGGACTATCGTGCTTTGAACCAAAGCACCATCAAGAACAGATACCCCATTCCCAGAATAGATGAGCTCATTGATGAGCTACATGGGGCTAAGTTCTTTTCGAAGATAGATTTGAGATCGGGTTACCATCAGATCCGAATGAGGGGATCAGATGTGGAAAAAATAGCCTTCAGATGTCACTATGGCCATTTTGAATTCTTAGTCATGCCATTTGGGTTGACTAACGCTCCGGCAACCTTTCAGTCTTGCATGAACCGGGTCTTTTAGAAACAGTTACGAAGGTTTGTGCTGATATTTTTTGATGATATTCTGATCTACAGCAAGACTTGGGAAGATCACCTCAAGCACTTGGAGGAAGTGCTTAGTATCATGGAATCTGAGAGTTTGTTCGCAAAAGCTTCCAAATGTGAATTTGGAATGGTGGAGTTATTGTACCTTGGCCACATAATCAGTGCTGAGGGAGTGAAGGTGGATCCGGAGAAGATCAAAGCAGTGGTTGATTGGCCACCACCTAAAAATTTGACTCAGTTGAAGGGTTTCCTGGGTCTTTGTGGTTTCTATCGGAGGTTCATTAAGGGGTATTCACAGAATGCTGCTCCCCTTATTGATCTCACCAAAAAGGGAGCCTTTGTTTGGTCAGAAAAGGCTCAAGTTGTTTTTGACAAATTTAAGAAGATCATGAGCTCGTGCCCAGTTTTGGCCATTCCTGATTTCTCCAAGCCATTCGAGCTGCAATGTGATGCATCGGGTGAAGGAGTGGGGGCTGTCCTGATGCAAGAAAAACACCCTATTGTGTTTGAGAGCAGAAAGTTACGGGGTGTTGAAAGAACATATTCAATCTACGACAAAGAAATGCTTGCCATTATGCACGCATTAGCCAAGTTCAGGCAATACTTGGTGGGGAACAAGTTCATGGTTAAGACAGACCACAATAGCCTCAAGCATTTCATGCACCAAAAAGATTTAAAAGAGAGGCAACATAAATGGGTGAGTAAGCTTCAAGCTTACGACTTTGACATTGAATATGTTAAAGGAAAAAATAATTTCGTGGCCGATGCTCTCTCCAGAAGGCCTCATCTTAGCTCATTGTGTGAGCTTACCACAGATTGGAGAGACATGTTGCTTGCTGATTATGCCAAAAATCAGTTTGCAACCAGCATTCTGGAAGGTACTTTCCATGATGAAAGGTACCACGTGGTTGAGGGATTGATCCAGTATAAGGGAAGAATCTTTCTAGTGGCTGATTCTAAGCTCAAGAAGAAGATTCTTTTGAATTTTCATGATATTCCAGTTGCTGGTCACCAAGGTTTTTTCAAGACCTATAGGTAGATCCGATAAAGGTTTTCTTGGAAAGGTTTGAAGAGGGAGGTTCAACGCTACATTCAGGAATGTCCTATTTGTCAAGCAAATAAAAATGAGCATACATTGCCAGCCGGTTTGCTGCAACCACTTCCAATTCCCAATCAAAAATGGGAAAGCATTTCGATGGATTTCATCACTGGGTTGCCCAAGGCTCAAGGGAAGGATTGCATTTACGTGGTAGTTGACAGATTAACCAAGTTTGCTCATTTCTTAGCCATTACCAGCACTTTTTCTGCAGCCCAAGTTGCAGATTTGTTTTTTCGAGAAGTGTTTAGGCTTCATGGGTTGCCAAAGAATATTGTAAGTGATAGGGACAACAAGTTCCTAAGTACTTTCTGGCAGGAAGTTTTCAGAATGAGTGGTACTGTGCTCACTCCAAGCACGAGTTATCACCCTCAAACTGATGGGCAAACAGAAGTGGTGAACAAGTGGTTGGAAGGCTACTTGAGAAATTATGTGTCCGAACAGCAGAAAGCTTGGGTTAAGTGGCTGCATATAGGCGAGTACTGCTACAACTCTACCTTCCATATGTCAATCAAAATGTCTCCTTTCTTGGCACTTTATGGGTATGAAGCACCCAGCTTTGCAGATTTGGTGTTTGGTGACAGCAAAGCACCATTAGCCAAGGATTTGTTGCAGCATAGTCAAGACATAATGAGATCCTTGAAGGATAATTTGCAGATTGCACAAAATCAGCAGAAGTTGTATGCTGATCAGAGGCGGTAGAGCGTTCTTTTGAGGTTGGGGATATGGTTTATCTCCGTTTACAACCTTATAGACAGTCTACTCTCAAGAAGAGTGGAGCTGAGAAGCTCAAACCTCGCTTCTATGGACCATTTAGGGTCATCAGAAAGGTTGGGGCTGTAGCTTATGAATTAGAGCTACCTTCAGATAGCAGAGTGCATAACGTCTTCCACGTGTCTCGCCTCAAGAAGGCACTTGGACACAATGTAGTTGCTTCTTCACAGTTGCCACCGTTGGATGAAGAAGGACATTTGGTTCTAGTTCCCGAGGAGATACTTGATGTCAGAGAACGTTCCTTGAGGAATAGAACTATCAGAGAATGTTTGGTAAAGTGGAAGAATCTGCCTATGGAGGATGCAACTTGGGAAAGTGATGAAATATTGCAGCATCCTAGTTTGTGATTGCTTGAGGACAAGCAATCTTGGGGAGGGCGGACTGTAATGTCCCCTTTTCAAGCCTGACATTTTCAGTGACCGTTAGCCTTTCCTTGGGAACCCGGAGGCTAGTCGGAAGTTAAAATTAGGGTTTCCTAATTTTGAGGAGGTCATTGTTCGGAGATGACAGTTTTAATGGCGGATTCTTTCTGGGTTTTCAGAGGGCTTCGCAGTGGTATGTTCGTCTCAGCATTCAGAGCACTTTTGGAATTTACTATTTTTAGTAAATTCTATTTTTAGCAGCTTTCCAGATGAGTTCTGCTCGGTTGACTTCCTGCTTCAGTGGGTCAGTTGTTTTGCTCAGTTTTGACTTCAGGGCCTTTGCGAAAGGAGAAGTTAAGTCATTTAATTAAAAAAGTCACGTTTTAATTATTATAATTAAACGTTGACCCTTGGCTTAGACTTAATGACTTAATGTTGTGTTTAAAAGGTGGGTCCTTGAGGGTGGCGCCCTCATTGAGAAATGATTTAATATTTACCTAAGTCAAAACAAGGATTGAGGGGCGCATATTTCAAAAGATGATATTTAATTAAAATATCAATTCTTAATGCCTTAAAGAGAAAGTACGCCTTCTTGAGGAGATGAAGGTTTTTACCTAAAAACAGATTCTAGGGTTTCGTGAAGTCAAGCAGAAATTATAAAAAGGGAGTCTTGTGCATCATTTGGGTTATCTTGGAAAATACACCGTTATGCTGCCATTTGCTCAATATCTATATTTTCCCAACTGTACGTCTGGATCTGAACTTGTTAAAAAGCTCGTAAAACAAAATATTGTATTGATTTGCTCATGGGGGTTTTTTCTTGGTGAAACCCTTGGTTTGGTGATTAAACCTTGATAGAAATGATAGATCTTGAAAGTCAATATGAGTGCAAGCCATAATCTTAAGTGCATCCAAGATTATAGGATCTAAAATGCAATACCACCCTGTATACATCTAAAAATGGTCATGGTTAATCAAGCTTGTTAATTAATTAAATATAAATTATTTAATTAATCTTCTAATGTCATCTACATATAAACAAATTTAATTATTTATTTATATTGTTCACTTTTATAATTCTTCTACCTTAATTAAATAAATAACTTTATTTAATTATTACCATCTTCCATATTCCTCTTAATTAATTAAATAGATTAAATTGTAATTTATTTATATTAATTATCATAAGTTTGAATTTTAAATTCAAATGATATTCTTCTAAATACCTTTTTCACATTTAATTAAATATTCTAAATATTTAATTAAACACTTTCTAATTCTTCACTCTACATTTAATTAAATATTCTAAAATATTTAATTAGAAACTTTCCTCACTCTTCATTTAATTAAATATTCCAAAATATTTAATTAGAGACTTTCCTCAGTCTTCACATAATTAAATATTCTAAAATATTTAATTAGAAACTTTCCTCACTCTTCACATTATTAAATATTCTAAAATATTTAATTAGAAATTTTCCTCACTCTTCACATAATTAAATATTCTAAAATATTTAATTAGAAACTTTCCTCACTCTTCATTTAATTAAATATTCTAAAATATTTAATTAGAAAATTTCCTCACTCTTCACATAATTAAATATTCTAAAATATTTAATTAGAAACTTTCCTCACTCTTCATGTAATTAAATATTCTAAAATATTTAATTAGAAACTTTCCTCACTCTTCACATAATTAAATATTCTAAATATTTAATTAGAAACTTTCTTTACTCTTCACATAATTAAATATTCTAAAATATTTAATTAGAAACTTTCTTCACTTCATATTTAATGAAGCATTTTATATATTTAATTAAACGCTTTTCTGTCATCTTCTCACACATAATTAGATATTAAATATTTAATTACGGAAACTTCTAAATTCGCCATCACATGTAATTAAATAAATTTATTTATTTAATTATGAGACTTATCTCCTACTCACTTCTCAAATGGCAACTTTCCCTTAGATCTGAAAGAGAAAATTTGTGTAGAAGGAAACATTCCATTTCTCTCTCGACTTTCAAAAATCTCTCACTGTTCATCTCGACAAGCTTGATTTAAACCGTTGATCACGTCAACTAATCAGAGTCTTTCGAAAACTCTATAAATACCTCTGTGAATCCAAACATTGGTTACACTTGCATATACTTACATTCACGTGCACATGTTATTTTAATATCATCTAGCATTTATCAGTTTTTGCAATCATTACATTTAGTAATCTAATATTTTAGCTATCATTTTTAGTCTTGTTAATGGCATCTTAGCATAAGCATGCATTTATTTCAAATCTCATTCTCTAGGAGATCATTTTGTTGAGCCTAGCGTATAATCTCAGAGCAAGCTAGATTCAATGAAACACTAGAGATAGAGGACAATATGACGCTTTCGAAGGAGCTACGAGTTTAAGAGTTTGTTTTTCTTTTAAATTAGTTTCCTCTGATTTAATGTTTTATTGGTGTGTTTAGTTTGTTAAAAATATTTTACACTTAAAATTGATCACACACACCCTATTCTAATGTGCTAGAATAAGATGCATGAATGAAACATAAAGATGGTGACTTACATCGAGAGATGTCTAATCACTCTAATAAACCATCCTAATGCATGTGCCTTCCTTTAGGCATAAAGTAGAGTGATAATAGAGAATGGAATCACTTAGGAAACAAGTCATTATGCTTGGCTCAATGGCTAGCTACATTTCCCCAACCTAGAATCCATCATGATTCACCATAGGAAACCATCATTAATCCTTGACAATGGTAGATTTTGAATGAAGGTGAGCTTGAAGACCTACAAAAACACTATAATTCTTCTCCAAGACTTCAACTTTGCTTGCTACTTGCTCTTGAATGCTCTTGTGAATGCTTAGATCTTGAATCAATCTCTCTAGGTGAAATAATGATTTGAAACCTTGTTTATATAGGCACTTCATCTAATTTACTATTTATTAGATCCCAAATGTTGACGTCAACCTAGAATTTGAATTAAAAACCTTAATTTCCTGCTAAAACCCTAAAAAGGGGCCACATGGGACTCATACACCACTTGTGGCATATGGGTCCCACCTAGGGGGACTCATATGCCCAAGGTGGTGTATGAGTCCCACCCTAGCTTTTTGGGGTGAGTAAATGTCGGGTTAGAAAATTCAACGCTTTTATTGATTTTGTCAGGATTTCAATTGAAATAAGCCTTGAGATCCAAAATAAAAGGTCTTAGGGTCCTATTAATGATGATTTTAAGGTTCATGAATGCATGGGTACTAAAATAGGTCCAAATTAAGTGTGAAATTGTACCATCTCCAAAAAGGGTGTATAGTTTTCTACACTACAATAATTACCAAGTATTTAACTAAAAAAAGAAAATAATAGTTCAATAATTTTGTTAATGGGTAGCAATCAAAGAGGAATTATATAGGAAGATAGGCCTTAGAAAAAGCTTTGTGTCTACTCTTTATAGTTCACTCTACAACAATGTTTCAACCTCAATTGATCTAGGTGGCATCTAGGAAAATAATGTGAACTCCCTCACAATTCAACAATTTGTACACAAAAAATTTTAAATCTCAAAAACCTTCTAACCAACACTCACCTACTAGAATATTCACAAATTTTTATCTTTTCTTAATAAACTTCAATTCACCATCTTCATGTAAACCTCTTCTACATAAACTAACACTGGAAAACCTATCTCAACACTATTATAACACCATCTAATGTAGTGAAGGTTAGAGGTTTCAATTAAGAATTATTCAACATTGTAAGCAATCTCACTTTCTGACCTAATATTTATTAAAATATAGTATACAAAAATAAATCACTTCTATAGATCAACAATACTTTGTTGATCAAGAGAGGTAATAAAAATTGAGGCATTAGCCTTTGAATTAAAACTATGTTACAATGATCTCACTAAATGTATTTGTACCTCTATTCTAATATTTCGATTGTCTTATCTAAATTGATCTCTATGGCTATCTCTCCTCAAATTACACTTGGATTCTCTTATATAAGAGATGGTTTGGTATTTGATGATACAATCCTTCATCCCAAAATAAATCAATAAAATATTGTTGGGTTAAAAAACAAATATTTCTCCCAAAAGTCTAACTTGGGAATAAATGCACTAACATATCATAAATATAGATTCATTATTAATGTGTGTTAATATCCTCAATGATCAAGAGCTCTCCAAATTAAATTTTATTCCATATAAAACCTCTATTAAGACCCATATTGATGTACATAACATTACATGCCATAAGTTATAAATACTTACCACAAGTTTTTAAAAGGCTACCTTTATATAGTAAATATCTAATATAGGCCTGAACTAGCTTCCATTGGTGAAGAACATATATGAAATGATGAACAATAAATTGAGATCAAAGTGAAGGTTATAAATAATTATAAAAATCTATGATTCTAACCACAACCAATAATAATAAATCATGATTTTGGAACTTTTGATCATCCAACTATATTTGTAGTTGTAGTTTATGAAGTCATTAGTCTTAGAAACATAAGTCAAGTGATATGTGATGCTCTAACTTGATTTACTTTAATGTAAGAATCCTAATAAATGAATCCGAATACCTACACAACAAACAAATGTTAAAGAATATTTTAATTTCATGCAAGATTCCTTTTGAACCTTGAAAGCTCTTGAATCATCCTTACTATTTTTAAACCTTGGAAGCTCTTGAATCATCCTTACCATTTTCTTCCAAAGATTTTGTTTACATCTCAATAATTGAGTGCTTAGCTATTAATCTATTTATAAAGTTTCAATGTGAGTAGACAATAAAATTTGATGTTGAAATCATTATTGTTATTTTCTAACTTGAGATACACACATTTCTTCATGTATGCTAATGGATAGAATGGCATTGTCAAGAACTCCTCATTTATTTTATGTGCTCTCATAGCTCCACGCTTTCACAATCATGGATTTGAAAGAGGAAGAGGAAAAAGAAACAAAAAAAAAAAAACACAAACATGGAAATTTCATATTGATCAAATGAAACATAGATTGAATGAGGTTTATCTCTTTTCTACAAACACCATTACAAATATCTTTTACATCTGTCGCTTCTAGCTGGAAATTTCATATTGATCAAATGAAAGATAGATTGACTAAGCTTCAGCTCTTTTCTACAAACACCATTACAAACATTGTTTACATCTGTAGCTTCTAGTTGGACTCTTTCGAGAGTTCATACAAATATTGACCAAAATGAAACAACACACAGACCTTCTAAGCTTGAGTTCATTCAGACAGACACCATTATAGACTTTGTACAACTCTTCAGAGTTGAACTCTTGTGAGAGTGAGTATAAGGCAAAATAGACTCAAAAATATATATGAGATTAAGAAACTACATATCAAATACAATACAAAATAAAATAATATATTTGATAACACCCAAAAAGCATGGGAAACCTGCATAGGAGTTAATACAATATCTTTTCATATCTTTCCAAAATATTTCTTCTTAATTTTTTTTCAATGCTACTTCAATGCTAAGACAACAAGGATAGGAGGAGTAGTTGGGATTACATTCCAACACTCCCCCTTAATCACAACTACTAATTTCTTTCATCCATTTTCCCAAACCACAATCTGACGATTTCTTTTTTTTAACCTCTAGTCTCAAAAATTGCTTCAAACATTGACCAAAAACCTGTGGCTACAAACCTCATATGAAACATGTGCCATTAATAGTTGTGGCTCTAACTTTTTTGCACCTCTTCCAAAACAACCCGATCTCTTTTCTACAATCTCCTTGTTGGGCAATCTTAACAGCTATAGCAACCCATTATTTTCCTTGCTTCTTAGATTTCCTTAGTTGAGATTCTTATTGCCTCCTTTGGTAATGGTTATACATCTCTAACTGTAAATATTTGATTTTGAGGGTGACTTTTACCAATCTCTATGCATTATCTTCAAACACAACTTCCTTCTCTTACTTTTGGTGCATTCATTAAATGACTTATTTAACATCTATGTGATCTTTCTTCAACAGCTACAACTGTACTTACTAATTTTCCATGCAATGACAAGCTTTGAACAATGACTTCCTCTATTAAATTTTCTTTTGACAACAATGTCTTCGATTGATTTCTTCCTTCACAAACTTAGCCAAACTATGGAGGTAGTCCTTTCTTTTGGACATGTAGCCTTTTCAACAACCTATGACTTCTTCACTGGAAAGTTCTTACTTGGTGATACTAGCTACAACTAGTAACTTCCATGCTTTTTTAGATTTATAGACTTGCTGACTTCTTCAAAAACAACAACTTTCTTTTCTTGGAAAAATTCCATCACTCTTAAGAACGTGACACCTTTTTTTCTTTTTGGACTAGCCTCTTTTCAATAGCCACCCATAAAATTTTGCTCTCCCTTGATCTGCAAATGAACGCTGGCTCTGATACCAGTTGATGGAATTGAAAGAGGGAGAGGAAAAAGAAATAGACAAAAATAAACACAGAAATAGAAATTTCATGTTGATCAAATGAAACATAGATTGACTGAGTTGTTGGAAAAGAACCCAACTAAAGTGGGAAAAGAATGATAACACACACGGAAATGGAGACAACAAGACAAGGAGGAAGAAATATATTCTCCATTTCATTCAAATACCAAAAAAGATTACATTCAAAATGATTATAGAAAAAATTCAGAGCTATGGCTATGTATTCCCTTCTAGCACAAAATTGTGCATATTCTGGCGCACTGGAGCTTTCTATGTGTTGCTCTGTGCTAGTGATATTTCAGAGCACTAAAGCACTGCTCTTTGTCAAATTCTTCTACTGCTGCAGGTTCTCCTGATCATTCCCTTCTTGCTATCACGTGTTCTGCTAAATATTCCTCCTTGTTCTTCTCTATTGTCTCTAATTGAAAAGAACATTCTATTCTACTTTTGTCTTTCTTTCCCTTTTCTAAAACTCTTGCCCAATTTCAAATTCACCTACCAAAATTAATTTGCTTCCAAAAAGAACATTAATTTGGACAACAAATTTTTGATAAAGAAAGAGGGGGCAACAATCCAAAATGGATTTCATCTAATTGTACATTAAATGCACTTTCCCAATGTTGATCAAGATTAGATATTCCAACACTCCCCCTTAATCTTGAGGACTTTTTCTTTTCATCATCATTTAAAATTTCCAGAGCAAAGTTCATGTTTTTCATCACTCTGCGAAACTTCCAGCACAACAGAGAAAAAGTTTCAGAGCACCAAAGCAAAGTTTCTTAAGCAAACCTATTTGTAGCTGTTCTAATTTTTGGCATTGTCTTGAACTAAAGTTTTGACACATCGACGCTTTTCTTAGTTTTCCAGAACTAAAGTTCTAGCGTATTAGCACTTTTTTGAGTTTTCCAGAAATAAAGTTCTAGTGCATTCCTTCTTACCAAGCCTATCTCTTAGGCGTTCAAAGGAGTCTTTTGACAATTCCTTTATGAAAATATCAGCGAGCTGCTTCTCAGATCTATAGTATTGAAGTTCAATCTCTCCATGCTCCACCAACTCCCTTATGAAATGGTAGCAGATTTTGATATGCTTTTTTCGTCCATGAAAGACAAGATTCTTAGTAAATGTAATAAAAGCCACATTGTCACAAAATATAGTTGTACCATCTTTTTGCTGCTCATTCAAATCTACAAGGATTCTTCTAATCCAAATAGCTTGACATGCTACTGCAATTGCTGCTATGTACTTTGCTTTAGTTGTGGAGAGTGAAACTATGGGGTGCTTCTTTGATGCCCATGATATTGCTCTTGAAGCCATATAGAACACATATCCCGATGTGCTCTTCTTGTCAGCTATATTTCTTGCCCAATCACTATCTGTGTACCCAACCAGTTGAAACTCATTAGAGGCGGTATACATAATGCCATATCCTTTTGTGCCATTGACATACCTTAGAATTTTTTTCCTGTTTTCTAGTGTGTGTCCTTAGGTTGCTCCATGAACCTAGAAATCAGGCTTACTGCGTACATCAAGTCAGGTCTTGTTGTTGTCAAATACATGAGGCTTCTAACCATGCTCTTATAGAAGGTTGGGTTTATATTACTGTTGTCCTCTTTGCTTAATTTTAGACCTGTAGTTTTTGGTGTTGGGGTAGGCTTGCTTTCAAGCATCCTAAATCTCTTTAAGATCTTTGATGCATACTTTGCTTGAGAGAAAAAAATACCATCATGCATTTTTTTTATTTCTATGCTTAGAAACTATCTCAAGAGACCTAAATCTATCATTTCAAACTCTCTTTTCATGGCCTCTTTAAATTTAGTAATGAGGAAATCATCATCCCCAGTGAAAACAAAATCATCAACATACAAGACAACAATTAAAACCTTACCATCAGCTGCCTTGATGTAAAAATTGGGCTCACCATCGCTTTTTCTAAAGCCATTGCTCAACAAATATTCAAGTCAATCCTACTGTACTATGCCTATGGAGCTTGCTTCAATGCATAAAGAGCTTTCTTCAGCCTATATACTCTGTTTTCTTGACCTGAAACTTCATAACTAGGTGGCTGCTCAACATATACCTCTTCTTTCAATGCTACATTTAGGAAGGCAAACTTCACATCCATTTGAAACACCTTCTACTTGTGTTGGGCTGCAATTGCTATGACTTCCTACATGGTTTTTATCCTTGCTACTGGAGCAAATGTCTCATCATAATCTCTCCCAAATTGTTGTTTGTATCCCTTAACAACCAACCTTGCTTTATGCTTTTCAACCTTACCATCAGTAGTACATTTGGTCTTATAGACCCACTTAACTCTAATGACTGATTTCCCTTTGGGTAAATCAGTGAGCTCCTATGTCTTCTTTCTCACTATAGCATCCATCTCTTCATCCATGGCCTTACACCATTTTTCTTCTTTCATGGCTTTTTCAAAATACATTGGATCACTATAGGAAAGCAAAGAAAAATCTAAATTCTCATCAAAATCATCATACCTTGCATTGTCATAAATTTCCCTGATGCTTTTAGTCTTCCATGGCATCAATGATGGAAGTGTAGGGTCAAAATTTTCAAAGATTCTTGATTGCTGGACTGATGAAGAAAACTGCTCTTATAAATTTCTGACGCAACTACCCTACTGAAAGTTTCTGGAGCATCTACCCTATGGAAATTTTTTGAAGCAACTATTCTGTTGAAAGTTTTCAGAGCTGTTGTTGCTATTTTATGAACTGTTACCTTATTGTAAAGTTCTGACAAATCTTCCTTCTGTAGCTTCTTCATCCTCAAAGGGTATTGGACTAAAATACCTGTATTGTTGTCCATTGTTCCATCCCATGACTCATTTTCAATGAATTCAACATCCTTGTTGATCACCACTTTCTTGGTGATGGGATTGTACAATCGGTAGGCTTTGGATTCTTCATTGTAGCCTATGAAAATGCATTTCTCACCTTTGTTATCAAATTTCTAGCTTTTCTCTTTTGGTATGAGTGCATATGCCACACATCCAAATATTCTCAAATGCTCAACACTCCATTTGCATTTTTTCCACGCTTCTTATGGAATCCTATCACGAACGGCCTTTGTGGGGCACCTATTCAAGATGTAGACCGCTATTGCTACAACATCACCCCAATATTCATTAGACAAACCTTTTTCCTTCAACATGCTTGTTGTCATCTCTGTGATGGTTCTGTTCTTTCTTTCAGCCACTCCATTTTGCTATGGAGTATACTGAGTTGTGAGTTGTTTTTGAATGCCTTGAGAGATAAACTCTCCCCCTCTTTCTATTATGAGGAGTTTGATATAGTGGCCGTTTTTCTTTTCAGCCAAGGCCTTAAATTCCTTGAACTTCTCAAATGCATCTTATTTATTCTTCAAAAAATACACCCAGATTTTTTTACTATAATCATCTATGAGTGTCATGAAATAAACATTTCCACCTAGGGTTGGGCTTTTCATGGGACCACACAAATCTGAATGCACCAGCTGTAATTGTGTTGTAGCTTTCCTAGAATGCCCTTATTGAAAGGACTGCCTATGCTATTTACCTAGGATGCATGCTTCACACTTTCCATCGAGCTCTACAATTGTTGGTAGGCCTCTAACCATATCTTTTTTAGCTAAAAGATTTAAACTAGAATAACTTAGATACCCATACCTCAAATTCCAAAGCTTGGATGGGTCTTGGATGACTATTTTGAAGGTTGATTGTTGTAGGCTGTTCATTGTGCTGAGATTTGCATTTTGAGGGGAAACATCTTATTCTTTGTCATTTGAACCACTACCATAACTCTCTTGCTTCCATCCTTGTGGTAGATGATGCATTCCCTTTTCTCCATCAAAAATTTGTAACCTTTTTGGATCAATTGTCCAATACTCATCAGATTGTGCTTTATACTAGGGAAAAAATAAACATTATCAATCTCCTTCTTCTCACCTTGCTTGGTTCGAAAAATAACAGACCCCTTTCCCACAATTGGAACTATTTCATTGTTCCCCTTTTTTATTTCAGATTTAACATTATTATCAATGAAAGAAAATAAACTTTCATTACCACTCATGTGGTTGCTACAACCACTGTCTAAAAATCATATCTCATCACGGCCTTGCTCAACAATGTTGCACATGATGAAGGCCTTTTGTTGATTACCTTCAGCCACTTTTCTATCAGCCACATTTGCACTTTGCTTGGATTGATCATGCTACTTTTTCCAGCATTCACTTGGAATATCTAATCTTGAGCAGCAACAGGAAAATGCACTTTCCTGTTGCTTCTCAAGATTAGATATTCCAACATGAGCTTCAACTCTTTTCTACAAACACCATTACAAACATCTTTTACATCTCTAGCTTCTAGCTAGAAATTTCATATTGATCAAATGAAACATATATTGATTGAGCTTCTGCTCTTTTCTACAAACACCATTACAAATATCTTTTACATCTGTATCTTCTAGCTGGACTCTTTTGAGTGTTCATACAAATATTGACCAAGATGAAACAACACATAGACCTTCTGAGCTTCAGCTCATTCAGACAGACACCATTACAGACTCTTACAACTCTGTGGAGCTGGACTCTTGCGAGAGTGAGTACAAGGCAAAGCAGACTCAACAATATATAGGAGATTAAGCAACTATATATGACAGACAATACAAAAAAAAATAATATATTTGATAACACCCAGAAAGCCTAGGAAACCTGCATAAGAGTTGATAGAATATCTTTTCATATCTTTCCATATCTTTCCAAAATCTTTCCAAAATAATTTGTTTGCAATGCTACTTCAATGCTGAGACAGCAAGAAGAGCTGGAGTAGTTAGGATTACATTCCAACACACAATTCAGACTAGACTACATTGTGGGTGCTGCAACGTAGGTATTTTATTGACCTAAAGAGCAGAAATTAAAGAAATCGGCACATTTATCCTAAATTCAGTTGCATCAGAACTTTTGGAAATAAATCCTTGGCAATGATTTGATAAGCTTCGCTTGTTGGGTGGAAGCTATCCCAGAATACATATTTCGATGCGTCATCACAAGTTGGGCTCCCCTTGTTGCATAAAATGGATGCCTCTAACAGTCCAGTTCCGCAGCAACCCTTCCTTGTTTCTTTAAAACCTGCCACACAATTAATTGATGCAAAGATCAATCGCATTTAGCTTCAAATAATTGAGAACAAGGGGTACCCATGGCACTTGCAATGTTTCTGATTATTGCTTGCTTACCATATTTAGCGGGATATTTAATGATGTCATAAAATTTCTCATATACGTCATAATATGCAATTTGAAGAGCAGGAAAACTGACACTCATCTCCTTTGTTAAAGCAATTGTCTTCCCATTGAAAGACGCCGCGACTTCATTAAACTTTTCATAGCAGGAGCTGTTTACCAGATTGTGTAAAGTGATTTGTGAAGGGCAACAACCAAATGGGGGTAGCCCAATTATAACAAGTCTGGTAGCACCCTCATTGTAGATACTCTGGAAAATACACCACAATAATAATCAGAAGGCTTCTGGACAATCTGTCCGATTAAAAACATTAAATGGTTAGTTTCTGTAAATTACCTGTACAAACCCACGAAGAGACTGGAGAAGAATATCCTCGAACTGTGCCAGGTTGTATTTTTGGGTCATGAGAGGATTCACGAAGTAATTGTTGATAAAATCATTAGATCCCGTGCTTAGACAAAATATTGCTTCTGAAATGATTTTGCTGGCATTCCCCTGCCCGGTCATATTTGCGAGCTGCAACCGGTAATGCCTGAAATTCTCCAGTTGGTTTCCCAGCGTTAACACATTCTGCAAATGAGAAAAATCTTAGATTTAACATTTTATGTTTCTAATTAGATAAATCCTTTTCATCAGTGTTATGAATCAAACAAAGGAAGGTTTTGAAAAAATCCCAACAGCCTTTAATGAAGGAGAAAACAGAAATAGTTATGATGTCCGAAACACAACATAATACAAAAAGACAAACAGTGGCGGACCATACTTTCGAAAGGACTGCACAAGGTTAAAAAGGTTAAGAATGTTGTCTGAATCCAAAGCGCTCTAGAGAGCATTGTTTACAACCACTAGACCGATTCGTTCGGTCATTATGTTGCTATCTTAGATTAAACAGTTTTTTTCTAAATCAAGTGAAAATAGACAAATTAAATGAAAAGAATAATAGTAAAAGCAATTACAATGTACCGACCAAAGTTTGAGAGGTGCTATCATCATATCCTGATGAAGCCGAGCCAAAACTAGCACCTGTGAGCAATTTTTCTCCTTGAAAGTTGGGATCCAAGGATGCAGGCAGGAAATCTGGAAGTCCTGAGAGCTCAGCTGTACCCATTTATGAAAAAAATCCTTGCTTTAAGATCATCTTATCATGTCTGAGAAAGTCAGTTTCCTATTGTATGATAACACATCAACAACGCTTCTATCGGAATATCACTATATATGATATGCATTACAGTAAGAGTCTTACAGATTATGTCTGTCGATAGTTTGCCATTTGTAAACCGTCCAGTAGCTTTATGATATGGAAAATCTCTCCCATATGGATAAAAGTTAGCTTTGGAAATAGTATTGAGTTGATTGTTGTTCCCAGGATCTATCGTGGAGTCTCCAAAGACATAGAGGGCCGAAGCTATTGCCTTCTTAGATTGTGTCTGTGCTTTCACTCGTCGACCAGCTAACGTTAGGAAAATAACAAAACCCAACACAAAATTAGATGCAGTTGATGCCTTCATTGCTAATTCAGAGGCACAACTGGTATTGTATGGTACATGCCTGTTATACAAATTTATAGTCAAAATACATGAATAATTTCTCCTGTGTGCAAGGATTGTGGAATTTTACAGCTGTTCTGATCGATTTTGGGCACTGGATAAAGGCCTAATTTTTTTAAAACTATTGGAAGTATTTTCAATGGCGTTCCACGAGCTGCACAAGCCTATCGTGTTCCACGAGCTGCCTGGGCTGTTGTGAAGTCAACCCTGGCATCTCTCCCTTGTCATAAATCTCAATCTGTATCATAGCTGTGCCAGAGTCAGCTCCACATGGGATTCAAACGATAACTTTAAAGAAAGTTTGGGTGGGAAAACCTTAGAAAGAACAACACATCTTTTTAATGAAACGTGGATTGAGGCATTTATGATGAATTGTTCTACTGACAGAATGCCAGACGAATGATATTCTTTCTGTAGCTGTTTCCTTGGATATTTTAATTAAGATTTCCTTCGAAATATGATGCTTTAGAGATAAACAGAGAAGGATAGGTTGACGTAGGACGAAATTTTTGTAGAGACAAACAAGAGTCCACTTGGATGAGCTGTGGGTTTGGAGACACTTTAATGATCTTGTATTTCATTTCCATGTTTAACCACATTTCGTTAATATTTTCAGACTAATATGCATTTTCTAGCTCATATGGTATTTAAGCATTATTATATTCAATGCGTGTCTATTTTCCTATATATTGTGGCTGGTATTCAAGGCTATATGATTGGATTTAGTCATTTTTAAATTAATTTAATATTTTTTAATAAGTTTTATTTAATTTTTATAAATTTTAAAAGATAATAGTATATAATTTATAAGAAAAGGTTAGATGATAAAAAGGCACACCTTTAATATTTAAATGAGATAAAGTTTGAAATAAATATAATAAGTATAATAATAAGGGTCAAGCTTATATAATATTAAGCAAGTAAAGTAGGAAAAATCACGGTCTCAACCTTTCATGTTAAAAATAAAAGAATAGAAAAGAAAAAACATAGTAAGAGTCAAGAATAGATGTTTTTGTGACAAGCAAAACAGTTATTTTGAGAAACATATTGCATAGAGATAAGAACAAGCTAGTTGTTTCTAAAATGGAACCTCGCTTCTAGAAGGTTCTCACATGCAATGTAATTTTATATATTGGTGCTTCTAGATAGTCATTTGAATGAGACAAGTTAAGTGCATTGATTTTGCATGTACTATTATGTTGTTGGAATGTTGCTGATTTATTTTTGGAATATTATACTATTGATAATTATGTAAGAAACTTTCTTTGCAAGCTTATGTGATCTTGTTATTATATTTGTAATACATTAAACAAGCTTTTAGAGTGTGTGGTTTTCCACTCATAAGGGTTTTCCCCACATTAATTATATGGTGTTGTATCTTTCATTGCATTATTTGATATTATATATGTGTTTCTAGTATTTCTATAACTGGTAGATCAATTATTATTTTTTTTTGCATAATACCTCTCATCAAGATTGGTGTAAGAAGTTTTTTTCATTACTTTATCTTCATTTCAATTGGTATCAGAGCTTGATCGCCTTTGGTTTCAATTGTGGGTTATGGGGTCTTTTTATGCTAATCAAGGTTTGACTAGAGCGTGTGTAAAGGATACAATTTTGTGATCTTGTTGCAAGACTTTTTAGATGGAAATAACATCTAGGAGAATGGAGGTTGAATTTTTTTATGGCAACAATTTTGTGTTATGGAAGATGAAAAATATAATATTTTCTTGTAGATAGATACTTGTGGGGTGTTATGGATCCTAATACATAGAAACCTACAAATGTAACTACATTGCATAATATAACATAATGAATTACAAAAATAAGGGTTTGATAAGATTGTACCTTGTAGACTCTATATTGATTAATATCAACAAAGAGGCCATTGCAAATATTATGGTGGAAAAGTGACACCCTAGGATTTCACTAGGATTTGTCACTTTCCCATTGTTATAACATTTGAATCAGGGGCTTGGTAATGAAATTGACTTGCAACCTGAAAGATGAGTTAATCAACACCTTCTGTGTGTTGATTATTGTGGATTTGGAATCGGATTTGAAACGAAAATTTAATGATGCAACTAAATGTCTATGAAAATGCACTTTTTTGATGTAAATATAATAAAATTGGAAATAGATAGTCAAATTTAAAGACCAGAAATGGATAAAGTAAACATGTGTGCACCTATGGTTCAAATTTGAGATAATTTTGGGTGGACTAGTGTACAAGGATTCCCTAGTTTGGGTGTCTAAAACTAAAATCTAATTTTTCATTTCTTAGGTGCCACTTTTGTAGCATTTTCCTTTCGGATCCCATTTTCAGATCTTTGTCTGTTATTGATATATTGTAGTTTTCATACCTTGTCAATTTAAAGGGGTTGTATACACGAATGAGTGAATTTTCTTCAAATACTCCTTTAATCCTCTTTCAATATGTACGTGTAGATTCAATTGGAGAGGAAGGGTTGTTCCATTTAGGGGCTTTCCTTAGTCAATCTCCATATTGGTGATTCAACCTCCACAATGGAAAAAATTGATGATAAAGAGAGTGTATCCTTTTGATGGATAGAGGCTAAATGAAAAATGAGTGATGAATCAAAAAATCATTGCAAATCACCACTCAAATCTAATATCCTTGAAGGAATGAAGTCATGTACATCATGTCAAGGCTTGATTACAATCTAGCTTGAAGACCTACAAGTGTTAGTCCTCACAAACAAAATATATGCATAAACATGAACAAACTCACATAAAACATGACATGATGCTTTGATGTTGAAATTCTACAATAATTACAAAAAATCTTTCTCTTGAATTCTCTTGAATTGAATATTGAAGTATAGCAATTACTCTTCAAAATTGCTTGATCATTGTTGGTTTTTTATTTTTAAATTGTAAAAATACTATGTATTTATACTAAATTACTCTAACTTCCCAAAAATTAAATCCCAATACACAAAAATTATAATTTCAATTTTAAATAACAAATTACTACTGCCAACACTTTAAATTTTGGGGCCACGTTAAGGGGGCTAAAGCACAAAGATACCCTTGTGTATATCCCTCAATTTCCAGAATACAAAATACTAGGATCAAAATATTAGTTGTTGTAGTATAGAAAAAAGTAGACCTTTTTTCACATTTCATTTGGGAATGATTAACATTAAAATGAACTTAATGTTACCTTGATCTAGTGTTGTAATGTGTTTTACACATTTAGATTAGTTTAGGGCCCTTTTAAGCTAAATAGACCTAATTTTTCCTTAATTTAGTGTTGTAAAGTGTATTTATTTACACCTTCACATTAAGTTTTGGGCCCTCTTGCATTTATGACATTCATATCATCATTAATACACCCAAGACCCTTTAATATGCATTGTGAGGCTTATTTCAACCGAGATCCTGACATAATCAACAAATACACTTAATGTCCTAACCCCTAACATTTCCTCAGCCTAAAAAGCCCTGGTGGGACCCATACACCACCTTGGGTGTATGAGTCCCACCTAGATGGGACCTATATTCCACCTTGGGCATATGAGTCTCATTTGGCCCCTTTTTAGGGTTTTGAGCAAGAAATCAAGGTTTTGTTCATTCAAATATCATGAATGTTGGCATTTGGGGTCTAATAAATGGGAAGTTAGATGGAATGCCCATATAAAAAAGGTTTCAAATCATTATTTCTCCTAAGAAATCATAATATTAACCTATAAATCAAGATTCAATAATCTTAATAATTCACAAGAGCATCATAGAGTATTCAAGATAATTTCTAAGGCATTCAAGGGAAAATTTATTCATCACTTATTGCAACAATTCAAGATCCATCATCATGTCAAAGAGATAAATCATCAAGAATCTTTTTGAGCTAATGTTGTGATGTATCATTCAAGATCCAAGCTAAGAATTTTTATACATCTAATTCAAGATCAAGATCTACATTCTTCATGGTCACTTTATGTTAGATTACAGATCTACATTTGAAGACATCATTCAAGGTATCATTGTTCATGTTTCATGTTTCATGTCCATGTTTCATTATTTCATCATAAGGTTTGATTACCTAAATGGGGTTTGACTAAAGAAAACCCCTATTCTCTAACAATCAACAAATTTTTCTCTCTCTATATGTGTGATGGAGATTTATGTTCTTTGGGCTTGAAGATCCTTTGAAGAAAAAGTTGCAAGATTGAGGAAAGTTGTCAAGCTTGTCATCTTCACGGAAAGTCTTATATAGAGCATAAATCAAGCTTTCAGACTCAAATATTTCGCAGAAGAGAAGCTATAGGAGATCGCCAAAAAATAACAAAATTTAATCCAAACCCTAATACTGGACTAAATCACCACCTTGGGCATATGAGTCCTAGTACTACCTTTCTCCATATTTTAGGAGATCTAGATTGATCACTGAAAGATACTAATTTCTGCACAGAAACCATAGTCTGGGATTAAATCACCCAGAATGGTGTATGAGTCCTAGTGAACATCAAACAACAATATTTTAGGGTTTTAGAGCTTGTTTTGATCACATCTTTCTTCCAAGTACCCCTCTACTCCTTCTCAATTCAAGTTATTCTATATTTTAGTTTCATACTCTATGTCATATAGTTAGGTTTTCACATTTCATTCAGATTCTTCTTTCCAAGCCCTTGCTTGGTGGTGAACCCCCTTTTTAGTCTTTAATCACACCCCTAGTACACCTTATTGCAGATCTCTTTCCCTTATTTCTATCCCTAGATTGAGATATCTAGGGTTTCCTTGAGTGAAACTTGTAGGAAATTGGTTGTTCTATCTCCCAAAACATAGAGTGACTATTTTATTCATTTCATTTTGGTGAACCTAGCCTTTAGAACACCTCATTTTTTATTTGTAGTGCATCATAGTCCTAGATTTAGCCTACATTAATTTTGCATTAGGTCTTTCATTAGTTAATTTTCATCTAGGATCTCCTAATCTTGCATTAGTGAAAGTGCATATAGGTTGCATTTTTGCATCTTAGATCATTCAATTTCAATGAAAATTTTCAATTAAAAATAGTCTAAGACATCATAAAAGTTAGAAACATTATAATCAACTCAAAATTTGTTGAATTCGGTGTAAAAACCCTAACTGGGACTCATTCACCCCTCTAGGCGATTAAGTCCTAGTATATATTTTTTCCCTAGATTCTTGGGAATTCTATAAGGAATTTTTTTCATTGTTTGAACCCTCTAAAAGAAATAAATGGGACTCATACACCCTTTTGGGATAATTAGTCGCAGATCAAACCCAAAAACTACCATTTATATCATTAAAAACATAAGTTTTGTGTTTTTGTTTGATGACATTGAATATATGTTTTAGTTTTCTAAGTCTTTGTTACATGAATTTCATTAGATCTAGCTTAATTTGATTCATTTCATGAATCACTTAATTTCAAATATACATTTACAACATTTCATTTTTAGATTGTTGCATAGTGTAATCAACAAATTACCTTGTTTAGAATCTAAAAATTGTATTTACACATTTCATTCTAGGTCATTGTGTTGTATTTTAAGTCTCTTTCCATTTTTAGTTTTTATAGATTGGTTTTCACAAATGTTAGTATCTTTATTTTCTGAGCTTTTAAAGAAAAATATCACCAATAAGCATGTTAATCATTCATTCAATACATTTCCTAGTTATGAGAGTCTCTTAGAGCAAGAAAGTGAAAATATTGATTCTTTCCTTAAATCGACAACTCCTCCTATCTCTCCTATTTGTGGGAATGATGTGATAGAAGAAGATACAAGCATATATAACCATGAAGATCATTGTTGTCCTCCTAATACCTCTCCTATTGGTGACAAAGGTATCTTGGTGAAAGAAGATGAAATCATTAAGAATCATGAAATTCTTGCTTGTCCTTCTCCTCCTTCCCCTTGGGAAGATATTATAACAATAGAAGATGAAATCATTGGTACTACTTTACTTAGTTTACATTCCTCTCTCAACATCACCCCTACTTGCAAGAATGCTTTAGTGAATAAAGATATAATCCTATCTCTCCCACTTGGGAAGACATTATAGGAAATAGGGATGTAATTGTATATAACCATGATAATCACATTGGTTCTTCTCCTAATATCCTTCCTAGTCACGAAGAAGATAGTTTAGTGTTAGACAATACACTTGAAAGTTATGAAAATCTCATTTCTCCCTTTCTTAATGCTCCTACAATTTGTAGAGATATATTTGAATGAAAGGATCCAATCGTTTACAAGCATGATTCTCCTTCTCTTGATACTTCCCCTATTTGTGATGAATCTACTTTACAAAATCTAACCAAGGAATGTAATTAACATCTTAAAAGCTCCCCTAGTAGGGTAGATATTGGGACATGAGAGAATGAGCCCTTAGAAAACAAGGATGAAATCATGGACAATGATAACAATCAAATTGTACATTCTCCTAATATATCTATTATTGGTAATGAAGATACTTTGATGTTAGAAGATCAAAGCAATGAGAGTCATGAGAATCTTTGTTGCCTCTCTTCCCCTAGGGAAAACATTATTGATAAACAATACAATCCAACCATTGATAACTCCCTTACTTGCGATGAAGTCATTTTAGGAGAACCAAGCATTAAATGTCATGAACATCTAGTTTGCTCCTTTCCTAAAAAATGTCCACCCAGGGAGGATATCATGGTGCAAGAAAATGACAACAATAGTGATGTGACCTCCTTAGATGATGATGAAAAGATGACACTAGAATCCTCTTCATTAAAAAGACATCAAACCAAAAATGTTCATGTATTGAATACACAAGTGTCTATTATATCCCCCTTGACTATTAGACCTCCTAAATACCCTATGGGACATTCTTAGAATCCACTAATTCTTCACCCACCCTCACAATGACCACAAACTCAAAACAAACCTGAACTTATCCTTTACCCACCCTCAAACCAATCAAAAATAAATAAAAAAATCCCGAACTTATCCTTTATGCACCCTCAAACCAATCAAAAAATCAAAACAAACCCATCCTTTACGCACCCTCAAACCAATCACAAGCTAAAAAAAAACCCATCCTCATCCTCGAACCACCTAAGAATAATATGTCACAACAATTGAGTTACAATACCATTTCTCATACATATAACACTAGAAACAATCTGCAACCAAGACAAAAACCTTCAACATCCCTCCCATTCCCTAACCATATCTTGCTTGGTCCCCCTCACCTACCTTTGCATAGTTGAAATGAGTATGATCTTGTTGAACAACATAAGAATACTCCTACTAAGATATCATTATGGGACCTTAATCAAGCCCCCCCTCATTATCACAACATGATTCAAAGTGCCTTACAACAAGTTCCTATCTCCCCTAATGCACAACCAAATGAGATAACCATGATTCAAGGAATGCATGCTAACATTGTTTTCCAACAAAGTGAGCTCTCTCCTTTGGAAGTTTAAAAACAAAATGACGCTTTCATGATAATATTTCAATATAATAGAATAGGGATAAAGAGAAACCTTTTCAATAATGGCTCCACTCTTAATGTGTGTAGTTTAAAATTTTTGGATAGGCTTGGTATGGATAAATAAAAAATTCAACCTGCCTCTTTATCTATTAATGGATTTGATAACATGGGGAAATGACTGCTTGTTGTGATCACTTTACCTATTATATCTAGAAAGGCCATATTAGAAACACTGATCCATGCTATGCCTCATGATCTTTCATATAATCTTATTTTAGGAAGACCATGGATTCATGCAATACAGGGGGTGCCTTCTACTCTTCATCATATAATGAAGTATGTCTACAACAACAAAGTTAACATACTTGAAGCTCACCTTGAACCAAACAGTTGTTTGAACATTGAGAAAAATAAGGAAAATCCTTTGAAAACAATGACATCAACTACACAAGTGGAACCCATGCAATAGAAAAAGATAAACATATTGAGGAAGTCACGAATCTATTAGAAGATGATTGGGGTTCCTTAGATTTCACATCTTTCATGGGCAAATACAAGATCAAAAAAAAAACTCTGAAAAGGGAAAAGAAAAAGCGGTAATGTTAGTACACAATTCAAAAGACCCTTTGAAAGCATCCACCTCGAACACTTCTAAAGCAGAAGAAAATTATACAACAAAATTTGATGAAGTTGATTATGAACAACCATCGAATCCAAAAGAAATGAAAAATATTTATGGAAAAAGGTTAAGAAACAATTTGGGTATAGTGGAAAAGGATGTGGTGCTAGAGAACAAGTTATCTATGTCCCTATATAGCCTAACACACAAGGAACGACTAATGTTCTTGGTTATTGTCCCTCGAAAGAACCAAATAAGCCTTCACATAATATCAAAATTATTACAAAGGATTCCTCTAAGCTAACTTTAACATTAGTGCATCTTGAACTGATAGAAACTAGTGGCCATGATTATTATCCTTTCAAATAAATGAAAGAAATAGATAAATCCTTTCTTAATATCAATGTCATCATGCAAAACACAAATGATTTGAATTTGATAGATTTTACACCCTCCTGTAAAGGAGAGTACAAAATCTTGCAATCTAAAAAGTCTTATGTAAGTATGACATCTTGTACTAAGAAAGTGATATCTTTGTTGTAAAATAATGGAACATATTTTATTATTGATCAAGATAGTATCTTTTCGAGAGTCTGACAAGACCACTTGATATCTCTCCCTCCAAGAAAATGAAATAAATTCTACTAC
Source organism: Sequoia sempervirens (assembly GCA_007258455.2). Taxonomy (NCBI): domain Eukaryota; kingdom Viridiplantae; phylum Streptophyta; class Pinopsida; order Cupressales; family Cupressaceae; genus Sequoia; species Sequoia sempervirens. The sequence continues at coordinate 124,997,576 of VDFB02058242.1, forward strand.
AAGAGTTCATTTTTTTCATATAATCAAATTCATGGTCATTCTACTACATCTTAAGGTGTGTGGTCCTCTTCCTTATGTTGAGGCACCTAATTCCTCTAAATGATACTAATTTTCATTCTATTATGTTTCTCATCAATCATCTTGGCTCATCCTTGTCTTGCACTAAGTGGCTCGACCAAGGGGTTAGGTAGCCTTGTCCTCGTATGTCACTTGTTGATTGTCTCTTTTGACTAGTTGACTGCTTTCCATGTATATATAAGAGGAAGCTTGGTATGTGGATGACATGCCTTAAGTTGGCTTGCATGTGATGTACTAAGTTTTGGGGACAACCCCTTATCCATGATGTAGTTTCATTCGGGAACATGTGACTTGGCACAAGGCTTTCCGTACAAGCTCTCATGTCTTCTTGTACTTTAAAGTAATTGCTCAAAACAATGGTGTTAGAAACTACTTTAAAGTGGGGGCATGCACCACCACTTATGTTTCATTGTGTGATTTTCTTCCTTCTTGCAATGCGTCCTTTTCTTTATGGTTTCATTTGGTTTGATTTCCTCTGAGAGCATGATATTTCTTTGATTTTTCCTCTCTTGGAGACATTAAGTACGATGTTCCCTAAGAAGAGACCTTACATGAACTAAGCAAAATCTCTTTGAACATACCATACATTACTTTTGCATTTACAATAATCATTATATGGCCATGTTTCATAACACACTTTTCTTGCCTATGGAGCCATCTTATCTGTTCATGGGTGTCAAGCATATGAAGTTTTTCTTTCCTTTTAAATCCTGCTATTCATGTTGTGTGGAACCTTATCAAATTTATCAGGAAGTAAAACTTTGGTATGGTTGTACACATGAGAGTCGAACATAGGCGTGAATTTCCCATAGCCACTTGCTTGTGTGTGTGAGCGCATATCGTCCACATGCATATGTGTCTCACCTCTCTGGGGGATCACCTAGTGGATGACTTGAGGTTCCACTAGCCCTTGTGAGCATGCATTTGGTTTACATAGTGGACAATGTGTTCCCCTTGTAAGCCACCCTTTTTGGATACTCACACAGTGGAAAGCCTGAAGTTCCATTACCTTAGAGTGAGCATGAATTTTAAAAAAATAGCTTAGATCTGATCCATAGTGTGTGGGACAAATGGTAGAAGCTTGATCCACCTTTTCTTTCTTTTTCTTTCATGTTTATGTGTTTGACATTGCATATTTGTGTATCTTGTTTTGCTACATATCATATGCCTTATTTGTGTCCCTTTGTGCTTATGTTGGTTTGATATAGGATCTTGGATTCTGGGGGCTTGTTTTCCTCAATATTTAATGGACCCCTCTTGAATGTCTACGTTAGTGTGAGTTTGAAGCAAGTTCCTCCTCTCACTAAAGTGGGTGCTAAATTTAGTGTAGAAAAAGGTAGCCCTTGTTAACACTTAATTTGGGAATGGTTAACATTAAAATGAACCCAATATTTCCTTGATCAATCTAGTATTGTAAAGTGTTTTACACATTCAAATTAGGTTTAGGGCCCTTTTAAGCTAAATAAACCTAATTTTGCGTTAATTTAGTGTTGTAAAGTATATTTATTTACACCTTCACACTAAGTTTTGGGACCTCCTGCATTTATGACATTCATATCATAATTAATAGGCCACTAATACCCTTTATTATGTATCTTGAGGCTTATTTCAATCGAGATCATGACATAATCAACAAATACACTTAATATTGTAACCCCTCGACATTTCCTTATCCTAAAAAGCCCTAGTGGAACCCATATGTCACCTTGGGCATATGAGTCCCACCCAAATGGGACCTATATGCCACCTTGGGCGTATAAGTCCCATTTGACCCTTGTTTAGGGTTTTGAGTAGGAAATCAGGGTTTTAAATTCAAATTTCATGAATGTCGATACTTGGGATTTAATAAACAGTAAGTTATATTGAATGACTATATATAAAAACGTTTCAAATCATTATTTCATGTAAGAAATCATAATATTAATCTAGAAATCAAGAGTCAATAATTCTAAGACTTCACAAGAGCATCATAGAGTATTCAGGACCATTTCTAAGGCATTCAAGGGCATATTTCTTCATCACTTGTTGCAAAAATTCAAGATCCATCATCATGTAAAAGAGATAAAGAATCAAGCATGTTGTTGAGCTAGTTTTGTGATGTAGCATTCAAGATCCAAGCTAAGCATTGTTATACATCTAATTCAAGATCAAGATCTATATTCTTCATGGTCGCTTTGTGTTAGAATATAGATCTACATTTTAAGACATCACTCAAGGTATCATTGTTCATGTTTCATTATTTCATCATAAGGTTTGATTACCTAAATAGGTTTTGACTAAGGAAAAACCCTATTCCCTAACAATCAAGTTTTTCTCTCTCTCTATCTCTCTACATGGGTGATTGCAGATTTAGGTGCTTTGGGCTTGAAGATCTTTTGAAGAGAAAGTTGCAAGATTGAGGAAAGTTGTCACGTTTACACAAGGTTGTCATCTTCATGGAAAGCCTTCTATAGAGAAGAATTCAAGCTTTCAAAATTAGAGATCTGGTAGAAGAGAATCTATATGACATCACCAAAGAATACTAGAATTTAAGCCAAACCCTAATACTAGGACTAAATCACCTTGGGTGTATGAGTCCTAGTAATTTCTTTTTCTAAATTTTAGGAGATCTAGATCAGTCATTGAAAGATTCCAGTTTCTGCACAGAAACCCTAGTTTGGGACTAAATCACCCAGACTAGCTTATGAGTCCCAATGAGCATAAAACTATAGGATTTCAAGGTTTTAGACTTGTTTTGATCACATCTTTCTTCCAAGTACCCATCTACTCATTCTCAGTTTGTTATTTTGTATTTTAGTTTCATACTATATGTCATATAATTATGTTTTCACATTGCCTTCATCTTCTTCTTTCCAATCCCTTGCTTGGTGGTGAACCCCCTTTTTAGTCTTTCATCACACCCCTAGGAAACCTTATTGTAGATCTTTTTCCCTCATTTCTATCCCTAGATTGAGATCTCTAAGGTTTACTTGAGTGAAACTTGTACGAAATTTGTTTTTCTAACTCCCAAAACATAGAGCACCTATTTTCTTCGTTTTAGGTGCATACTTGGGTCTTGCACATTTGATTTCTTGATAAATGTTAAAATAGGCCATGGAATGCATAATTAAGAAATTATGTATATCATCAGGTCTAATCACTTAGTGGGAGAAAAACATATTGTGAAATTTTCAAGGGTGACAATTTATGATGCTACATTTAGCCCCCACTTTAGTGAGAGTATGAACATATGTTGAAACTCACACTAAAGTTGAAATATGTCAAGAAGGGTGCAAATTATTCAAATTTTGAAGTGATAGGATGGAAATGAATCTAGGGAGAGGTTAATAAGCTCCAAGGACTCAATATCCTATGGTAATTCAACATAAAGATAAAGGAACACACATGTATGAAATGGAGTGTAACATGATGACACAAAATATACATGCCATAAACTCAAGAAAAACACAATACAAACATAATGCAAAATAATATGAATATAATTTCATACATAATAAAACATGTAAAAGATAAAAAAAACACAAACACAAGGTTAGTACTAAAGGGATTTGGGCCAGTAAGGCAAAGACACCTCAGTCTTAAGTTTTTCTCAAATACAAAATGTCATACATCGAATGTGTGTTAGACAAGAGAATGCTATTATGAAGACTAGAAAGTTGTGTTATGCCAAATAACTCATGAGCTACATGGATCTACTGGCTAGCAATTTTTATTATGCTATGAAACTCATGAAACACATGGCTCCACTAATAAGAAAGTTTTTTTATACTAGGTGGTCATGTTCAAAAGAGTGCTCAAGTTCATGAATCAACAAATTGCATTATTCCAAACCCTTGGATTCTCTTTCCAAGTCTCACTTTAGGAAGTTCATAAATCTTAATGTCATCGGGGACGCAAGATTGACCTCAAGGGGTGCATAAAATTTAATGTCATAGATGATGAAAAAAACTTACCTTAGGGGGTGTGTAACGCCTCTGCCAACTTCATATGAAGGAATCCATTAGGGATGGTAGCACGTCATGTAGACGCATGTGCGCCACACATTTTTCCTCAAAAAATATTCCCTCACTGACACACATGACAATCGCCAAGTGGATGGAAGGTAGGTGGGTGATGTGAAAAATTTCCTTCGGATTTGATTTTCTAAGGTGAGGGTATGTGAAGGGGAATTTTCTGAAGTGGTACAAATTTTTTCCTATACATTTTCCCCCACTTTGGTGAGCACGAATATCAATGAGTGTTCAGTAAAGTAGATTGAAGGGTTATAAATGTATACTTGAACCTTTGAGGAAGTAGACCATAATCTGATGAACTCCAAGGCACAAGGTAGGCAAAGGAATCCATAGGTACTCTCCCTCAAGAGTTTCGAACAGAAGGACTCCATAGCCTTGCAGAACTATGAATTTTCACAAAGTACACCGAAGGCCCTCAGAGCAACGATGGAAAAATCCCAGAGGATATAAGCGTCTCACATGCCCTCAAACCTGCAATGAAGGAATTCCCCTAAGTACTCTCTCATGAAGGAAGCCCAATGAAGTAAGCAGTGTCTTAGAAGCCCACAAACCTGCAAGAAGGCAACCCCCAAGTTCTCTCTCATGAAGGAAGCCAAATATAAGGGGACTCCATAGAGTTGGACTAGAAAGCGGCTTCATAAGTGCACCTGTGAAGAAACATGTTAATCCACAAATAAAACATGTTAGAAAACAAAGTAGCCACACAGGAAAAAAAATAGTCATGTAGGTAGTCAACGAATTAAAAGGCTTTCAAAGGGGTCTCTCAGGAACCCTTCAAAAGAAAAGGGGTCCACTCAAGGGACGCATTGTTTGAAAGTGTAAAAGAGATTTTTTTTTCTCAAATCAACTCATCATTAAGGAATCCCTTCAAAATATGTTCACTTCATCAAGGAATTCAAAAGAAAGAAGATGCCCCCTCGCAAGGTGAAGATCGAGGCTTCTCCCATCGGAAAAGGCTGCCCCCACCTAAGGGGAAAGTTATCAAGTTATTTATTTTTTAACCTATGATAAAGGAAACATGTTTCACTAGGGGTCCAAGTTGAGAATGCTATTTTTGAAAAAGCTTGCAAGGATTTTTTTTAAAAAATCATTGACAAGGAATGCATTTTTTGAAAATCAAAACATTGTGAAAGCGATGCTGTGACACATACGAGGGAAAACTCAAGCAAAGAAGAGAGAAAGGTAAAAGAGCAAAAGAGAAATAGTGACATAATGAACAAGAGACACAAGGGTGATCTGATATTTTGGGGTTAGAGCTACTCATAAATATATATAAATATAGTAATAGTATATAGATGAATTGTCATCAACCCTCTACTATATCAGGCCATGTGAAGAATGCAAAAGAAGACAAAGTAAAAATAAAAAATTGGGTCAACATGAAAGGGAAGCCTAAATGACCCCAACACATTGCATCATCCCTAATTTATCAAAAACTAAAGCACATAATAGAGGAAGAATGATGATACAAATAGAAGGTTTACAACACATAATCACTCATGTATCCAAGCACCAATAGGGGTGGCAAGGGTCAACCAGAAACATATAACATAAGCATGAGGGAACACATAAAAAAACACACCTCTAATCTAAAGGTAAAGAAGAGGCCTCCCCCTAACACTCATCGACCAAGAGGTTGTCGGATTCCAATTCTAGATCATTATCTGGGGAAGGCAGACGAGCTTGCAATAGTGGAATACTAAGGGGAGGAACTTCTGACCCTCCCACAACAAGGGATAAGGAGGAAGGCCCTGCAAGGTCATCTCCACTTGACTCTTGTGGAGCTATGGTCAACAAATTCATGAAGATTTTTGACAAGGCTAAAACTTCATCTAGAGAGTTAAACATGCACTTTCTAGGAGTTCCATATCATACCTCAATGGATGGAGAGGACGACACTTGAAATTCACTACTTGGCTCACTGAGTGACTCAAGAGTGGTGATAAAATTAGGGGAAGCCAAAACTTGCTATGTCACTAGTATGAAACAAGCTAGTGTGGGACCGCCCTTTGGAGAAGATGGGATCCTTTTATGCCCTCCATTGCTAGAAGGGCCAACCTTTACTTTCTAATTCGTTAGGGGGATGTGAAATCCCCATAGATGAGGCAAATGGCATAGATGAGGAGGAGAAAACTATAGTGGACACCACCGAGGTATTTGACATGCCCACAGGTTTAGGGAATGGAAAGATGTTCGTAAGGGACATCAACAGGGGAAGATCAATCGAACGAGTGATAAACACTTGAACCTTTTTAGGGTCAGGAAGACTCACACTCACAGCAGGAGCTAAAAGCAAGACTAAACTCAATTGAATGGAACTAGAGGGGAGGAGAGAGGAGGATGCATTAGGAGGCCCTGAAAAAGGGGTGGCCATCTCCTCTTCCTTTCTCTGCAAAGTAGCTTTCTCAGCCGCCAGAGCCTTTTTTTGGTGCTTGCACTCATGTGCGAGGAGGTTTCTACAACTCTTTGAGCTAGAGGTCAGGAGCTTTGAAGGAACAAAATGATCTTGCTCAACCATAGGGGTGTCCATCATAGCCCTCTCCAATGGAGGGACAAACTCCTGAATGGGAGTAGGAGGCAAAGGTTGAGGAATAATGTGGGGAGTTAACTCTAGCACCTTGGTGCCAGGCCTCTTCCCATTCACTACTCTAGGAGCAAGAGCGGTGGGAGGCCATAAAGTTTGAGACATCTAGAGGATTCCCTATGGGGACCCTTCCTTCTACCATATCGAATGGGCCTAGGCTCTGTGGGTAGAACAGGAAGTTCAAGTGCAGGACACGTGGGCTTTTTCCAAGCAGGTACCATAGGGTTCTCCCGCAAATGCGGAGCAGAATCTGATGGTGCCATAGTAGGGCGAGAGGAAGCTTGCACTAGGCTAGACAATAGAAGAGGAAGAAGATGAACCTCAATAACACTTCTCTTCTTCTCTTCTATGGGCCTTGGTGGCATCATTATCATCTTTTAAGCATGCCCTATGTGAAACAACATAAGGTGATGGAGGGTACCTCACTCCAGGTGTTAAGTACCCTTTCCTGTACTTTTCATATGTCTGATACAAGAGGTCCTTTCTAGGAAAAAGTGGACCAATGGGTGTAGACCAAAAGTGGTCTAAGGAATGAATACCACGTGCAATAGGTGGATTATAGCTAGTGTCATGGATCACATGCATTGAAACCTCATGAATAAATTTTAGACATTTATGCACAATCGAGGGAACTGCATTCATAACTACTAGCTAGAGGATACCTAGCTTCACTTTGAAGAGTTTGAACCCTGGGATTATGTCAAACAGTAGGTTTATAGACTTAAGTCTAACAAGGACTACCAAAATGATACTACCAAGGGGAAGTTCAAAAAGTCTATTATGTGAACGAATGGTGCTCATAGGTGCGTCGTACCCATCTTTATGCAAGAAGTTAATTAACATAATCTCCTCGGTTATGATATTCACCTATGATGCCAGGTCGACAAGAACACCTCCTATAGTGTTTTTGTTAATTTGTGTAGGGATATAAAGAGGAGATGGTTCTTTCTTAAAACCCAACGGCAGGTCCTACAAGGTGAGGGTTAAACTTGAACTACTACTTGTAGTCTACATACAGGGAATTGGAAGATACCAGAAAGAGGTCATCACACACACTAAATGATATTATCACAAAGCCCCCCAAAGGTTTGAAATAGGATAGTGACCCAATTAAGGTTTCATTTTGCAACACCTACGAAACCTTCCAACAATGTCTACTAGGGGTTGCAGGTTGGGCTATAAGGGGAAACGCCTCACAACACTCATACCTACAACAATCCTAGAATGTGAGGAAAGGACCCTTCAACACTGCTAAACGAAACCAAAATGGTTCACGTCGGGTTCACCAAAAATGTAAGAGAGGGGGACCAACCATGTCAAGGCACCAAGTCATGGAGAGGCAAGAGTAGAGGGCTACCATAACTTACCTCACTCCAAAGGATGTCTTGGGGCAATGGTCAAGATTGAAGAGCACTATGTAGTACTTTTGTCACTCTACATGCCTAAACTTCATGATTAGGCTAGGCGAGCTAGTTTCTGGAGTTGGTACAACACCTTAAGTTTAGCTCTCTATCCAAGGAAAAAAATGTGGTGCGCTAGCATCACTCTGGCGTTCTGGCATCCATATGGATAGAAAAAATGAAGTACAATAAAAACTACCTAAAAAATTATGGACACCCTAGCTAGTTGATTTTGATAGGAAATATGGAATGAGAAAGTACAAAAAATAAAGATGGAGATGATAAAGTAAGTAAATAAAATCTATGGTGACAAAGATGATCTCACAAAAGCACCTATTTTCCAACTAGCTCCATGCGCACATCCACCTACAAAAAAATAAGAAGGGGGAAATTGTTGGGGTTGTATAGGGGCCTGCCTCAGTTAGACCCCCGTTTTGGTGTTTCCACCTCCATGGACAACTAGAAAGCAACAAAATAGAATATGTGATAAAGAAATTAGGAAGAAATACTATTAAACACTACAAAACAATGATATGCTACTTTATCAAATCACAAAGGAGAAGAGTGAAGCATTGCCACCTCCACCCAAAGGCTCACTATCCAATGGAGGGAGAATGCAAGGTATGGACATGTAAAATTCACCACATCTACAATGGTGATGAAGGGAGGTCTCAAAAGACTCCAAGCCCACAACTTCTATGGCTACCTCACACTTGCAATGTGGAGTTGATGGAGTGTCAATGTTGCTAGTACAATGCTAAAAAATGGAGTGCTAGAATGCTGGAGTGAATGAGAATTTACTTCAGAGATCGAATGTGAATGTCTAGAAGTAGGAATGCATGAATGGAGAATGTTTTTGAAGGTGGGATGAGAAGAATCTACCATTTTTGGGTCGACTGGTCAAGGAGGGACATTACAATTTGACTTCAATTAGCTGTGTAACGCCTCTGCCAACTTCAGACATAGGAATCCATCAGGGATGGTAGCACCTCATGTAGACATCTGTGTGCCAAGCATTCATCCCCAAAAAATATTCCCTCACTGTGTCATGTCTCAGCCCTGATGTAGGTTACTTTTGGTTTTGTGTGGATTTGTTACATGCTTTGATGTGCGTGGTAAAATAATAATTAATATGATGGTGTTTTGGTGTGGAGAAAAATGAAAGTGTTTATTTAAATTATGAACAGTTGAATAGTATTGAATATGTTTTACTTTGAAGATGAAGCAAAATAGACTAGAAATATTTGAATTCATATATTATATTGCTTGATTTATATTTATGCAAAACTAATTTAGTTATTGTTGTGTGCCTGAGTGCACTTGAGTTCCAGGAGGTCGAAGACCAAGGGTATGATTAATGAGAGGAGGTTAGCTTCTTGATAGGACAAAGCAGTGAGACCTCTCAATTACACACATGAGCACGTAGATTCATATAGATTGCATTTAGGAATGTCTAATTTTAGTGTGTTGGTTTTGAATTATTTTCAAATTAAATAACAATTAATAAATTAAATAAATGATGAAGTGAAAGCATGATAAAATAAAGGATTAAGTTTTAATTAAAGTTAATTATATATTTTGATTTAAATGCTTATGCATTCTTTTCTTCTTTTAATTTGTGTTAATCTTTGAGTTAATAAGTTAACCAATAGTTAGAAGATAATTATTTTATTATCGGATAGATATTTTCAAAAGGGGGATTTACATGCAATTAAAATAAATATTATTCTTATTTTAAAATCCATTTCAAGATTAGGGTACAAAATGAAAAAGGAAAAACATTATTAAAAAAGGAAAAGAGTTCCCGAGAAGGTAACGGTTCTTGAAAAACATTCTTGAAAATAAGCTCTAGAATTTTGCTCAAATGGCTGCCAAGAAAATGATGAATCTTTCAAAATAGTGTGTTGAGAATTATTCTTTGGAAGATAGTGGGAAATTAAAGAGCTGGAAAAGCAACTGGAAAGGAGGAAAGAAGAAGAAGAAGAAGCCTTCTCAAAAAAAATAGATAGAAAAGAGGCAAAGAGAAGAAGTGGTCTGAAGAGCATCTCCAGCTGGAAGCGTAATATCTAGGTTTTCCATTCTTTTTCCACAAATCTTGTTGAAATATGAAAATACTTCTGAAGAATTTGAATGCAAAGTGTTTGAATTGTATGCAAAAACTATGAAAATATGAGAAAATGTTTTCATTCTTTTGAGTGCATTGAAAGAATTTGCACAATTTTACCTCTTCCAGATTGGGGCTTTTCTCCCTATGCTACTATGGTTCATAGATTTCGTTTTTGAATGCTAAATATTTTATACTAAAATTCTGAATAAATAAATAGATACACACTCACTATTTTTCTGTGTATATATATATATACATTATTATATTCTCTGATATTTAAGCTTCTGGAATTGCTAAATAGTCAGCTGAATAAGCGAATTTTTGAAGTCTTTATTTGTTTGTTTTATGCAAGAATTGTGGGGGATAAACCCCAGCCACATACATAGTGGAAGGGGTGGTGCTGTGAGAGGGAAGTGCCCTTCACAAGCCAAGGCCCATGGAGGAGGCACTGCCTCCTCACAAGTAGCGCTACCTCCTCACAAGCAGCGCCTTCCCCTATGGGGGAGGTGTCGACCCTCTTACTATTTGAAAACTGTGAGTTATAAAAATTTAGTTTACCTTTCAAATTGTGAAATATGAAACCATTACTGAGTGTGTTGGAAGCACTGTCTTTTGCAACTTATGTTTAGATATTATATAAAATTATTCACACACACACACACACACACACACACACACACATATGTACATACAAACAAACAAACAAACATACGAGTCTCTATTTTCAACGGAAATTTTCTTTCACTACCTTTGATAATGTATTGAAATCATAACATCAATTATATATTCATAGCATGTTCATTTTTTAATTTATTATGAAAACTAATATAAACATACAGATATAAATAAATTTTTCTGAACATTTCAGAAAACATATACCCAATAACAATGACATGCTATAGAAAATGTAGTATTGTAGTATTTATTTCTTTTAAATTTGTTGAAATTCTTTTGGACAAATAAACATATATACATATATACACACACACACACACACACAAATATGTATATAAACATATATATATATACACACACAAAAAAATGTGAATATTAATATATAAATATATTTCTACATATAAATCTATAGCTGAAAACACAGAGATATAATTATGTCTTTGCTCATTTCAGTTATAAATATACATAAGATTATGTAAAGAGCTGAAGATGAATTGTTTTTGCAAATGTACTCTATAGAAAATGCAATTTAAAACTAATGAATTCTCCAAAAAGAGTAGCTTTCTTTCTTCTCTAAAACTATCAAAATTATTTACTTTGATCAAACTAATTTAAGAAAATAGAATTGGGACTGAATTTATATTTCATTGTAAACTCACTAGAAATTGTACAAGAAAAATTCCTTTATTGAATGCATGAATGAAAGCTATTTTTGACAATCTTTGTGTGAACATTAGAAAATGATGAAATTTCTTTGGAGTTAGAAATGCGTAAAATTGAATGTGAACTTAGATGGAAAATGCATTATTTACTATTTTTTTTGAGAAACTTCTGGGACAGGATGCCGAAGGTGGATCCATAGAGACGGTAGTTTTACCCTTTTTAAAACTATCATTTAATTTATTTATGCTTGGCCAAGCACTTGCACTATTGAAATAGATGAAATTAAAAGCCTAGAACTAATTGAATATAGGTCTTTGCCACCTCCTGTTTGCAAGAAATATGTGATTCTCATGTTAGGAATGCATATAGGCATCAAACTTGCATCGAGAGTTTCCTCCTACATTGTTGTTTCAAGTTGCTAGGCTCCTCATGTAGGGCCGGGGAAGTCTTGTACTTCGTGGTTGGGCGGAAAAGGCGCCTTAGTCACACTCTTGGCCGCAGCTTGCAAGAAGACCAGTTGTGTCACGACGGTTGAGGTTCAAAGGTCCTCATGCTATAAATGTATTCATGTATTATTTTTGAATGGATTCTAAAGCCCACTTGTAAATGCAACTTAATTTGACATACATTATTGTAACATTAAAATAAATGTATTGATTGAAAGAGATTGATGTAATTGAAACTTGAATGAATTTATGGAAACTCATTGATAAGCAATTGGAATTTACATATATATCATAGCAATGATCCTTGTTAATGGAATTTACTTCTTTTGCATACATGGAATGAAACTAATTATTGAATTTTCCTTTTTGAGAAATTGTGGGAAGATCTTGATCTATGCATCTTTTGTTTTTAACATATTTGGAATGTATTAAGTTTGGTAAATTATGTGGGTAAATGAATATCAACTTACGAGCATTACACACTGACACATAGGGAAAATGCCAAGTGGATGGAAGAAAGGTGAGTGATGTGGAATTTTTCCTTTGGATTTGATTTTCTATGGTGAGGGTATGTGAAAGGGTAATTTTCTTAAGGAGTGCAAATTATCTCCTATAAAAAAGTAGGTTGAAAGATTTCCAAGAAAATATACCTAAACCATTGAGGAAGCGAACCGCAATTTGGAATGCTTGAAAGCATAGGGAAGGAAAATGGCTCCATAGCTACTCGGTCTTGAAGAGAGTTGAACAAAGTGCATCAGAGGCCTACAAACCAATGGTGAACAGATCCCACTAGATGAAAGTGCTTTATAGGTCCTCAAACTTGCAAAGAAGTCACTTGTTGTGCACTTTTCACACATATGCCCCACTAGAGGCGGGGACCCTCTTTTTCCTTGCTTTGTTTGCTTTCTTGCTCTAGGGTTATGATCTTTTTCCCTTAGTAGGTAGGTTTCTCAGTTCTGGTTTTGTTTCACCCTAAAGTTCAGTGTCTTATTTTCACTCAAGGTGTTTTCTTTTCACAACACCATGATCATAGTCTGGCTCTTAGAGGTTTTCCTCAACTCAAAGTTTCACCCAAGGGCTAAAATTGACTAAGTCAGGGAGAGGTCCAGAAAATCTGAACTCCCTAAGATTTCTCAAGTTTTAGTTCATCCAAAGATTCCAGCCTACCTTGGATTTTCCAGCTTAAACTCATTTCAGGGAATCCGAGCTCCCTCAGATTCCCCAAACTCTAATCCATCCAAAAAAATTTCCTCTCCTATTTTCTGAATCCTGCCCACGGTCGTATATTTGAGCTTCTATTTCACTATTAGTCTCTAGTTCTATTATGCCTAAAGGAATCAAAATTCTTGATTTAATCTTTCAAAATCTAAGGTTCTTGAGATTAATTTATTTTCCTAATTATGCTAATGCTATCTTGGAAAATGGAATTTTCAATCACTATTGCATAAATATGTGAGAAAGTTGGTTTATATATATAATTTCCTATGCATTTCAAAGTGCCTCTTCATATTGATTTCCATTAATGCTTCATGTTACATTGCATAGCTTTATCTTTGTTGGTTATGAAGTGCAACATTGCCCTGGTGCAACTGATAAATTTAGTGTTTGTAGCATTAGAATGAGCACATGAAAGTTTGATATTTTCTTCTATCACATAGATTCCATGAAAATATAGATCCGGGTAATCTACCTATATGTGGATTTCGCGAGATGAAAAATCAGCGAAGGGCAGAAGTTTCTAAGAACCTAATCTATGATTGATGGCATTCAGTTGAAGATTTAAAATTTTGCACCATTCATCGATCGAATGATTCCTGGGTCATGGTAGAGTTAATGGTAATGTTCGATGCATTGTATATGAGCAGGTTGCAAGCAAGGAATGCCTACATAATCCATGGAAGAGATAATGAATACAGTTTAACAAGAACTCATGAATTTCTTCATACTCCAAGGTACTGAGCCTATGAGAAGTTCAACGATGTAATAAAGTTTTTGACGGAGGGTGAGGCCAAGATTCTATGAAAGGAAATTTGAATATGACAAGGGTGCCACTTTAGGGAAACTTTTAGAAGATTCAAGCCTATACCAATTTGAATCATATTAAGGAATGGATTGCGAGCATTTAAAATTTGATGTCCTTCAATTCGGGTCTTTAACTATGAAGATGATAGCCCACTTAAAGATTTCATTCAGCTAAAATTGAATTAAAAGAAGAAGTTGATAGTCATTTGGGTAATCCATGCATGTAAGAAATTCCTAGGAGAGGACTCAGAAAATCCAAGCTTGCTCAAAATTTCTGAGGGGATTAAGGCTCGGGTAATCCAACACTGGTTGAATTCCTTGAGAGATGGAAATCATGAAGTTGGTGAGTTCTATAGCATTTGAAACCCACAAGGCAGTAAAGTCTAGGATGGTAACTAGTGGTTCATAGAATATATGATAAATTTTCCCAAACGTGGGTGCATCGTACTGGAAGTGGATTTCGGATCCAAGGAATATATAGCAGTGATAGAATGTTTCAATAAGACAACCATATAATGATGATCGCTATGATACCAATAAGAGAAGATTAATATAAGGAAGACAATCAAAATTTTATATTAGCAGATAAGGTTAGAAGCCTATTGTGCCGATTGATTTGGATCTTGTAAGTAGGATGAGTTCCAGTATACACTCTGATCCTTGTAATATTTTATTGACAGAGTATCGTGCGCAAGCTTCATGTGACTGATAAGCTGTGAGTGAGGTTCATTCAGAGTTGTCAACATTCTTAGATCGAGGGAGAATAAATAGAAAGCTAAGTTTGTGAAGATCAAAGCTTGTATAATTCACTATTAAGCATTGTCATGAAATATATTATATACAACTTATTGTAGAAGGTGGTTTTAGTGGCGGCAAAAATTGTTGTAACTCACAAGCATTTGTATAAGCATTAGTGTAGATTCATTGCCATATGAAAATGGCACCAAACTCAAAGCTCGGGTAATCTACTCATGCTCAGATTCCCTGAGAAGATTAGGCCTCAGAAAATCCAAGCCTCCTCAGATTCTCTGAAGCACAAAATCCCCAAGAACCATGGATCATAGATGCCTTTGTTCATCAAGATACTATGGTGTTCAATTATGGCTTACAAGTGCATATCTCACTCACAAGTACTAGTGTGTATTTGGAACAATCGAGGTTCTGAGGATTCGAGCACAATTTCCAAGCTACAGAATGATGTGGAGTATAAGGGTTGCGATTTGCTCAAGAGATAAATCTCTACAGTTTATGTGTGTTTTACTGTATCGACTAATATATTATTCTTTGTCTAAAAAGATGACTTCTTACAAGGGCACCAGGGTTTGGATTAGGAGTAACTACCCAAATTAACTGTCAGGCTGACTACAATAAAAGGAAATTGAAGGGCACCACCTGAAATGAAATGAAAAGATACAGTAATGGTACTCGCAGTATGATAAAGTTGATACATGAAAATTTGTATGCCTCTTTCATTCGAGCTTTTCAACGTAATCATTGAGCTGATAATGTAACAAAGAGTGGTAGCTTTTGGGTGTTTGTGTTTTGAACAGGAGTTTTTCTACAAGGTAGTGTGACAGTTCATAATCGACATTGAGTTAATTAGATTAAAAGCACTGCTGATTTAAAAGAAATTCTATGGTTTTTATAGTGTAAAAGATGAAAATAGAGAACAATAAGAGTGTTAGTGATGGCTTATGGAAGACAACGAGCTAAGAGGGTTTGAAGTGCCTTGATTTTCATTGAGATGATTTAAAGCATGGAACCATCGAACAAGCGAAATAAAATATTGGAATACCACCTTCATGTTGATAGAAATCGATGAAATATAGGGATGGGTGATGCTACGTTAAGATGGATGTAATTCAAAATAATTTCAGAGATATCCAAGTTTTCTATCTACTCGACTATGGCAATAATGAAGGTACTTGGACTAAATGTTCAATTTTGTTGGCGTATTCTATGATATTACGATGATTTCATGGTGTTGAATTATATTAGTAGATGATCATGTTGTCGACCCTTTATCTAATACAAAAGGTTGAGGACAATGTCATAATAAACAATTCAAGGAATGGTGATGAATTCAAAGCGCTAGTAGATAATGATGATAGAAGAATCAAATGATTAAAAGATCACAATGAAATTTTCCATGAAGCATTGGATCAAAATCGCAATGATGAATGGGAATGCTTGCATCAGAATGTCAAAGGATGTAGTAGTCCATGTTAATTGGATCCGTGTTAATTGGATATTTGAAGGGGAGTCACGGATTGAGCTACTTGATTTGAAAATATATTTATGCATGATGGCTTGGGAGAAATGGAATTGAAGGCTGTGTTCATACTGCAGCAGAACTTTTATTTTTTTAGTGAAGTTTATTGAGGCTTTCGACATTAATTTAGTTAAAATTGAGTTCTTCTAAGCGGTTTTCTTTTTCTAACTAATTTGTTCTTGTTGGCAAAAGTGATATGATTTGTGCAATATGGTAGAAAGATTAGGATGCAAGGATGAAGATTGAAATGAATGACTCCTTATGTTGTCATGTTTTTTGAAGAAAATTTATGTTCCTTTGAACTTTCCAGAAAACAATTACGTATGAAGGTGTATCAAAAGAGGCTGACATATGTGTAGGATCATCATGGAAAAAATAGGCCCTTAAGTGGCAAAAAATTCAGAAAAATTTGAGTTAGGCAACTTGATGTAACAATTTGAATAAGTTATTTATATTATTTCAAAAATATGTAAGAATAGAATCTGTAGCAAATTGAATTTAGTTTCTAAACTACTAGGTTTATTTTTTTTTTAAAGAAAACTATTCGGTGAAATTTTGAAATTTCAATGTAGTAGTACTTTAATTTCAGGGAAAAAATAAGAAGTAGGTGTCTGTCTGACCACCCTAACCACAATAAAATGATAATATTTTTTTATATTATTTTAGACATAAGTAGACGACTTATGTCGGGATATGATGCCTATTTTTTTGTAATTTTTTTCCAAGTAAATAATTAATTATGAATTTTTTATTACAACTTTTTTAAAATATAAAAAATCGTATGTCTGACAACCTTAATTTGGTCAAAACTTCATGATATTCAATTTTTCTTTTTTTAATCCTATAGTATGTGAAGCATGTAGAATGTGATGCATGTTTTGGATTCAAAAAATGTGATACCGTTTGAAAGCTATAAATTTTTTTCAATCAACCTATCAATCAAAACTTTAGTCGTAATTCAAATAGAAAATGAATAATAATAATTTATTAAATTCAAAGTAACGCATAATTTATATTGGTGGAAAGCTAAGAATCTCCTTTAAAAACCCTTTTCATTTTATCAATTTTGGGTGAAAAAAAGTTGTTAGCCACATACCCTACAAATACCCATCATATCGCCACTTTTTGGCCCATCATGATCCTGCACATACCCACTGACTTTCTAGATATTCCCATATATTTGGCATATGGAAATGTGTCAGAAGAGGAGGAATTTTATTTCTAGCTATTCAAAGTCCCCCCATATGAAAATGTGCCTTGGGGGAATTCTAATATTTTAAAATTTTCAAATATTAAAGGTGGAACTGTATGAGAATCTGTGCCACTAGTTGTGCCCAACTAGAGGAATTTTTTGGATGATGCTTGTCACATGTGTTGATTTTATTTCTCCAATCATAATTTTCATCAAAGTTAAGCTCGCAAAATATTGTTTTATCATTGTTCCATGATGTAACTACTTTTATCCCATTTGATGAAGTATTTGGATGCCAAAACCCTAATGTCACTTCATGATGCTTCTAGAAGTGCAATCTGAGTGTTTGGATTGATTTAGTCATGGCCATTGAATCTAAATTGTAAAATATATAAAAGGACAGTTCCTTCTCATATGTAAGGGGTTAGAATTCTAGGGTTAGATTTTAGGGGTTAGAAGGCTAGAATTGGCAAGTAGATTTCAGAAATTTGTTGTAGAAGAGGAGAGAGCAAGAAGTCTGTTATGTAAATTCTAGAGAAGTTAATGGAATTGGATTGTTGAGTTGGTAAGCTTTGTGTTACACTTTGATAGTTTATGTTTACTTGTTCTCAATTTTCAAATATTAGATGTTAGTTTTTAGTTCTTTCATGATAATGGTGAAATGTTAATGATGTTGATCGATCTCTGGTCCATAATTTTAGCAATTTGTTGATTGATGGTTGTTGTGTAAAGTTAGTCTGAGCCTTGTTTTGTGCTAAGTTCAACTATGAATGCTTGTTTACATTTCACCAGTAATGGGGTATGTGGATGAATATTTCATAGTTTAAAAATATTTTGATTTCCTTAGAAGATTGTACCATTTTTGTGTAGTTGTGGGCCTATCCCTGATCAAGCAGAGATTGGTTTTATTAGGGATTTTTCCATTTGCAACATTTATCATTGTTGTGATTGATATTAGGAGTTAGTTTAGAATATATTATCTCTCAACCATATCTCTTTTCCTCTTTCTTTAAATTTGGGTTAGTTATAGGATTGAATGCATCACCATATTGTTACATTTGATGAAAGTATAATTTTAGGATTGTTCATTTGTAAAGCCCCTTGTGATTACCAAAATTTTCACATCTTATCTGAGTTGTTTATGCATTTTCAAGACCGGACATTAGAGACCTTGGGTTTATCTCTTGAGGCTTGCTAATAGAGATTTACCTTTCAAGAGAGATAGAATATCATATTATGTCTGAACTTTTTCTATGCAAAAAACACCATCAACAGATTGGCACTAGAAGGAGGGCTGAGCATAAATCAACATTCTTGGGAGTTGAATGAGCTTTCATGTTGAAGATCTGAGATATGATAGATCTCTAAATCTAAAAGTACAAATTCTGAGTCAAGATGGAAAAGAAGTCTTATGTTTTTCATGATGGAAACAGTCTTCAAATTGATTTTCCTCAATTTTGTGACTCTCTGAATAAGAGATTGGATCTTTGGAATAGTAAGTGTTTGCATCACTATGCATTATTAGACCAGTGCAAAATCCACAATACCACTAGGCATAATGAGTTGGAATGCTTAACCTTTTTGGGTAAAATTGAGATGGTTTTGCAAAGGGATATTTTCATATGGAACCTACCTGAACCACTAGCTTCTACAGATTTAAAGTTTATTGATGTTGTAGTTGAGGCATTTATAGAGATAGTTAAATATTAGCTTAGTGGTGGTAGGTGTTTGCAAGATTTCATCTCATCTAAATGGTGTTGGGATCATAATGCATCTCATTCAAAGTTCACTTTCCATTCTTGTGTTGACATTATCATTAAAGTTGTTAGATATCTAGAGTGGAAGAACAATCAGTCAAGAAATGTATTGTATATGATGCAGTAAAATTTGAATCCAAAGATGATGTGACAACTAATGTTGAGGTGGCTCTAGAAGGGTCTGAGTGTAAGGAAGATAAATCTAAGGCATCAGAGTTAACAAAGGAATATTTAAGTGAAGAGCTACCTATAAGGATCAAGGAGGATGTTCCTATAGAGGCTAGTCAGATTTCTGAAAATATAGTGGAGGATAAGGTGCAAGAGATAGGAGTTACCATACAGGCTCCTCCCATCTAGAATGAAGATCTGATACAAACTAGATACGAAGAGGTTTTAGCCAGAATTATAAGAGATTGGTCAAGCCTTAATTATAGAGTTTTCTTAGAGGATTTCTTGTTACCAGCTTGGTGTAGAATACATAAGGAGGAGCATTATGAATTCACATGTTTCCAGTGCTAGGCAGCTATAAAGGAGGTGGAAGAACAAGTTTAGCTGCTACATCATACAAGGGATACAAATAAAGATACATCAAACAAGTCTTTGATAGAAGAATGTCGACAAGTTGCTAATGAATGTCTTAAAGAACAAAAGGAAACACTTAATGGAGGAGTCAACATTTTTGATAACCATAATCAAGAATTTGAACCAATGCCAATAGAAGATGAATTCAAGGAGTCTTTTCACTTGTCAAATTTTGTTTTTCCTCTATCTATTGATGAACTAAATATTGAAAATTTGCAGGTTTCATGTATTAAGGATGAGATAGCTGATGTGATTGATATTGATGTGCAGGAAAATATGAATGATGCTAAGAGAAGTAATGATGTATTCATAATTAGTGGGCTTGAAGACATAGTTGTAGGTGAAAATTTTCTTGAATATCAGTCTCTGATGCCCCTTGGTGAACATCCTATTGAGAGAGTTGTTGTAGACGACAATGCTTCTACAATTTCATCACTAGTTCCTCATGAAGATGTTTAAACAAGTGAAAAGTTCCATGTTGATAATTTTGAATTTTTTTAATCTAAATTTTAGTCTGCATTGTGTAGTGATGACTCTAATTCTATTTTCCATGTTTCAAGCATGAATGGATTGTTATATCATCAAGGGAGACCTCCTGATGATATTGATATCAAATCTTCACCATTAGAGTACAATCAACACAACATTTTTCCTGAACAAGCATCACACTAGGTTGTTTCTTTCCTTACTATAAGGATCGAGAATCTCATTTACTAACTATATTCATTAGTTTCTAAAACAATTTAGTAGAATAAAATAGTTATAAAAACATGTGGAATAAGAGAAACTACTTTCATCACTAAATTCAAATGGAGTAACATACATCAATGAATCAAAGTATATAAAACAAGGTTGTACCTTCATTAGTTTTGGCCATGTAGGCTTACACATGAATTATTATCTCACAATATGTTTAAATTTCAAATACTTTAAAGAAAAAGTTAAGGAAATAGCAAGATCATAAATGCATCCACAAAGAAACCATAACATAGAGACTTTCATGAGTGGAAAACCCTCGTAGGGATGAAAAACCACTCGTAAAAGTTCCTTACTAAATTAATAAAATGCCTCACTAGAAGAGCCTTACTGACTACATAAGCTCAATGGTTACAAGATGCCTCACGAGAAATGATCATATTGTCTCATTGACATGACCATTCATTACATATTTCTATATCACAAGGAACATGTTGAAGTTTGTTTACAAGTCACATAAATCTACAAGTAACATTTAATTGTTTCACCAATGCATCATCCTTGCATAGGAAATTAAAGTAATTCCAACACTATCATGAATCGCTCCCAAGTATTTTAAAATAAGAAAATTCTACTTCTAATGACCTCTTAATTATCACACAAGTACACTGTAATCACGTAAAGCTTTATGAAAGTAATTCTAGTCCTGCCAAGATGCACACATGCCTATGCAATTATAAGAAGAATGTTTACTTCTAAACTCAATGATTCATAGAGGTTTTATCAATAAGAGAATAATACTAAAAAGGAATTTAGAAGGTATAGCTCATTTATGTATGAGAATACATATATAAGCTAATGAATATATATATGAGTATACATTCTTATGCAAAATAAAACTCAAGTTCAACTAAATGGGGGAATTCCTATTTTTTCTGTATGTGCATGATAAGCCATGATGCATGAG
Source organism: Sequoia sempervirens (assembly GCA_007258455.2). Taxonomy (NCBI): domain Eukaryota; kingdom Viridiplantae; phylum Streptophyta; class Pinopsida; order Cupressales; family Cupressaceae; genus Sequoia; species Sequoia sempervirens. Next base: position 125,019,030 of record VDFB02058242.1, read on the forward strand.
AATAATTCCATCATTAAAATTAAACTTTAATAAGGAAAGGTATGATTTAACATTTATTTATCTTTTTATTAAAGTCAAAAAAAGGAAAGAATGTTAATAATTGAATACAAAATAAGAGGAGGTGAAGAACGATAAGATTTTTTGAATCTGAAGCAATTAATCATGAATATTTTTAATTACAATAATTCTTTCAAAGTAATTTTAATTAATTACATTTGATAAATGAAATACAATTTAAATTTTCAAATAATTAGTTTTCGTAGTGAAATAAGTTCTCTCCAAAATTTAAAATATGATATAATTTTATGTGTATTTTAGTTTAATAATTGGCAAGTGTAGATGCACATGTAATTTTAACATATTTTTGTAGGTTAATCAATCAATTGATTAATTATTATTTAATTTTCTTAAGGTAAGGAAATGCATTTGAAGAATAAGAACGATTTGCATAAAAGAGGAAATTGATGTTTGATATGCTTTTCTATGTTAATTTGTAAATCGATTGATTATTACTTAATTATCTTCAAATAATGTAGTCCACAAGAGATTAAGAACTATTTGCATAGTGCGAGAAATTGATCTTTGGATTTATACATCAATATTTCTTATTTTGAAATTGATTATGAAAATAATCTTAGGAGAATGATTTTTCAATAAAAAATGTCTTAATAAATTAGTTGTAGAAAATTAAGTAGAATTTAAATTTTTAAATAATTAGTTTTGTTACTAATAATCATTTTTGACAAAAATGTAAGCTATCATATAATTTTTTTATCTATTATACCATAATAGTTGTTAAGCCTAGATGCACATTTATATTTGATATTTTTGTCTAGCTGATGAATCAATTGATTGATTATGATTTAATTATCATAAGGTAGATATGAATACTGATACATGGAAAAATTGAAGTTGTGTATTAAATAGCATAAACACCAGAGTTTCTCATTTCACAAGGTAGCCAAAACATCTGACATCGTTATATTAGAAAAATGAATATGCTCATTGGGCATATCAACAAACAGCTGCCATTTTGTGTGGCATACTTTGATTAAGTTGTATTGTTGAAAGAGCCATTGTGGTGTGGGTTTGACACTAGACCATTGTAAAAATTGTCGGCCTTGCCTCTATTTTTTGGCAAACTGGAGGGTTGTAAAACTATTGTAGCACACAATCTATAAGTTGTTCTTGATGGGTATTTTCCAAAACCAGTAACCTATTGGTCATGTGTTTTGTTGTCTATTTATTGCTACTTTTTTCTTTATAAATCATATTTTCTCAATTGAATACAATTGAAATTTGTAAAGTATTAGTTTTCTTAATAATTATAATCTTTGTCCAAAATTTAAGGTACTATGTATTTTGTGTTAATAAAATGTATATTTGATGTTTTTGTATAGGTAAATCAATTGTTTGATTCATTAAAATGGGAAGATGGTTCTTGTGTTCGGGAATAGGATTTACCAATTACAAAGTGGCTACCATATTGTACATTATGTGCTATCTTCCTAAGATCAAATTAACAAGTATTCTTTTGAAAAACTGATTCAATTAGTATAGTTATGTCTTTTGGAAAAGTGATTCCATTAGTTTAGTTATAATGGACATCAGAACTGGCTTTTGAAAAAAGTGAAGATGTTATAAGTAGTATCAACTCCATAATTCCAGGATTCAAATGACATGCATACTTTGTGAAGGTATTTTAATTGAATTAGAAGCTACACATTGTTTGTAGGGAACATTAGAAAGATGTCACCAAATGTATACAACAATTTTTCTAGACATATATATATATGTAAGAACAAGTGTATGGCGTTAAATGTAGAACTACAAAATCCATGCTTGTTTGTCTTCCTACCATAGTGGCATAATGAGGGCACATGACCTATATCGAGAGCCTTAAGCAAGAGAAGAATGAAACATGCACAACAGATACCATGGAAATTCAAAATTTATTATTAATTTAATTGAATGACAAGGGATGCCTTGATTTGAGGCAATACGAAAAACACAATAGTAAATCTATGCAAGAATTTATGCATATACATATATGTATGTAAGGAAAAAATGAATGATGTGAAATGGGAAACCAAAGAAGAATGCAATGATTTCAATGGTCTACTGCTTAAGCAACACCGCACTCGCTATTTGCATAATGCATCTTAATCAATATAAAACCCTACAACATGCTATCAATAGGGACAATAAGCACCAAACAAAAGGAATGAACAATAAATAATGTTCTATCAAACCAACACCACAATGGCTCTCTCGACAATGAAACTTAATAAACATAATTTCTTGCACATTTCACAATGCATTAGTGTTAAACCCCTTCAACCTAGTATCAAAAGAAACAATAAACAAAGAACCAAAGGCATGAACAATAAATCAATCAAATAATGATTTATTTTACTTCCAAAAATATGTTGTACTCAACCTGTTGGAATAAAAAAGAAATAATTAAAAGTAACTAAGTATATGTGCAGAACAATCACAGACAATGGAAAAGTAAAATTTTTTTATGGTATTTACGATTGGTCGATTGAATCTATTTATTGGCATGCTAGCATTATATAGTTGGGAGAGGCAAGTGTTTTTTTGTGGAGCACCCGTGTTGAAGCAAATGTATACGTAGCATTGAATTGAAAGAATCGCCAGTGGAAAATCTGACATGTACACACCAGAGCACTTTTGGCCTATAGGGTATGCAATCTAAAATGTTATAAAACCCATGGTTCCAGAACTGATAATTTCATGACGAACATCATGAATTTTATAACATTTGGTTGCACACCTTGCAAGGAAAGATCGCTACTTTTGGTTCTTCATATCCACCATTTAAAATGAAATATGTGCTACACAAATATCTATCCAATGAAGAGCATATCTGATTATTATAATTATGTAGATTTCCACCTACAAAAGGAAGATGGTCATTAGCAAAGAATAGTTTCATGTTTTTGAATCACATAGCATTTCATTGAGTACACTTAATTGTCTATTGTGGAAAGTTATATTCTTGGTAGAATGACATTTCATTGCAGAAAATATTAAATAGAACAATCAATAATATTTACAGTTGGTTAATGAAATCTATTTATTGATAATAGGAAAGTTTTGTACTTACATGTCATGTTGGTGGTGTTCAACAAGATTGAGCAGCGTTGGATCAACTTGTTGGAGTAGGAAAGAATATGAAATAGGCAATTTACAATACATTAATTCCCTTGTATGCCTATTGCTTCTGTGCAACATTATAAAGCAAAAGATATAGACATAGAATAAAATAGGTTAGCATTGTTTGTTGTGAATAAAAAAGATATGAAATAGGAGATTTTGAATACATGGGATATTGGAAAACAATTGTGTATAAGTAATCTACTAAAAATGTTTAAAAGAGAGTTGTGGGAACAATTAAAAATACAATGAATAGAATAGAGTATTTTTTTTTATGGGAAAGTGCGTGTGAGAATTTGTGTCTATGTATATAAGTAGCAAAAAATATACAATGATAGAATCCAAAAGCACTAAGCCCACGCTTGTTGTCCTCCCTACCATATTGGCATCATGAAGCCTTATGGGCTCTAGCCAAAGCCCCATGAAAAAAGGAAAGTAAGGTCCATGGAAAATTTCATGGACTCTTAGCATATATGACACAAAAAAAAACCAAAGAAATTATAAAACAACTATTGGAAGAGCACTTAAGAATCTCAAGTAACTTGACATACACAATTTACAATAGACTAATTTGCTTCAATGTCTATTGTATTCATGCAACATTAGAAAGGGGAAAATATAAATATAGAATAAAATAGGTTAGGGTTATTTGTCCATGTATATAAGGAGAACCAAATATATTGATGATAAAATTCAAAACCAGTAAACCCACATGCATTGTCCTCCCTTCCATACTGGCATCATGAAGCCTTGTGGGCTCTAGCCAAACCCCCGAGCAAGAAAAGTAGGTAAGGTCCATGAAAAATCTTAGGGACTCTTACCAAATATCACACAATAAGAAGAGTAGAGACATTTAGAAACAACTATTGGAAAAACACTTAAGAATTACAAGTAAAAGATGGTTGGGCCAAGTTGTTGCAGCATGAAAGGATGTGGAATAGAGAATTTACAACACAATAATTTTCTTGAATGTCTATTGTATCTGTCCAACATTATAAAGTAAATAATATAGATATAGAGTAAAAGATGTTAGCATTATTTGTTAAAAAAATAAATAGATAAAATGGAACATTTTGAATAAATGGCATGTTGGAAAATAGTTGTGTGTAAGAAATATTCATTTTTATTTGTTTGTATTTTTTCCGTTAACCCATTTTGGAGACTTCAAAGACATAAACATTCTCTATGCATAGTTTTATCATAGTTAAATCTTGTCCTTGTCGACTTATATGGGCAGTGACTTGACCTGCATTCTTTAATGACATGGAGCATGGGAAGAATGCAGGTTGTCGGTGGTGTGTTGCTGGGTCAATAGCAGAGTATTGTAAAAATCGCTCACTTTAGTGGAATGGAACAACATACACCACTCTCATGTGCTTTCAGGGATAAATAGTGTGATGCTATGAATAGTTTGTTTGTCTGCCCAAAAGCACATGATAGCAATGTCTGGTTGCTATTCATAGCCATATAGATCAATACGTATTGATTTTGTGCAACATTAGAAAGGGAAAAATATACACATAAAATAAAATAGGTTACCATTGTTTCTTGTAAATAGAAATCGAGATAAAATGGGAGATTTTGTATACATGGAATACTGGCAAACAAATATGTATAAGTAAAGAACTAAAAATGTTGAAAAGAGAGTTGTGTAAACAATGAAAAATACAATGAATATAATAGAGTATGTTTTTTTTATGGGCAAGTGCATGTGACAATTTGTGTGTCTATGTATATAAGCAGCAAAAAATATACAATTATAGAATCAAAAAACACTAAACCCACAGTCGTCTTGATATATATGTGTAGTGACTGGAACGTGTAGAAAGATGGGTGTTTTGAACCAAACCCTATAACATTGTACCATTTTTTGTGGGTTAAGAAGCACACGGAGAAGAGATATCCTAGTAAATAAAATGCATAATACGATTTGAAGATGGTTGGAACAAGATTGGTAAGTGAAATATATAGAAGAATGGACAATAAAGGAAAGAATATAATAAAACATATTCACACAACACAAGTAATATATTTAACAGTTGACTAAATGCACTTGCAACTTTAACTGCAAAAGATAGCAATAGTTGTATTGTCTCTTATATGTTGAATTTTATATCTTTAGGTGATAGGCAATTTGTTTGAAGTTGCTATTTCTTAAGAAGAGAGCATTTAATCATGTAGTATCTGTAAAGCTTGAAAAAAATGAGGGGAAAAGGATATCATGAAACATATTGATATAAGATTCAAGCTACATTATTTCATAGTACCTATTGAAAACAAATAGAGGAATTATATAATAGGTATTAGAACAACACTTGTTTGATAGTAAATATCACACACAAAGAGGAAAATTGTATTGAGTGTCCTGGAAGATAGACAGATACATATGCACATATCTAGATGTACTCAATTCCCTAATTGATATATAAAAATACCTGTATAGGAAGATATATATATGCATATATGTAGACAAAGATATACATACATATGTATATCTAAAATGTTTGTATATTATGTTTATGTGTAATTATGTAGACTGCAATTATAAGTAGAAATTAAAGTAGCATGTATAAGTGTTTTCCATGCTTTGTAAAAATGACGACTATACAGTTATAGCATTGAGTCGTATAGTATTGAAATGTTGATAAGAATAGAGCATTTAACTATGCAGTATATGTAACATATTGATAATGCGCGAATGACTCTTTTGGCAATGCAACCGAATCAATATATTTTCTTGCATATTTTCCAATACACATCCCCACACTATAACATTGAATATTGGATGTACTTTCTACTGCGTGATTACACCACAATACATATATATACATATACATATATATATATAGATATACATATATGAAAACATATATATACATGTACATATATATACATATACATATACATCTATACAAACAAATATATGCATGTATATACATATATATATACATGAATATATTGTAAAGTTAGGCTCCACTATTTACCATTAGATAATATAGAGAAATGGGCGAATTGTAAAAGAACAAACAGGGAAACATTGGAGAGCGACATACATTTGAATCTTAAGTATCATCTTCATACGTCTTACGATTGTTACATAGACTGCTTGGCTTCTACTAATATGTTACATGATACTCTTTTTCCACCATCTATTCAAAGCTTCCTATAACAAACTGTTATTTTATGTTGTTCTTTTTCTTTGTAAGGAAAGAAAATGTATTTGTTAAGTTGCATTGTTGAAACAGCCATTGTGGTGTTGCTTGCATATGAGGCTATTGTAATAATAGTCATCCTTGACTCCATTCTATAACATATCTAAGAGTTTTGAAACTATTGTGCTGTGAACTGTGTAAGTCATTTTACATGGGTATTTTCTATAAATCTTTTGTTCATCATATTGAATACCAAACAATGCAGCCTCAATTTCCAATTATGCCTATGGTGCTATATGAATTTTGCACAGATCATTGCATCATATAATTGTTGCATAACATAGAGAAAATAGGCACTACCCTAGGGAACTAGGTTTGAATAATTGATTTGGGAAGTTGGAAGGATACACACATTTGTTAATGTTTATATAGTTTTGTTACAATTTCCCTAGTTCTCTATATGTAAATATGGGCTAGCTATATAGGTGAAAGTTGAGTGGAAAGTGTTTTTTGGCACGAGGGTGGATCTTAGCAATTACATGGGTTAGGGGTTTTTGTTTGAAGTTTTTGTTGAGGTTTTTCGTCAATGCAACCGCAAATTGGATTTGGTGGAGAAAGGGATCTGCTAGGTGTCGACAAGGCCACTATTTTTTTTGTGTGGTGACGTGGGTGTTGGTAATTACATGGGCTGGTGGCAATCGAGAATGGTGTGTTGGGTATGCGGAATGTGAATGGAAAGATTTTTTTTGTGTGAGGCCCAATGTTTCCTATCATTGCACAATGGCAATAGATGAAGTAAATGCAGTATTGAATGCTAGCATGCGGGAGAGTATAGTTTATATTCGATGTTGCAATATGGGAAAGTATACTTTGATGAAGTTATCCTATTGAAAGGGACATCGTGGTGCTGGTTTGGTAGTAGACTATTGTTAAAGTCATCACATATGGGTCCATTTTTTATCAGATTGGAGGGCTTTGAAATTGTGGTGGTGTAGAATGTGTAAGTGATTTCACATGGGTATTTTGTAAAATTAGTTTTGCATAGGTGGCTTGCGCTGTGCTTCTATATGGATGAAGAAATAGCAGTTAAATCTTTTTTCTTTCGCCTAAAAAATATTTTTCCTCGGGAAGACGAGAAGGCAATTGTGGGAACATGGACAAATGTATTGTGGAGAGCATTCTATGGGTTGTTCCTTTTCATTGTACCTACTAAAAACCTTATGGAATATCTCTTTCAAAAATTCTCTATTTGAGTACTAAATCTAATCATAGGCAATGTTGCTTGAATTTTTGATTAAGGCAATATGGGTTTCGTGGACAAGAATTCAACTATAAATTTTCCCGTGGGGAGGGCACTGTTTCTTTCCTTTGCAGTGACGTGGGTGCTCGTAGGTATGTGGGTTGGTGGTGGTGGAGAATGGTGCCATTGTAACATGGAAGGTGAATGGAAAGTGTTTGTTGGTGATGACACCTTCAAAATTTGTAAAATTTTAAGTGCCCATGTTGAAAATTTTTCCTTTGCACACTCAAAAGTGTACTTGCAAAATCTACCCAAGTGACCTACTCTAGAGGGTCACAATTTGAAGCCTGTTGATTTTCATGCAAAATATACCGTTTCTCTCCATTCTTCTCACATTAATGTACTCCTTGGTCTGATTTCAAAGCCCCATGGTCATTTTTTGTATTTTACTAGGCCAAAAGCAAATGTATTTTGCTTTGTTTTGCACCTACATTTTTCAGAATGTTTCAAGGAGGTCAAGTTTGACCTTTAATATGTTGTGATGAACGATGATTCAAGGAAATCACTCTTGCAATTATATTTAGTTTACCTAGATAAGCTTATGTTTCCAGTGGCATCCCCCCATAAGTTTTCATATTTTTTCAAAGTGGTGACTTTGAGAGCCCTGATTGGTTTATGACAGGTGAAATTGCAGAAAAGTCCAAGTAGGAAACTTTGGTATTTAATATCTTTCACCTCAGGAAGAATTTTTCCATGCCATTTATTGAAATGAATTCTTGGGTCAAATGGTAACATGACCACTTACTTTTAGGCTCCCAAGATAAGTTTTGATGGGTTAACTAATCCTTTTCTGACTGCAACATGGCCAAAAACGGTGTCCCAAAAAGTTTCAAATTTTCAAAATATAAGGACAACCCATTTCCTTTTTTTGGTCTAAAACCTCTACATCTCTATTTTCATCAAGATCGGAGGTCATTTGATACATTATTTTAATGTACTTCTGTTGTGGTGAACACATCTCGGGGGCCAGTTTACAAAGGATGTACCTGATTCTTGATGGATGGGAAAAGTTTGAGAAAATGGGTTCTCTCTAAATAATTGATTATGGTCGCACACAAAAAATCTCGGCTCTAGGGGTCACCGTTTGTGCGCAGTGAATTTTCTCTGTTTGAGCTTCATGCGTAATTGAAATTTACAATTTTTCTAATGTTTCAAATACTAATGTTTAAAATATTTAAAATATTTTAAATTTTGTTTATTTGTCAAAGATGCATTTAGGGAAAATATAAATGCAATTTGAAATGTTTAAGAGAAAAAGTAAGTTTAATTCTTGCTTGTGATTGGCTAAAACAACAACACGGCTTCACAGGAGAACTCATCGCTCATCTTTGACTTGAAGCTCTTCTTCCCATTTGTATCGGTGATCAACGATGGTGGTGGCTTCTCATCACCCATTGTTGATTGAAATGTCTTGTTCCTCATTAGATTGGCGATCACTGCTCATCTCTATTTTCACGGGAGATGTTGAGTTCAAATCAATGATGAGCGATGGTTGTTGAGTCCATTGCTCATCGCTATTTCTGAGAGGTTTTTCATAATCAAATCCGCGATGGCCTTTATGCAATGATGAATTTGGGGAAAGTACATATGGGTTTAAAATATTGGTAAAGAAAGTGCACAGGAAATAATTTGGAGCTACTTTATTAAAACTATACCAATTTTATAAAATTTGTTCATCACTCATCATAGTTTCACAAAGTAATTTTGGGAATGACGTAGCTATGGCGCAATGGATAAACGTTCCATCGCTCATCTCTATTGTGAGATTTATTTTCTCTTGCAATCAACGATGGCTTGTACTTAGATGTTGAAATTCAAAATGTTTTTAATGGCTACAAATGAAGAATGCAATAGCAGATTTTTGAACACATGTACAAGCTAAAAAATGTACTCTCAACCTCCAGAAAGTTACCTGAACTATTTCTATTGCCCGAGAAGCAATTTAGGTGAATTTTTATACATTTTATGGCTGCCAATAAGGTAAAAAATGTCTGAAAACTATTTTTTCATGACCCAAAAAAATTAAATTCAACATATGGGTAAAATTTTACTATAGTAAAGGTTAAAATGTAACTTTCAAATGCTTTTTTAACAACTAGGTAAATGGGTTTTGACCCAAAGTTAATATTTTTCACTTGCATAGTGAAATAAAGCCAGTAAGTGAGTTTTTACAATAGAGTAAAATGTTTGCACAAGATTTTCAAGTCAAGCCAGGGAAAATGATGAAGAATGATGAGTTTTCCTAGAGGAGAATATTTTTTTGTTGCAGGGCAGTGGAGTGAGGAGCAAGAAAACAGTGAGCAGGTTGAGGATTGTTCTGCAAGCAAAGGAAGTTTAAGATCAACGAACTTAAATGTGCCAAGTGTCTTCTTCAAATGAACATCTAGGGTTTATGTGTTTCCTTAAATGTTGTCTTTCTACCTCATTCTGAGAGAGGTTGTTTTGTAATGTAACATAGATAACACTGTAGTGTGAATACAAAGCATTTTAGAGTTAAGTTTTAGGATCCGAGTCTATCAATATTTATGTAATTTTGAGTACAATATTGGAAAAATAATGTTGAATGTTTCAAGTTTGAGACTATTTTACTCTCTTATGTACTGGTTTTACAGATTCTGAATGATACAATCACGGATTGTCTTATTTGTCTCTATCATTTTCAGATAGATGTATGGATCTATTCTTGTTTATTAATTCAAAGAATTAATGTAGGTACTTGAATGTGGTTGTAAGTTTGTATTGAATTGAGTGCTTCGATGCTAGTAAGAAGTAAATGTTAAGACACAATGTTGAAATGTTGTAATGCAACATTTCAGGGCTTCATATACTATCAGATAAAAATTGTTATCAGATTATGTATGTGTTTGAGTTGACTCTGATCCAAGGATGAAGCACTGATCTAAGTGTGCTATTCATGTTACATGTGGTAGTTAATACAGTAGACGATCATCTTTTAAATCAAATATGAATCTCAGTTTGTTTGTGTGAGGAGTTTAATGAGTTACATCTCTCATTTTTAAATTAGGCATTACTGTAGAGGTCAGCCAAGCCTTTATAGTATTGTGTCTATTAAGCATCTAAAGGAGAAACATCTATTTATAGTGTATTTGGTACTTTAGCAAACAAGTATCTATAAATATATTGTTGGGATCACCCTCCCAGGTTTAATAGAGCCTAAAGTGTAGGGGAGAAAGGGTTATTTTAGTCACTCTTCCATTCGTTGGCCATATCAACCTATTGAGTCTGAATATGTGAGAGTGGCTACTCTTTAGGACTAATTACATCTGTTGATTTGGAAAGCAATAGATTGGCGAATCTACTAGGGAGAATTTGAGAAATATCTGATAGAAGATCATCCTTCATTAAAGAGTCAATCTGTTTACAGTTGATCTTTAGTTTTGCATATGAATGATCGAAGGACCTATATACTTGAAGGAGATTGTTGCAACATTTGTGATGTATTCTAGAAGTCTAGTGCTCTACTAGTGGAGAGAACTCAGAAATACTTAGATCTTGGAAGAAGCTTTTTGCTGCTTGAAGATATTTTCCTCTTTCAAAGAGGTGGCAACTCTACATAAGTTTCTACATAATCAGAAGAGTTGGTTGCAATAGTTCTCAGGTATTTTTCTATTGTAATATCTCTGTATGAAGGTTTTCAACAAAAAATTCTAGATAATATTGTCCCTTATTCAGTATTTTAAGATACTAGTAGAAAGGGAATGAGAAAGTAGGATATTCTAAAAAGGATATTGGAATTGAATAGTTGTAGAGGGAATAAATTTTATTTGTAAAAATGTATTTTTGTCCTAATTCTCCCTCTACAAACTATAATATCATGCCTAGAACATAGTCATGTCCTCAAAGAAAAGTGTTCACCAGTGAAAGATACAACCCTCTAGATTTTAGCAAAATCCAAGATTACCCACATTCTATCCCAAGAAGAATTAATGAATAGTTGCATAAGTTTAGAGGAAGTTTTGAAGAATCACCATCACAACATGTACAATTTTTTCTTGATGTAATGGAAGATTGTCAAATAGTAGAAGAAGATGCTATCATGAAATTTTTTGTAAGAACTTTAGAAAATGATGTTGAATATTGGTTTTCTAGATTACCAATCCATTCCATAGATTCATGGCATTACCTCATAATGCATTTCATTGACTATTTTGAAGAAGAGTCAATAGACACTGACTGCTTGACTGAAGAAAGAAATCTACATACCCTCAAAGAATATGGAGAGAAATTTGAAAAGATGGTTGAACCCATGTCATATATTGATGCATTTTGTTATATAGAAAGGTTCAAGGATGAATCCATCTATGATTTTCATGATAGATTCATGAAATTTATGTTTTCTATACCAGAATCAAAAGGACCCGATGAGTTATTTTGCATTGATTTATTTTGTGAGAATTGTGAGCTAGGTTTGAGTACTATGTCGGCTCACTTGAAGACCCCTAGTCTTAAATGTTTATATCAATGGCTAACAATACTTGAAGAAATGATAGAGAAGTATGGAACTAATCTACTGAATAGCTTATGTGATGGTACTTTTTCAAGACTTAATCACATAGATTTAGATGGTATAGTGGAAGATAAGAATGATGCATCATTAGGTGATGAGGAAGTTTTTTTTTGAACAACCTAGAAAAGAAATAAACCCAAATAAAGATTGCAGCCATAATGGTCATGAAGAGATAGATGAAACATTTGAAGTTTCTTCTATTTTCTCTGAAGATACAAATTATATAGAGAGAAGATTTTTTATATTATACGAAGGCTACAATGATGTAGGTGATACTAAAAGTGTTTTCTCTTCAGTGGACTTTGAATGTACAGTTGAAGATCATGTTGATTCTAAAGTTTCATATATCCATGATGAGAACAATGATTTTGTAGATGGAAGTTTGCAACTAGTTGAAGAGCATTCTTGTTTGGGTGATAAAAAATATTTCAACTCTATATGCAACCTTGTTATCTGTGATTCCTTTCAAGAGAAAGAGGTAGAGTCAATTTCTTTAACTGAAAAATGTTTCAAGAAGAAAAATGATTCTAACATTTCTAAAGGCTCACAAGAACATGATGAGGTATATGAATTGAATATCTTATTTGAAGAAAGAATGTGTAATCAGCAATCTTATGATGCACTTAGTAATACCCATTCTACAAGTAAGTATAGCATTGACGAATTTCATGTTGACACAAAGGAGCCTATAGATTTGAAGAATACTTTTGAGAGAATCAATGTATCAAATGCAAATGACAAGGAGTGCAATGAATTTAAATTGGAAGGGCCAACCACAAGAAGCTGGAATGAAGAAACCATTGATGGTTTTCAGTTTGATCATGAAGAAGGTAGCTTTGTTGATTGTTGCAATAGTGTGAACAAAGAAGGAGATATATGTATGTAAGAGATTCATTGGATGAATTAGTTCAAGTAGTTGGTTATGAGGAGCGTGCATATGTTGGTAATGATAAAGAAGGAACCCCTTTATTGTTTGATCCTTCACTTTCTTCTACTCCTTTTTTTGTTTTTGAAATTACCATTGAATGTTTGCATGAGGATAGCATTGATGTAGTTGTACATGAAAGTAAAAATGTAGAGATAAAATTTTGTAAAGCTAATGACACACCTTATAATGAGTTTTCACTCGAAGAATGTGATTGTGTCAATCATAGGGATGCAGATGCAAACCTCTTTTCTAGATCTGCAACTCATAATTTTCCTCATAGGCAGTATTCTTCATATTTTCATGTTGATGCAACAAGAGGTGGTGGTGAATATGTTTCTACTTGTAACAGTGAATGTGTTTTAAATAGTCATTATAAGTAGTTTGTTGCAGAAGTAAATTCTAAGTCATGTAAGCCTACTCTTGAAACTTTTGTGTTTGATAACATTACTAATGTTGATAGTCTTATTTATGAGCTTGAAGTGGGAACCACTGTTTGGGATGTTGATGCATTGTTTGAATGCTATGATTTGAATGTGGATATTAAAGGTATTGTAAGTGTTGGTGAATCTTGTTTTCAGGACATTGAGACATATGGTAATATAGTTAAGCTGTGTTGTTGGGATGATGAAAAAAATGCATGTGATGCAATCTAGCTGAAAGAGTTACAAATGTGTGAGAACTCTTTGCTTGACACATAGAAGGATTGCACACTGTTTTAGAGGCATGATACCTTTTCAGAACTTAATCTTTATGAGGGAATTGATAAATGTGATAAGGTTGTGTTTTCAGAGAGTCTTGATCACTATTCTCACATTTTGTCACATGCCACAAAATCATAAAATGAAATGAGTGGCAGTGATGTAACTTATGTAATTTGGTTACCATGTGACAATAAAGCTAAATTTAAAGGCAACCTAACACTTATCTTTGCAATAATGAAGTCATTCATGTTGTTGTGTTGTGATAGAGGAAAGTATAGATTAAGGGGGATCAACTCCTTTAATAGATTGGTATTTGAAAGAAGTAAGAACTGGCTTCCCTTTTCCATTTGGAGGCCTGGGGCCGCCAAATGAAGTTTTAAAAGTTGAAAAATAAAGACTATCACCCAATGATTCTAGCACTTGGTCTGATCTCCTAGAGGATTCTGAATTCTCACTCTGTTCACTGAGAAAAAAATGTCCCTAGAAAGAGCCACTGATGACACCTTCAAATTTTGCAAAATTTTAAGTGCCCATGTTGAAAATTTTTCCTTTGCACACTCAAAAGTGTACTTGCAAAATCTACCCAAGTGACCTACTTTGGAGGGTCACAATTTGAAGCCTGTTGATTTTCATGCCAAATGGATTGTTTCTCTCCATTCTCCTCACATTAATGTACTCCCTGGTCTAATTTCAAAACCTCATGGTAATATTTTCTATTTTTACCAAGTCAAAAGCAAATGCATTTTTCTTTGTTTGCAACTACATTTTCAAAATGTTTCAGGAAGGTCAAGTTTGACCTTTAATATCTTGTGATAAATGATGATTCAAGGAAATCCCTCTTGGGCACATACTCAGTGTACCTAGATGAGCTTATGATTCCAGTGGCAGCCCCCCAGAAGTTGTTTTGATATTTTTTCAAAGTGGTGACTTTGAGAGCCCTGATTGGTTTCTAATAGGTGAAATTGCAAAAAAGTCCAAGTAGGCAACTTTGGTATTTAATATCTTTCACCTCAGGAAGAATTTTTCAATTCCATTTGTATCAATGAAGTCTTGGGTGAAATGGTAACATTCCTACTCATTTTTAGGCTCCTAGGATAAGTTTTGATGGGTTAACTAATCGTTTTCTTACTACAACATGGCCAAAAATGGTGTCCCGAAAAGTTTCAAATTTTCAAAATCTAAGGACAACCCATTTCTTTTTTTTGGTCTAAAACCTCTACATCTATATTTTCATCAAGATCATAGGTCATTTGATACATTATTTTAATGTACTTTTGTTGTGTTTAACACATCCCAGGGGCCAGTTTACAAAGGATGTACCTGATTCTTGATGGTTGGGAAAATTTTGAGAAAATGGGTTCTCTCTAAATAATTGACTATGGCTACATGCTAAAAATCTCGGCTCTAGGGATCATCATTTGTGCGCAGTGAATTTTCTCCATTTAAGCCGCAAGCGTAATTAAAATTTGCAATTTTTCTAATGTTTCAAATATTAATGTTTAAAATATTTTAAATGTGTATTAGTAAAACATTTATTTAGGGAAAACATAAATGCAATTTCAAATGTTTTGGAGAAAAAACAAGTTTAATTCTTGCTTGTGTTTGGCTGAAAAGTTGGTAGCACGACTTCACGGGAGAACTCATCGCTCATCTCTGATTTGAAGCCCTTCTTCCCATTTGTATTAGTGATCAACGATGGAGGTGGATTCTCATCTCCTATCGTGGATTGAAGTGTCTTGTTTCTCATTAGATTGGCGATCACCGCTCATCTCTATTGTCACAGGAGCGATGGTTATTGAGTCCATCACTCATCGCTATTTCTGAGAGGTTTTTCATAATATAATTCGTGATGGCCTTTATGGAGCGATGAATTTGGGGAAAGTACATATGAATTTAAAATATTGGTAAAAAAAGTGCACGGGAAATAATTTGGGGCAATTTTATTAAAACTTTACCAATTTTATAAAATATGTTCATCACTCATCGTAGTTTCATGGCATAATTTTGGGAATGAAGTAGCTATGGTGCAATGGATGAAAGTTCCATCGCCATCTCTATTGTGAGATTTATTTTCTCTTGCAATCAGTGATGGCTTGTACTTGGATGCTGAAATTCAAAATGTTTTCAATGGTTGCAAATGAAGAATGCAATCAGGTTTTTGAACTTGGAGCAGATTTTTGAACACATGTACAAGCTAGAAAATGTACTCTCAACCTCCAGAAAGTTACCTAAACTATTTCTATTTCCTGGGAAGCAATTTAGGTGAATTTTTATACATTTTCTACTACCAATAAAGTAAAAAATGCCTAAAAACTATTTTTTCATGACCCAAAAAAATTAAATTCAACATATGAGTAAAATTTTACCTATAGTAAAGGTTAAAATGTAACTTTCAAATGCATTTTTAACAACTAGGTAAATGGGTTTTGACCCAAAGTTAATATTTTTCAGTTGCACACTGAAATAAATCCAGTGAGTTTTTATAGTAGGGTAAAATGTTTGCATGAATTTTTCAAGTCAAGGTAGGGCAAACGATGAAGAATGATGAGTCTTCCCACAGGAGAATATTTTTATGTTGCAGAGCAGTGGAGTGAGGAGCAAGAAAACAAAGAGCAGGTTGAAGATTGTTTTGCAAGCAAAGGAAGTTGAAGATCAATGAACCTAAATGTGCCAAGTTTCTTCCTTAGATGAACATTTAGGGTTTTTTTGTTTCCTTAAGTGTTATTTTTCTACCTCATTCTTAGAGAGGTTGTTTTCTAATGTAACACAGATAACAATGTAGTGTGAATACAAAGTATTTTAGATTTAAGTTTTAGGATTCGAGTCTATCAATATTTATGTAATTTTAAGTACAATATTGGAAAAATAATGTTGAATATTTCAAGTTTGAGACTATTTTACTCTCCTATGTATTGGTTTTACAGATTATAAATGATACAATCAAGGATTGTCTTATTTGCCTCTATCATTTTCAGATATATGTATGGCTCTATTCTTGTTTATTAATTCAAAGAATTAATGTAGGTACTTGATTATGGTTGTAATTTTTTATTGAATTGAGTGCTAGGGTGCTAGTACGAAGTAAATGTTAAGGCACAGTGTTCAAATGTTGTAATGCAACATTTCAGGGCTTCATATACTATCAGGTAATTTTTTTTATCAGATTATGTATGTGTTTGAGTTGACTTTGTTCCAAGGATGAAGCATTGATCTAAGTGTGCTAGTCATGTTACATGTGTTAGTTAATACAACAATCGATCATCTTTTAAATCAAATATGAATCTCAGTTTGTTTGTGTGATGAGTTTAATGAGTTACATCTTTCATGTTTAAATTAGGCATTACTGTAGAGGTCAGCCAAGCCTTTATAGTATTGTGTCTATTAAGCATCTAAAGGAGAAACATCTATTTACAGTGTATTTGGTACTTTCGAACACAAATATCTATAAATATACTATTGGGATCACCTTCCCAGGTTTAACAGAGATTGAAGTGTAGGGGAGAAAGGGGTATTTTATTCACTCTCTTGTTCATTGGTCATATCAACCCATTGAGTCTGAATATGAGAGATTGGATACTCTTAAGGACTCATTACATCTGTTGATTTGGGAACCAACAATTAACACTAGTGCGAATGCATCTTCCTGTCAGCATACAGGGTTGGAGGGTGAACTAAATTCTATATTGAATCTTTCCATGTGGGAAAGAACACTTTCATTAAGCCGTACTATCAAAAGAGCCATTGTGGTGTGGGTGAATTGGATTTTCCAACACCGGGAATGTCGCAGCTGATGGGAGCATGTGCAAATTTTTTTTTTTTTTTGGAGGTGACATGGACCTTGGTAATTATGTGGGTTTGAAATGGTGTGGTTGGTTGACTCAATAGAGGGGAACTAAATTCTTGTATATAATATTTTGTAAAAAATAAGTGTTATTGTGATACTTTTCATACAATTCCTCTATTACAATTGAATATATATGTGTAAGAAGTGGAAATTACATGGTTCCTGAGAATAGTGAACTTGCTAAAAAAATTCTTTCTTCCAATACATATACTCATTTTCTTAGAGCTCTTTTGGCTCCAATAAAATTTTAGGAAAAGAGAATGCCTCATAAAGAACTATAGAAAATGGAATTCGGTAGATCAAATACATAATATTTTGTTTAAAGGAAGAGAACAAAGAAATAGCAAAGGTTTTGTTTCAAAGCATACAATGTATAGGAATAATTATATAGACATACCTAATTTTGGTATATTTTGAAATGTATGTAACCATGTAGAAATAAAAGAGGAAAGCATACAAATTTTCTTTGCACCGAAGGATATCTAGCCCTGCAATAAGAGAAGGGTTAAACCTATAAGCTAGTAAATTATAAATTTAGAAAACAAAACTATCATAATATATATTTGTGGTAAGGTGTGTATGAAACGACCAAAAATGTAGAGGGAAAACAACAAACAACAACAATACGTCTATGACGTAGTGAAGATTGTAGAACACAACACTTTTTGAACATCCAATCAGCAAACTAGTGGAAGTGCATAGGAGGTTTTGACCTTTTTGCACCCATCGAGCAATGCAACCAAAGGAAAATATGGAATATACAAAAGACTATATAAGTCTAAAAGGAATACAAATAGAGAATTCTATACATCAAAATTATACATATAGATATACACATACATATACATATACATATACATATACATATACATACATATACATATACATATACATACACATACACATATATATACATATACGTACATGTACATATACATATAAATATACATATACATATACATATACCTACAAACATAATTTTTTCCCTTTGTTTATCGCTTCTAGTTATCTCTATGTAGCATTTGTGTTATAGTTATTACCATATGACCAGTTCTAGTTAAATTTTCTTTGTTTCTCCAAAAAAATATGGTTAGGGTCACTAATATTTTCATCTCTTTCATTCTTCATGCACCTGGCACTAAATATTATAGACAAATAGAGAACACTTCTTGACGGCTTTTACTCACAACTCAGACCTTACCTGTTAAACAAACGATCTCCCTAAATGTTCCTCATTGGTGAATAATCTTTGCAAAGAAATCATAAATTTACAATTTTGGAGGTAGCTATTATATAGTAAATGTCTTTTTAATAGGTTTTTGACACTTTCCTTTCTCAAATAGTAAATGTCTCTATAATAGCTTGAATATTTAATTGGGAAGCAAAATTTTATATAGATTGGTCCAGGCACGAGATAAGTTTATCTCCAACCTACTCTTGATATTCATTAGACCTGGAAGAACATATATATATATATATATATATATCATTAAATTTGTGTGTGAATGGAAACCAAGAACCAAAAGTGATTAGCATTCAAAGAAACTTTAAATCAAATACAATGTCACTAAACTGATGCAATAAATAATTTATCACTCGTGGTTTTAGCATAATGAAAAAACTTATATGATTCATGCAGATTTTAAATGTGACATAAATAAGTTTAATCTCAATGATTAGCCATATACAAAATATTTAATATATATTAAAATATATTTTCAAGTATTGTGTGTATAGAAAATATTTGAAATATATGTGGAAATAAATTGTTCAGTTGTCTTTCAAATTGTAATCTATGTAAACACATCATATAAAAATCAAACTGATTTGAAATATTCAAAAGCAAGAACGATAGAAAAATTGATGCACAATTCTATAATAAAAAAGATGGGAGGTCAATAAACATGCAAATATGTAGATTGAAACATAGGTATAAATTATGATCATATTTCTTAACAAAAGTCTTAGCATGTCGTAGTCAACATTTAAAAGTCAAAGCTATGAGAAATGATCAGAAGTGCAAAAGAGAAGTCAAATGCTAGGCTCGCTAGTGGAGCCTTTTTATAGAGTAGGAGTAGATATCTTCATTATGTTTGCAAGCAATAGTTTACACTCTGCTTCAAAATCATTTTTTGTTGCTTTAGCAATTTTTGTTTTCAGGCATTCCTCTGAATTATACATTTATGTTCTAATCAAAGCAGTAAATATATATGCTTTACAAACAAGGCCTTTAATAACAACAAAACTAGTGGCAACTTCATCAAAAGAAACACACCAAAGGTTGCCTGAATGGTCTTGCAACTTTAACTGTAGAAGATAGCAATAGTTGCATTCCTCAATTTCCATCTGGAAATGATCACAAAACCAAACATCAACATGGGGGCGTGTGGATCTTATTTTGCATTCTTTACCATTAACCAACAAGGGGCAAGGAGGGTAACAAAAAGACTCAATTTTTGCAATTTGAATGGTTGCTTTAAAAATGGCTTCAACAATTTCTCCCAAATAGAGGTACTTGTTTAAGATAAATGCAATAGCAACTCTATCATTTGAAGGATGCAACCTCCAAGGTGCAGAAGAAGTTGAAGCTAATTTGTCTACTTTAATTGGCCCCTTGGATCTAAGAGTGTTTGCCTCAGGAATAGAAGGGTTAATTTCAAGGACTGTTCCTATTGATGTGTTGATAAATTTGCCATTAAAGTAGCCTACATGGACACTATGGACAACAACATTCACTATTTCGCCAGAAAGGTACATCTAGTGCAAGGTATCACCTTTTTCTTGCTAGCTTGTGCCCCACAAATTAACATCAATGAAAGAAGCGGAGACATCATATAGTTTAATGGTTCATCGGATTGTTTCAAATCTATTTCTCCTACGAACAGTTGAAATGTACCTAACATGCACTACAATTCCAATAATATCAACAAAGCTATTATCACTATAGTTGCTTATTTCACTAACCGGCACAAAAGCAATTTTGTTTTTTGGGACAAGAATCTCATCTTCATATTGTTTTATTGTTGATTTTTGATCCAAAACAATCTCAAGATTACTATTTAATTTATTCAATCTTTTATTAGCTTCCTTAACCAATCCCCTTGATATTAAATAAGTAAACCCCACCTCAACTCGACCATAATGCAATTCAACAACATTTCATCAAAACAAGCAATACATATTTATGTCCCCTCCACATCTATAATGTCAAAACTAAACAGTTGCCCTTCACCTCTTTGTTTATGAAAATGATGCATCTCCCTAATATGTGTTACATGCCCTTTCACTATCCAAACATTTTGATAAATTTTCAAAGCTTTAATAGGGCTGTTTTGTTTTTTAGGGTACACCTGTAGACCAAATTTAGAGGCCCATTTAGAAGGAGAAGGTGAGTTAGGCGCCAACATTTTCTCTTCTTGCTACTTGAACAAATACCTAGGGGTCCCAATAATTTGACAATCAGGCATAGTTACAACTAAGTTGGATATTATTAAGGCCCTAGAAAAGAAGCAAAACAATGTATTGAAAAAATTATATGAGGTAGAAATGAAAGAGAGAATTTTTTAACATAGACAACAAACAACACAACCCACCTTGAATATTGCATATTCCTACAGACATATTCTTTTAAACAAACAAGGGACCCTATTTTCAAGGTACCTGTAAACAACATATCATTGCATTTGGAAGAGAGTTCCTATTTACAAATGGTGTCCATCAGACAAGACAACCTTGTATCGCTCAACCTGCCCTTCATCACCGCCAAATTTTTTGAAGGAAAAAAGTTAAAGGACCGGAGAGGAAGCAACATCACAGAAATTGATGGAATGAATTGAAAATGATGTCAAAGTTAGATCTTTCTTTGCACCCTACAAACACAAGTGTAATAAAACAAAATGCACATCATCACGCCAAATCGATAAAACAAGCAAGGAAAATGAGGGCTACAAAGAGATACATTATTATGTGCTAAAAAAGATCAATGCATGTCTACTTTCATAGCTATATCCTCTAAAAGATCAATGCATGTCTACTTTCATATCTATATCCTCTACTAGGGCCAGCTATATATGTATACACCTAAATTCCAATCAAGCAACAACAACAAGAAAGGTAGGAAACAATAAGAGAAAGCTTGCGGCAAGTACAATGAAAAAGGAAGGAAAACTTACGGAATCAGAGTCTGTAGGCTGGTTGATGGCATCCTTAGAGCTAGACTCTATAGCATCAGGTGTAAAAGTTGACACCAAATCAATTTTTGGGGGCTCTGGAGACCCATCCACGGACCTCAACTCCACAAACATAGTTGTAGAATTCTTTAAAGGCAAGGAATCTTCCAACTGTAGTTGATTCATTGACAACTCTATGCCATAGTAAAAAATCAAAGATTAATGTATTCCAACATTCAATACCAACTGGTGGAGAACTTATAATGCATACAATCTTCTTGCTATATTTGTATAAATTCCTATATGCAAGCATTTGTAAATATTGCTACTTGTTGCTTCATCTTTCTTAATAGAAACAATGGAATACAAAACAAGAATAGAAATCCTTAAATACATATATGGGTTCAATTATGCCTCTATTTAGACATTTTGTAAAACACAATAAATAGATATATATATATATATATCTATATGTACACATGTATCTATTTATCTATATATACAACAATATATCTAAATGATAAAATTTTCCATCCAAATAAATTAAGCACATTAAATCTTACAAAATTTTAAAGATTACAAAAAAATACTTGTTACAAGAATAATAAAATACTCTTCCATAGGAAGCTTCAAATAGATGAGTGGAAAGCAATATCATGAAAGTTATTGATAGTTAAACAGATGAGGGCAGAAGAATATCATGAAACATGTTAATTAAGACAACTAGTCTATGTAACAACTGCCTTGTAATTATAGTTCCATAATTTTTTGTGCAATACTTATTCACTAATGAGCAACATTTACGAATATACTTTTTTGAAGAGACAAGCCCCACATTGTCATTATCAACTGTAGGAAACTCTTCTATATTTGAAGAATTTTACAATAGTTTGCTATCAAACCAACCCAACCAATATATTTTCCCACACATTTTTGTAGTATGCTTTCCCATAGACACACATATATATAAACATATATATATATATATATATATATATATATATATATATATATATATATATATATATATATATATATATATATATATACACAAACATATATATATGTACATTCATACATATACACACATATATACATATTATAGAGAAAAAAACAAATTCTAACATGATTATTAGGGAAACAGTGAAGAACCACACAAATTAAAATAGGAAGGATTGTATATATATGGATATATAGAGGGTTTCTTATCTATTTGAAGTTTCCAATGTGATTTTTGTTAGCGAAACCATGAATAGGATTTTTTGTACAATAGTTGTTCCAAAATTTATGTGTTGCTCTATAATATTTAATTCCACCCTATGCAAGTCACATTTTTTGCATAATGTGCAAGGAAGTACATTGATTAAGTTGCATTGTCGAAAGAGCTATTGTGGCTACAATATGCTATTAAACCAGTAGGGACCACACATCTGAGGCAATGCTCTACTACGAAACCAACACAACAATGCCACTTTCAACAATGAAACCTAGTCAATTTATTATCCTCACAAAACTTTTTTTCAAATGGATAATAGAAGGCACAAGCTACCATAATCAAGATTTTCTTATGGCCGGAGTTGAACTAGATGAGAAAGAAAGAATACACACACACACACATATATATACATCGACATATACATTTATGCACACATATACATATACATATATATATATATACACATACGTACACACACACACACACAGACATATATATATATATACACATATAGATATATACATATGTAGACACATATCTACACTTTGTGCATCTTTGGTGCCATACACATTTTGTACAATTAGCCCCATTAGAATCCCTCTAATTGATTTTACTTCAAATCCATACAAAGAGGACACTGTAGAATGTGAATGGCCACATAATTTATTCTTCCCTTTCCTATATACATTTGTAGACTCATTGAGCTGCCATGGTTTTCATTTTACTTTGATGCCCACCTTCTTTATAGTCTGCTAACAAATAGAGAAATTGTATAACAACAACTACATTATCTGCCATTGAGTATTATAGAATAAATGTGGAAATTGTAACAAAACTATTAGTAAAACATACATACATATATTTATCCATACATACATATATATAGATGTGGAAGTAGACATGCACTGATCTTTTCAAAGAATTGAAAATGTATTTTCCTTAATCATTCTATCCATGTGTTGTGATGATGTACATTTTCCTTGATTGCACTTGTTTAACAAAAAAATAAATATAGATATGCTTCCAACACTAATAAATATAAAGGTAGGAGAGAGATAAAATTATATCGTACCTAGACCAATCTATATAACAATTCACTTTCCAATTCATAATCTAAGTAGCATTATTCGACACTCAATATTATAGGAAAATACCGAAAGGATAAAAAATCTATGAAAAGGACATTTACTATATAACACCGAGCAAACTAATTTCATCTATATAGAATTGTGTATGTATATGTATGTATATGTTTACATTTATATACGTATGCATATGTGCACATATTTGTATGTATATGTTTACATGTATTTATGCATGGATATATGTACATGTATATATACGTATATATGTATACATGTATATATATGTCCATATGTTTACATGTATATATATATGTGCATGTGTTACATGGGTATTTTTGCATAAATGATTAATTTATTGTTCATTCCTTTTGGGCTCTTCTTATTGTTCCTTTTGATAGCAGGCTGGAGGGTTTTAACACTGGTGTGTTCCAAAACATGTGAGAAAGTATATGTATATACACATGTGTGTGTGTATCTATATATATGTATGTATATGTATACATGTATATATGTATGCATATGTAGACATGACTATACGCATGTATATCTACAAGTGTACATATGTGTATATGTATATATGTATATATATGTGTATATGTTTATATGTATCTATATGTTTACATGGGTATTTTGCATAAATGATTAATTTATTGTTCATGCCTTTTGTTTGGTGCTTATTGTTCCTGTTGATAGCATGTTCCAGGGTTTTATATTGATTAAGATGCATTGTGAAAATAGCGAGTGTGGTGTTGCTTTAGCAACAAACCATTGTTAAAATCGTCACATTTTGCTCCATCCTATAGCATCTTGGGGGGAGTTAAGGCTGTTGTGCCATGGAATCTGTAAGTTGTTTTACATGGTAATTTTGTGTCAATGATTAATTTAGTGTACATGTGTATATATATCTCTATGTCTACATGTATATGAGTATCTGTATGTTTACATGTATGTATATGCATATACATACATGTATATATCTATGTATATCTTTACACATATATATGTACGCATATGTAGAAATGTATATATACATGTATATATACACACATATATATATATGTATATATGTATACATGTATATATATGTCTATATGTTTACATGTATATATATATATGTATGTGACCTACATGGGTATTTTGCATAAATGATTAATTTATTATTCATTTGACCTAGCCTCTACTATTTTTTCCTTTTGATTGCAAGCTCGATAGTTTTAACGTTGATCAGCTGCAAAATGTGTGAGAAATGATATTGATTAAGATTTCACATTGTCGAAAGAGCCTTCTTATACACACACACACACACACACACTTAATCCAGATTCCAAGCTACATTAGTGTTATTCTAATACCTCTTTTAGAATTTCTCTTTTTCTCTATAATATTTAGCGTGAGGTGATGCAGCTTGATTTTTTTGATAAAATTAAGAAGATTTAACTATAGTTTCCCCTATAGCAATGGGCGTCAAGCCAAAAATCAACAATGATAACTACAAACAATAAACAAGGGCCACAAAAATTATTGACCCCAACCATATTTTTTTCATGGAAGGAAAAATATTTAACTGCAACTTCCCTAAACCCACAGTAAATAGAGCTCCCAACACCAAAGATATACTCATATAATCTAAACAATATGCCAATAGTGAGAGAAACAAGATTTAACTATAAAAAGAAAAAACTTTTCATAGCCATAACTACAAAGAGTAAACAAGGGCCACAAAAGTCACTCAACCCAACCATATCTTTTTGACAATACCAAGAAATACATAAATTATAAAAGACCTATTAGCATAATACTAAACATCCAAATTTTAGTAACCCTAACCATATTTTTCCCACGAAAGGAAGAACATTTTACTGCAATTTCTCCACTTGCAAAGAGCAGTAGTCTCTTCCAAGTCTCAAAAATTGCTATAACGCCAAGTTGAAACTTATTAGAAGAAAAAATTAGCAATAAATTAATCATGTATGCAAAACACCCATCCAAACATTAGTATAAAGCCACAACCTCCATTGAAAATTTGAGCTACATCACCTGACACTAAATATCATATACAAATAGAGAAATTATAAAAAAAGAGCTATTAGGATAACAATAAACACTCAACAATGTAATTTTATCTCCAATATGTGAATGGTTTCATACATCCCTAAACCCTACACACAGACAGCTACAATTCCTCCTATGCTAATAGTTACAACGACAAAGATGTACAAAGATAATCAATATAGTAAACCAACAATGACAAAAAGTAGATAATTACTCCTATGGTATCAAGTATAAAGCAAAAGAAACATATAATAAGAAGAGATTAACAATAAATTAATCATTTATGAAAAAAACCCATGTATAATAGAGTATAACCCCACAAGCTTCATTGAAAATGAAAACCAAACCATGTGTATGGTAGCAAAGATGCACAAAGTATATATATGTGTCTACATATGTATGAATAAACAAGGGCCACTAAAATCACTCAACCCAACCATATCTTTTTGATGATAGGAAGAAGATTTAACTACAATTTCCATGAAGCCACATTAAATACAACTCCTAAACTGAATATTTAGCAATAATCTCTACAAAATTAATACAACCCTCCACTTCACTAAATATTATAGAGAAATCAACAAATTGTAAAAGAAGTATTAGAATAGCACTCAATAGCCAAAAATTAGTAGCCCTGTCCATATTTTTTTCATGAAACAAATAATATTTAACTACAGTCTCTCCACCCCCAAAGACGGATAACCTCCTTCAAGTTTCAAAAATGGGTACCTATAACACAAAATATAGAAACATAAAACAAGAAGACATTGACAATACATCAATCATCTATGCAAGTCACCCATGTAAAAATCAATATAAGCCCACAAGCTTCATTGAAAATTTGAGTTGCATCACCACAAATAGAGAAATTGTAAAAGACCTACTAAAATAATACTGGACAACCACCAAAGTAATTTTATCTCCAATATGTTAATGCTTTCATACAAACCTAAACCCTACACATAGATAAATACAATTGCTCCCATGGTAATGGCTACAATGCCAAAGATACACATAGACAACCAAAACAATACACCAATAGCGTGCAAATAACCAAAGCCCAACCATATTTTTTGACAGAAGAAAGAAAGAGAATGATAATCTCTTTCAAATCTTGAAAATGGCTATACACACAGACAACCAAAACAATAGACCAAGAGCGAACAAATAACTAACCCTAACCATATTTTTTGGAGATCATCTATCCAAATAACCCATGTAAAAATTAGTATAACCCCACAAGCTTCATTGAAAATTCGAGCTACATCACCACAAATAGAGAAATTGTAAAAGACCTGCTAGAATAACACTAGACAACCACCAAAGTAATTTTATCTACAATATGTTAATGCTTTCATACAACCCTAAACCCTACACACAGATAAATACAATTTCTCCCATGGTAATGGCTACAATGCCAAACATACGCATAGACAACCAAAACAATAGACCAACAACGTGCAAATAATGAAGTACAACCATATTTTTTGATGGAAGAAAGAAAGAGAATGATAATATCTTTCAGTCTCAAAAATGGTTATACACATAGACAACCAAAACAATAGACCAAGAGCAGGGTATGTGCAGGATCATCATGGAAAAAACAGGCCCTTAAGTGGCAAATTTTTTAGAAAAATCAGAGTTAGGAAACTTCATGTATAAATTTGAATAAGTTATCTATATTATTTAAAAAATATGTAAGAATATAATCTGTTGAAAATTGAATTTAGTTTCTAAACTACTAGGTTTATTTAAAAAATAAATAAATCTATTTGGTGAAAATTTGAAATTTCAATGCAATAGTACTTAAATTTTAGGGAAAAACTAAGAAGTAGGTGTTTCTCTGACCACCCTAACCACAATAAAATGATAAAAAAAATTATAAGATTTTAGATATAAGTAGAAGACTCATGTCTAGATGTGATGCATATTTTTTGTAATTTTTTTCCAAGTAAATAATTAATTATAAAAAATTTATTACAACTTTTAAAAAATATAAAAAATCGTATGTCTAACTACCTTAACTTGGTCAAAAATTCATGAAATTCATTTTTTCCTTTTTTTAATCCTATAGTTTGTGAAGCATAGAATGTGACGCATGTTTCATATTCAAAAAATCTGATGTCGTTTGAAAGCTATAGATGTTTTTCAATCAGCCTATCAATCAGGATTTTAGTCGTAATTCAAATAGAAAATGAATAATAATGATTTATTAAATTCAAAGTAAAGCATAATTTATATTGGTGGAAAGCTAAGAATCTCCTTTAAAAACCCTTTTTGTTTCATCAATTTTGGGTAAAAAATGTTCAACAGCCACATACCCTACACATACCTATCATATTGCCACTTTTTGGCCCATCATGATCCTGCACATACCCAGTGAACAAATAACTAACCCTAGGTAACCATATTTTTTGAACAAAGAAAGAAGATTTTTGTGCAATTTCTCCATCCATAGACAACGATAATCTCTTTCGAAACTCCAAAATGGGCATAACACCAAAGATACAAGCATATAATAAGAAGACATCAACAATAAATGAACCATCTATGTAAACTACCCATGTAAAAGGATTTACAGATTCCAGAGCACAAGAGTTTTCAATCTGGCATAAAATGGTTTGCGAATAGCTTGCTATCAAATAAGCAATGAAGCCGAAGGACATGAATTTTTACAATAGTCTATTATTAATCCACTAACGAAGCCACGGGAAAGGATTTTTACAATGGCCTTCTATGAAACCAATACCACAATGGTTGTTTCAACAATGCAACTTAATCAAAATTGCAACTATCGTGATGGTTGCAACATGAAAGATACACACAAATAACCAAAACCATAAACAAATGGTGAACAAATTACTAACCCTAAGCATATTTTTTTACGAAAGAAAGAAAATTTAACTACAATTCCTTCATCGATGCAAAACGATACTCTCTTTCAAATCTCCATAATGGGTATAACGCCAAAGATACAAACATTTGACAAGAAGACAGACAATAAATTAACCATCCATGTAAACCACCCATGTAAAATGACTTACAGATTCTGGAGAACACCAGTTTTCAATCTAGCATAAGACTCTTTCAAACCAGCGATGAAGCTACAACCAATGATTTTTTTCATAGTCGTCTGCCACGAAACCAACACCAGAATTGTTATTTGCACAATGCAAATTAATCAAAGCATACTTTCCTAGACTGATACATTCAATATCGCATTACTTTGTGCATCTGCATTTACTTTGTCCACCTCCATCATATAACAACCACAAAATGCATTAACCATCGAGTGAGCAAGCACTTACCATTCACCTTCTGCCTTTCGAGGAGACCACCTCCACCACCGCCAACCCATGTATTTGCAAAAGTCCATGTCGAACACTTACCATTCACCTTCCTCGTTACAACAAAAACATTCTCCACCACCACCAACCCATGTAATAACTAGTGCCCATGTCACAACAAAGAAAAGGTGTGCTACCCACCCACCAACAAACCCCCGGTGCTGGAAAAACCAATTCATGGATCGGCTAACAAAAATCTCAGTCGAAACTTCAAACAAAATAGCCTATCGACTAAAAATAGATTAAATTTCATATTCAAATCTTTAATTTTTGTCCTCCTATATGAATCTCATACTTAGGATATTTTTCTTCAATGAAGCATATTAAATATTATTTTAAAATTAAATATAATAACTTAATTTTATTTCATTACTTTGTTAAATATTTATTCTTCTAAAGTACTCTTATAATTCCAAGGTTCACTATTTGATTACATAAAATATTAGTTCACAAGAAATAAACTCTACATTTGGTTTAACATCTCTCAAATGACTCAATTTGATCAATCTTCTATTACTCCAAGGACTAGTAGCAATTGAATACACATATGTACCTTT
Source organism: Sequoia sempervirens (assembly GCA_007258455.2). Lineage (NCBI taxonomy): Eukaryota > Viridiplantae > Streptophyta > Pinopsida > Cupressales > Cupressaceae > Sequoia > Sequoia sempervirens. The sequence goes on from VDFB02058242.1 coordinate 125,049,089, forward strand.
CTATTTGTACAAAAGAATTTAATAACATTTTCTAATTTTAATGATTTACTAAAAAATTACAAATTTATACAAATCAAATGAAATACTTTCAGATCATAAATATATTTACATTTTAGAAAATAAACTTTCCCATTCATGAATACACATATGTATATATTCAGTAATACATCAATTAAAAACATAAATACATCACTCTAAGTCATATTTTTATAACTGTTCTTTTCAAAATTTAATTCCAGCTCTTACACATAATGTGTATATATATATATATAACTATAAAAGCATATTTATGAACGGAAGTAATTTCATTTGTAATGAAATAGTATATTTAATTATAAATAAATGGACATAAAGGAATTTACATCTTCAGTTAAAATAGTTTACATTCTGTCATAGTCGTACGAAATGATATAAATTGGTTTGATTTAATATGTGTGTGTGTATATATATATATACATTTCTTAGCAAAATGAATTTTGCAAAGAAATAAAATTACCACTTTCAGCCAAATATATATCTACTCATTTAAATTCTACATTGATTTGTTTCTCAACATGTTTCATATTATGTACACAAATATATATATATATATATATATATATATATATATATATATATATATATATATATATATATATATATATCCAATTTATCATTAAATCTTCTAGCACCGGCATGATTGTGAACAACAATATATACATAAAAAATTCATCTGTAAGTAATCTTCATAATATATACATACTTGTATATATATACATCCTTATATATATATACCTACACAATATATATATATATATGCAATTAACCATTAAATTTTCCAGCAGCAACATGATTATGAACAACAATATATACATAAACAAATTCATCTGTAAGTAATATTCATAATATATACATATATATATACCTACACTATATATATATATATGGCTATGATTTTAAAGGCCCAATGAGCAGAACCAAAACTAGTTAAGGAAATCGAAGCTTGCATTTCTCAAAGGCCCAATACTCATCTAACACTATCATGAATTCAAAACTAGCACTTCAAGAATATGTTTTTGACTCAGAACCACAAATCCTTCACAAGGGAATGTAAATAGAATTTAATAATAATAATATATATACATTTACATATATATACATAGTTTTGTATATATATATATGAATATATAACATTAACCTAATTTGGTTTGCAATTCAGTTTCAGAATTTATAGCAGTTGTTTCATATATATAATATTATATATATATTTATATATGTGCAAACATATTAATATATATGTAGTTTTATATAGCAGGAAGAGGAAAAATGTAGATTATACAGCCAAGAATTTGAATTTCACTCACAAGAAATAAAACATTGCTATAGTATTTCACAATTTTGTAATTGATTTTATTTTAAAAGGGTTTCCAAAAGAGAAGAAATATTTTCAGAGGAAAGCATCGATTTTCCACTTCTGAAACTAAAACATATTGGGAAGAGGAATAAAAAACCTAGAAAATGCTTTCCAATTAAATTTCCTCTTCTTGTTTCCTCTCTTTCGTGTTGTGAATTGCTAGAAATCTTTTGCTAAAGGCTTTCCTCTTTTCCCTGGAATTATTTCTCTTCTTCTTTCCATTGTTTTAATTTTGTTGTGTTTCAGAAACCCTCTTCCCAAAACCCATTTTTGAGTTATCTTTTCCAAAGAAAATCAAGAATTTTTTTGAAACCAGTTGTATCCCCTTTTCCATTATTCTTTTTCCTCATTTTTTAAAGATTTCTTTTAGTTTTTCCCAATAACTATTCTTGAAAATAAAAATAAAAATAAAAATAATAAAGTTTATTTTTCCATGCATATTTGTCTGCTACTCATGGACAATATTTATTTATTTTCTATTTTCTAATTGCAAATTGAATATTTATTCCAAGTAACTAATAATGAAATATCTTTTATTTGCAATTTAAATATTTACTCTAAATAGTTAGCAAAGAGGTAACATTTAATTAAAATTTTAAAATAATTATTCTAAATAACAACTCCTTATCATTTATTTGCAAAAGAAATTCTCTAGTTAAAATATAATTAATTCTTTTTATTTTTGTACTTTTATTTCACCACAAATTAATTTAATTAAACATATGAATGCTATAATCATTCACTAAATTAAATACTAGATGCTTTAAAATAGTATTATTGAATTATAAATTACTTACTAAAAATAGGGGTCGTGATATCCTTCCCCCCTTAAAGAATCATCGTCTTGATGATCAACTTAACTAAAGATAAAGATATCATACCTCTTTAATTTTATCTTACCTTCATGTCAAAGCAGCCCACCTGATGAAGATATCATTTACTTCAAACACCTATCTATTCATAACAACAAAATTTCCAATGGCTAGCATCCAAACACTTGCACACCTCATTAGCACATTATGGTTTCATCAATTCACGTTATTTACCTTATCTAGTAAAAAAAATAGGCAACTAATTCATTTCTTTCATATTCCAAGATATTCAGCACTAGCAAGAAAATAGTTATGTTCATTTTGTCAACATGCCTACTCATATGAGATGTTAAAATAATTGCCTCTAGGATGATAAACAAGCATCCCATAATACTTGTTATCATCATTAGAAAATTAAAATACTAACAATTTTTTTTTCCCAACAACCTGAAAATGTCAAACAGTTACAACAAGGTGTTTGTCTTGATCAACAACATAAAAGATAAGAAGATCATTGAGTTACCAAAGATAATCAACATGATTAGAAACATTAGAGATAAAAAGATCACTTACTAAAAAAAAGGTTCAAATTGATTACCATAGCAACCCAAAATACCAGATGTCAGGAAGATCATCAAGAGCTCAATACTAAATTTCACAACAAAAAGTAAATCTCAATCTATAATTGGAAAATATAAAATTTAATTAACAAAGACATCCATAAATGTATGATATGAATAATCATTTACCTTTTTACAAATACAACAAGAGTGCATCCAAGAGAAGTGCATTACATCAGTTGACTAAACAAGCCATACAATGATCCATGTGATGATACATATCCAGGTTTTGAATTACATAAAGAAAATAAAACATTTAATCAATCTTCACCTACCATAACCCAGTGGTCTTCCGCAAGATGAAGGTCAAGAGCACATGGTTAAGGTGCTTTTCCCATCCAACCATGAAGCATAACACTTCCCCAGGATTCTTCCTAACTCAAAGAAAACCCGACCCTACATGAGGTGCGTAGAAACTGATAACAATAGGGAAGGAGAGAAACTTTCAATGCATGCATGATGCCTTATATGAACTCTTATACTAGAATGAACATATTTCTTGCATACAAGATGTGGCAGAGAAACATATAAAAACTTTAGGCTTTCATTATCCATCTATTTCAATGGTACAGCTTGCTTTGGCCAAAGCATATATATAAAATTTTGTTGATCTTGGAAAAAAAGATCACCTTCTCTGTTAATCCACAATTGGCATCCTATCTCAGAAGGTAAGCTTAAAATTTATTACACATAACAAATTCAACCAGAATAATAAAATTGCATATAATAAGGATTAGAGTGCATAACATGCTCAAGTGCACATAGAATGAATAATTTAAAACCAAGAATACATAAACCCTTGGTGCCTAACTTGCATAGGGTATGAATACATAATTTTTTTGTATTACTTTACTTCCACAAATATGGGACATGTCTTGTATACAATGTGGATTACTTATTAAAGTTTTTATACAATGAATATAGTAAGCACGTCTCTTGCACAAAAGGTGAAATATGCATAAATTACAGTAGTGCAGGTATAGTGATCATTACTCGATCCAATAAATATAAAGAGTATCAAAATTATATTTCACACACAAATAAGAAATATAATGATTACTCAATTGATTTATCATCACAAAGGATTCAAGACCTTACTCTAGTGCATCACTTGCACAAGAAAAAAAGTAATATGAAATATGTATCAGTCACATTACTATAGTGAACATTTCTCATTAAAATATAGATATAAGCATAATTAAGGAAACAATTTTCTATGATATGCACACAATAATTCATAAAGATGTGTCATTCACACAGAGTAGGAGAAGTGCATTATTGCACTAGTATCATTCTCATATGTATAATTACTTTCACTAAAGACAACCAAGAATAGATGATTCATCACTTCAATCACTTTTGTTGTGTCTAGTAGATAGATTGAATTATTTATCAAATCAACTTCTATCATAAATTACCAATGAAGCTTATGAAGACATCAGAATCTTGCTTCTTCGAAAAATTATGTGGATTCTATTAGATCCAAACCTATAAGAATAAGTCATTGCTCCACAATCAACTTGCCCAAATCCTGGTACTAATACGAACATTCTTTCCTTTAAAACATCCTTCTTAGGTTCCTACCTTCAAGAGGCTCAACCAATATTTATCCATTATTATCAACTTTACTTCACACGTGTTTTTTTTTTCCTTCTTCCTCTCATCAGGAATTTCTTATTTTCTTCTTCCCTAGTAACTTATCAACTCATTTATTCCTTACATCCTTAGAGAGATCTCTCTTCACAATATATTTCTCTTAATAATTTATGTTTGATGCTACATCATCATTCATTGGTTGTCACCCTTTACTTGGCTCACTACAACTAACACTATAATTTATCCATCTTGCCTTATTTCACATAGTCACCATCACTCTTACTATAAATTCTTATGAAAACATGACTAAGGCAATGAGGTCTCACACGTCTAGATTTCTGAATGATTGAACTTAATCTAAACTTCTAATCAGTTCCAACTAACCATCTAAGAATTTCCCATAACTAGGGTTCTCTATACAATACAACAGATTCATCTACTGCAATGCAACCTAAGCATAGAAGACTCGAAGCCTGAATGTTGAACCTGAGTGCTCTGATACCAAAATGTAAGGACCAAGAATCTCATTTACTAACTATATTCATTAGTATCCAAAACAATTTAATAGAATAAAAGAGTTATAAAAAGATGTGGAATAATAGAAATTACTTTAATCACTAAATTCAAATGGAGTAACATACATCAATAAATCAAAGTATATAAAACAAGGTTGTACCTTCTTTAGTTTTGGCCATGTAGACTTACACATGAATTATCATCTCACAATACATTTAAATCCAAGTACATTAAAGAAAAATTTAAGGAAATGGTAAGATCATAAATGCATCCACAAAGAAACTATAACACATAGATTTTCATGAGTGGAAAACACTTGTAGGGATGAAAAATCACTCATAAAAGTGTCTCACTAGCTTAATAAAATTCCTCACTCACAGAGCCTTACTGGCTACATAAACTCAATGGTTACAAGATGCCTCATGGGAAATGATCATATTGTCTTAGTGAAATGACCATTCATTACATATTTCTATATCACAAGGAACATGTTGAAGTTCTTTTACAAGTCACATAAATCTACAAGTAACATTTAATTATTTCACCAATGCATCATCCATGAATAGGAAATTAAGGTAATGCCAACACTATCATGAATTTCTCCCATGTATTCGCAAATAAGACAATTCTACTTCTAATGACCTCTTAATTATCACACAAGTACATTGTGATCACGTAAAGCTTCATGAAAGTAATTCTACTCCTACTAGGATGCACACATGCCTATGCAATTATAAGCAAAATGTTTACTTCTAAACTCAATGATTCATAGAGGTTTTATCAATAACAGAATAATACTAAAAAGGAATTTAGAAGGTAGAGCTCATGTATGGATGAGAATACATATATAAGCTAATGAATATATATATATATATATGAGTATACATTCTTATGGAAATAAAACTCAAGTTCAACTAAATGAAGGAATTCCTATTTTCTCTGTACACATGCATGATAAACCATGATGTGTGAGAAGAATGTCATCATTAAACTTAAACTTTAATAAGGAAAGGTATGATTTAACATTTATTTATCTTTTTATAAAATCCCTAATTGATTCGTGCCTTACATAATATGCGTAGATTAATTGCAATCTACATATATATATATATATATATATATATATATATATATATATATTGATCAAGAGTTATAAAATAGATCAAATTTCATATTCAAATCTTTAATTTTTGTCCTCCTATATGAATCTCATACTTAGGATATTTTTCTTCAATGGACTATATTAAATATTATTTTTAAATTAAATATAATAACTTAATTTCATTTCAATACTTTGTTAAATATTTATTCTTTCTAAAGTACTCTTATAATTCAAGGGTTCGCTATTTGATTGCATCAAAGATTAGTTCACAAGAAATAAACTCTACATCTGGTTTAACATCTCTCAAACGACTCAATTTGATCAATCTTCTAGTACTCAAAGGACTAGCAGCAATTGAATGCACATATGTACCTTTCTATTTGCGCACAAGAATTTAATAACTTTTTCTAATTTTAATGATTTACTAAAAAAATTACAAATTTATACAAATCAAATGAAATACTTTCAGATCAGAAATATATTTACATTTTAGAAAATAAACTTGCCCATTCACGAATACACATATGTATATATTAAGTAATACATCAATTAAAAACACAAATACATCACTCTAAGTCATATTTTTATAACTACTCTTTTCAAAATTTTATTCCAGCTCTTACATATAATGTACATATATATATCACTCTAAGTCAGATTTTTATAACTATTCTTTTCAAAATTTAATTCCAGCTCTTACATATAATGTATATATATATATAACCAGAAAATAATATTTATGAACTAAAGTAATTTCATTTGTAATGAAATGTTATATTTAATTATAAATAAATGGGCATACAAGAATTTACATCTTCAACTGAAATAGTCTACATTATGTCATAATCGTACGGAATGATATAAATTGGTTTGATTTAATATGTGTGTGTGTATATCTCAGCAAAATCACTTTTGCAATGAAATAAAATAACCACTTCCAGCTAGATATATATCTACTCATTTAAATTCTACATTGATATGTTTCTTAGCATGTTTCATATTATGTACACAAATATATATATATATATATATATATATATATATATATATATATATATATATATATATATATATATATATATATATATATATATATATATATATATGTGTGTGTGTGTGTGTGTGTGTGTGTGTGTGTGTGTGTGTGTGTGTGTATGTATGTATCTATATGTATATATATAGATGCAATTTATCATTAAATTTTCCAGTACCAGCATGATTGTGAACATCAATATATACTTAAAAAAATCATCTGTAAGTAATCTTCATAATATATGCATACTTATATATATCTACCTGCACAATATATATATATATAGCTACGATTTTAAAGGCGCAATAAGCAGAACCGAAATTCATTAAGGAAATCGAAGCTCACATTTCTCAAAGGCCTAGTACTCATCTAACACTATCATGAATTCAAAACCAATGCTTCAAGAATATTTTTTTGACTTGGAACCACAAATCCTTCACAAGGGAATGTAAATACAATTTAATAATAATAATATATATACATTTACATATATATACATAGTTTGGTATATATATATAACATTAACATAATCTAGTTTGCAATTCAATTTAATAATTTATAGCAGTTGTATTCATATATATATATAATATTATATATATTTATATATGTATAAACATATTAATTTATATGTAGTTTTATATAAAAGGAAGAGGGAAAATGCAAATTATATAGCCAAGAATCTGAATTTCACTCACAACAAATAAAACATTGCTACAGTATTGCACAATTTTGTAATTGATTTTATTTTAAAAGGGTGTCCAAAAGAGAAGAAATATTTTCAGAGGCAAGCATCAATTTTCCACTTTGGAAACTAAAACACATTGGAAAGAGGAATAAAAAACCTGGAAAATGCTTTCCAATTAAATTTCCTCTTCTGATTTCCTCTCTTTCTCATTGCAAATTTCTGGCAATCTTTTGTTGAAGGCTTTCCTCTTTTCCCTGTAATTATTTCTCTTCTTTCCACTGTTTTAAGTTTACTATGTTTCAGAAACCCTCTTCTTGGCAGCCATTTTTCAGTTATCTTTTGTAGAGCATATCAAGAAAGTTTTTGAAAGCAGTTGTATCCCCCTTTTCATTATTCTTTTTCCTCCTTTTTTTAAAGATTTCTTTTATTTTTTCCCAATACCTAATCTTTAAAATAAAAAATAATAAACTTTATTTTTCCATGCACATTCCTCCACTACTCATGCACAATATTTATTTTTTCCCTTTTCTAAATGCAAACTGAATATTTATTCCAAGTAAATAATAATAATTATTCTAAATAACAACTCCTTATCATTTATTTGAAAAATAAATTCTCTACTTAAAATATAATTAATTCTTTCTATTTCTTTGTACTTTTATTTCACCACAAATTAATTTAATTAAGCATATGAACTATATAATCATTCACTAAATTAAATACTAGATGCTTTAAAATAGTATTATTGAATTATAAATTACTTATTGAAAATAGGGATTGTGACACTTACTGTGAGCTCAAAAGTTTATCAATTTGATTAAGATGGTTTAGGAAAGACAACTTGTATATGGCTTAATCATGGTCCTAATGAGTTGCCTTAGTTGTTGATCATTCCTTATTATGATATAGATTATGAATGTTGCAATGTTGAGGTTTGTTTTGCTGAGTATAAGGATGAATTTGCATTCTTGATGACTGTTACTATCACCTTGTTGCTTGCACATGCACTGAAAATCCAACTAGGTGTGGGTCCCAATATTCCTTGTTTGATCATTATTCATTTTGGGTCTTTTGTACATAGCTCTGATCTAAATAAATGCAGGTTTTTTATGCTTTGGTTAATTTAGGTTTTCTTTCAGTTATTTTCTTTCCTGCTTTCAATTTGTTGTAGCTTGGGGTGCTTTAGAGTTGGTTTTATTTTGGGTTGCTTTGCTTCGATTTTTCTTTCTCCTATTGGTTAGTTTAGGTTTGCTTTGGGTTTGCATTGCTTCTCCAGTTCAGGGTCCCTCTGCTTTCTGTTGGGGATGTTTTCACATGCACAACAACCATTTTATTATCTAGGACTAATTTGAGTATTTCATTGATGGAATTTAATCATGTTTCTTGAATGGATGCTGAGATCTTTTGTTAGTGTCAAATGGTCTGAATGTTCAATTTAAAGAGGATGGGTCATTGGTTTGATTTGAACTTGAAGTATTTTGAAATCTTATATATTTCACACATTTTAAGAATCCTAAGGTTGCAGTACAGTCCTTGTGAGGTTTTGTTAGGTGAAAAATACTAAATTTTTGATTTAGTACCACTGTGATTCTCAACCCTGAGTGTGAGCTTCATTGCTTATAGGTTAAAAGAAAAGAAGCTAAAAGAATATCAAAAGAAGGGAAAATGAAGTATTGAAAATCAAAAGAATAGAATTCAACGTATCAGGAGTATTCAAATATCTCTATCGGGCTATGGACGCTTGGCTAGTAGTAGAACTATGTTAGGGAGAATCACAACAAAAACCTTGTCGAGGCTATGGATGCCTGATTGGTAGCGAGGCTCTATCCAGGTTGCTTTTGAAGTTAGAATTATTTGTGTATCCTAACTTGACTGAGCTTGGTTTCTATAGTAGCTTAAGGAGGGAAATAAACTCACTTGCACACACTAGTATTTTTATTTTATGGAAGGTTCAGTCTACCTTTGATTCTAATTCTTTGATCTTTCATTTTGATTTGTTTGCCTAATATGGAGATCAAAACTAGATATTCTGGGTTCATGATTCTTTTTTGTCATCAAAATGCTCTGGAGCATTTTCCTAGTAGGAGTCACCATTTGTTGTGCACTGTTTTCACACACGCCCCACTAGAGGCAGGGACCTCTTTTTGCTTGCTTTGTTTGCTTGTTTGCTTTAGGGTTTTGATCTTTTCCCATCAGCAAGTAGGTTTCTTGGTTTTAGTTTTGTTTCACCCTAAAGTTTAGTGTCTTATTTTCACTCAAGGTGTTTTCTTTTTGCAACACCATGATCATAGTCTGGCTCTTAGAGGTTTTCCTTAACTCAAAGTTTCACCTAGGGGCTAAAATTGACTAAGTTGGGGAGAGGTATAGAAAATTTGAGCTCCCTCGAATTTCCCAAGGTTCAGTTCGTTCAGAGATTCCGGCCTACCTTGGATTATCTGGCTTGAACTTATTTTGGAGAATCCGATCTCCCTTGGATTCCCCAAACTCTAATCCATTTGGAAAATTTTCCTTTCCTCAGATTTTTCGAATCCTTCCCATGGTCGTATATCCGATCTTTTTTTTCTTTGTAAGTCTCCAGTTTCGTTCTTCCTAAAGTAACTTTAATTCTTGATTTAATCTTTCAAATTCTAAGGTTCTTGAGATTAATTTATTTTCCTAATTATGTTGATGCTATCTTGGCAAATGGAATTTTCAATCACTATTGCATAGATATGTGAGAAAGCTGGTTTATATATATAAATTCATGTGCATTTCAGAGTTCCTCTTCATATTGATTTCCATTAATGCTTCATGTTACATTGCATAGCTTTATCTTCGTTGGTTATGAAGTGCAACATTCACCTGGTGGAACTGATAAAATTAGTATTTTTAGCATTGGAATGAGCACGTGAAAGTTTGATATTTTCTTCTATCACACATATTCCATGAAAATATTGATCCTGGAGGTAATCCACCTATATGTGGATTTTGCAAGATGAAAAATCAACGAGGGGGAAATTTTTTTGAGAACCCAATATGCGAGTCCTCTTGTAGTTGAAACCCACAATGTAGTAAAGTTTGGGATGGTAGCCGATGCTTCATAGAATATATGTGAAATTTGTGCAAATGGCGGTGCATCATAGTGGAAGTGGATTTTGGATCCAAGGAATATATAGCAACGGTAGAATGTTTTAATAGCATAACCATATAATGATGATCACATTGATACTAATAAGAGAAGATTAATATAAGGTGGGCAGTCAAAAATTTATATCAACAAATAAGGTTAGAAGTCAATTGCACCAATTGATTTGGATCTTGTAAGGAGGACGAGTTCCAGTATATACTCTGATCCTTATAATATTTTATTTACTATCGCATGCAAGCTTCTTGTGACTGATAAGTCTTGAGTGAGGTTCATTCGAAGTTGTCAACATTCTCAAATTGAGGGAGAATAAATCAAAGGCTAAGTCTATGAAGATCCAATCTTGTATGTAATTCTTTGTTAAGAATTGTCATGAAATATATTATATACAACTTATTGTAGAAGGTGGTTTTGTTGGTGGAAAAATTTGTTGTAACTCACAGGGATTTGTAGAAGCTTTAGTGTAGATTCATTTCTCTATGAAAATGACACCAAACTCAAAGCTCAGGTAATCCACTCATGCTTGGAATCCCTAAGAAGATTAGGCCTCAGAAAATCCAAGCCTCCTCAGATTCTCTGAAGCACAAAATCCTTGAGAACCATGGATCATAGATCCCTTTGTTCATCAATATACTATGGTGTTCAACTATGGCTTACAAGTGGATATCTCACTCACAAGTATGTGGTGTGTATTTGGAACAATTGAGGTTTTGAGGATTTGAGCACAATTGCCAAGCTGTAGAATGATGTGGAGTATAAGGGCCACGATTTGTTGAAGAGATAAATCCCTATAGTTTATGTGTGTCTTAGTGTATCGACTAATATATTATTCTTTGTCTAAAAACATGAATACTTGCAAGGGCACCAGGGTTTGGATTCAGAGTGACTACCCAAGTTAAATGTCAAGCTGACTATAGTAAAAGGAAATTGAAGGGCACCACTTGAAATGAAATGAAAAGATACAGTAATGGTACTCAGAGTATGATAAAGTCGATACATGAAAAGTTTTATGCCTCATTCATTCAATATTTTCAACGTAATCATTGAGCTAATAATGTAACAAAGAGTGGTAGCTTTGGGGTGTTTGTATTTTGCATGGGAGTTTGTCTACAAGGTGGCACGATAGTCCACAATCGACATTGAGTTAATCAAATTAAAGGCACTGGTGATTTAAATGAAAGTATATGGTTTTTATAGCATAAAAGCTGAAAACAAAGAATGATAAGAGTGTTAGTGATGTCTTATGGAAGACAACGAGCTGAGAGGGTCAAAAGTTCCTTGATGTTCATTGAGATGATTTAAAGCATGGAACCATCGAACAAGTGAAGTAAAATATTGGAACACCACCTTCATGTTGATAGACATCGATGCAATATAGGGACAGGTGATGCTGCATTAAGAGGGATGTAATTTAGAATAATTTCGGAGATCCAAATTTTCTATCGACTCAACTATGGCAATAATGATGGTACCTAGACAAAGTGTTCAATTGTGTTGGCATATTTTGTGATATTATGAGGATTTCATGGTGTCGAATTATATTAGTATATGATTTGTTGTTGAACCTTTATCTAATACAAAAGGCTAAGGACAATGTCATAATAAACAAGTCAAGGCAAGGTGATGAATTAAAAGCACCAACAGATAATGATGATAGATGAATCAAATGCTTGGAAGGTTCCAATGAAAGTTTCCATGAAGCATTGGATCAAAATTGCACTGATGAATGGGAATGCTTGCATCAGAATGTCAAAGGATGTAGTAGTCTATGTTAATTTAATATTTGAAGGGGAGTCATGGATTGAGCTACTTGATTTGAAAATATATTTATGCATGATGTCTTGTGAACAATGGACTTGAAGACTGTGTTCATTTTGCAGGAGAACTTTGATTTTTTTAGTGGAGTTTATTGAGGCTCTTGACATGAATCTAGTTAAAATTGAATTATTCTAAGTGGTTTTCTTTTTCTAACTAATTTGTTCTTGTTTGTAGGAGTGGTATGATTTATGCAATATGGTAGAAAGATTAGGATGCAAGGATGAAGATTGAAATGAACGAATCCTTATGTTGTCATGCTTATTGAAGAAAAGTTATGTTCCTTTCAACTTTCCATAAAACAACTACATATGATGGTGTATCAAAAGAGTCCAACTTTCTAGATGTTCCCATATATTTGGCATATGGAAATGTGTCAAAAGAAGAGGAATTTTATTTCTAGCTATTCAAAGTCCACCCCATATGAGAATGTGCCTTGGGGGTGATTCTAATCTTTTAAAATTGTCAAATATAAAAGGTGGAACTGCATGAGAATATGTGCCACCAGTTGTGCTCAACTAAAGGAATTTTCTAGATGATGTTGGTCACATGTGGTGCTACTTTTATTTCTCCAATCACAATTTTCATCAAATTTAAACTGGTGAGATATTGTTTTCTCATTGTTCCATGATGTAACTACTTTTATCCCACTACTTTTATCCCATTGTATGAAGTATTTGGATGCCAAAACCCTAATGTCACTTCATGATGCTTCTAAAAGTGCAATCTAAGCCATTGAATTGATTTAATCATGGCCATTGAATCTCAATTTTAAAATCTATAAAAGGCCAGTGCCTTCTTATTTGTAAGGGGTTAGAATTCTAGGGTTAGATTTTAGGGGTTAGAAGGCTAGAATTGGCAAGTAGATTTCATAAATTTGTTGTAGGAGAGGAGAGAGCAAGAAGATTGTTATGTAAATTCTAGAGAAGTTAATGCAATTGGATTTTTTAATTGGAAAGCTTTGTGTTACACTTTGACAATTTATGGTTTCTTGTTCTCAATTCTCAAATATTAGATGTTAGTTTTCAACTCTTTCATGATAATGGTGAAATGTTAATGATGTCGATTGATCTATGGTCCATACTTATAGAAATTTTTTGAGTGTAGGTTTTTGTGTAAAGTTAGATTGGGCCTTATTTTGTGCTAATTTCAACTATGAATTTTTGCTTACATTGCACTAGTAATTGGGTATGTGGATGAATATTCATAGTCTAAAAATATTTTGATGTCCTCAGAAGATTGCACCATTTCTATGTAGTTGTGGGACTATCCCTGATCAAGCAAAGATTGGTTTTATTAGGGATCTATCCATTTGCAACATTCATCATTGTTGTGATTGATCTTATGAGTTAGTTTAGAATATAATCTCTCTCATCCCTATCTCTTTTGTTCTTCCTTTAAATCTAGGTTAGTTATAGGATTGAAAACATCACCATATTGTTACATTTGATGAAAGTATACTTCCATCATTGTTCATTTGTAAGGCCCCTTGTGATTACCAACATTTTAACATATTTTCTAAGTGGTTTATGAATTGTCAAGCCCTGACATTAGAGACCTTGGGGTTATCTCTTGAGGGTTTCTGATAGAGATTTACCTTTCAAGAGATATAGAATATCATATTCTATTTGAGTTGTTGTGTAGAAAACACCATCAACAACGGTGCCCAAGTGCTCGGTCTTCAAGGAAGCCAAATGTAAGAGGCTCCATAGAGTATAATGGAAAAGAAGAGCTTCATGTGTGCACCTACAAAGCAAAATGTTAATCCACAAACAAAACATGTTAGATATAAAAAAGAAGCCACACAAGCAGAAAAGTAGATAGTCACATAGATATTCAACAATTGAAGTAAGAGTTTTCAAAGGTGTCCCTCGAGAACCCTTCAAAAGAAAAAGGGGTCTACTCAAAGGACACAATTTTTCAAGGCAGTAGAAAATGAAGGGTATGTGCAAGATCATGATGGGCAAAAAAGTGGCAATATGATGGGTATTTGTAGGGTATGTGGTGACGATTTTTTACAAAATTTATGAAATGAAAAGGGTTTTTAAAGGAGATTCTCAGCTTTCCACCAATATAAATTATACTTTATTTTTAATTTAATAACTAATTATTATTCATTTTCTATTTGAATTACAACTAAAGTCCTGATGGATTAGGCTAATTAAAAACATCTATAGCTTTCAAATAGTATCAAATTTTGGAATCCAAAACATGCATCACATTTGATACTTTGTATACTATGGGATTAAAAAAATAAATTTGAATTTCATAATTTTTGACCAATTTAAGGTGGTCAGATTACAAGTTTTTATATTTGTTAAAAGTTGTAATAAAAAATTCATAATTAATTATTTACATGGAAAAAAATTACAAAAAAAATGCATCACATCTGGACACAAGTCCTCTATTTATGTATCAAATCTTATAAAAAAATATTATCATTTTATTGTGGTTAAGGTGGTCAGACATACACCTACTTATTTTTTTCCCTAAAATTTAAATACTGCATTGAAATTTCAAATTTTCACCAAATAGATTTTAAAAAAATAAGCATAGCGGTTAGAAACTACATTCAATTTTTCTGATTCTATTCTTACATATTTTTGAAATAATATAGATAACTTATTCAAATTTTTATGTCAAGTTTTAACTTTTTTTTCTGAATTTTTTGCCACTTAAGGGCCTGTTTTTTCCATGATGATCCTGCACATACCCTGAAATGATCTTTTTATCCAATGATTCTAGCATAAAGGATTCCTTCTGAAAAATTCATTTCATCAAGGAATTTGAAAGAAAGAATATTCCTTTACAAGGGAAAGTCCAAATTCTATCTTATGAATTTGAGATGAAAGAATTTTTTTTTTAGGAATCCATATTGAAGAATGCCATTTTTGAAAAAAAGAGATTTTTGAGAAGGGATTTTTTGGCCACCAAATGCACCATTTTGAAAATCGAAGCAACATGATATCCCCCCCCTTAGGATGGTAAGTGTTGAATGTAGAGGCACATGACATCCTAAGGAGAGAAAAACAAGAATGAAAGTGATGTTGTGGGCCATGGAACATAACGAGATGTAATCATGGTAATGTTGTCACACATGCGAGGGAAAACACATGAGCACCACAACATCATCAATAAAGTTAAAAAGAGAGAAAGATAAAAAGAAAATGAGAAAAAATGACATGTCAAATAAGAGACAGGGGGATCTGATATTTCGGGATCACAACTACTCATAAATATAGATAAATAAGTTTAATAATATATAAATGAACTAACATCAACCCCCTACTACATCAAACAATTTTGACGAAAGGCATGTGGAAAGAAAATGAAAAATAAAAAATTGGGTCAACATGGAAGGGAGGCCTAAATGCCCCTAACACTTTGCATCACCCCCAATTGTGAAAAATCAAAGGTACAATAAGGAGAGGAATGATGTGACAAATAGAAGAAGTTTTACAACACAAAAAAACTCCTATATCCAAGCACCTACGAGGGTGACAAAGGTCATCTAGGAATATTTAAAACAAGCATGGGGCAATGTGACACAACATACACATAATCTAATCTATAGATGAAGAAGAGGCGTCCCCTAGTCCTCATCAACCAAGAGGTTTTCATTCTCTCAATCCAAATCAATGTAAAGGGAGGGTGGATGAGCCTACAAGGGTAGAATATCAAGGGGACACCCTCCAACCCTCCTACAGCAAGATCCAAGGAAGACGACCCTTCAAGGTTTTCTCCACTCAGTTCCTATGAGGTGAATGTGAGTGATCTCACAAAAAATGCTAATAGGGCTGGGACAATATCTATGTAGTTCAACATGCACTTAATCAGAGTTCCATGTGTCAACTCAATAGGCAATGGAGGCAGTGCTTGAGATCCACTACTAGCCTCATCAAATGATTTTGGGTTTGTGACGAACTCTAGGGATGTCAGGGCTTCTTTCGTCACTAGGACGACACAAGCCATCGAAGAACCACCCTCCAAAGAAAGTGAACCCTTCTGACCCCTATTGCTAGTAGGGTATCCCTCCATCTTTCACTTCATTAGGGGATGTGAAATACTCACAGATGAGGCAAAGGGTGTGGAGGAAGAGGAGAAAATTGTGGCACACACCACCAAAGTATTCAACATGTCCATAAGTTTCAAAAAGGGCAGGATGTTTGAAAGGGACGTTAGAAGGGAAGGCTCAACCAAAGGAGCAATGAGCACCTACACACTCTTCGAGTGAGGATCATTGATGCTCATAGGGGGATCCGAGAGCAAGACTGAGGCTTATGGAAATGAAACAAAAGGAGAAAAATGGGAGGAGATAGTAGAAGATATTGAAGTGGGATCTATTGGTTCCCCTTCTTATGCAAGGCGGCCTGCTCAGCAGCTAGAGCCTTCCTCCAACGCTTGCGCTCATGCACAAGGTGATTTCCATGGCTCCAAGAGCTAGAGGCTATAACTTGAGAAGGGACATAAGACTCCTATTCATCCATTGGAGTATTCATCACGACTATTTCCAATGAAGGGAGGGACTCATGGATGGGAACAAGTGGAAGAGATGGAGAGGAGCATGTAATGACAATGGAAGGAGAAGGCTTGAGTGCCTCAATGGTAGGCCTCTTCCCATTCACTACATTATAGGTAAGAATAATAGGAAGCTATGAAGGCCAAGACATAGAAGACGCTCCATGAGGACCCTTCCCCTTACCATACAAAATGGGTCGAGACATTGTGGGTAAGACACAAAGTTCAAATGTCAAATGCTTGGGGTTTCACCAACTGGGCACCATCGGACTCCCCAACAAATGCATAGGAGAAAAAGTAAATGGCACCGCAGTAGGGCGAGAGTAAGCAATAGGTGGGACAATGAAAGGAGAAGAGGAGCCTTGAGTAGACTTCTCCTCTTCCCATTTTTGAGTGGCTAATGCAGCCTCTTGTTCTACCTTTATGCATACTCTATGAAAAATTGTATAGGGAGGAGGGTATCTCACCTTTGGCATGATGCCCCCAATCTTGTATTTCACATAAGTTTGATACAAGTTTTTCCTAGGAGGGAACAAACCAATAGGGGTAGGAAAGAAGTGATCAAGTGAGTAATCCCCACACGTAATCATTGGTTTGGAACTAGTGTCATGTACCACAAGCACCAAACCATCATGGGGAAACTTCAAGCTCTTATGGATTATCGAGGGAATTACATTTATAGAAACCATCCAGGGAATGCCTAGTTTCACCCTAAATAGTTTGGACCCCATGATGATATCAAAGAGTGCATTCACAATCCTAGAGCCAACTAAGACTGCCAAGGTGATACAACCGATGGGAGGGACAAAAATTGCATTGTGTGTATGTATAGTGCTTCTAGACTCATCATATCCATCCTTATGTCACAAGTTTATCAACATGATTTCCTCTGTAATGACATTCACCTAGCATGTCGGGTCAATGAGAAGACCAGTTACAATATTCCCATTGATACGTGCGGGGATGTACAAAGGTGATGGTTCTCTATTATAGTTCATCGACAAATTTTGTGAGGTAAATTTACAGTAGGATATTCACTTGTAGGTTGTATAGATGGGATGGGTAGATGTAAGAAGGAAGCCATATTTGTTGGCATATTGTTGTCATTGATGTCAAAAGGGGAAATCATGCAAGGGAAATTGTTGGCATGATGAAAGAGGATCAGAGGTGTAATGGACCTAATCTAGTAAAGGAGGATGTTGGAATAAATGTAAATAATTTCATTGATGTCAAAAAGGGGATTAGACATGAGATGGAACCAATCTTGTATTAAGGGTGTGTTGGCATTGATGTCAAAATATTGTCATAAATTTCTAAGAAGAGAATGGTATGTTGAGGATCTAGTTCTGGAAGATGGAGTGTAAGTTGCAAAATTTATTCAAAATGTTGCAATATTGACAAAATGTTTCATCTTTCTGCAATAGTGGCTTCTAGGTGTTTGAAGGAAAATTTGGTGTCAAGAATGATGTGGGTTTTTCGAGAGCATTCCAAAGATGTGCTCTGTAGGTCTAGAAGTTAAATGTATGTGCTCAAAATGGAATTAATTGTGCTCTCTAATAGAATTAGAGTCTTACAATTAAAATCTAAGTGTTACAGTCATGGCACATTAACAATTTTTTTTATTTCATCATTGACTATATATTGGTAGTTGTAGGTAGCTTAAGTTATTACTTAAGCCATTAAGTTTGTTGGGTGACTAACCCTCTTTTACCTATTACTCCTGGTTATCTTTGCCTTGGTTGTGGTGAAGGAATTCTGGTGGCACCTTGGTGGTTAGTGGAAATATTTTTGTAGGTTCTTAGAAATCCTCTTTATTTCTCTTTAGTAGAAAATTTAAATCTTTGGTGGCATTGTATGAAGTTTCAAAATATTTATCAGCCCCAAAAAAGTTAGCCAAACATCACTTTTGTTGACAAAGTATGTGTCAATTTGTGATTGCATCGCCACAAGCCTTCACATTGCTATAAAGAAATTCAAAGGTAATTTTCTTTAGTGATGAGTGATGGATTTTTATCAATAGTTGTGATGTATCCAAGGAAGATCAACAATTCCTGCTATCTTGCAACACCTATGGTGGGACCCGAGTATGTGCAGGAACATGATGGGAAAAATAGTGGTGATATGATTTGGGTATGTGTAGGGTATGTGGCTGATGATTTTTTTTAACCCAAAATTGATGAAATGAAAAGGGTTTTTAAAGGAGATTCTCAACTTTCCACCAATATAAATTATGCTTTACTTTGAATTTAATAGAGAATTATTATTCATTTTCTATTTGAATTACGACTAAACTCCTAATTGATAGGCTGATTAAAAAACATTCGTAGCCTTCAAACAGTATCACATTTTTTGAATCTGAAACATGTGTCACATTTTATGCTTCACATACTATAGGATTTAAAAAAAATGAATTTCATGAAGTTTTGACCAAGTTAAGGTGATTAGACATACAAGTTTTTTATATTTTTAAAAGTTATCATAAAAAATTTGTAATCAATTATTTACTTAGAAAAAATTACAAAAAAATATGCATCACATTGGGACATGAGTCATCTACTTATATCTAAAATCTCATAAAAAATATTATTATTTTATTGTGGTTGGGGTGGTCATACAGACACCTACTCCTTATTTTTCCCCTGAAATTAAGTGCTACTGCATTGAAATTTCAAATTTTCACCAAATAGATTTATTTTTTTAATAAATCTAGTAGTAACTTAGAAACTACATTCAATTTGCTAAGATTCAAATTTTTACGTCAAGTTGCCTAACTCTGATTTTTCTGAATTTTATTCACTTAAGGGCTTGTTTTTTCCATGATGATCCTACACATACCCACCCCATCCATGCCTCGTAGGGGAGAGGGGAACAATGGAGATCAAACAATGTTTTGATTGGATGAAGGATGGTGCAATGGTGGGTCTGAATAAAATATTAGCGATGTGTTATAGATGAGATGGATAGAGGAGATTCAATGAAGACAATCGAATGGTGATTGGTGTATTCCTTCGCATTAAGGAAATATATGTTGATGCCCTAAGTTTTTCAGCGATGAGTGATGAGTATTGAATGATAGTGGAAGGTGACGTGAAAGGTAGATAGGTGTTGATATAGCAAGGATGGTGTTGATTGAATGGTGGATGATCCAACGATCATTTCCATGTTTACTCACATCATAGAAATAAAAGGAAAAGTCTTAAGTGAAGCCACGATGTGCGATGGCTATAATGTGGACAAGATCAATGGCTTTGATTAAAAGGAGTGTGATCAGATGGTAATTGTTATATCCATTCACATCACTTAAATGAAAGTTGAAGGATCGTGTGAATTTGCAATGGGTGATAAATGTGGATAAGGTTCATTAGGGAGAAGGATGAACATTGACAGGATCAACTGATTGGTCCCATCGACACTCTAATGGTAGGACTTGATAGGAAAGCGATTGTGATTGGAAAGTGACATATGCAATTAGGTGGTGGCTTGTGATTACTTGATATACCAACTCACATTGATGTTGTGAGTTGTGTGGTGATGACATGCATGATAGGTGACATGTGTGGGCTCATGTCTTTCACAAGTGATATTAGAGAGAAAGGAAGATATCAGTGAGACCCTAATGTGACTTAACCTGATATGTTAAAGTTTCTTCGATGGTTTAAATCAATAGACATGAGATTGAGATCAATGAAAAAGATCAAAAGACAGAGATCTAGCAGTGACCACTAAGGTGATTCACATAGTATAAATGAATGATGATGCCCAATGCAAAGTAGTTATACATGATGAGACAAGGTGAATGGTGGAGATTGAAGGATGTTGATCAAATGATAAGATCGCCTCATTGGGGAGACATATGTAGATCGACAACGTAAGGTGACTGATTTGACGGTGGTGTTTTAAAGTTACATCAATGACTAGTGAATTCTAGATCATGGCATGAAAGAGAAGATCAATGGCCCTAATTGAAAGATAAAGATCTATAATAGCTACAACAGTGTGAACAAGGATTTTGACTGGTAATTGACATAGAGAATAGATTTAATTGGCCCAACTACACCAACGAACAATGTAATTGATGATTTGATCTTCAAATTAGTGGCACAGTTTGCAGAGGTGATAGAGATCAGAATCAAATCACATAAACGAGAGAATGTGTTTAATGCATTTAGTTCTAGTGTTTGACAGAGAGCCAATTTGGGAAAATTGTTTATATCTAAATTAAATGTTGTGAGGCTTGATGTAGAGGTTGTGTAAGGAAGGTTTCTAGAAATCCTAATAGTTGATCGAGATTAGAATCAGATCAAATAGTCAAAAGAATGCATTTAATGTAATTTAGGTTTAGGGTTTTGTAGGTTGTCTATTTTTTTATATTCAATGATTTTTTATAGAGTAAATGTGTGGATTGATGCATTGGAACCTTGGTGGAGATGTCAGTAGGTGAAGGAAACCCTAACAAAGGATGGTAAATGATATGGATGGTGGTGCACATCTTGAGGTAGAGATAGTGGGTTGATGAAGAAAGAAGACAATTTGATATTGTCTAAGTGTTGTATCTACCATGAGAGTGAGTAGTGTGCAAATGTAGAGGGTGTTGAATAGAGTTGCATGTATAGTTGAGTATACAACAAAAGAAGTGTGATGAGTGAGTAGTGTACTAGATAGAGAATGCACTAATTTTGTATGAGTGAAACCCAAACAAAAAGTAGAATATCATAAATGGTTTACATTCAAGATGTAGTAAGATAGAATAGTGAGTGGTCTAAGTGCAGAGGAGAGTCCAGTGAAGAAAGAGAAGAGAGGTACAAAGAAAAAAGAGAAGAGAAGAGAAGAGAGAGAAGTACAAAGGTAAGTTTTACTGAAATTGTAGTATCAACAATAGAGTGTGAGTTGTAGTAAGTGCATCAATGTACCGAATGTATTGATGCATCATCAAGTTATGCATAACCAATTTTATGCATATATGATATTGTAATGTTGTAGAGGTTGTTACCTCATTTGTACCGACTTGGTGCTTAAAGTAGGGGATTGTTGTCTCCTTGGAGTTGGTGCTTCCTTTGGTTGGTGTGAGTGTGCTTTTGAAATCTGCAAACACTAACTTCAAACAAGGGTTAGCACCTACAAATCCCTCTAGAAACACTCCTCTAAAATACCTTGCAAATTCTTTAAAAATGCAACAAAGGATGAAATAAAACTAAAAGCATTATAATAGCAACCACAAGTTACCTATTCCATAGTGGATTGGTTTCACATGTGCTAGTGACCCTTTCCCAATCCTTGATCAAAGCTCAAGATGATGTAAATGCAATGGAGATGATGAGCAAGATGAGTTCTCAAATTAAGAGAGTAACCTTGCATAAAAGTTGTGGATCCATGAATGAGGACTAAGGCCTTCTTTTATAGATTTTCTTGATGAGAGATTGACCAAGAGGGTGAATGTGGGACTAAAGATCCACCAATGAGAATAGTCCACTTGTCAAGTGATGATAGGCCAATGGATGTGCAAAATTTGGGAAGAGTGCCCATGAGAGGGAGAATTTGAATTCAAATTTTGCAATAAATTTAGAGAGGGGGACAAGAAAGAAGAGCAATAAATGCTATGTTGGAGGGACAAATCAACTTGTCATGTTGAGAGAAAATAAGGGTTTTTAATAAATCAATAAAATTGATTTATTTGTGCAAGTGGCTAAATCTAGATAATGCAAGTGGGTGAGATTAGCATTTAATTATGATTAGATTAAATAAATGATGATTAGACTAGTTTGACTTTCATGATTTAAATATTTGATTTATTTAAATTAGAATATGGATTCGATTTAATTAAATAAATGTTTGATTTATTTAATTAAAGGGATGATGTTTGATTTATTTGATTAAAAGGTTGATGATAATGTTTTATTTAATTTTGAATGAATGACCTTAGGAGATGGGAATTAATGAAATTACCTAATAAATGAATGAAGGTGAATCTGATCAATCGATGAATGGACCTAATATGAAATCTAGTTTAGTTAATGAATGAACTTAATCAAATGCAAAATGTTAATTTTGCATGTCTACATTTTGCCCCTCTTTGAAGCAATGTACTTGTTGCGTTGGTTCAAAGAATAACTTGATGTGATCAAAATCATTTTTTTTTTAATTTTTAGATGCCCCAGTAGAAAGAAGTACACTGGTACATTGCCCCCTCGAGAGATCGAGTGAAAAGATTCGATTTGAAGGTCGATCTCACGATAAAGAGGTTCAAAATGGATGGTTATGGACGATGATGCAAATGAGATGATTTTTTAAGATGCTTAGAATAACAAATCTATATTATCCTAAACAACTTAAATGATGATATGATATGAGGTGAATGAGATTGATGATGTGATATGTTGTAATTATGCAATGGATGATTTATGAGATGCTTAGACTAACAAATCTATATTATGATGATGATATGAAAGGACAATGGATGCATGATGTATGAACTGGGGATGAATTGGTGTTAGTATGGAAATGAGATGATGACAAGAGGATCCAACAAGCCAACATTATGAGAGATGATGATGAGAAACGATGATAAGAAATGATGATGATAGATGGATGATTTTGCTTTATCAAGGGTTGGGATTTTCAAAGGGTCACTTACTTTATGTTTGATAACATGCCTAAGTACGATGCATCAAGGTATGAAGGACTAGGATGGCGTTGTACTTAGTGTAATGGAATTTGACTCAACAAATAGATAGGAGTATTCTTGTTCACACCTGACATACAGAAACCTTGCTAGGATGCACTTTAGAAGTTTTAAACATCTCGGACCAAAACACAAAGAGGTATAACCAATCAATGCAATAGTCAACAAGCCATCCAAAACATCCTCTATACTTATCTAACAAAGAAAGTATTCACCAAGTTATTTTACAAGAATGTCCAACAAGCACAATAGAAAAAAGAATAATGATTGTTGCCCCATTCCTATATCTCTAAATCCTTCATTTAGATATTATCGAGATGTCCTTGTACTGAGCGCAATAAGATAAGTCAAAAGAAAAAGACCAAGTACTCAAACAAGTCAATTTTCTTCAATACCGCTAACCAAAAGGGAATGTGTTTTTAAGGATAAGAACCAAAACTTATTGCCAAAAGATAATGCCCATTGTAGGAAGGATATATCCTAGGGCATGTTAGTGGATGGCAGCACATCATTTCGTTTATCCAAAGTGTTATTTCTGATATATAATGCCCCTTGTTGGAAGGATTCATCCTAGGACATGATGTTATCAGATGATTGATATGGGATTGTTTGGATGATGGACTATCAACACAAAGACTTGACCAACTTGTTTACGTACTGACTGAGACTTGAGACTTGATGCTTTTGAGATTTACTTTTAACCTACTAGACTTGTTTCTAACTGTTTCACCAAAGGCTGAGGATGAAAATCACTTTATTATGAATGGTGTTTATTGCGGGTGCAAGCGAGATGAGGCGGATGGATATTTTCAAATATTTGGATGTTTTTGATGTTTTGCAATGTTTTGAGGTTGTTTTTGGTATTTTCAAGATTTTACAAATGTTTTGATTTTTCAAATTTTCAAATGTTTTTGGGATTTTTTGAGATTTTGACTGAGAGACAAACTTAAAGACCTATCCTACGGGCATCGTGGGCTAATCAACATATTAGCCTTGCCTACGTTATACACGCAGAGACCATGTAGTTCAATTGATGACTTGACCAATTTACAAATGAAGATATACATGTTGAGATGTCATTTTATTATGATGGACTCCTATAGGACTGACCTAAATGTCGCAGGGGATGATTAGAGATCAACCCTACCTATGTTCAAGCTCAGAGATGATGTAGTTCGACTGGACGACCTTGTTTTTGTATTTTTGAATAAATTTTTGACTTGTTTTTGGATTTTCTGATGTTTTGATGTTTTTGGATTTTCTGATTTTTTTGATGTTTTGATGTTTTTGGATTTTCTGATTTTTCTGATGTTTTGATGTTTTTTGTATTTTTGTATTTTCTGATGTTTTTGGATTTTTTGATGTTTTGAGGACTTTAAGACCATACACGAATCCGATTTGATGAGAATGTGCCCCCAGTGTGATGCAATAGACTACTCTGATAAAGGAAGGACAAATTGGCCTTGAGAATGGGCTGAGTAGTACTAGGAGGGATCATGATATGAACACAGGACCAAGCTATGGTGCGGATGCAAGTGGATGAGTGATGAATGGAGATATGGATGAGATGGATGATGGAAGCGAAATGGAGGGATAATGACAAACAAGTTGTAAAGGTCCTGGCGGATGGAAAGTGCTTATTTACACAAGGTGCCTGTTTGCTAGGTTTTCACCAAGGTACTTGCCCAAAGTGCCACCAAAGTGGTTTTCACTAGAGGATGATTTTTTTCTCTTTACTATTTTTGATCCTTTTTCTGATTTTTTTGGATTTTTCTTCTTTTTTGATTTTTTTGTTGTCACCAAGATGCATGTTTGCCAGGTTTTCACTGAAGTAACCATTTTTTTACGACTTTTTCTTATTTTTCTTATTTTTTGGTTTTATACTCGGAAGAATTAGGCATAAAACTTTTTGAGATGGGAGCTATTCATGGGCTCCTGTAGAGGTTCCCCTTCGGATGTTGATAGCTGATATGCCCCTGATTTATAGCTTGCTATGACAATGAAAGGCCCTAACCAATTGGGTTCAAACTTGCCTTTACTGCTGGGATTTGGGACATTCTTCTGATTTTCTTTTAACACCAATTCTCTGACTTGGAAATTCCTACTTTTGATCCTCTTGTTGTAGCTTCATTTGAGTCTATTTTGATAGACTTGTAGATGATTCAAAGCATCTATGTGTTTCTCATCCAGTAACTCTAGCTCGTTTAATCTTGATACCCGATAGTCCTCATCAGTGATGAGATTTTGCAATGATATTCTAAGGGATGGGAGCTTGATCTCAATTGGAAGTACGACTTATAATCCATAGACCAAGGAGAATGGGGTGGCACCAGTGGGTGTGCGGATGCTAGCTCGATGAGCCTAGAGGGCGGGATTAAGCTACAAGTGCTAGTCACGACCTGCGTCATTGACTATTTTCTTGAGGATTTTGAGGATGGTTTTGTTCATGGCTTTTGCTTGGCCATTGCCTTGGGGATCTAGTATGAGGTGGAGAAGCGATGCTAGATTTTGAATTTCTTACACAAGTCGCGAACCTCCTCATTCTTGAATGGTGTCCCATTATCTGAGATAATGGCTTGTGGAACACTGTAACGATATATGAGATAGTTTAGGATGAATTTTGAGATTTGCTTCCCAGTGATATATGTCATGGGTATGGCTTCCACCCACTTTGTGAAGTACTCAGTTGTAGTTATAATGAATTTGTGGGTGAGATTTTCCCAATGAGATCGAGTCCCCACTGCGAAAAGGGCCATGGTTTGATAATCAGGTGAAGCTCTTGAGCTGGAGCATGGATGAGCTCCCCATGCTGCTGACATTGTAAACACCTTTTAGCGTGATCATGTGCTTCTTGCTCCATTGTGGGCCAATAGTACCCTAGCCTTAGTAGTTTCTTGGCTATGGTTATTCCACTCGAGTGTGAGCCATAGATACCATTATGAACCTCAGTTAGAGTGGTTAATGCCTCCTCAGCATTTAGACAGCGTAGTAAAGTACCCTCTATGCTTAATCTACAATATAAGGTATCACCTAGGATGACAAATCTAGATGCCTTTTTGATAAAGGTTCGATTTAGGTTCAATGGTAGGCCAGCGGGTATGACTCTTATGCGAAGATATGTATAGATGTCATGATACTAAGGATCACCAAGACCAACGATTTGACACACATATTCTGATTTCGGTACCTCGAATGTGGGAACGAGAAGCTGCTCGATCAAAAATTCATATTTTGGCACGTTGTGAGGGATATCTACTACAAACCCAATTGTAGCCATGGCATCAGCGGATCTGTTGTTGGTTCTTGGAATTTACTCAAATGTTATGTCGATGAAGGATTCGTTTAGGGTCTCCACCAATTTCTTGTATGGGGTTAGCTTGTCATTCTTTGTCTGATATTCATTATTGACTTGATTTATGATCAACCGAGAGTCTCCATAGACCTTCAGAGCTATGATATTCCATTGCACTACTATTCTGAGACCTATAGTCAAAGCCTCATATTCTGCTATGTTGTTGGTGTAAGGAAATGCCAATTTATATGACTTCGGTATGCAATCCCCCCGTGGGGTGATGAAGAAGACACCAGCTCCTAATCCATGTTGTGTATATGACCCGTCGAAGTATAGTTTCCACTAATCAACAATGTTGAGGTTAAAAATAGACTCATCTAGAAACTCTAAGACAAGGGGATTCTCAGAATACATAGGTGCTTCTGCTAGTGGGTCTGCAATAACTTGACCCTTGATGGATTTTCTTTCAACATACTCGATGTCATATTCTGATAATATCATGACCCATTTTGACATTCTGCCAGTTAACATTGCCTTTGATAAGAGCTATTTAAGGGGGTCAATTTTGGCAATAAGCTTGATCTTGCGTGCCAACATGTAATGTCTGAATTTTTGGGATGCAAACACTACTATGAGGCAAGCTTTCTTGATGAAGGAGTAATTTAGCTCATGACCGACCATTGTCCTACTGATATAATATATGGCTCTTTATGTTCCGTTTTCATCATGCTGAGCAAGAAGAGCTCTAAGGGCTGCTGCTGTTGCTGACACATATAAGATCAATGGCTTCTTTGGGATGGGTGGCATTAACACTGGTGGTGTCAATAGGTATTCCTTGATTTTGTTAAATGCCTCTTCACACTTTGTATCCCATTTGTATGTTACTCCCTTGTGGAGTAGGTGTGAATATAGATTTTTCTTGTCTACTAGTTGTGTGATGAATCTTCTGATGGATTGGATTCTACCTTGGAGGCTTCTCAGTTGTTTTAATGTCTTTGGTGCTTCCATCTTGAGGATTGCTTTCACTTTTTCCAGATCCACCTCAATACCTCTCATGGAGACTATGTATCCTAGAAATTTTCCTAATTGTACGCCAAAGCCGCACTTCTTGGGATTTAGTCTGACCTTGTATTTCTCCAATCTATCAAAGATAGCACTTAGGGTTGCTATATGATCTTTTCTTTTTCTTGATTTAGCTAGGATGTCGTCCACATAGTCTTTGACTGTTTTGTGAATCATATCATGAAATATCAAAAT
This sequence comes from Sequoia sempervirens, assembly GCA_007258455.2. Classification (NCBI taxonomy): domain Eukaryota; kingdom Viridiplantae; phylum Streptophyta; class Pinopsida; order Cupressales; family Cupressaceae; genus Sequoia; species Sequoia sempervirens. Next base: position 125,077,531 of record VDFB02058242.1, read on the forward strand.
CATGGCCCTTTAATATGTTGCTCTTGCATTCTTGAGGCCAAATGGCATCATGTTCCAACAATAGGTCCCCCATGGACAAGTAAAAGATATCTTATGTTGGTCTTCTTTTTCTATCATAATCTAGTTGTATCCTAAAAATCCATCCATTAGTGATAGCGTCTCATGCCCTGCTATCATGTCCACTATCATATCAATATTGGCAAGTGGAAAGTCATCCTTGGGACATGCTTTGTTCAAATCTTTAGAATCTGTATAGATTCTGATAGCTCCATCAGGTTTTGAAATAGGTACCAAGTTTGATACCCATTCTGGATAATCAATTGGTCGGATGAATCTAGCATCTAATAGCTTTTTGAGCTCCATTTTGACTAACGAAGTGATTTGAGGATGCATTTTGCGAAGCTTCTATCTGACAGGTTTTGCATCTGGATATACTGCTAAATGGTGGACCACAGTCTTTGGATCAAGCCCTAGCATATCAGCATAACTCCATGCGAATTTTATTTGTCTTTCCTTTAGGAATGCTACTAGGAGTTCTTGCTCTTATGATAATAGTGATTCCGCATAGAATGTGATATGCGGGGTCTCCTTTGTTCCTAGGTTAACTAGGTTGCATTTTTCGGCCAAGACTGCTGACTTCTCTTGATGAATAGCTCCTAGGGGAAGATTGAATCTTTCATCCTCAGGCACCTCTGAGAGGTTTTCACCATTGGATACATCCTTTCTTTTTACTATTTTCTTGTTAGAGAGTGCCACGGTGTGGTTTTCACTCAAGGACTTGGATATGATTCTTAGTTTCTCACTTTTGTGACTGAAGGATTCAATCGTTTCCCCGTAATAGGTGTGTGTGTCCAACTCCATTATGAATCCTGCCTTTTGATCTCCATCTGGAATGTTATCCCTCAATCCCATGAATTATGAGAGTGCTTCATCATTTTTGAATGTATCAAGAACTGGTGGTCCTCATTGGTCATAGTCGATCAGTTGGGGGTAGACTAAGCGTATCTCATGATTTTGACTATCTGGTTCAAAGGATATGGTACTAATCATACATAGGGTGGTATCTTCGAATAACCTAGGTAGGTTGGATAAGGTGTCTTCATCATCACTACTAATGTAGGGCTAACTTATAAAATTATGTGCATCTCTACTTGTGACTATTGGTGAGTGTAGTTGTACTATTACTGGCTAAGGAGAGACATTAACCATTCTAACCAAAGGACTTCGGCCATGTATGGTTATTCTCGAAGTGGCACATCCAAGACAAAGATTTGTTATGGGTCGCATCTCTGGCATAATAGGTATTCTGAGCCCATTGTCATTTTTCCCCAGTCTTTGATTTCGGTCATAGCCCATCGCAAGCATCATGTGTAGGCCTTTCCTTCTTTCATCCATTGGTAGATTAGTTTTCGGTCTTTCATCTTGATACAACATGTTTGATGGATCTACTTCAATTACCTCATGGCCAAGGTCTCCCCATCTTGTGAATTCAGGATAATTTTGAGGATAGGTTTGTGATGTGGGAGCTTGATTTTCTTGTGGGCATCCTCGTGATCTTGGAGATTGTGGTAACTATCCTATCACAAAAGTATTGTTAGGGAGCCTATAACTTCCACAACCATCCTCCTGGATGACGAGCTTGATATCGGATATGGTGGGAATGGCAGGTGTCTCTATCGCAGAAGTGGACGTGAGAGTGGTGGGATCGATGTATGATGTGGATGGGCCCTCATCATTTTTCGGCACTTGGGGGATTTTGTAATATTTGGCTTCAAGGTTCTTGCAGTATGAAAACGGCTCAGGATCTCCATGGACGGTAACCTCTTGTCCATTATGTGTGAATTTCACATATTGGTGGAAGGTTGATGCTACAACTTTCATCGCATGAATCCATGGGCATCCCAGGAGGATATTGTATGGCAATTCGAGGTCCAAGACTTGACATGTGGTTTCCATGAGTGTTGGCCCTACTTGGATAGGGAGCTTAATTGTGCCTTGAGACACTCTTTCTTGGTCATCATATGCTCTAATTGTGATGCCCTTGCCTTTGTCGATGAAATCTTCTTATATTTTCAACTACTTGATGAGGCTAAGAGAAAAGATGTTCAAACCTGCACCTCCATCCACCAAGACCCTTTTGATTTTTCTCTTGTTCACAATGACCTCCAAGTGAAGTGTGCGATTGTTAGATGGTTGGGCAGGAAAATCTTGGTCAGAAAACATAAGGAGATTAGGTGTTATGATGTTTCTGACCATAACTTGGAATTGTTCCGCATCGAGGTCTATGGGGAAAGTGGATGAGGATAATGCTTCCTCAAGGATCTTTTTATGCGCTGATGAGATTTTCAACAACTCCATGATGGAGATGTGTGCTGGCATTCTTTTGAGTTGGTCTACAACATTGTAGCTATATGGAATGGCTCTTGATGTAGGGACTCTATTGGGTTTAGATGACCCTGCGATGGTGACTTTTCTTCCTCTTGTGGTGACTCCACAGTCTTTGGCATGAGCACCCTTGATGGTGATGACCATGCAGTCTTCATTTAGGGAGGCAACGACTATTTTGTATACATGATTTACACTTCCTTTTCCTTTATCCTTGTTATTCCCTTTGTTGCCATGATTTGGCATTGGATTCATTTAGAATTTAAGATCCTGATTCCTGGTAGGTGTTTCCACATTTATAATTCTTTTGTTGATGAGATCTTGGATGATGTTCTTGAGTCTCATACAATTTCTTGTGGTGTGGCCTTTGATTTTGTGGAACTCACATAGTTGATTTTTATTGTACCAAGGAGGTTTGACATCAAGTTCTTGATAATTCTCAAATGTAGGAGCTTGGATGAGTTTTTCGTCAATTAGCTTTTTCATGATGTCCTCAAGTGGTTCCCCCAAAGTAGTGTATTTTTGTTTGGGGTATGTTTTGCGTTGAGGTGGTCCTCTTTGGTCATTGACGTTATTGATTGTGGACCACTAATGACCACCTTGGCATCGATGATGCCATCATTGGTGATGTTTTTGTTTCTCACCCATGTACAAGGTTTATCATTGTAATTTGATGGTGGGCAGTTTTTTTTTGGTTTGTGATATGACATTGATTCGGCGGGTTGGGTTGCAAGGGCTCTTTTGATGCTAAGCGCCTTGGAGATTAGTTGATCATAGGTGGTGATTCATTGAACCTTGAGGTGGAATGACAAGTGGCTTTCAAGGTTGGTGATGATTGTGTAGACTTGTTGTTCCTCTAGCATGGTCCACTTGCTCTGATTGGCCTTGGATCACCATCATTGAAGAAATGAAGCAAAAGATTCATTTTTTCCTTGTTTTAGAGTGTATAGTTCTTCGAGACTGACATCCATTGCAATGTTACATGCATAGTTTCTAATGAATTCATCTCTGATTTCCTGGAATGTTCTGATGCCTAAGGGTAAGCGAGAGAACCATTCTATAGCGTTACCTACCAAGCTCCTAGGGAATAGCCGCATCATATAAGTATCGTCATATGCAACCTCCATACAATGAACTTGGAATTCCCTGATGTGATCTTCAGGGTTTCTCATCCCTCGATATTTGTCAAATTTAGGGATCTCAAATCCCTTAGGGAATGGTTTCATTTCTAAGCTCCTATCAAATGGATAGGGACACAAGTTGCTTGATGTTTTGGTTGTTTGCCCTGACTGAAGGTTGAGCACTTATTGTGATAACAACCTGAGTTGTGTCGTTACATCGCCTTGTGGATCAGGGGGTGGGATGAATGTGTTTTGAGGTGTTGTAATCATGGTTTGGATAGATGGATTGGTCAGTCCATTTTTCAAAGGTATCGGTATGTTGTGGCAGGTGAAGTAGGCTTCTACTTGCTTTTAGATGAACAATTCTTGTTGTTGCTCTTGTTGTTGTTGCACTAGGATTTTTGCTTGTTGTTGCACTTGTTTTTGCGCTTGTTGCTATTCTAACAATGCTTGTTGTTCTACTTGTTGTTGTTCCCACAATGCTTGTTGTTGGGCTTCCAATTCTGTTGCTTCTTGCTGCTCTTGGTATTGCTTTAGTGCTTGTTGATATGCTTGCATTTGCGCTGCTTCTGCAAGAAGTTGTGCTTGAGCTTGTGCTTGTTGTGCTTGAGATTGCGTTTGCACTGCTTGTTGTTGTAATAAAAGTTGTGCTTGAGTGACCCTTTGTGGTTGTAATGCTTATGCAGCTTGGGCGGCTTGTTGTTCTTGTTGTGCTTGTAATGTGGCTTGTGCAGCTTTGGCAGCATGAGTAGCTTGTTGCATGACTTTTTGTTTCTGCACTTGTTGGTATCGTCTTTGAAAAGTGGCTTGTAATATTGCATCGAATTGGTTTGATGTGGTGAATGTTGGTGGTGGTGGAGGTGGTGGTGGATTTGGAATGGTGTTTGTGGTGAGTGATAATGTTGTGTTGATTATTTGGTTGGTGGATGGTGTTGTCGTGTTGATTACTTGATTGGTGGATGACATTGTTAATGTGGTAAGTGGTGTCATTGATGTGATTGGCCCTTGAGAGACCATGCTTTGCAATTTTGTGGGGGTGTTTGATGATGTTTCCATTGCTTGTGTGCTTGTCATTTGTTGTTGTGATGTCAACAATAAGTTTAAGCATTTGGAAAAATGTTTTGATTGATGGTTGGGATGTTGTTTTGATTGATACTCAGTAGAGGGGGAAGCCCTAAACCAAGGAGTGGTGTAGATGACAATGGTGATGGTGGGAGAGGTGGAAATGTAATGGGGGTGAATCCTTGCGAGAGCGTTGTGGTGTTGAAAATGCATCCTAGTCTAAACATGTCTCCCTCCTCTTGTGAATTTGTGAGGAGGGGGATTTGAGGTGCTCCGTGAAAAGATGTTGATGATGGTTCATAATGTAAAGTGAGAGGAACATTTATTTGTAATGGATTATGGGGGATGTTTTGTTCCAATGTGGTGTTTACGTCCAAGTTTTTATTATTAACAAGGGGATGTGATTGAAGAGCATTGAGAAATGTGTTTCCCTTGTTAATGTTGGGTTGAGTTGGAGCAAATGATGTTGTGATTTGTAGGATATTTTCCATGACGTTTTGAGATGGGGGTGTAGATGAAATGGGGATGGTGGATGAGATTGGTGGAAAAGATGTCTCTACTATAGTGCTCACATCAAAATATGAAGGAAACTTGGCCCCTTGATTTCCTAGTTCAAGCATGTACAACGAAGGGTTAAGTCTCATCATGATGTTGATGATTCTATGGTTGTCTGGATTTTGGAGCATTTCAGCTATTTCTTCATGAGACATTCCAAAGGTAAGATCCTCCCCTTGGGTTTCCTCTTGTGGGTTTTGCGATGATGTTGGAAGGATAATTGTGATATTTCCATCCCTAATGGGATTCATTTCAGGAGTGGTTTGGCTAAGATTACTTGAAGCGGGTGTTTCTTTGTTGGCTTCCATACTCTTCTTATATTGAGATCTAGTTAGAACCATAAAATGGGGATCAATCTTCAAGAATATGGGAGATGAATCTCTTGATTCTTTGGATTAATCTCTATTTTATGTCCCAAAGTGAGTTTTAGGATGTTTTTTTTTTTTTGGGGGGGGGGATCAAAGGTGATGATATGATGATGAATGATATGAATGTTTTGGCTTTTGATAACTCTTGAATGAGACACTAGGCTTTAGGACTTGAATTTGATTGGATTTTGGATTTTGTATTTTGTCCTTGAGTTTGATTTTGATTCTGTTTTGGATTTTGAACAAAAGGACCCTAAGATGTTTGATAATGATCTAAGGGACAATTTTGTTCAAATGATGATGATTTTGGATATGTGTGAGGAGAAAGATGCATCTACCCACACCTATCCAAATAAAATGATAGTTTCACTAAGTATATGAAGAATGATTCATCCACATACACTAAGTTAGACAAAATGATTTTGATAACTTTGACTAAGTATATGCAAAAGGATGCATCTACACATGCCTAGCCAAAGTTGTTTTGATAAATGTTTTCAAGGACTTTGTCACAATGTTTTTGGATGATTTTGATTTTTTGCCACAAAGCCTAGTATCAAGAATAATTTTAATATTTTCCATTAGATGATTTGTGAGATGGATTTGACGTTTTGAAAGATGGATGAAAGAGGTTTGATTTGTTTTGATCCTTAGGTGAACCCAAAAAGACACTTTGTTTTCCTAGACCTAGGTATTGAAGAGCATGCAAATGCTTCCTAAAGACCTTTGTAACCAAGAAATGATTTCATTTGAACATTCATTTTCAGATTTCCAATTATTTTTTCTTTGGGATTTGTGAGTCTCCAATCACACATGAAAATTCATTTTTCTTATCTTTTCTTAAGGGCTTTATTTTACAAAAAACACTTTCTTTGATTAAGTTTTCAAACTAATATGTCCAATGTCTTAATTTCTTCAAACTCCACATGATATGTTATGTGGAAATTTAATGAACTTAAGGTAAGGGTTTCCTATTGTTTACTTAAGGAAATAAATTGAGATATAATCAAATTTTTAGAAACCTCTAAGGATGTGAATCCCAAGGGAAAGCAATAACATATGGATTGAGTCAATGGTATTTATCTCCAAAAGGGTTTGAAATTTTGAATGATATTATTAAGTGTTTGTTTGCAAATGTTTTCGAATACAACATTGTGTTTTCAAACCAAGACAAGTACAAACCCTATGAATGTGTAGGACAATATTTGTTGAATCCCCACTTGGACAAGTCCAGCTACGCTTATCTTTAACGAATGGTTAGATGCTTGACCCCACTGGCTCCCCTCCATGACACTCACTTATATGGGGCAGCCAAGCATCAACACCCATGAAACTCCCATGGCATGTTTTCCATTTCTACTAAAGACCGTAAAAGTGTGGTGTAGCTACAAAATGACTGTTCTTGCACCAACAAATAGATTAAGGATTTTAGCAAATTCTAGCACATGGGTTCTAGTAAGGACTTTGTGTTCGTAGGAGTTGATCCAACGTGGCAAGAGTCCCCTTTTGGATCCATCTTGTCAGAGTCAACCACGTGATATTGGCATTTCTTCCAATATCCACATTTATATCCCAGCTGGAAATACTCTTGGCTTTAGAGTGTTACCGGTTGAGTCGTTCCCTTGGGTGAGTACTTTTTCCCCAAGGCAGGCCCTCTAGGATAAACAAAAGCAAGCAAAGACACAATCCGTAACTCGATCAATCTTTGATGGCACAAAGAAAGAGAATATATGTGAAAATGCTCTACTCACACTCACAAGATTTTCAATTTTTAAGCCCAAATCGAAGTGTGGAGGTGATCACTTTATCTTATGCTAAAATCACCAAAAAGGCCTTTTGATTCTCAAGATCACTTGGAAGTGCGAGAGAAGCGCATATGTCCCTTTCAATGACTTTAGTTTAAGTAAGTAACCACAAAACAAAGCAAACACACATTTATTCTATCCTTCCAAAGCAATTGTGAGTTCTTTTTAAGCACCAAGATGAAGTGTGAGAAATTGCCTTGTTCAATTTGTTAATCCCAAACAAAATCTAGTAAGTGTTTAATCTTGAATTCTAACCTTTTATGAATGGAAAAAAATAAAATTGTTCTTTTTAGACCCAAATGAAAATTAGTGTCCGAAAAATGAAGAAATAAACAATTTCTTGAAGAATCGTTGAAAAAACACATAAAGTGTTTAAAAATACTTTGAGTTTTCAAAAAAAAAAACAAAAAGAAAAATCCTCCTTCTTTCGTTTTCCTTTGCTAGCCTTCTCCTTGCTTTCCTTCATTTGTACCTTGTGCCTCCTTCATTTTCACGTTGTACCTTTTTTGTTCGTTGTACCTATAAACAAAAAGATGATTATGTGAGAATCCAATTTATTTTAACTTCAATCAATAATATGATCCTAAGTGATGATAATAAAATGAAGATTTTAAATCATCTATTTGAAAAGACATCACACTTGTTACACTTTCTCTTCTCCCTTATCATATCCTTTATCCCTAAAGATATTGATCAAATGAATCAATCACAAAGAATAGGCCATTTTAAAAAGCATCACCATAAATTTCAAATTTTTAACTATGGTCATAAGGATGAAAATGATTTATGATAGAAAACTTAATAAATCATATCAATGGATTAACTTAAAAGAAAAAACCTTTCAAAGTATTATCTTAATCAAACATTGACTATTTCAAAATAATAAAAACTTTTGTAAGTTCATAAATTTTGCAATTTCAAAATGAACGTAGTGGTGAAACGTGATGGATTAATTTTGATAGCTATCCCAAAGCATATGTCCAATAGAAAATTTAGCATTTACAAATTTGCAGCCTTTATTGAAAGAAAAAGTATGTCTCTTGATAGAAATATTATTTTGACCATTCAAAAAAGTTTATATTAATGACACGCCAACCTCTATCAATAATTGGAATCTGTACTTTTGTGTATGAAAATTTCTGTGCCAAACTGTCAGCTAGAATAATAAATTAGTCTAACCTCTCAAACAAGTTTTCTAAGCCTATCACAAAGACTTGATGGCTAATTAGTGCACAGCTAGATCACATAGATTTGCTTTCACATTTTAATGCATGGACGTGATTTGCTCAGGCAATAGGCTGATTTGCACGATATGTACAAAATGTATTTTGAAAAGACTTTAATAACTTTTAAGCAATAGGAAAATGCACCTAATAGTATGAAACTTCATATTGACTATAGCGCCTATCTTAAATGCTGACACTTATTCAAGTCAATTTTTACGTCACCTTTATTGATCAAGCAGTAACATGAACATTAAGTCTCTTCTATGCGCAGTACAATAATACCATAAATACATGTAGACTCACAGGCAGCAAATACCAATTGTTTTGAAAAATTGCCTTAAAGCGATATGATGGCAGTAAATGTGAGTTATTATCTTTCTATGGGACAACGCAGGGAGGCTAGCATTGAGTAAATGTCATCCTAAAATGAACATTGTTTCATGGAAGGCATTGTTTGCAGATTCAATGCAAAATGACTTTATTGAATAGGTGTTTAGAAACTTTCGAGCTAATGCATTTATTGTGTGTAAAGCCAGATTTTGCAGCTATGGATGTGTAGTTTAAGCAAATTGAACCTTTTGACATGAATCTTTAAAGAAAAGAAATGTGCAAGGAATTTAAAAAGCGGCACCTAATAATGCTTGACTAGCATGCTCCCTTTTTCAGCGTCCTCTCTGTGTATCTTTATAAGTGGATTTCAAAATGTTTTCAAGCATAGTAAAAGTAACAGGGATGAATCAATCTGATAATTAAATCTAGCGCTATTTTGTACAGTTTGAAAAGGAAACTATTTATTCATCATGATATCATCAAATTGTTGTCAGAAATATTTAACAAAAAATCTTCTCCAATGTGATAATGATAACATAATGGATTTGACTTCCAATGAAATGTGTGTTTATTGGAGAGGTCAATAGTGCGGCTTGAAACAACAAAAAGAGAGTTCACTGATAAGAAGTCTTCCTCGAATGTATGTGCACTTGATTTGTTCAATCTAACTCATACGCTCTTTACTGCAGCTAGCAAATAAAGATTACGTAGAATCCTGAGGTACAAAACACATAAAACATAGCCCAAATTATATTGATAAAAATACTCATTAATAGTGACTTAGATTCCATGTGTAATATGCTCCTTCCACCGTGTGAGAGGTAGAATGGAGGCATAACTTATTTAGCAGTAATGACCTCTTTAGATCACAAAACACAAAAAAAGAAGGCACCCATTAGCAAACTATGGGTTTTAGACATGATAAAAAAAAGTATTACTTCATGAAATATTGAAACTCTTTTCTCAAGAACATCCCTATTTTGTGCATCAACAAAGATAAATGGATTCATATTCCCATCAATTTAAAAACAAGACATTACAAATCCAACTAGTATGATCTATTCTTTGTACCTAAACTTTAGTTTATACTACAGAGACTCACAATACACTAGTGCAGAAATCCAATCAGTTTAAAATATAAAACAAGTGATATGTGATTTCTATGATAACAAATAAGCATACACATCTTTTTACGAGCATAGGCAGGCCCTTATTTAAGCATAAATTATAAAGCAACTTATATGCATCAATATCAAGTAAACAAAAATAGAGATAGTATATTTAGCCCTCCTTCTAGCACCAAACTATGAGTGTGCTTTTGAAATCTGCAAACACTAACTTCAAACAAGGGTTAGCACCTACAAATCCCTCTAAAAACACTCCTATGAAATACCTTGCAAATGCTTTAAAAATGCAACAAAGGATGAAATAAAACTAAAAGCATTATAAAAGCAACCACAAGTTACCTATTCCATATTGGATTGGTGTCACATGTGCTAGTGACCCTTTCCCAATCCTTGATCAAAGCTCAATATGATGTAAATGCAATGGAGATGATGAGCAAGATGAGTTCTCAGATTAAGAGAGTAACCTTGCATAAAATTTGTGGATCCATGAATGAGGATTAAGGCCTTCTTTTATAGATTTTCTTGATGAGAGATTGGCCAAGAGGGTGAATGTGGGACTAAAGATCCACCAATGAGAATAGGCCACTTGTCAAGTGATGATAGGCCAATAGATGTGCAAAATTTGGGAAGAGTGCCCATGAGAGGGAGAATTTGAATTCAAATTTTGCAATAAATTTAGAGATGGGGACAAGAAAGAAGAGCAATAAATGATATGTTGGAGGGACAAATCAACTTGTCATGTTGAGGGAAAATGAGGGTTTTTAATAAATCAATAAAATTGATTTATTTGTGCAAGTGACTAAATCTAGATAATGCAAGTGGGTGAGATTAGCATTTAATTAGGATTAGATTAAATAAATGATGATTAGACTAGTTTGACTTTCATCATTTAAATATTTGATTTATTTAAATCAGAATATGGATTGGATTTAATTAAATAAATGTTTGATTTATTTAATTAAAGGGATGATGTTTGATTTATTTGATTAAAAGGTTGATGATAATGTTTTATTTAATTTTGAATGAATGACCTTAGGAGATGGGAATGAATGAAATTACCTGATAAATGAATGAAGGTGAATCTGATCAATCGATGAATGGACCTAATACAAAATCTAGTTTAGTTAATGAATGAACTTAATGAAATGCAGATTGTTAATTTTGCATGTCTACAGTTGGTGCCCTAAAACATTATAACATAACATTATTGCTTGTGAGGCTGGATTAGGACAGTAGATCCTAACAACATTTCTCACCATGGTTTTCCCCATATTGGGTTTTCCATGTATATCTTGTGTTATGCGAGGTTATGCGTGTATGCTTATGATTTTGCATAATAGGTTTTAATATGCACAAAGTATTTAGAGCTAACGAAGTTTATCAATAGTAACCTTGGTTTTAAGAGATGAAAGTTTAAGATCTAGTGATTCACCCCCCTCTCAATAGATTATTGCATTCCAATAATCTTTACGTACATTAGATAGAACCTTTGTGGGAGACACCAAGGGTTTTGAAATTAAAGAGTGACCCACTCAAGATTTCACTTTGTAATGCTTAGGAAACCTTCTAGCTATGCCACTAGGGGTAGTAGGTTGTGTTGCAAGGCTAGGAGCCTTGCAACACTCACACCCACAACACACCTATCATATGAGGGAAGGGTATTTCAACACTATTAAATGAAACTAGAATGGTTCACATCAGGTTCACCAAAATGTAGAGGAGGGGGAGTGAACACTTAGGACAATGGGTCATAAGAGGGTCTAGAATGATTAGCTACCCTGATCTACCTCATACTGAGGATTGTTTAAGGAGAGTTTTATTTTTAAGTTGGTGAAAAGGAAGGACAAGTGATATGTCACTATGCTTCTACAAACTCAAGAGGTTTAGGGGATTAGGAGTGCAAATTTCTGAGTCAAAACTATAACTTCGACAGCTCTCATCCAAAGGACTCCAATATAGAGGTAAAACGACAACACGATGCAATGACATCCATAAAAAATAGAGAGTATAAAATACAATTAAAACTGATAGTAATTTACTAGTCTACATGATGAACATAATTTTATAAAATAATAGAATGTGTAATGGAGCTAAATTATTAGAAAAGCAAGAAGAATGCTTTAACTTAAAAGGAGAAAGTTTACAATAATGAAAAGGTGGTAGAAGGTCAAATTCACAATTTGTCCAGCCTCTCCAAAGCTCCACATGATCACAAAACCTACACTCAGTAGAATAGGGGAAAATGTTGGGTTGTTTCAGGGCTTGTTTCACTCAAACCCCTATTTCAATGTCTCCACTTCCATGGATAGCCAAATAGATAGAGAAATAAAAATGTGATAAAGTATGGAAAGAGAGAAGGTCAAACACTACAAAGAGCACTATGCTACTCAAATCCAACAACAATACAGTAGTAAATGAACGATGCCACCCTTGACCAAATGCACTCAAGTCCAATGATAGAGGAATGCAAGATTACAACCATGTCAAAGTCAATGTGGTCATGGAAATTCTGAAGGAAGTATCACAAGACACCGAGTTCCAACTTTTGTTGTAGATGTGAAGAATGTTGTGATGTTGGAATGAAAGAGTTGATAGTGCATCAAGTAGCCAAGAAGTTGCAAGAGTGTGCTCAAGATTTTCCTAGGAGCATGAGAATTTTAAAGAATGTGTGGAAGCCCCCTAATGAGAAGAGAATATTCAATGGGAGGGAAAGAGACATTCAAGGGTTGGTTGGGAGGCATAGATACATTATGCTTCGTCCTCAATGGCAAACATAATGCCTCTACAGATTCTAGAGGCAAGAATCTTGTCAGGACGACAATGCTCCATGTAGAAATCTGTACACTACGTGCACATCCCTGACAAAAATTCCCCCATCTACACTATAGACAGGTGCTAAGTGGATGGAGTATGAACAGAGGATATGGGATTACATTGTCGGGTTTGATTTTTCTAAGGTGAAGGGTGTAAAAAGGGAACTTGCGAGGGGGGTGCAAATTCACTCCTATAGAAGAACAACATATAAATGTTATTAGTGTATTACCCATAAAAACATTATGTTATAATATTTCTCCTTAAAAACATCTCAAGGAAAATATGCATAAGTTGTTAAACAAAAGGTTTCATATCAACTCGGTCATTCCAATACAAACAACAACTTGCAAGGTTTATTGATTGATACAAAAAACACAATTCTTAAAATACTGTTTCATATCCCAATATAAATCCTTTAATTAATTCAATACAATTAATAATTCTTAATAATAACCAGGGAAACTTGACCAAGTCATTAATTTAGTAAGCTATCAATTAGCACTTTCATTCAAGAAAATGAAAATCTCAAATTAGTCATCATTGAGTTGCTACTAATAATTCAACATGAACACCCTAGAATCCCTTAGAGGCTCATCTCATTGACCAACCCCACTTGGAAGGAAAGCATAAACCTCCTAAAATTTATTCAATAATCTGAATTTTTTATCAAGGCTTGACATCCATTTTCTCTTGAAGTCAAGAATAAAGAGAAAATTTCTAAACAAAGGAATATTTATCTTACTAGTCATGAATGTTTAATTTTTAATTCCCAATGAAATGAGAATTTAGATTTATCTTAGCAACAGTTGGATTGTTTGGAATCACTACAAAAGATCCTTTCAAACCTACTTAATCTCATTCATACCATTGAACAATTTCTACCTGTTGATGATGTTTTTATGCACTTCTCAACACAGGCAGTGCATAGGTGCACTACCTCTCTTGAAAGACAATCTCCCACAATCAAATTGCAGAACACTATCCCAAGGTCTCTCGGGTGTCAGGTCATGACAGTGCTCAGATACCTTAGTAGTTTGATGTGATTTGCTGAAATCACAAGGAGGTCTTACAGAAAATATAAAGTGTGGACACAAAGCATGAAGTTGGATCTTTGAAAAGGAGTCCTCAGGATAGGAAGTTGATATGCATAGGCTGTAGGTTCAAACAACAGTCTTGGACTCCATCTAGTTGTTAGATTTGGCTTTACAGTGTGCAATGAACCTTGGTATTGTTCAGTTTCTAAAAAAAAAAAAAAAAAAGTGAAGGGGAAGAAAAGTTCCTAAGTCTGAAGCTTGCAATGAATAGTGACAATGGAGTTCCTGCAATGGACAACTCCTTAAAACAATATCCCACTTGACTAGGGATTTCACAGTGTCATGGAAATTGTGCTAGCTTCTAAGGGCTGCAGATATTTCATCCTTCATCCACCACATACATGCATGAATTAAAGATAAATGATTGGGGCAGCTTCAAATCAAGTCCAGGCTAACTTTGCACAGTTATCTACCTTCAACAAATAGCAAAAAGTATGGACTAAGGGATCATCAAAAAAGTAGGAATTTCCACAATCAGCCAACAACATTCCTAAGATTTATCCAAATAACATGAACAGCTATCTAAACAGCAAAGAGATCTAAGCTAAACATGTGAAATTGGAGAAATGAATCAAATGACATGAGAGAAATCAAGGGAATACACCAAGTCAATGATATTTCTTATAAATTTCTGCAGCATGCCTTTACAACAACTCAACTCTCACTTTTGCAAATGAGGGGAGTGCTCTATTTATAGTTTTCCAAAAGTTAAATGAATGGCCAAGATTCATTACAATTGTGTGGCCAAGATTCATTACAAAATAGGGTTTCACCTACCCCCAAATAGATTTATAATTTAAAAATATTCTTTGTCTCTTCCCTATTTCGTCATCTAGTGGATGGCACTATTGCTCTTTCATCCTGTAGCTAATTGTTGTTTCCTTGGCTGTAGCTACTCCTTAGGGAGGTCTTCTTCCTTGGCTGGGCCATCCTCTTGCTCCTTGGAGGCTGCGTGCTCTATATACTTGAGGATGACTGCTTGGAGCTTGTCTATCTCGAGGATCTCACATCTTAATACCTGGTAGCTCCATTCTTTAGCATTTTCTTCTAGCCGTTTCCAATCCTCATCATATTTTGGGCCTTGGTCTTTGAACAGCTCTGATCGATCGAAGGCATGGGCAGCAAAACTTAGGAATTCTATGGTGATTTCTCCAGCTGTCCCATCCTTCACCTTCTCCTGGAAGTATGACTTCACCTTCTCGGCATCCATTTGCACCGTGGGCATATCATAGCCTGTCATCAGCTTGAGATACTTGGTGCATTCTGCCCAGATCTCCTTGATCCATTCAATATCGGGATCCACTCTGCTCTGGATTTGCTCCAACCTCTCCTTCCGATTGACGAGGTCTCTGCGCCACACATCCACCAACCAATGATCTTCTTTCTTCAACTCTAGCTTTTCTTCCCACGTGTCCTCTGGCATCTAAAGAATGGCTTCAATTATCGGGAAGGTGGAGTTGTAGATCGCAGGAAAACTGGTGCAGAGCTTCTTTGTGCTTTCCAGGGATTGGACCAAATCCAAGAACTTATTGGCTGTCTGTACAGCCCTGCTGATTCCCATGTTTCCGACGTATATGACCCGTCGGAACCAATCCTTGGTCGTTTTCTCTAAGTTCTTCCTCCTCTCCATCTTGTTGATCTGTTCTCTGGAGAATAACTGTGGTGCGGCCACAGAGGTGGTGGGCAGGTCGTCCACTGAGGACCACTGATGGATATAGTCAGTTAAGGTAGCAACCTGTGCTTTGAGCTCGTCCTTGGATACCTTATCCTGCTTGATCAAGTGCACTACCGTGGCCATCGGTTCTTCTAGATGTTCAACCTTCTACTCTCTAGTCGCTGTCCCCAAGTCAATGGTGGAGATGCTGTAACTCATCCCTACCTGGCCAACAGTTGGCGTTGCTATTTGTGTTGCTCGGGAGCCGAAAGTGTCCATGGTTATCTTGGATCGGACCTTAGGCCTCTTCTCCTTCTTTGTTGTGGTCAAGGATCGGGCCAAGATGGCTTCCAATCTTGCCCTTGGGTCCTTTAGCACTGGGGTTGTCTTTTCAAGCTATTTCTCCAACCAGTCGGGCATGGTGGATTTATCCTGGGGTGCCCCATGGCTGCCCTCACCTTTCTTTGTTAAAGGTAAGACCTCTGCCTCTTTTTCCTTTTGGGGTTCCACTTTCTCTTTGGTAGCGTCCTCCTCTTCGTCGGAGTCACGATAAAACATGAGGCGCTTGACGGGCAGCTTGGTGGACAATTGCCGGGTGGGACTGTCTTCTTTTGCGGCCTCTTCTTCCTTCTTCTCTTCAGTAGACTCGGCCTCAGGGCTTGTTATAGCGTGGGTTTTGGCCTCAGATAAATCTTTCAGCGGCTGCTCCTCTGGTGGCTGCCCTTCTTCATCATGTGGTGACTCCTCAGCCTCCTCCTCAATGCTCTTTAACTGCTGCGCCGACTCCTCCTCAAGGTCCTCATCAAATGTTTGGATAACCTCCTTGGCACCCAAGCCACCTTCTTCATCTCCGCTCTCAGAAGAGCTCGTCTCCTCCTCCTCATAGACCACTCTGTTGATGGTTTGGTGCTCGTACTTAGGGTGCTCATGATATTCATCAGCCTCTTCCTTGATGGGCTTTGAGGCCTCCTGTTCCTGCTCCTCCAATTCCTCTGATATTTGCATTATAGTCTCCATGGCCGGCAGCCCTGTTGGCAGTTGTGAAAGCTGAGCTGCTGCGAGGGCCTAGGCGAGGGCTGCCTGGAGAGCGGGGTCCATTAGGATTTGCGAGAGCTTAGGAGGAAGACTCTGCAGGTGTCGCGTGATAGCCTCGGGTACAGTGGAGAGGGAAACAGGTGATGCTATCGTTGCCAGTGGGAGGGATGTAATTGGATAGATGGTGGTAGAGGAATGAGAAGTGGTCATGCCAGAAGAAGAATCGACGTTAATTATTGATCTGGCCGGGGGCGAAGAGGCAAGATGGACATAAATGTCTACCGCCTGCAGAGATGAGGAGATTGTGGCCTGAGAGGCGGGCGGTGCATCAGTCGGGGGAGGGAGGAGCAAGGGAGCTTGTACTTCTATTGTAGTCACTGTCTGCTTGAGCCTCTTGGGGGATGAGCCTCCCGTGTCGTTCTTCGCTTGCTCCTTGGGGTCTGCAGATTGCGCCGTCTCTATTCCTTTCCTCTTTTGAGACCTAGTGATGAGGGGAGACTTGGAAGTCTCACCAACTGATGTGGTGGCGGCAACATCCTCTGTGGCGCTTGGCTCACTCTTGAGTGCCTCATATGTTAGGACCACTCCTTGTTGTTTCAGTTGCGCCACCTGCCCATCGACCCACTCCTTAGTGCGAGTTTTGATCAGCTGGGTGATTGTGTCCAGGTCATCGACCTCTTGCTCATCCCAGTCTATGGAGGGGATTGTCAGGTTGGCAACTGTAGGGTACCTCAGGTGCATGATTGTTGACTCATCTTCCTTGAGCTGGTCTGGCACCAGGAACAGTTGCACCCTCCTTAGGAACTGCACGGTCATGCGCATGTAGTGCCTCATGTGGACCTCCTTGTCATCTTTGCAATCAGCACAAAAGTTTTCAATGTGGTATTTGTGGGCATACACCAGCCCTAGTGCCTTCCTAACATGGCCATGTGGGTCCATCCACAGACGAGCCGTGTACCAGTCAAAGTTATATTCCTTGAGCTCTTTCTCAGAATTTTTGGCGCATTGAGACGTTTGCAGTCGATACACGCCCTGGCCAAGGGTCATGGGATACGGGATCCCTACTACATGCTTGTTGCCAAAGACTGTCTAGATGTGTTGGAGCTGCCGAGAAAGCTCCAGGAGAATGATCCTATCGTTTGGATACCGCGACAATCTGTTTGGCCGCTTCGTGAATCCCTGGGCCCGAATATAGGTGAACTTAGGGAATTGGATAAATAGGAAGGCATACTCCTTCAGGAGTTCCCTGGCGTTGTGGGAGACCCTCCTCTCAAAGTTTCCGATGATCAATCTGATGATGTGGCCAATAAAGGCATCATTGACCCAGCAATATTCCTTCTTGAAGTTGCGGTATTGGAGCTGAGGGTACTTGTCAGACGGCTTGAGCCCTTGCCTATGCCCCTGATCTGGTGCCACGAATAGTCTGTTGTATTGTCTTTGACCTGTCAGGGAGTATACCAAGTAAGAGGTCATGTAAAACTTGGAGCTCTTCTTGACATTTACAAACTGTTCGTGGAAGCAGTTGTTGATGATGCCTCCCTAGTCGAATGAGGTCTTGGTGTTAACGTCCTCATTCCCTCACAAGATCTGCTCAATTTAATATGCCATCCACTCTTGAAAGTAGGCGGCTACCGGGAGACCCATGACTCTACTTAGCATAGTCACGAGGTCATGGTAGTCTTCGTGGAAGTCGCTACAGAACAGCTCTTGGGGAACCTTTGCAGCACTGCCCCATTTCTCCTTAAGCCAGTAGAGGTTAATAGACTTCTTGCACCCTAATGGACTGACATCCCACGCCGCCTGGCACTGTTCCAAAGTGGGGACCTCCATATGTGGGAACGTGGGAATGTGGAATGTTTTCATGATTCCTTCAGGTGACATGTTGGCGAGGATGTTCCCCCTTATCCACTATTGTTCTGGTGTTCGTTTGGTAGGCTTCTTGGCAAGTCATCACTAGTTCGGGTGCTATGAGAGAGGGAGGAAAACCAGCAGCCTTGGTGATTCCACTCTACCTTATCAGTGTGGCGTTCTTTGTAGTAGGGTTGACCTTGACCCTCTGGGTGAACTCATTTATGTCCACCTGACTAATGTTTGTATCTGAGATCTCCTTCCAGTCTGTTGAGACCTTTGACTGGAGTGGCTCACCCTGGAACTGAAACTTCATCTGGTCCTTATCTTCTTTTCCCCAGGCGGCTCTCCCTGATTTCTTGCCCTTATCCTTTTCGGTGGAGGCCCCTGAAGTGCCAGCAGTTGATTCCATATATTCTGCAAGCAAGGGCGAAGTCAGCACAATGAAATATTAAAGCGTTCACGTTAGTCTATATTCTGAGCATAACATCTAAACAATCAAGCAAGTATATCATAAATTTTACCCTTAGATGTTATTAGTCTTCGTTTCAGGGCGTTTGGACAATCTAGGCCCGGAGGGCCGGACTTCCCTAGCAGGAATGCTGTCCTGAAGGGAGAAAGCAACCGAAAGTTCCTGAAGATCCTCCTTACTAAATTTTGATGTTTTAAGGGGCTCATGATGGAGAACAGCATATTTTAGGACATGGGTCAAAGTCAGATTGTGGTTTTGGGCTTGCTTGGATCGATCTAAGAGGCATCGGAGCTTTTAGGCCAGAAGGCCGGCAGGAGAAGGCATACGGAGGCGGCTGACAAACAATGGAAATCTGGTGGTGGAAGTCCAAGGCTCGGGACCCAGAGGACAAAAGGCGGTCGATGTTAAGTTTATCATTCAAGCTCAACAGCTTTCGGCAAGGCAGGGCCCAGCAGCCGGGAAGATGCAAGGTGACGGTCGCCATATGATCACCGGTAAATTTGAACGGCAGTGACGATAAGATACCCGGTCCCCGGAGGGCGGGCCGCCAGAAGGGTTCTGCCATCGAGGTCGGCGGAACTGTCATGGAGTTCCGGGGATGGATATCCAGACGGCCGGGCCCGGAAGCCACCGGGGCAGCGGGGAATTAAGTCAAAGTGTGGGGGCAAAAGGAGGCCCAGGCTCTGGCTTTCGGGTGGACGGTGAGGAAATTCATCAAAACAACGACGGTCAAGAGGACGACTTCCGAGGGCGGAAGTTTGACCACCGGGGCTCGGAGCCCATGGAGATGGAGCTGAAATTTCTGAAGGAGACCCGTGGACTTTCAGACACCGGGGCTTGGGAGCGCAAAAGTAGCGGTTTCCAAAAGACTAAGGGAACAGTGCCGGAGAGGTAGGCTCCAGATGCTCGGCTATCCAATTTGCTACAACTCGGTTTGTGAAAATGACATTAGCGGGTGGGGCAATTTATACCCCAACTGACATTAATGTCTGCATTAAATGCCCGGTACGGCCGCGCCAAAAGTTGGTGAAATTTGAAATGAGGTGGCGGCGGCAGCGAGGAGACACTCGGGGCCCGGAGGCTGGGAGGCTGGTAGGAAATCACCGCAAAAGGAACCTGGCGTTCAATACCGGTGACGGCGAGGAGCATCTCGGGGCCCGAGGGGCGGGCGAATGCCAGAGGGTAGCCGTCGGGGACAGCGAGCCCGGGACGGAAGTCCGCACACGGACTTCCGGGGACCGGGGCCCGAAGGGCTAGGCACCGCCAGGAAAACTCGTGCAAACTTCAGCCGATGGGCGGCAGGGCGGAGCCCGAGGGGCGAGCGGATGCCCGGCGAACGCCGCAAAGGGTGGCAAACGCAAAGGGGAAACCTAATAAGGGAACCCTAGAGGCCTGGGCCAGGAGGGGCCCGGGGCCGCCCCAAAGCCCAAAATGCCAGAGGTAACCCGCGAGGCCCCGAAGGGGAGCAAAAGACCAAAAGTGGAGGCATGGTCGATTTGTGATGAAACCTTGGAGCAACATCGACCATGCGGAACATCAAAAAAAGAGGGGCATGCAAAATGAGGCGGCCCAAGAAGGCCTGACAAAGCGAAAGAAAAGAGGGTCCCCGTTCCGAACGGGGCGTGTGTGCTAAGGGCACAACACTACCCAACAAAACATTCAAAGAGATCTTGTGGAAACAATTCTCTACAACCAATTACATATGAACAATTTAGTTGCTGATTCCATATTGAACCTATTCTTAATAAGAAATTATCTATACCATTTTCTCTCCTCTTCTCTTGTACAAACCCCTCTAGTGGTCCTTCTCCATGCCTCACACTATAATCATTCCATTCAGACACAAGAAATCAATTGCATAAAAGGACATGAAATTCATGATGCAAGGGAATCATATTTATGCCCTTTTTAATTTTATTTTCCCTCATCCATCACTATACATAAGTGTAGAAATTAAAATTTTGAACTTTTTTGTACATTTGGGGCAGCAACTATGTATGTGCATGCTCATTTATGAACAACTACTAGGCAAATTTGAGAGGAAGAGGCTTGAGTATGAATTTTGAACCCAAAAGAGAGTAGTTGGACATTAATGATAGATTTTTATGTGTTGCAACTAGTTTGTGTGGGATTATGGAAAATTTTCTAGAGTTTTGGTGTGATTTGTTTAGATAAAGAAGAGAAAAAAGAAAAGAGAGAAAAAGAAGAAGGAGAAGAGGAAAACAACCAAGAATAGTAAGAGAAAGAAACTCAAAAATAGAGAAGGAGAAAAAGAAGATCAATGAAGAATAGAGATTCTCCAATTTTGACCCAAATCTTGGAAAAAATGTAAAGTGTGTATAAACGATTATAAATTATTGCATTTTTTGAGTTAAATGAAATTTATTCTTCGATTATATATCTTTTTGTGAATGATCATATTTTTGAGTTTTTTGCTAAAAAAAAGGGAATATTTTTGTGTGTGGACATATAGGTATTTATGCATTGGTACTATGTTGTAAAACCCCTATGACATAGGTTTTTGTTTGTGTAGCATAATTTTTTGTTGTTCCCATATCATTTGACTACACATTTGCATCACAACTTATGTTCATGTAGTAATAGATTGTTCACTTCCAACATAGTTCTATTTGTCTACATCATAGTTCATTATACGTACAACTTATTTATGTGTCCTTGCAGCTAAATATTTGACTGGCGAAAAGTGTTTTATGTTGGTATAAATAGTAACTTTATATAACTAGTTAGCTATTAACCTAACAAGGAGAGTCCTATTCATATTTCTTAAGTCTCCACTTATGGACTTCTAGAGTTTTGTCTCACCTCATGTGGTTGAGACAAGTTTCCTCACTTTGTAAGACACCTCTTGCATGACCACTTTCCACTCACAAAACACTTGTAATGTGAGTTAACAAATGTTCCATTGTTGAAGGGTTAGTCAGTCATTGTGTTCAACTTGACTACTTTCACCACCTTTCCTATTTAAGCAAGGTTACATTATACATTTTACTTAACTCCTTTATCATCTCTTTTGACAATGTAAACTAGACTTATTTGTGTGCATGTATTTTGTGGAAATTTCTGATTCTTGTTTTATTATCTTCAAAACCATAACATGATATTAGAACCATGCTAGCAAAACCTTTCCCAAAATCCTCCACCCAGCCTAGTCAAGATTTTATTGATTTATGCGTGAGTTATTCTCTCGCATGAGATATTGTGCTGTGTTGCATATATGTGCATGCCCAATATCCTTGTTTCTCACAACCTCCCGGTATTTGCAGTGTGATCTTTGTAGAAAGATCATGGTATTTTCATGCAATGAAAACAAATTGTTGTTGTTTGCTATTTGTGGCATATATATATTTGCATTATTTAGAGCCACGATCTCAATAAGAAAAGGCACGATCTGTGGTTTACAAGCCATAATTTTTTATGAAGATCACTCTTGTAAAGGCAACATGATCTGAGTAAGGCCGCTACACTGCCATGCATAGACCAAGTTTTATTATCCTTTGTAGGGTGATATTATTCCTGTACAAAGCATGGAATCCACTCATATAATGGCGGTGCCCTTCCACTGGCAAGGCCACGTTTTTCCCCTTGCGTCGAGCTCTGCAAGCGATTGGCCATCTGAGACATTACTGTCGCAATTCTAATTGCCACGATGCCCCGCCGGGTCCCTCCCAGACGGTAGAAAAAGAGGGGGTCCGGCATGTCACAGAGGTTCGCCACCATAGAACGGGCCGGGCTAACGGAATCAATGCAACCAAGAATCATAGTGTCTGTAGAATGAAGGTACGAAGAGGTCGCGATTTGGTGTGCTAGAGCGAAAGCGCAGAGAGCTGCAATGCATAAAAAAAGGAGATGCCATAAATGATTGCGCAACTGTGCGAATGGAAATAGCAAGTAGCTTTTGTTGCTTTGGAACATTGCCCCTTAGAAAAAAAAAGAATATATATATATATGCTTCCTTAGTTCTTGAGGATGCAGTTAGAAAAAAAAGAATGTATATATATAAAATTACGTTATGCTGGCTGAATGAGCTTTTTAGAGTTCTGCGTGGCCTGTTGCGAAGGTCCGCAGCCTATATGTTACTTATGAGACCCGTGATCAATGCCGACCCCATATTCTAGCCACTTCAAGTGGTATCCGTCCAGTTGTAAGAGAACATAAATTGTATGGTGCCTAGCTTTGTAATGCCCATTTCGTTGACAGAAGCATTTCAGCTCCAACCGAGCATCAGCACGGACAATTCGTTTCTGGTTCATAATTCAATGGCTAGATTGAATTTTGGTGAGCATAAAAGAACAGTGAAAAAAGCAGAGAGTTATCGGGTGATGAAGCCCATGTATTGACTGAAAAATTGGGCCCGAGGAATGAGGAAAGTAAATCCAAGAGAAATAATTGCAGTCAATTTCATCGAAATCGATGAGCGACGAGGCGCCTGTCAAAGGGTTCATAGTTGGTGTCACTGTCGCCTGTGCAGGTCTGGTTTTTTAAAAATGCGATTGGTATTGTGATGTGGGTAAGAAGAATGAAAGATAGAAGAAACGGTGGAAGAATGGGAGCTGCGTAATGTAAAGAGTGGATGGTGTATAGAGAACCAGAGTTATAGCGACGACCAGAGTGAGCATTAATTGCGTCCTCAGGATGGAATATTATCAAACTCCATCAAAGTCATGACATGCAACGTGGTCTCTTCACCTCTCCCACAACCCGCGTCTTCAATGCTCTTTCGAGGCTCTATTAAATGGCCCACGACTTAGTCATTGCGCCCACGTACTTCCATCTGGCATGACTTGGTCTCCTTCAAGCTCGGCCTCATCAACATCTGCAGCCTCACATAATGTTCGACTCCCTAAAGTGTCGTATTGAAGACTCTCTATCTTCTTCATGACCAGTTCAACTCCCACATTGCTCGGTTAACCACGACGAGCAGTGAAAGCCCTACTATGCTAGCGGTTTAAATAGTTATTCGTTTAAAACTATTACAAATTCATGTAGATAATTAATGGTACCATTCGATCACTTGTTAACATTGATTTAAAATAAAGTTCTGTACTAACACCATTGGTAGTTGGATTTTAACTATCAACTCACGAAAAGTACTTGTAAAGGGGGTTGTTTTCATTTTTTTTTATCTCAAAAGATTTTTTATTTTTTTTGGTATAAATTTTAAAAGATAAGTCAAATTTTTGATTGTGAATTGTTGTCGGAAAGCTCTTTTCGAGTTTCAAAAAAGTAGCATTGATAAAATGTGAAAAAGGTGTTGTTTAATACATATTTTGTCTCCTCCTTTAATAGAAAAATTTAAAGTTTCTAAGTGCAAAATTTAGGCACGTATGATTGTTGTATCTTTTGATACAATGAGTAATGTTCTTTTGAAAGTGAATATCACTTGCCCATTTCATTGGAAGTGATATCACACTCAATTATAAAGTGTCATTATTCGTTACTTTGAAATTGTTATATGCACTAAAACATAGAAAGAGTCAATTTAGGGGGATCAAAATAATCAAGGGGGTTGTCATTGTCAGTGTCCCTTGAGCACTTTATATTTCTTATACATTTCTTCTATAATTCTAAGTTTGACACTCAAAGAATGTGGGAATCACTAAAAAGAATGATTGATAAGATGATCAACTTATCCACCATCATTTGCTACATCAGCTTAAGAGATGCTTCATTGAGAGCATCTAGAAATTCTTTACATCACTTCTTTGGTGCCTGATCTACATCAAGTCTTCACATGGAGCATTTGAAAAGCATGCAGAGAAGTCATTATCATCTTATGGGGGATACATAGTCTCTCTTCATTATATCATTTGTCTTTAGGAGAGGGGTTTTATTTCCTACAAGGTTTTCTCCTTTGCTTTACTTCATGAGAAATTTGTACATGAGTACCTAATATGGCCTTGTAGTCAAGGCTCATCATTAGTTCATACATTACTCTTTAAGTTACACTTAAGGGAGGGGGTGGAGGGGGGGGAGGGGCGGAGTGTTGGTATAAATAGTCTTTATGAAAGTAGTTAGCTATTAACCTAACTAGGAGAGTCTTATTCACATTTATTAAGTCTCCAATTAGGGACTTCTAGATTTTTGTCTCACCTCATGCAGTTGAGACAAGTGTCTCCACTTTGTGAGACACCTCTTGCATGGCCACTTTCCAATCATAGAACACTTATCATGTGAGCTAACAAGTATTCTATTATTGAAGGATTAATTATTCATTGTGTTCGACATGATTACCTCCACCACCTTTCCTATTTAAGAAAGGTTATATTGTATGTTTTAGTTAACTCCTTTATCATCTATTGATAATGTAAATTGGGCTTATTTGTGTGCATGTATTTTATGGAAGTTCCATTTTTTGCTTTATTATCTTAGAAATTATAACATTTTAGACCTCTACAAAGGTTGTGGGAGTTACTTATAGCAATACAACCTCTCTTCTTCACATGTTATCTCAAATTCGGTTGAATTTTTGGGTACCATCTCTCCTCGTCACTCCACTCTTGCATAATTCTTTTATTTTTTTTAATCTTTTATGGGTGTTCATATCCTACACCTTTTCATCAATATTAGAGTCATAGTAGCAAGACTCCATTCCCTTGCGATGGTACAAATACCTATCTATTAATCTTGTCCCTTCTATCACCCCATTTTTTATAGATCATTTTATTTATTTTTGTTTATATCCCCTAGTCAATCTCCAAAATGTGTGGACCTACCAAGAGTGATGTGACATTTATATATAAATTTGATCATTAGGATTTGTTTGCTTGGACCTTTACTTTGGTTTGAGGAACTAATGATGTTGAAAAGTATTTTTGACCTTCCACTAAATAGCTATAAGATCAAGTAGAGATGCAAATAATATGAATACTTAAATTTGAATATGTGATATCAATATGATTATTTGGTTATTGTAAATTATCTAATATGGTGTGTGGACACAAAATCTAAACCTTGAACATGTAACATGATAAATAATAATTACATTTAAGAAAAGTTGGCTTCAAAGAAAGAAAATTCAAATTCAAATTTAAATATATAGATAATAATCAAAATGTAAACCAAAGAAAAAAAATCATAAAAAATAAACCAACCCTACCTTAAAATAATGTATTAAATGAATGGAACAAAAATAAATAAATTAATATGTTCAATAAATAAAATTAAATGTTAAAACTACAAATTTACATAAATAACTAACATAAAATAGAAAATATGCACACTTAGCTGTCATAATATAAAAGTAGAAAGAGATTTTTTCTAAATGTACAAAGCATTTCAAACTAATAATAGTTAGCCTTCAAATTGCAAAGTTGTGTACTTTTAAAACTAGCACATTGATTATTTCTAGCAAGGATTGAATTAACATTGATACTAGCAATCACACCTTGGTGTGCAATGGGTATGTTGAAGATGTGTGAAGGTCAATGGGGAAAATTTGGTCTATTTTTTGCAAATATTTTTGCATTGTATATGGCATCATTTGGTAGACCATTTAGAGAATGATGTTGTTTGTGGAACAAAGGTCTCAATGTAGAAGTGATAACTACAAATCAAATATGTATCCACTTATAGGGATCTAAACACAACTAAAAAATCCTTCGAATTAGGAAGATAGTCATGGTCCACTACCATTAGGCTCATGATATGTTTGCAATAGAGAGAGAGGGAGAGATACGGAAAGAAAGTGGGAGAAATAGAAAGGAGAGAGAGGAGATAGGAGAAGTAGAGAGATATATAAAGAGTGAGTGATAGGGAGAGAGGGAGACACATGGATAGAAAGAGGGGGAGTTAGGGATATAAAAAATAAATAGAGATCTATAGATATAAACTGAGAAAGATAGAGGGGGCGAGAGAGAGAGATATATATAGAGACAAAAAACAAAGATAGAGGTAGCGATAAATATATAGTGGGGGAGATGGAAGGAGAGAGGAAGAGGGAGAGGGAGAAATAGTGATAGAGATAATGAAAGAGGGATATGGAGAGAGAAAGATGAATATGTAAGAAGTGATATACATATATATATATACATATATCTCTATATATATATAGAGAGAGAGAGTAGGAGAGTAGGAGAGTAGGGATAGATGAATTGAATAAGAGAAAGAGATAGAGAGGGAAAAAGTGAGAAAAAAGGAGTTGATAGAGATAGGTAATAGAGAGTGGGAAATAGAGATAGAGAGAGGGAGAGAGATAGAGATAGGGATAGAGAACCATGGAGTGTGAGAGAGAATATAGAGATATCCATGATAAGGAGGGAGAAACAAGGATTGTGTCTATGAGAGAGAGATATTGAGATAGAGATAGAAAGGGAGAGAGATATATAAATAGATAGAGAGGGTGGGAGAGAGAGAGAAATAAAGAAAAGACCTTTATTGCATAGTGAAAAAGTGCTCTTAATTTCTTTTACCCATGTTGTAGGTACAACTCTCAATCTATTCCAAATTATAGAATAAATCCTAGATTTTGCATTCATCTTTTTATTGGGCTTGTTGCTTTAAATTCACAACTATGTCATTTCAAATTCATAAACAAGTCTTCAATTTATCCAATCATTTAAGAAAAAAATATCAAAAATCCATAAATTCCATTTACATTTTACCGTAGTTTATTGCAAATTAATAAAAAAACACATATAATAAAGATCTAAGCAAGCGAAATATATCAATGGCATTGCATAACAATGGTAGGGTTTTAGTGCACCAGATCAACAATGCCCTCTATGTCTCAAGATGCCTTAAGCAATACAAGTACAAGAAAGTGTGTTATAATCTTCTATTGGATTTGAATAGTACATTTAGAAAGCTTTAGAGCATGAAATGTTTCTCTTGAAAGGGTTTTCCCGACACAAAATTGGTTAATGTGTTTTATTGCCTATGTTGTTGATTTAGGCATTGCGCTATTTTATGCAATTTTTTTAGATCATATTTGAAAGTGTGTGTACACTTCTCTCAATGCCTAAATCAACAACATAGGAAATAATAAAGATCCAAGTGAGAGAAATATATCAATGGCATTGAACAACAATGGTATGGTTTTAGTGCACAAGATAAACAATGGCCTCCGTGTCTCAAGACACCTTGAGCAATACAAGGAAAAGAAAGTGTGTTATAATCTTCTATTGGATTTGAATAATACATTGAGAAAGCTTTAGAGCATGACATTTTTCTCTTGAAAGGGTTTTCCCCACAAAAAATTGGTTAATGTGTTTTATTGCCTATGTTGTTGATTTAGGCATTGCTCTATTTTATGCAATTTGTTTAGATCATACTTGAAAGTGTTTGTACACTTATCTCAATGCCTAAATCAACAACATAGGAAATAATAAAGGTCCAAGCGATTGAAATATATCAATGGCATCGAACAACAATGGTAGGGTTTTAGTGCACCAGATCAACAATGGCCTCTATGTCTCAAGACGCCTTGTGCAATACAAGGACAAGAAAGTGTGTTATAATATTCTATTGGATTTGAATAATACATTGAGACATATTTAGAGCATGAATTTTTTTCTCTTGAAAGGGTTTTCCCCACACAAAATTAGTTAATGTGTTTTATTTCCTATGTTGTTGATTTAGGCATTGCTCTATTTTATGCAAATTTTTTAGATCATATTTGAAAGTGTTGTTACACTTCTCTCAATGCCTAAATCAACAACATAGGAAATAATCAAGATCCAATCAAGAGTGTACCATAGAAAAATGGATCATTAACATTTTCATGGTCTTTTAGGTCTTTCTCCTATGATTTTTCACTTATCTTGCTTTGATTTAATGTTGCAATGTAACTTATGCATTCACATTAGATCCTAAATATTCAAAATATGACATCTTGTGAAGGTGTTTTGAAGTGAACTGTAACACATTTCTACACTTTTCTAGACTCTTTTCATTTTAATTCACCTAAAAAACACCTTTTCATCACTTATCAAGTCCTATTTTAAGGTGTTGTATAGTCTTGTAACAAGATTTCATGCTTTTCTAGGCTTAATTACACTATTTACACTTTTCTTATGCTTTATTTGACCCCTTTATGAACTTATAAGACTTAATTAAGTGTATTTTTTAATGTAAACCCCACAAATAACTTTAAATGTGACTTAATTCTTGACACCCACTTACAAGCTCAAGGTGGGACCCATTCACCATGGGTGGTGAATGCATCCCTCTTGGCTCCAAATTCAAAATAATTCAAATTTTTTTTTGGGGTTTTATTTAAAAATACCTTATGTCAACCTGTGATGATGCATTATTAGGTTATTAGGGCATAAGTGTGTATAAATAAGTGTTTTTCTCCTCATTTTACATCTCCCATTCATCATGTTCACTTGCATTCATCAATTAGCATTCAAGCACTTTGCATCATTTAATCAAGCATTCATCAAGCATCTTGGAGATTCCATTGACATATCTTCAGATTTCTTCAACAAGGTTGTGGTGAGTTTAGGACATTTGCATGTTATTTATTCATCATTCCTTGTTCATTTCATTTCATTTCTTCATTAAGGGTTTGATTACCAAAGTGGGATTTGACCAAGGAAAATCCCTATACTCTAACCCTTAACCATTTTTCTCCTTTTGCATGTGTGTTTGTAGAATTTTGTATGCAAAATTTTCAAGTAATTAGGTGTTGAAAGGTGGTAAACAAGTCAAAAAAGTGTTTCAATTCAACTAAACCCTATTTCAAGCTTGGAGACAACCTATAGCTCATTTTCTGCAAATTTGACTCCATCAACCTGACAAGAAGACAAATACAGATCTAGAGCTACAGAATTGACCTTTGATTTCATAGAATTTTTGGGGAGGGATGATTCACCATCAGTGGTGAATGAATCCCCCCTTAAGGCTAGGAAAAGGTAATTTTTTTATATTCCAGTTATTGATAATCAGAATTTGTTTTAGGAGATTTTACCAGTAGGAGGACTGATTCGCCATTAGTGGAAAATTAGTCCCACTAGTGATTTACACTTATTTCTGCCAACATTCAAATCCTTCTAGATTCAACATTCATTGCCCAGGTGCACTCTGAGCAACCTCTTTCAATTTTGTTTTGCATTTGTTCATCTTTCTTGTTCATTCTTGCAAACATCATTGTGTTTTCAAACATTACATATTACATTAGTTTTGCATTAATAACCATTCAATTACATCATTTAGTTGCATTTAGTCTTAGTTACATCACACAATCCTATATTTGAGTGAACCATCACAATTTTGGTGTTTTATCTCTCTCCTTTTAGGTGAAAGATCCTAAGAGTGCAAGAGAAGCTCATAACAAATGAAAATTGTTGGTTCATTTTGGTGAACCTGCTTATTGAACATGTTATCTTTTTTATTAAAATTGCATCTTGCATCCTAGGTGTCATTTGCGTCAACATTCAATTAGGTTTTGCATTGTTTTTGCATCCTAGGGTTTCTCAAATTGCATTATTGAAAGAGACATTTAGACTTCATTTTTACATATCATATCATTCAAAAATTGAAAATTTGCTTTTGCATCCATAGTTTGCATCTGAAAAGCATTGGAATCACTTTAATTTTTTTGAAAAACATAAAAAAATATCATACCTGGACTTGTTCGCAACCCTGGGCGAATCAATCCAGTTGCATTTTCTACTTTGAAATTTCTGGTATTTTCACAAGTGTTTCCTGCATTTCTATTTCCTATTATTGTCTTCTTGTTTCAGTTTACAAAATTTCTATCATTAGCATTTTGTTGTTCCTAGTTTTCATTTTCATTCACCCCATATTTTTTGGTACTTGTATGAGTGTTTGGTGCCCTATTGATAATACTTTAGTGAGACGAAGTTCTAGACTCATGGTTTCCCACGATGGCACTTTCTTTGTGGACCTTGGGATCTCAAGAGCTCCTACTCCTAGTATGGAAAATGGTACATTAAATATGGATACTACCACTAATACGCCTTTACCTTCACATCCAATTCATGTTGACACACAAACTAGTTCCATTCCACAAGAAAAAGTCATTAGTGTTCATGAGGAGTTTGCACATTTGCAACAAGATTTAAGTCTTGAAAAAATTTCCACCACAGTTATACCTATGATAGAAAACCTTCATTGCTTAATTGAAAGTGATGATGGCTTACAAGCTATGAAAATAATAGTTGAGATATACAATAAACATGTTCCTTCCACATCTCACTGAACAAACATTGTTGTGAACCAAGGAGGATCTCACATTGCTCCTCCTTCAACCATAGCATCCATACCAACCTATACCACTCCTCAAGTTATAACAACCATGCAACAAGTTAGCCATGTGAATCCTTTCGCTATTCCAACTAGAATTCCTAGTTCTTTTGTCGCATCAAATGTTCCATCTTCTACCTTCAACCCTCTTAGTGTTCCTTTCACTTCTCCTAAGATTACATACCCTCCATCACCATTTTCCCTTCCACGGTCTTATACCACTTACTGTTGGATGTTGTGGTTGTCATTGATGTCAACACTATTACCATTTTTGCATTAGAAGTTGTATATGTCGATGATATTGAGAAAATTGTAATAAGAAGTACTATAGATTTTTAGTGGTGAAGTGAAAATCTTTCTATTGGTGTGTTCAATACATTTTTGTTCTAAGGTTGTGGACTAAAGGGTTTCTTGTTGAGTATGTCTAGTTTATCCATGTTGAGTTTCAGAGATCTGCATGAAGAGTTGATCAAGTTATGGTGATTTTCATTCTGACATATTTTCTGTCACTTTAGTTAGTGTTTCTGATTGAAGATTCTATGATTTTAGTAAGTTCAGTTGTTGTGGATGCTTCTCTTATGTTTCATGATGCTTGTGGATGTTTCTAGTTCATTCTCTATCTTTGTGGTACGTCTGCATTAATCGTTGTGCTCGTGATCTGAGATTTTCTTTGGCGTGTTCATGTTTTTCATGTTCTTGGCTGACAAGGTGTTGAAGCGTGTTGTGGATCTTCAAGGAGAAATTAATTAAAGTGTTTTTGTGTTGGAGATGTTTTTTTGGTCTTCACTATTTTATGGCCAACCTTTGTTGATTTGCATGAATGATCTTTTTTTTTTTTGGGCCGACTGCTTGTAATTATTTTATTATCTTTTTGTGGCTGACATAGAGCAATGCAATTTCTTGTTGCGGATATATAAGAGCAATTTTTTGAACTATGGAAGAGGTGTGAATGCGAAGTGTATAATTCCTATGTACAAATAAAGTTCAAATCATTCAAGGACAGAGCAAAGAGTGAAGAAGAGTGAATAAGAGTGAAGAAGTGTTCATGTGCTTAAATGGAACTATAACCAGGCATTAGCAGTTGTTATTTTCTCAGTTCAAATCTAGATGGTTTTAATCTGAATCTTTCAGTAAGATAGTGTGTCTTCATTGGGTAGTAAGCTTTGTTGTATTTGAGCAATGAGCTCTAGGAAGTGTGTCTGAATGCATGTGCATTCCCCATTCATATTTCCTTATACTTTTATTAGGGTATAATATTGTGGATTGACCTCCACTGTGGTTTTTCCCCTAACAAGGTTTCCACATAAAAATATTGGTGTTATGTGTGCTTCTAATGTGTTGTTCATTTATGCTTTCATGATTATTAATAAGTTGAATAAGTTTGAGATTCAGTGACAACTGATTCACCCCCCCACTCTCAGTTGTCTGCCCTTGAGTTTCCAACAATTGGTATCAGAGCTTATGGTTACTTGAAAGAAATTTAATAGCTTGAGGTGATCCAGGATGGTGACTTATAAGAAGGATAGTCCTAGATTTTATGGAAAAAATTATTCTTTGTGGAAAGCTCAAATGGAGCTCCATCTGAGATGCATTGGTGAACCCTAGTGGAGCATTACATGTAATAGGTATGTTATACCTCTAAATAGTACTTATGTTGAATATAATATCAAGGCTAAGTAGGCGTTGTTGAGTTATTTGACTGATACTAAGATGACAAATGTAATGGATCTGAAGACTGCTTATGAGATTTGGGAGGATTTGGAGACCTTGTATGAAGGTGATGCAAATGTGAAGATTGCTAAGCTACAAAGTCTGAAAGGAAAATATGAAAAAGATGAAAATAGGTGATGATGAAAATGTTACTACTTTCATGCAAAGAGTAAATGAACTTGTGTGTGGTATCAGATGTGCTAGTGGATAGATAAATGAATTAGAGATTGTTGCTAAAGTTCTTAGATCTTTTCCTGATTCTTACAAAGTCAAGGCTAGTGCTATTGAAGAACTCCAAACTGTGACAAATGTTACTAGAGATATGTTGATTGGTAAGCTTACTTCTTTTAAGTTGCATGAATTTGGTGATGCCCTTCCAAAGGTTGAATCTACATTTAAGGCTACTACTTCTAGAAGAGATAGACAAAGATATGATCCACGTGAAATTTCATCAAGAAAGTCATTCAAGTATGAGGATGAAATCAAACAGTTGGATGAAGAAGAAAGAGAGCTTGAAGAACTTGAAGCATTGATTGTGAAAAGAGAAGCCAGAGGACAAGGTAAGTATAAGGGAAAGTTGCCTATTAAATGTTTCTCTTGCAATAAGATAGGTCATTTTGCATCAAGGTGTCCTGAGAGAGTTTCCAAGCCAAGATTTAACAATCCTAAATCCCAAAAGAAGTGTTACTATGCTGTTGATGAAGGTGTAAGAGATGATGAATCTGAGAGAGGAAATGCAAGTGAAGATGAATTTTTGTTTATTGCTATCAAGGAAAATAATCATGTGTCTATTGAATCTACTAGTTGTACAAATGTGGAGAAATCCCTAGCTACTCGAGTTGAAAAGATAGATGAATGGGTAATTGATAGTGGTTGTTCTCATCATATGACATGAGATAAAAGTAAGTTTGTGAATTTGGAGAAGTATGATGGTGGTGTTGTGAGATTTGGTGATAATACAACTAGTGTGATCTATGGAAGAGGATGCATTTATCTTGATGGTAAGCATAACAATGATGATGTCTTGTATGTTGAAGTTTTGAAGCATAATCTTTTGAGTGTTGGTCTACAATCTTTAGTTCATGGATGGTAAGTGCAAAATATTGCAAAATTCTGGAAATGTGATTGCATCAGGTACACAAACAAAAGGTAATATCTTTCATCTAAATGTTGCTAGTAAATTTTTTTTGATTGCTCAAGTTGATGAGAGTTGGTTATAACATAGGAGAATGTGTCATGTTAACTTTGATAACATTGTCAAGATAAGTTCCACTAAAGCTGTGAGAGATATTCCTAAGGTGATGAAACCTACTAATGCCATATGCAAAGAATGTCAGTTAGGAAAGAAAAAAAGAATTTTATTTCGATGTAAACAACAAAAATAAAATGGATTGTTGGAACTTGTGCATACTAATTTATGTGGTATTGCTATAACTAGAAGTTTACAAGTTTATAGATAATTCATGTTGCTTATTGATGATTATTCAAGGATGATGTGGGCTACTTTCTTAAGGGAGAAATTTGAAGTTCTAGAAAATTTCAAGATCTTTAAGGCTATGGTTGAGACAAAGACTGTCTTGAAGATTAAGTGTTTGATATTAGATAGAGGTGGTGAATTCACTTCTAGTGAGTTTAATTCTTTTTGTTAAGAGCATAAAATAAAGAGACAATTATATGCACTGTGGACCCCTCAACAAAATGGAGTTATGAAAAGACAAAATAAAATAGTTCTATATGTAACTAGAACCATGATGTTGGAAGGAAATGTGCCTCATCTCTACTAGAGAGAAGCTGTGAGTACTGTTGTGTACACACTTAACCCGGTACAAATCAAAGGCGATACTAGTAAGATTACTTTTGAGCTATGGACTGGTCAAAATCCTACTGTTAGATATTTCAAAATTTTTGGAAGCAAGTGTTATATCAAAAGAGGTGTAGATATAGGAAATTTTGATGCTAGGAGTGATGAAGGAATATTTCTAGGCTAAACTACTAAAAGCAAGGCCTACTGATGTTACAACAAAATATTGAAGAAAATGGTTGAAAGTGCAAATGTTAAGGTTGATGAAGACATAGTTGTACTATCCAAAACCTGTGGATATGATTCTGATGATCAAAATGACAATATAAGCAAAGGAAAGCAAGGTGAGAGTCCTACAAGTCAAGTTCAAATCACTCTGGTGAATCAAGAAAATCAAGAAGTAGAAACTGATGGAAGGAAAGAAGAGAGATCAAAAGAGCTTGAAGTTGAAGAACATTCTAAGAAGACTCTGAGGTATGTAAGATTGAATCATTTAGATAATTAGATCATAGGTGATAAGAACAAAGTTTTCCAAACTAGAAGAAAAATTGTATAAGAGTATTGTTTGATTTCAAAGATTGAACCTAACAATGTGAATGAATCATGCAAAGGTGAGCATTGGATTAAAGCAATGAAAGAGGAACTACAACAAATTGAGAAGAATGATACATGGATTCTTGTTCCCAGAACTAAGGAGAAGAATGTAATTGGAACTAAATGGGTCTTTAGAAACAAACTGAATGAACAAGGTGAAGTGGTTAGAAACAAAGCAAGACTGGTTTGTAAGGGATATTCTCAAATGGAAGGTATTGATTTTGAAGAAACCTTTGCCCCTGTTG
The DNA here is from genome assembly GCA_007258455.2 of Sequoia sempervirens. Taxonomy (NCBI): domain Eukaryota; kingdom Viridiplantae; phylum Streptophyta; class Pinopsida; order Cupressales; family Cupressaceae; genus Sequoia; species Sequoia sempervirens. The sequence continues at coordinate 125,113,005 of VDFB02058242.1, forward strand.
CTAGAATTGAAGCTATGAAATTGTTTCTTACTTATGCTGTTTATAAAGACTACAAGGTTTATCAAATGGATGTCAAGTCTTCTTTTCTAAATGGCGAGTTGGAAGAAGAGGTATATGTTGAGCAACCTGGTGGATTCTAGCTAACTGATTAGGAAGATATGGTGTGTCAATTGAACAAAGCATTGTATTGTCTTAAGCAAGCCCCTAGAGCATGGTATGCTAGATTGGATAAGTACTCGGTGAAACTTGGATTTAACAAAGGTACTGCTGATAGTAATATGTATTTCAAGAATGATGATAAAGATTTGATTATGGAAGTTTTTGTTGATGATATCATATTTGGAGGAGATGATAGCTTGCACACGAAGTTTTCTAATGAGATGCAGAATGAATTTGAGATGTCAATGATTGGAGAGATGATATTCTTCTTGGGATTGCAAATTACTTAGTTAGATAAAGGGATTTTATATCTTAGTCCAAGTATGTGAAGGAATTGTTGAAGAAATTTGGTATGGAAGACTCAAAGCCTGTTGGTACACCCATGGTGACCAGATGCAAGTTGACAACTGATAATGATTCTCCAAAAGAAAATCAGACAAGATATAGATCAATGATTGGTGGATTTCTTTATTTGATTCAAACTAGGCCTGCTATCATGAATGTTATATGTATTGTTGTTAAATTTCAAGTTGATCCTAAAGAATCTCATGTGACTATTGTGAAGAAAATTTTTAGATACTTGAAAGGGACGATTGATTTTGGTCTATGGTATCCCAAAGATGATGATCTTACTTTAAGTGACTTTACTGATGTTGATTGGGCAAGAGATGTGAATGACAGGAAAAGTACTAGTGGTGGAGCATTTTTCTTGGGAAAGAAGCTGATTTCATTATTGTGTAAGAAGCAAAATGCTATTTCTTTATCTATTGCAGAGGTAGAATACATTGTTGCTACTAATAATTGTACTCAAGTACTATGGATGAAACATATGTTGAAGGAAATTAGAGTTGTGTATGATGAGCCTATTATTATATTTTGTGATAACTCAAGTGCTATTAACATTTCTAAGAATCTGGTGCTACATTCAAAGACCAAGCATATATCTCAAATTTCACTTTTTGAGAGAGAAGGTAAGTGAAAACGAAGTTAGATTGGAGTATGTGCCTACTAAGGAGAAGATTGTAGATATCTTTACAAAGTCATTTCATAAGGATATTTTTGAGTATCTCAGAGGGAAGTTAGGGGTGATTAACCCTCCTAATCGAAACTAAGGATGCATTGATTTGCATCAATCCATGCATTTCATGATCATATTTTGATCTGGATTGATGTTGTGGTAGCCGCTGCTCAAGGGGAGTAGTTAGATGTTTAGATGTTCAAAAGTTTAGATATGTGGTTTAGAGATTGTATTGAAGATATCTTTTTCATTGATGTCAAAGGGGGAGAAGAGCAATGTGAAAAACAAACTGCTGATTATTTGGGGAGAAGAGCCTTATGGGGAAAAGATCATGTGAGGGAAGAAAAGTCAAAATGTAAAGGAAGAGTAAGCGTAGTTGTGTTGATGGTATTTTTAACATCATGTGTTGCCATCAATGCCAAAGGGGAAGATTGTTGGATGTTGTTGTTGTGTTGCTGATATGTGGTTGTCATTGATGTCAACACTATTAGCATTGTTGCATTAGAAGTTGTATATGCCGAGGATATTGAGAAAATTGTAATAAGAAGTGCTACAGGTTGTCAGTGGTGAAGCGAAGTTCTTTCTATTAGTGTGTTCAATATGTTGGTGTTCTGAGGTTGTCGACTAAAGGGTTTCTTGTTGAGTATGTCAAGTTATCCACATTGAGTTTCAGAAATCCACATGAAGAGTTGATTGAATTATGGTGATTTTCATTCTGATAGTTTTTTTGTCGCTTTAGTTAGTGTTCCTGATTGAAGATTCTGTGATTTCAGTAAGTTCAATTGTCACGAATGCTTGTCTAATATTTCATGATTCTTGTGGATGTTTCTAGTTCATTCTCTATCTTTGTGGCGTGTCTGCATTGATTGTTGTGCTCATGATATGAGATTTTCTCTTGTGTGTTCATGTTTTTCATGTTCTTGGCTGATAAGGTGTTGAAGCATGTTGTGGATCTTTGAGGAGCAATTAATTGAATTTTTCTTCATTTTGGAGATATTGTTTTTGTTCTTCACTATGTTATGGCCAACCTTGGTTGGTTCGCATGAATAATATTTTTTTTTTTTGGCCGACTACTTGTAATTATTTTATTATCTTTTTGTGGTCGACTTATAGCGATGTAATTTCTTGTTGCGGATATATAAGAGAATTTTTTTGAAGTGTGGAAGAGGTGTGAATGCAAAGTGTATGAGTCTTGTGTGTGAATAAAGTTCAGATCATTTGAAGGTAGAGCAAAGAGTGAGGAAGAGTGAAGAAGTGTTCATGTGCTTAACCAAAAGTGTAACTAGGCATTAGCAAATGCTATTTTCTGAGTTCAAATTTAGATGGTTTTAATCTGAATCTTTCTATAAGGCAATGTGTCTTCCTTGGGCAATAAGCCTTTTTTTATTTGAGCAGTGAGCTCTAGATAGTGTGCATGAATGCATGCGCATTCCCCATTCATATTTCCTTATACTTTTAATAGGGTATAATCTTGTGGATTGACTTCCACCGTGGTTTTTCCCCTAACAGGGTTTCCATGTAAAAATCTTGGTGTTATGTGTGATTCTTATGTGTTGTTCACTTATGATTTCATGATTAATGATTAGATCTAAAATTAAGGTTAATAAGTTGAATAAGTTTTAGATTCGATGACAACTGATTTACCCCCCCTCTCAGTTGTCTGCCCTTGAGTTTCCAACACTTACACCAACCTCGTCATTACACAACTCTTTAACACCATTTCATCCATGCAACAACAAATATCCACCATTAGCCAAAGTCAAAATGCTCCACCCACATATCATGTCCGTAGTAGCCCATTATCTCTAGAGATCTTGAGAACATAGATGCCACGAGGAATTGAGATTCCTAGGTTTGAGAAGTATGGAGGTAAAGGAGACCCTACTAATCATGTTAATGCCTATACAACATTGTGCAGTGATTTTGTCCTCGGTGATAAACTATTAGCCAAAAATTTTCCTAGGACCTTAAAGGACATTGCATTAGAGTGGTTTTCAAACCTACCTAATCATTCAATTTGATCATTTTATTGAACTTGTGGACGCATTTATAAGTCATTTCAAAGTCCATATGACTCCCAAAAAGACAATGGCTAATTTAATGCGATGTAAACAAAACATATATGAAAAAGTGACTAATTTCATTTCATGTTATTAGTCATTGTATACTCAAATTGATGTCAAGATTCTTGAATTAGATTTGCAAAATATGTTTATTAAAAACTCACACAATCATCTTCAGGATAAGTTAATTACAATGAAATTTCCTTCATTCATGCATTTATGTACGACCCTTTGTGACTATCACAACTCAATTACTAGTCGTGATTTGAAGTCCACTTCTAACTGAGCTAAGAAGTCTGAGAAAAACAACCAAAACAACCAACAAAACTTTAGAAAACCAAATAGAGGCTTCTTATACTTCAATCCGCCTTCTCCACAACCAACCCAACCTGTTCAGAGTCAAGTGGTAGTTGTTAAAGTAGCAATGCCCTTTACCTATGGGGACCTAAAGAGACAATTTACCCCCTTACTTGATACTCTCCATAACACAATGAACCAATTTCTCCAACAACAAATGATCACTTTTCCTACCATTAAACCACTTGATACCACCAAGCCTTTACCGCCAACCTTTAAACCTAATGCTTATTGTCATTTTCATTTCCAAAATGGACATGACACTAGACAATGTAAGCATCTCAAACACTTAGTTCAAGAGCTCATTGATCTAGTTGTTTTCCCATTGTGGGTGTCAATGATTAAGGCAATAAGTCTATTGCACCCGATAACAAAAATTTACAATTTTTTACCAACCCTATGCCTAAACACAATGTTTCATTTGTCAAGGCTAGTGAACCTTCAAACACTCATGTGATGAAGATTGATACAAATAATGGAAAACATGATATAACTCAAAATGTTACCCAAGTCAATCCTATGGATGAACTTGTGGGTACGATAGATGTTATCCCTCATAAGGGCCCAACCAAAAAATCTCTTGATATTACTTTTTCTTCTCATGATATACTTAAAAATCTTCCCAATGGCCCTCTTTACATAGCCGGTAGAATCTATGATAAGCCCACCAATGGGATATTAATAGATCCCGCCTATGTTGAGAATGTGATCACAAAAGAGTTTTTATTATTACACGATCTCTATCAAGATTATTATAATAAACCAACTGCATGGATTAAAACACATACTAGTTTTTTGTGCCCCATGATTGGATCGATCGTACTCCCATTACAAATAGGACCCAAAACTTTGGATGTAACATTTTCTATTATTCCACAATCAGACTAGTTTCATTTGCGGCTAGGTCATCCTTGGCTTTGCTCGATGAAAGTTGTTCCTTTAGTTGTTCACAAATGTTTGAAGTTTCCACATGGAAATGAAATATTTACCATACACCATAATGGCTTTAATCCATTGTCCTCTAAAGGTAATTTTTTCCTTAGAATATTTTTGGCCTAAACCTATGGAACCCATCACCCCTTGAAAGGACTTATTTTTCATAGCCTATCAAAAGTTCAAAGCCAAATGATTAGCTGAATTGTCTCTTTGTAACATGTCCCCATCCAATTCCACTACTCCTATCCTTGATGAGACCATGCTTTAGCCTGAGTCCTACATTGCACAAACAATACAACCTCATGAGCACCTGACCCCAGATACTTCCCCTTCATCATTTAAACACCCAAGAGAAAATGAAACCAATCCTATCATGCCTCCTCACATTAAACAAGTTTATAAAGCCAAAGAGAGTGATTGACCCATCTTCTTCAGTTTCTTTCATTCTTCCCCCACTAGAAGAAAAGGAACTTATCGTGGATCAACCCTCTCTTACACCTCAATAGCTTCAAAATAAAATTAAACGAAACTACGGTGCTAGGGAGCATAGGCATCATCATTGTCTCCTTGCTTGTCAAATGCAAACTGAAAATAATAAAGAAAATCAACCTCTTCCTTTGATAGAAGCAATAAATGATCACCCTCATCCTCTTGACCTGCCACAAGATAGTACAGTCTAGCTCTCACAACAAAATTATTTGATCCAACAACCATAGCTCCCGATACATCCTTCCTTAGAAATTACTCTTTGTCCTCCCATCGTGATTAACCTAGATAATGATGATGATGAGGAAATCAATAAAATCGATGAAGAAGTGCATAACGATTTAAATTTCATCGTCCATGAGCTTAAAAGATAAATTTTCTACACTAAGTGAAGAACCTGGCAATCCCCTAGTTCGACACTTGCAATTCTTCCTTTGAATAGTCAACCATCCTCACAATATACTAAACATGATTAGGAGGTGGATGACCTGTTAGATGGTTGACTTGCATTCACCTTACTAGCCTTTTTTACATTTTCCTTTTCTTTGATTTGATTGAATGTGCATATTGTGTTCCCCCATAATATGCGTTTGATCTCTCTCTTTGTGAAATTCTTCTATTTGTACCTTTATTCTTCTATATGTCATACATTTTGCATTTTCTTTGTCACTTTTGTTTTATGTTTTCCTTTTTGGGATGACGCAAAGTGTTGAGACATCCTATGTCTCTTCCATGTTGAACCAAAAGGTCCCTTTTCCTTTTACTTTGTCTTTTCTTATGTTTTCCTTTTGGGGATGATGCAAGGCATCGAGACCGAAATGTCTCCTTCATGTTGACCCAAAAGCATTTCCTTTTCTTTTTCCTTTTCATTTTATTTTCGCTTGTGTTTTCCTTTTGGGGATGATGCAAAGCTTTGAGACCACAATGTCTCTTCCATGTTGAACAAAAATGAACTTTGTTCTTCTTTTGTTTTCACTCTCTTTGTGTCATTCTTCTAGTTCTATGTGCTTTGGGGAATGATGACAGTTCTGAGCTCTTTAATTAAAGCATTGTAGCAATGAACATACTGACCCAAAATCCATATATCCCTTATGTTTTTGGTGTGTTCCTTTCTGGGGGGCAACCTCCTTGTCTTTTGTTCTCTTTTTTTTTCATTCACATGAAGTAGACTAACTTAGAAACATATGGCTCAAGGCATAGGCGCTTTCCAAGTTGGCTCTCATGTCTTGTTTTCTTTTTTCATTTTTCCTTCACTACTTTAAAGTAATTGCTCATAGAATGGTGTGTAGCAATTCCTTTAAAATGGGGGGCATACATTGGCATCATTTCATTTGCATTCTTGGTTCTTAGTGTAGCCTTGTCACTTCATACGATGTGTTTGTCACTTTGTGGATGACATTGGGTGTGATGTCCTTCATAAGTGTGATCTATCTTAGCATATTACATTCCTCTTAGTGGCCTGATGTGACACACTACATCCCCTAAGTTGTGAATATTATATTCTTTGATTGGTCCTCTCTTGGAGACGTTAGACACAATGTTCCCTAAGTGATAGACCTTACATAAACTTAACAAGACTCCTTTGAACAACTTTTACATTTTACATTTTTACATTTTACATTTTTGCCACCTTGCATAACACAACTTGCATGCCTATCGTACCTTGATATTTGTTCATGAGTTCTAATCATACAAATCATTGCTTGTCTCATGAAGCACAAGTTCCAACATTTTCCCTTGTGGTGCCTTGTTAACATTATCAAGAGGTATAACTTTGATATGGTTGAGTGGGAAGCCCATTCAACAACATGACTTTCCCCATAGCCACCTATGTGTTTGTGAGTGCATACCAACTAGTGTATGTACTTCACCTTTTGGGTATTCTCACCCAATGGACCGCCATGAGTTTTGTTTCCCCAGAGTGAGTATGCATTCTCTTTTATCTCACAAATAGCCTAGATCTAATCCACAACTAGTTGGACAAATGATCAAAACTTGATCTGATTCTCCCTTTTCTTTTCTTTCCTCTCACTTGTTTTCCATTGTTCTTATGTTTAATTTACAATGGGATCTTCATCTTGGGGGTTTGATCATCCCTCTTGATTGTTGTCTTTCCATATTGCTAGCATAAGTGCATTTGGATCCTTCTCAATATGCATGACTACTTTAGTGTGAGTTTGAAAAATGGATCATTTGCATTTTCATGGTCTTTTAAGTCTCACTAAAGTGGGGGCTAAATGTACCATAGAAAAATGGATCATTTTCATTTCCATGGTCTTTTAAGTCTTTCTCCTATGATTTTGACTTATCTTGCTTTGACTTAATGTTGCAATGTAACTTTTTCATTCGCATTAGATCCTAAATATTCAAAATATGACATCTTGTGAAGGTGTTGTGAAGTGTTGTAACACATTTCTACACTTTTCTAGACTCTTTTCATTATAATTCACCTAAAAATCACCTTTTCATCACTTATTAAGTCCTATTTTAAGGTGTTGTAAAGTATTGTAACAAGATTTCATGCTTTTCTAGGCTTAATTTCACTATTTGCACCTTTCTTATGCTTTATTTGACCCCTTTATGCAGTGATAAGACTTAATTAAATGCATTTTTGAATGTAAATGTCACAAATAACATTAACTATGACTTAATTCCCAATGCCCACTTACAAGCCCAAGGTGGAACCCATTCGCCATGGGTGGCAAATGAGTCCCTTTTGGCTCCAAATTCAAAATAATTCAAGTTTTCTTTCGAGTTTCTCTTTAAAAATACTTATGTCAGCTTGTGATGATGTATTATTGGGTTATTAGGGCATAAGTGTGTATAAATAAGTGTTTTTTCCCTCATTTTACATCTCCCATTCATCAATTAGCATTCAAGCACTTTGCATCATTTAATCAAGCATTCATCAAGCATCTTGGAGCTTCCATTGACATATCTTTAGATTTCTTCAACAAGCTTGTGGTGAGTTTAGGACATTTGCATGCTATTTATTCATCATTCCTTGTTCGTTTCATTTCATTTCTTCATTAAGGGTTTGATTACTAAAGTGGGATAACAAATCCCTATACTCTAACCCTTAACCATTTTTCCCCTTTTGCATGTGTGTTTGTAGACTTTTGTATGCAAATTTGTCAAGCAATTAGGTGTTGAAAGGTGGTCAACAAGTCAACAAAGTGTTTCAATTCAACTAAACCCTATTTCAAGCTTGGGGACAACCTACAATTCATTTTCTATAGATTTGACTCAACAAGAAGACAAATATAGATCTAGAGCTACAAAATTAACCATTAATTTCATAGAATTTTGGAGGAGGATTGATTCGCCATCAGTGGAAAATGAGTCCCACCTTAAGGCTAGAAAAAGGTGATTTTGTTAGATTCTAGTTGTCGACAGTCAGAAACCTATTTCAGGAGATTTTACCAGTAAGAAGATTGATTCACCATCAGTGGCGAATGATTCCCACTAGTGATTTACACTGATTTTTGCCAACATTCAGATCCTTCCAGATTCAACATTCATTGCCCAAGTGCACTCTAATCAACCTCTTTCAATTATGTTTTGCATTTGTTCATCTTTCTTGTTCATTCTTACAAACATCACTGTGTTTTCAAACATTAATTTTTTCTTTTATTAAGAGGGGTAAACACTTTTGACCTGGAGCTATGAACAAGTGAGGTCACAAATGGAGAACCTCATCCCCAATAAAAATTCTCAACAGTTACACCCCAATGGGGTGTGAATCTTGATGGCAAGAATAAAAACACAACTTAACCATCACAACATGGCAGTATTGACCTATTTGAAAAAAATAACCTAATATAAACATAACTAAAAATCTTATTGAAAAGTATTTATTTTAACATTCAAAGAATTAACAAATTAATCAACATGTCTTTACTAGATTTCTAATTAAATATTATTATTTTGTTCAATTTTATTATGAATCTAAAAACATTATTAGATAAGTATTTTAATAATTTAATTGGAAAATTAACCAACATGACACCAAAATTAACCAACATGGGTGTATGGATGGATGGATTGGATTATCTTGTAATAAGATAAGGTGTTCAGATAGAGGATGGTTATTTGGATAATGCTTCATGGCTTAGATAACGTTAGGTAGGATAGGATCAATGAAAATGACCCATGTTAAGATGTTTACCATAGGCAAGTGTCAACTGTACACCAAACTTTGTCAAGATCAAACTAATTTGGAAAATGAATGTAGATGGATGGAAATGGATTGGATAAATTCTTCCTGGATGAATGGCTTTATTATGGATAAGATGGATGGAATGCTAGATTTATTATGGATGTGATGAGATGCTTCCATTTGAATTGGCGCATGTAGATGCTCGATTCAACTCATGACACCTATTTTCTAGGTTTTCATCACATGGTCTTGCCAAAAGCACCACCATAGTGGTTTTCACTGGAGGATGATTTTTTTATCTTTACTATTTTCATGATTTTTTTATTTTTCATGATTTTCTCATTTTTTATTTTTTTGTATTTTTTGTGAAATATTTAAAGCTCATGCTGAACCACTTGGTGTTGCCAATGCAGATACTTCTGTCATAATGATCCATCGATATTCTGCTTGAAGAAGCTGCTTTGCCAAGATACCTGCACTTGACTACAACTTTTGAGATTCATGATCTGCTTTATTAATACTGGAGTTAACTTTGTCTTTGTGCGCACATGTCAATAGAGTGCCTTCTAAATCCTTATGATGAAGGGTTTTTTCCAATACACGATCAATGTGAGAATTGGATATCATGTGTGGAGGCATGGATGGAGTGTGTTTAGGGATAAAAGATGGATTGGTTGATAGTTTGGAATTTTTGACTCTCCAAACTTGGGAAGATGAGCAATAATGGGTGGATACGAAAGTGTATGTGGAATTAGGACCAACTACCTAATATACTTTGTATGTTGCTTTAGAAGCTTGATTTTTCCTTTGTGGACATATTTGATTGATATTTTTTCCTCTTTTATTTCTCCCCATAGTTTCTTTGACTAATGGAGTTTGATAGGGATAATATTCCTTTGTATTCTTTGGTATCCACTTGTATTTAATTTTTTCAATATGCTTCTTAGCTTCTTTTGATTTGATGATGTTCTTTGTACTTTGATTCAAATATTTCTTTTGATTTTGGTCCCAATTCATGGATGGGGTGATGGGTGGATGAAGATTCATGACATGGCTGGTTGTAGGATTGGCATCAGTTTCATCATAAGGACTCTTCATGCTCCCTATGTTAATGTTTTCCTGAGACATAGTTTCCCCCAGTATGGTGGAAATAGCAGCTTCATGCTTTGATTCTGCCTATTCTGAGAGCTCTTTTTTAGAATGCATTCTCTGATAAATGACCACTGCAAATGATGTTATTGGAATTTGTTGCTCTGCTAACATTGAAATATCCTATTTTGTCTCACCTGTTTCCTTGAGTGGATAATGTTGGATATCTTCATACATGATGTCCTCAATCTGAATTTGGGATATAGTTGATATTGATGTTAACAATTCAGTTTGACTATAGGAATCGATAACTTGCTCTTTTTGTGTAATAGGGTTAGGAGTAAAGGAATCCTTTTCTGAATGAATATCATCTACGTGTCCATCCACAAAAGGCATCTCATGGGTAGATGGAGGAGTATTTTCTATCTGGATGTGATCATCATTTGTGACCTCTTGTATAGATAGGAGAGTGTCCATTAGATCATTGTAGTATCTTGGAGATATGAATTCTTGATCTTGATTAATTTTGGAATTGCTTTCGACATGCTTTGGATCAATTTCTTGACATGGGTCACTTTCAAAGGATGGATTGCTTGTAAAGGGTTCTTGGACATCTTTATTAGGCATGGGAAATGGCTCAATATCCTCTTGATCTTTGACTAGACTTGGATCAAGTGTCAAGTTGAGGGTTCCTTTAGTATCTGTAATCATGAGGTCAAAGGGTGTCAACATGTCTTGGAAAGGACCATTGCTAGACCTTGGTGAAATATTTTGATCTTGCTTTGGAATAAATTCTTGAGATATTTCCTCTAGCTCATAAGGTGATGTAGAGACATTTTCAATATGATCATTGGTCAATGGATCGTAGATTATGTCAATGGGGTCAAATAATTCTAACACTCCTTGAAATAGATCACTAAAAAGTGGCTCTTGATGTATGGTGAGTTGATCATCAGATGGGGTAGAATCATCTTCAATGTGCTCATTAATGGAGAGATCTTGAACATTGTTTTTAACAATTGTGGCACAGAGATTGTCAATGTCTTCAACCATAGGGTGAAATGATGTTGAGATTTATTGAATTGGATCATTGTTGGGTATTGTTGGTGGATTTTGATCATGATTGAAAAGTGGCTCTTGATGTATGTTAATTTGATCGTTGGATGAGGTGGAAACATCTTCAAGGTGCTCATTGATGGATAGATCTTGATCATTGTTCCCAATAGTGATTATCTTTTGATCAATAAGGTCTTGGATGAGATTTTTGAGTCAAATACAGTCCAATGTTGGGTGTCCCTTTGTTTTATGGAAGCCAAAAAAGTGCTTCTCGCTATACCCTAGTGGTTTAACTAGGGGTTCTTGATAGTTTTCATAGATGGGGATTTCAATGAGATTTTATTGTACCAATTGTTGCATGACCGATTCGATTGGTCTCCCAAGTGGTGTGTATTTCTTTTTGTTACCTTGTGAGATTTTCACTCTGAATTGACGTTGTGGTGGTTGATTTTGGATCATATGTGGTGATTGATCTTTGAGATGTGGGGGTTGGATTTGTTGATGTGGTTGATCTTGATATATAACTTCTTGACATTGGAGATATTGTTCTTGATGTGGTTGTGGACACACCTCAACGCTTTGATGACATTGTTCAATCAAAGGAAGAGCGTAATGTTTTGGAGTGAATATGTCTCTTGGCTTGATAAGTCAATTAGTTTGGAAAGTGAAGCAAGTTGATCTAGCAAATTTTGATCTTGATTTTGATTTTGACTCCCTTGATATGGTTGATTTGGATTTTGTTCAGGTAGATTTGGAATGTGCACTTGTGGTGTTTGAATGGGATTATGGACAAACTAATTTTGGACAATGTTTTGATTTGGGATGATGTTCAGACTTGGCATTATAGGTTGAAATTTCACATTGTTGTGGTTGGGAATCACATTGCCTTGATTTAGGTAACTTTGATTTTGCATGGTGTTACCTTGATTTGGATCAATACAAGGAGTCATTAACATTTGTTTGGACTTTGAACAACATTTATATGATTTGCAAACATATCTATCCCAAATTTTACCAAGTGTGGATTTAAAATGTTCATGTTTTGAAGAACTTGTACTTGGAATATTCATGTTTGGAATGTATGGATTTGGTAGTATGATGTTGTTTTGAAGACTTGTGCATTGATTGTTTGGTTGATAGATTTGTAGGTTTAGACTTGGATTTAAATCTATTGGGAAAGGTGTTCCAAACTTTTGATTGGGCATCCCCACATTTGTTATACCATTAAGGTTTGTAGGGGGTGATGATCCCATGTACAAATTGTATAAATGTGAGTTTTGATAACCCATTGGTTTCATAGGACTTTGAAAATTTGGTTGATTTGGATTACTCATGATGTATGAATCAATTTTATATTCCATGTTATTCATGTGTTGAGGTCTCGTTTGGACCATAAAATAAGGATCAATTTTCAAGAATGTGGGAGGTGAACCTCTAATTATCTGGGTTGATCCAAACTCTAGGTACAAAAAATAAAGTCTAAGATTTTAAGGATCAAAAGGATGGTAATGATATATGAAAGATGTGTGATTGGTGAATGATTGGAACAATTAGGAAACCTTGAAGAGGATACTAAACTTTAGGACTTTGATTGATTTTTTTATTTGATTTTGGATTGGTTTGAATTGATTTGGATAGTGAACTCATAAACTCTAAGAGGTTGGATGTTTTCCTAGAGTAAATTTGTCCACAAAATGCTAATTTGACTAAATGTGTAAAGAAGGATTCATCTAGACACACCTAACCAAACAAGATGATTTTGATTTGATTTTATTTTGGATTTTGGATAGTGAATGCATAAACCACAAGATGTTGGATGTTATCAAGGGATAGACTTGTTCAAAAGGATTGATGATTTTGACTAAATATGTGGAGAAGGATTCATCTCTACACATCTAATCAAACAGAATGATTTTGATTTGGTTCAAATGATTTTCCCAAAGTTTAGGATGAGGTATTTTTTCAAGATTTCCAAGAATTGTTTGTGAGGTGATTTTGATTTGATGTTTGGGAGATGGATGAAAGTTTGATTTTGATCCCAAGAGACTTAGAGAAACTTTGTTTACTAGACCAAGATATTGAAGAACATAATTTTCTCTAAGAATAGTTCAAACCCAAAGACCAATGTTTGCTCGAAAGATGATTAAAAGATAAACAAGCAAATGTGTGGGGTTCAATTGATTTAATCTTGGTTAATGAATTTATTTTACCACATCCACACTTCTTGTTTTAGATTTCAAACTAAATGTCTATGCCTCAATTTCTTTTCAACCCACAAAGCCCATTATGTGGAAATTGAGAAAATCAAGGTGATAGTTCCCTAATGTTGACTTTGGAATGAACAGATCAAGATATAGGTCTTAGTGTTTAGAAGCCTTCTAGGGATAATAACCCCTAGAGACAAGCAGTAACACGTGGACTTTTCAAAGGTATTTGTTCCTTCCAAAGGGTTTGAAATTCTGATGATTTGTTGAATGTTGGTTTCGATGTTTTGGATCCAAGCACTGTGTTTTCAACTGACTCACAAGCAATATAACATCCTAGCTCAATTGGTACATTTTTCTTGGTGGGCTTGCCTAATGCCCTTCGTAGTAGAAGAGATGATTTTACATACAACCAAGGAAAAAATATAAAGGTATATTAAGAATGAAGTCTTAACCTTTATATTTTAACCAAGATTGGACATGGCAAGTAACTTCTTGGAATCTAAGTTCCAATGCACCACTTTGATAAACTCATTGGATGGACTGGTTGGTTACTACAAACAAGGTTCTTAATGACAACAAACAGTGAACACCAAAACCAACACTCACCCGCTTGGCCACTTAAGGTGTGGGATTAGGTGTAGTCTATTGTTGGCACGGATTGGTGCTAATTTCTCACGATTTCACACCCTTTGATATAGCCCGTCAGTAAACGTGCTTGCAAGAAATTTCTTATGAGTTTCCTATTGCGAGGTGTGTCTCATAGTAAGCCCTCTCTTAAAGGTGACTCAAAGAAAAGCAATAAAATGCATTTTTGAGTGTTTCTCTTGCACCCTAGATCGCACGAAGCGTAAGGGGAGAGGATACACACTCAAAATGCACCAAAGAGAAAATCACACAATTCAAACACTTGTTCATTTTTTAGCCCCAAGGAAAAGATGAATTCATTTTAAAGAACCAAGTTAAATGTGGAAGTTGATTGTTCAATTTTTAACCAAATCCAAAAAGCTAGTGAGTTTCTAACATTCAATTTTAATCTAGCTTTGAAAAGATCAAACCAATGGTTGATTTTAAACCCAAAAAGAAGCAAGTTGACCTAAAACAGAAAACAAACGTAGTAATTGGAAGCCTTAAGAATTAAAAATGCTTTGTTGATTTTCAAGTTCAAATGCTCAATTTCTTCCACTCAAATCTGCTTGTTTATTTGATCACCATGTGAAAAAGACTACCATTGTAATCCTGATGCTAACCTGCAAAAGTTATCATAACTAAGATTTATGATTAGGAAACAATGAAGCAATAAAATAAAATAAAAATTACCCCTGTCATGAAAAGTCCCTAAAAAAATAATCAATGGTCCCCAAGAAACTATATTCAAGAGACAATGCAAGGCAGTAAAATAGAAATGTACTGATTTTATGCTCAAAATCTAGCATTGTTTGTTTTATTGAAGCCACGATGCATGATTCAAGTCAAACAAATTATTCACCAAATGAACATTATGAAATGATAATAGTTTCTCACAATAACTGCCAAGTGGGACAATTATTGTAGTTGATATGAAAAAGATAATGAATGAACGAGCTTAAGTAATTGACACTTCGTGGGACTATTTTCTTTTGGCCGATAGAGAATAGATGACACATTTAATGATGTTGATAGAGTTAAATTGAAAATATCTAACAACCATAGAGACTTGAATAATTCAACAAACACATATACTGTTGTGGAAAATTTTCATCTAATCAATGAGTTAATAAAGCTTGTCAATTCTACAGCTGGTTGCATGCACCATTAATGCACAAATTAATTCGCTCTATGCACTTCCTCCTATCATCCTTCTGCAAAAATGATGGTAAAAAAAATCTCTACGTTGGTCAAATACTGAAAGATAATGTGAGATCATTGAATTTTTATAGATTTGCAAATCTTTGGCATCGCTTGATAGTTAGCTATTTCTCCACTTTCCATCGACAAAACTTGCCTTGGAAAATTTCCCTGCGATACATAATAGATCTTGCAAGAGATAGGCTGAAAAAGTCAAGTATTTAATATATTGAAATGATATTTGTAGTAAGTTGGATTGTTAGATGTTCAACAAATAGGAATAAGAGGCGTATAGATCAAAAATATGATAAAATTCCAAGTGTTGACTTGCTAAGTTTCCAACTTACAACATTTCAAACAATAATATCTATCTAGCTTATAATGTCTATCCAATGATCGCGGGTATAGGAAATCTCCACTTTGGTTATGAATTAAATGTGTTTTGGGCAGAAGACTTTGAAGTTGGGATGTGAAGTTTCTATTTCCCTCTTAAAGGGATGTGATGGTAGGGGGTCTGAGAACACATCAAGCTTTTTAGGAAGGACATATAACTTTTCGTTGCAATACTCATAGCAGCAATAAATACAACCTATAATTGATTTTTGACAAAAAAAAATTATCGATATATAAACATTACTATGAATAGCGTCCTTGATTCACTTGAAATGACATTTTTCATCAGCCCACTTTATTATTTAGTAGAAGGTCTTAGCCGCATATCAAAAATGCGAGCAATATTGGTAGCAACTCCAAACTTGTCCATACATAGAATATATTTGCATATAGCATAGAATATTTTCGCCTTCCTGCTATCTTTGACATGACATCAGTCTCCTCCTATCATCCTTCACAACTCTTAGGATGACATCAATCTTTAAATAGCATTCTTCCAGCTTGCATCCAAAATCATAGAAATGTGGTCGCATGGAATGCAATATTTGTAGGATGCACAAAATGAATTTGTCGAAAGGCTTTAAAAACTTCCAGGAAAATGCAATTGGCAGGTGTAAAGCCAACAAACACAACAAAATATTTTAACTTTTCTGTTGGTAATCATTGCTTTTTTGGTTAACAGCCATAAATTCTACCATCTCAATGAACAATGGGCCTACATTAGCAATGGCACAATTAAATAACAATATCTTTTGACATGTACCACCATTAGATCCATAGAAACATTCTTTGGGAGGTGACCCTAGGCTATCTTTCCCCTTTCAAATCATCTTTATAGGCTACGACCAATAGAGTAATAGGTTTTATAGGCTTTGTGCAATGCCTCCGGGGTAGGGATCTCGCCTGGATCTTTCAAGTCTAAAAAAGATTATCTATTTGAGATGTCAATCATACCTGATTGGAAGACGCAAAAAAAAAGAAAGAAGCTTGCTTGTTAAATGGCTTCATTATATGTGCATTGGATGTGAGTTCAAGATTTGAAAGATGGTCATCAACTTTTTCCTACCCCTAGAAGCATTTATATTCATAATATACAAACCAAACTAGATCGGACAAGAAGAACTCTTCAAGGATTTAAGGAAACTTAGAAGATGAAGTTTGAATGAAAGACACAAAATGGAGCACTCTTTTTTTTTTTTAAAGCTTTGACTAACACAATATGCAGCCTTCCTAAGGAAAATGAAAAAAACTGACAAGGAGCTTAGAGAATGTCATCTCATGGAATGTGATGTTTGCAAGATATGCTAAAACAGGTTCATCAAAAAATTCCTTTGAACCTCTTTCTCTTCCTGATTATAGGTGTAAGCCAGGTTCCACAACCTTCACAACATCCAATATCAATGATGTTAACATTTCTTATGAGAAGCTTTTGGAAGGACAAAGTGACATTGGGCTTATAGATTAGTTTGACAATTTAAGTTTGGAGGACTAATAAGGGATTTGTCTACAAAAGGGATACATTGATGGGAAGAATGACTATAGGCTTTGCTTGAAAATGCCAATCTTGGCAGAAAAACTTGGACAAGGTAGACAAAACCCATGTTGGAGTACTGGCAAGAACAAGGATGGGTGGTTTTTTCAATAATTTATGATGATGTAGAGGCTCTGGTGCAAAAGGGATACAAAAAAATCACACCCTATCACACAAAGATCACATAAATCTTAATGAAAGAAACACACCCAACAAGCAGGTAATGTTGCAATCATATAAGAACATGCTAAATCTCGTGAAAATACAAACTGTAACTAATTTATCATATAATAGATCAATGTTATTACCTATATTAGAAAGCAAGTTGAGTTCCCATGACTCTGAATTATGAAAATGATTGCAGCTACCAGCTAAATACAAACATAAATAAAGGAAATTATGATTGTGGCTGCCTGTTAGACACAAAAATTGAAAATATGTTTTTATATGCCTATCATAATACAGATCAATGCCTCTTTTTAATAGAAAATAGCTATCTTTCTTTCATCAATCATCTCAAAAGTAGCTCAATTTTCAATTAGACGAGCACAAAATTGGATCTTGTGAATGTGAATGTGGGTTCGCCCTCCTTCTAGTGCCATTATGTGGATGTGAAAATCTGCAAATGGCTAAAACTCTAAAAAATACATTACCATGATTAGTGTTTTAAAACAAAACAAACCTTCAACATCCCTATGAAATAATACATCATGCTTCAAAATGCAAACAAATGACAAGATAACTAAAAGCATATAAAACATGAAGTAAATCTTATCTCATAGTGGATTGGTGTTTCTATGGAAAGAAGCCCTTTCACAATCCTTAATAAGCCAATGATGAAGATGCAATGCTAAGATAATGGACAAAATTAGCTCTCAATGTGAAGAGAGTAACTTTGCATGGAGTTATATTTGATTGTGGATTTGTGGAGGATTAAATCAATGGAGATGGTCTCTATTTATAGAATAGAATGATATAAGAATTTCAAACATGGAGGATGTGGGACTAAAAATCCACCAATGACAAGATGCCACTTGTCAACATGTGAGAGGTTGAGGAATGAGCACATTTTGGTCAATGTGCCTAAGAGGGGGAGATTTGAAATTTGAATTTGATGACAAGATGAGTTAAATGCTAAGTTTGACTTGTGCAAGAGACATGCAAGAGACATGTAAGAGCTATTAAATGCTTTTTTGTATGTACATGTTAATTTGTGGGGAGATTTCAAACTTGGAGAATATTCTGTTTTTATGCCATGTTGAGAGAAAATGGAGAATTTAATAAATCAATAAATTGATTTATTTGTGCAA
This sequence comes from Sequoia sempervirens, assembly GCA_007258455.2. Lineage (NCBI taxonomy): Eukaryota > Viridiplantae > Streptophyta > Pinopsida > Cupressales > Cupressaceae > Sequoia > Sequoia sempervirens. The sequence continues at coordinate 125,131,593 of VDFB02058242.1, forward strand.
GTGGGAAAAGCTAGAGGATGTGATGGGTGATTAGAATTAGATTAATCATAATTTTGATTAATTTAAGTGAAGATTAGGTGATTTGACTTTTTACTTAGATACTTGCATTTATTTAAATCAAAAGGGAGGAAATTGATGCATTATCCATTTAATTAAATACAATTGATTTAATTAAATGAAGAAACTTTAGGAGATAATTAAATAAAGTGATTTATTTAATTAAAAAGATAACCTTAGGAGATCAATCAAATAAACTTGATTTATTTAATTGATGGGCGAATATGATTTAATTAAATACGAGGAATGCATGATGCTAACTTTGCATGTCTACAATTATATATCACAGGAGGCACCACCACACATCTACATTTGGATGTGAAATAGTTCATGTGGTTTGTTTGTTGTTCTACATTTTGCATGCATGCATACCAAGGCAGTGATAACATTTGATAGAAATATGTGTTCCTTTATCCTTAGTTAGATGTCCATTCTAGATGTTCCAATTTTTCTATTTCAACATAAGCAGGCAAGATGTTGTGGAGAGTTGCAAGCTTCGTCTTTACAAGTGCCAATTGCATTTGTTGGTATGGTTGAAAAGAATTTAAAAGAAAGTCTATTTTTGAAAATATCTTGTAATTATGGTATTCCATTAGACCACATTTCTATGACACATGATATCATATAGTTCATTGGATTTTCTAAATATGACTCAAAGTTCATAGACAAATATGTATTTTGTGAGTGTTATTTGGAGATACATATGCATGTCCATTGTTGAAACTTGGAGATAAAATGAATGCAACAAGTGTAGTCTCATGGACCGCTTGCCATGATTGGATTTTCACCACTTACATAATGCATTGAATTTGTAATCATGGGTTCTAGTTGCTGCATTTTCCTGTACTTGCAGTCCTAGAATTTTTGCTCTTAGGTTTATGTTAAATGGCTCACTACACAATGATATAGAATATATTGGAAATATGGTACACACAAGATCTCATGTTGATTACAAAATTGTTTCCAAAGGAAAATATTGCTTTGGATTCTATATCTATTTGATATGTCACCAAGGCCCTGTTTTATTGTTCGTCTCATTCAGCTACAAGATTGGGCTATATATATATATATATAGTTCCTAATGTTGATTTACTTAGTTCCTATGCCTCTACTTCCATTTATTATGCTTCTTAATGATATTTCACTCTCTTATGTAACATATTTTCTTCTTGTGCTTACCAATTTTATATTATGTTGAAGTCCCTATGGAGTACCAAAAGGTTTAGTTGCTTTGTTGTCAGTGATTAAACATCTAGTTTATTTGGCAATTTGTTATGCATTTTTTTGAAAGTTTTTAAAGAGTTTATAACAAATCTAATTAGTGTATATATCCTACAACCATTATAGCCCATGAGACGGCATTTTTTTAAGGTATCTTGTCAAATAGTTCAGATGTCTTGTCTATGCCTCCACATTTTGTATGCATGTATACCAGGACAGTTTCAACTATAACATTTGATGAAATTCCTTTATTGTTTATGTTTTAATGGATGTCCATGTCCTCTTCCAAAGCTTCTCTCTCCATATTATTTAGCCCAAATTTTTCTTACAGACTGCAATTGCATCACAACCTTAGTTAAAAAAAGCATTCAAATTTTTAACCCAAAGAAATTATAGAAAAAAGAAAGGTTCTTTTTTCTATAATTTTATGGGTTAAAAATAATATAATATATATAATGTTAACTATAAGTGACATATAAATGCATCATAAGCATATAAGCTTTGATGGGAAAGTCAATAGCCATGCACCACATCTATGTTAAGATGTAAGTAAACATATAAAACTTGATCAAGTCACGACAAATCAAACCGAGTATTTTTAGGTCGTTCGCAATCAAAAGATTTTTTCATATTTTTCACGGGCTTACTCATCTTAACATGTGTAATATTAAAAAAATGAATGATTTTAATTACATTCACGAGACCAACAAATTTATGTAACAAAAAACGAAAACGAAAAACGAAAAATGTGAAAGTACGACTGTCTCAATTCTCATCCGAACTATATATGTATAGGTAGGTGCATCAAAATTGTTCTCCACATAAAAAACGTTCACCTTTACAGTGTTTATATGAAATACACGTGGCATAAGAGCGTGGGAGCATGGTCTGCCATCCACCGTGGCCTTCTGCCCCCAAGCATGTGACAGGCCGTTTGGTCAGTTCAAAAGGTTGAAAACTTCCAGATGGGACCTACACAAACAATAAATAAATAATATCCATAGTACACTCCGTCGGATTTACTGCAGTCTGTTGCAAGCGTACAGCTGTGTTAAAAGATTAAAAAGTCTGAACAGACGAGATTTTTTCTATCGTCTTGCATGTTCTAAGGAGTATTTCAACCTTTGATTTAAAAAATAGATGGCCTCTCTTCAAATAGGGAATGCCTTCCGATCAACGAAATCGGACGAAGGCGTACAATTACAAGTATGGCATATTCATTGATATTCATGGCATTTGACAGTGATATTTAATACCGCCAGTGGACTAATAACTTTCATAATTTAACACCGCCATTGGGGTGATAGGTTCCTTAATTAACACTGCCAAGCTCTTCAAAGAATTAAAGCTGAAACATGATTTTTTGTGTGCGACAGAGACAACATACCATACTTCGTTTTCAGACAATAGATGATACGTTCGCAGCCCTAACAAATATCTAAATGTAAACAGCTCATAAATTGTTTGTTAATGTCAAGATCCAATGGATTTTGATCAGTAACAGAACGTGAAACACACAAAATTAGTCTCCAACGGTGTAAGATGCAGATTTAGTGCAAGTTTGTGCATGTACACCGTCCGGAACCAGAATTATTTGAGCCACGTGACCCAATTAATGAGTCCGACTATTATATAGGTACCGGAAAGGCCTTAGAGTTTTTGCAGAAGCCTTAGATAATTCTGTTTTTAGAATGGAAGGAGATTATATTGCTTTGAGCATTACTCTTCTAAGTTTATTTCTTCTTACATTGTGTGTTCCTCAGGCGGGCGGACAAATGCATCCTCTTGTTTCAGCGCTGTACGTGTTTGGAGACTCGGGCATAGATCCCGGTAACAACAATGTTCTTCCTACGCTTATCAGATCTAACTTCCCTCCCTATGGAAGAGACTTCCCAAACGGTCGACCTACTGGCAGATTTACAAACGGAAGATTAATTACAGACCAACTATGTAATGTTACTCTTATGCCTCATATTTCGTTTTCATTATTCATAGCATACATTTTAAGATTGTTTTATTTTTATTTTTTTGTGACTAACTTTTAATCTTTTGGATTGCATACCATCATATAGCTGAAATGTTGGGACTTCCAGATTTGCTGCCTGCATCTTTGGATCCTGAATTTCGAGGACAAAAACTGCTGAGAGGTGCAAGTTTCGGTTCATCTGCTTCAGGATTTGCAGACAGTACCTCTATTCCTTTGGTTAAAACTTTTGCTTCTTCATTATCTTTGTTTCTAAACTTTTTCAATGGTCAAGATTTACAGTAACGAGGGGCCAGAGATGACGATCTTTTGTATTTGCAGAGTGTATTGCCACTGGAGAGACAAGTGAAAAACTTCAGGCACTATAAAGTACGGCTTGCAAGATTATTTGGCCATGAAACTGCTAAAAGGACTGTATCTCAAGCATTATTTAGTATAAGCTCAGGCACTGATGACTTCGCCAATAATTATTTCATTAATCCTCTAACCATGAGAATGTATACCCTGGAACAGTTCCAGGATCTGCTACTGAACTCTCTAAGTGAGTTTATACAGGTAGAAGTTTTCTTCCATACAACTACAGTTTCTTCTTCATTTTTCAAAACTCTTGGAAGCATAAACGTAGATTTTTGTCAACAGAATATTTCTCGCGAGGGTGCTACTAAACTTGCCGTTGTAAGTCTTCCTCCTTTTGGTTGTTTGCCTTCCCAAATTACTCTCCACAACATAACAGGAAATAAATGTTTTGAGGAGTTTAATGAGGTTGCGAGTTCTTTCAATGCCAAGATGAAAGCTTTAGTAGAGAGGATAAAGCCCAATTTTTCAGGTGTGATTGCTTATGTCGATACATACGATACGCTCTTGGACATCGTTAAATCTCCGACTAAGTATGGTAAGCTTCACCCCCTCTTTACATCCAACTCAAAAACTAGTTAGAAGCTTTCTAATTCTATTGCTATAATACTTTTTCAATATAAAACTTCACTGATATAAATTAGTTGTGTTTTTGCTTTACTGCATGAAACTGGGTAGCACCATTGAAATGAATGCTTTTTGAGTTAAAAACTGAATTGGTTGAGTTTTTTTTTGGCAGGTTTTGTAGAGGCGAGGAGAGGTTGCTGTGGAACGGGTCTGTTGGAGACAGCTATATTGTGCAACCCCAGCACCATAAGTTGTCCTGAACCATCCAAGTATGTGTTCTGGGATAGCTTTCATCCGACAACTGAATGTTACAAGTTCCTTGCCAACGTCTCGTTCCAGCAGATTCGGGATAATATCCTGTCGCCAACCCCAAGAAACTAATGCATATATAATTGAGTAGGACCTACACTATTTTACAATAAATTGGAAGAAAGACTTGGTAAACTAAAATCTTTTGCTCAAGAGTGGAAGGGATTTATTATATTATTATTATTATTATAAAATTTCAGGAAGACATTGTGCCATAATAATTGTAAGTTTCGGATCTCATGAGAAATAAATGATGTTAGATTATAGAGTGTGAGATACGATGACACAATTGTTTTATTAATTATAATAATTTAAATTCACTTTAGGAAAATCACTATGTTTTGTATTGCAAGGGCTTAGCATATTTCAATATATATTTTATAATAGAAAAGTGGTAAATTTATGTTTTATTTTTCTTTTCTTTTTTAAGGAAAATGGTCAAATTTTTTGTTAGTTTAATTTTAGAGTGGTGGAAAAAGTATGTTCATATTTTATAAATTAAAATGTAATACATGATAAAATCTAGTTATTTTTTTCTCATTCTAAATATTGGTTGAAGTTTTATTATATATCAAATACCCATAATCCCTTTAACAATGTTTTCAATTTTAAGTTGTATAAACACTTATTCAAGTTTAAATTTTCACTTGATCAACCATACATATCATGATTAGTGCTGATAAATTATTCTAAAAAACATTATTAATCAAAAATGTTTTGAGATTATAATATTTATTTTGTAAATTAAATTAATCTAATCAAATTTTTTTAATAGAATAAAATATTTGAACTTAGATAAATTCTAAAATTAACAAAATATACCTCTAACTATCCAATACCCCCAATACTTCTAGTATTCCTAAATATTTTTGGCATTCTCTACATTATTATGTAGATGATAAGATATTGTATAATAGAATAGATCATACCATGCCATACAATAGTCACATAAAAGGTCTTTAAGAATGTTGTTTTCTTTATATTGGAAGATATTTTTCTTATTTAAAGCCCTAGTAAATCAATGCTATAATCAATCTTCAATTCACCTCCTTTAAAATTTGAAACAAACAACATTAAAGTACATTAATGTTAAAGTACATAAAATTTATACTTTAGTTTTTCAACTTTATGCTTATATCTAAATATATTTAGTATGCATTGTTCCAATATTTTTATAAATAAAATGTATACATCAATCTTATATATTATTTGATATTTTTAATCATATTGTATAAGTTTATATATAAATGTTGTATAAGTTTATATATAAATGTTGTATAATTTTATATATAATACTAGTATATAATTGAATTAGTTTGTATTCAATTCTAGTCAACATATAGAGTGAAAGAATAAAGAAAGAAAATAAAATGAAGCATATTTACAAAAAAAAACTTATTGTTTAACCTCATTCAAAAGGATTGAACATTTGAATTTTTCAATAGTGCCATATATTCTCTTAGTATGAATTGAATTTTCCAATAGTGCCATATATTCTCTTACTAATTCATAATGTGAGCTGGAGAATCTTTAAATTAGAATTATTATTTATACTATTTTAAATTTATATGAATTTGATTTTTACTGATAATTTTGAAATTACAAATTAGAAATCAAATCTTAAGTATGAATCATTTTGAATTATAAATCTAAGAATAAATATTGGAAATTAGGAGAAATGGTTTTGAATAGACTAGTTTTCAATGTGTTTAATTAAATTATTTCTTGAGATTAAGAACTAGTAGAAACTATAAAATAGTTTTTTAAAAACTATTAAATTGCACTATTTTGATCAAATTTCATCAACAATAATATGCGTTATTGATTTTTGGCCATGTTATTTATAATGATTTTCTTTCCAATTTATATTATAATGATGATATTTTTATATAAATTTTAAAAATAAAGATATTATGGTAAAAAATTATTTCTACAAAGATTATTATAGGTTGGAATATGAAAAATTCTTAAAGGCATATATTTTTTATGAAATAATAGTCTTATTGCAATGAAGGTTCACCCAACTATTTTTTTTATGTTTAATGATTCAGAATCATTTTTCATGTCTAAACATTAGATTATTTACAAGTTAAATATGTGAGAAAAATTAGTCATATTTTTTTCATTGTAAACCTAATTATTTATTTTGTTAATCTTTATATGTTAAAAGTTATTTACTTTAATATTTAATCTTGTTTAAATTTAATATTTGATTATTTTATTAAATTCTATTTAATATTCATTATTATTTCATTTTCAACATTTTAAATTAGTTAAGCAAATCAAAACTATCCACAATTTTTGATATTACTGATAGATTTGGTTCACATTTATGGGTTAAGCCTTCATGACGAAGCTACTACATCTACAACTTGACAAAGTTGATCATTATGATAAAATTTTAAATGAAATTTTTACTTAATTAGGTGTATGAGTTTAAGATACAACAATTAACAAGTATTTGTCTAAAAAAAAAAGATACACTGATTCAATACTTCCCTTATTGGGTAGTAGTCAAATAAGAATTATATGGGGAAAATGAGTCATAGTAAAAGATAGTTGTGCTCACTCTTTATAGCTTGCATTAAAACCTATATGAAAATAGAACTATATATGTTACACCTTGATCACATAGATGAGTTTGTAGGAAGTTTAGATAAATCGAGTTTCGTAGTACTTAGTTTTTATTAATCAAGGTTAGTAGTTTTTTATAAATCATTTAGACTAACTTTCCCTAACATAAAATCTAAGATAAATTTAAGATTTATTTATACATAAAAGAGTTTTCGAAGAAAATTTTGAATTCTTAGGGAATTAGACTAAATTTTTAGGGATGATTTCTATTTGATTTCTTTCAAATATAGATAGATGATGACCTCCTTGGTCTTCTAGTAAGAAAATGCAGTCTATTAAGGAGACTCATAACACATAATAGGCAATATATAAAAACCAAATTTTAAAAGCCACATTTTTAGGACCATGACATGCACGTGTACAAACACCATAATTTGACCTAAATAAAAGTATTTTTCTAGTTCCTTTTGGGGAAAGATGTGTATTATACTGAAGATTGATGCTAATATTTTCTATATTTTTTATTTTAAAAGATAGTCAAAATATTTACATATATTTCTATGTACAGTATTTAAAAAACCATAATCAACTTAGTTGTTGTTACTATTAGTCTACTACCCATATTCCTTATCTATGTGGTCTTAACTATTAGTAACTACATATCAGAGTTTTAACTAGTAATATGTATTTATTTAATTACAAAGATACTTAGAATTAACATTTTTTATTAATTCTAAAGTCATTGATGTCTCCCATTCCAATAGAGGGCTCTAGGACTAAGAAATTAGATGCCACCTCCTCCACTACCTACTCTAGACCTTCATTGATAAAGTGTCTGGAATTGACTCTCTTTTCTTCCTTCTTAGCTTCAGCTTCCAACTTATTGTTGTACTCTTTTAGCAACTCAACCATTCCTTTTAGTAATGGCATACTCGTATCTTTGTAATAAGACTAGGTGTGTCCATATCTGATCTCTACAATGTTAATCCTCACTGTGCCTTCATCAAGTAGTTTCAGGAACTTATGGTTTGATATTTCCAAAGTCATGTGGTAACCTAGAATGCAAAATTTTTGAATATGAGGGTTTTGTAAAACTTAGTAAGAAATCTCTTAAAACCATAAAAATTTTCTTCATTTCTCCTAACTTGTATTTGACAAAAAAAATCATTGGTAAAGATCAACCAAAAAATATGGCAAACATTACTTAGTCCTTTTACATTACCAAGCAAAAATTCTTATAAAACAATGTTACCTTACCAACCTTTAAGATCATAGCAAATTAGGTTCCAAATCTCTTTTGCAAAGAAACAATTAAAGAAAATGTGTTTTATGTTTTAGGTTGTTTGTACATACTGCACATCTCAACATCATTAGTATTAGCTTTGTAAGGTAATTTTTGTAGAATAAGAATCCATTTAAAATAAGCCTTTTTTTGGCTCAATATAACTAGACCAATTCCTTTTCACAGTACCATGCCACTTCTTTTTCAAATAATTTAAGATTCCAAACATTATTCATAAGAACATAAATATAATTTTTAATAGTTAAAGAATTATAAATAATTGTAGCATTTAAATTTTTGCATATTATACCATTTATCCAAGACAATTGCTTAAAAGAGTTTGTTTCTTGGTTAGTGCATTTGGGTATATTAAGGATAGAACATGCCTCCCTAAGGACAGTGTAAGTCTTCAAGTTAGAATTGGGTAAATGAAATTCCTCACTTAAGGAGTTCCAAGATTTGATTTGACCATCACAAAGAATATCTTTAAAGAAATTTATACCTCTGGTAGCTTATATTTTGGTTGAGCAACCTTGAATTAGAACAAGGAACTTATCTTTATATTTGAAATCCAACCATATAGATCTATCTCCCAGAATTTTGTTATTACCATCCAAGACACCACTATTAGAAACATAAGGGCCCATCTCCTCCCAAGATATCCAAATACTTCTAAAAACATTAGATCCCAAGGGAACAACTAGAAAGGTGTAGGTAACAAGATCACCAAAAGGAAACATCTTTAAATTTGACTAAGCTGCCTATTTTGGAACAACTAGTTGGATATTAATCTGATTAGAACTTTCCAGAGCTCCTCACCCTCAAAATCCTTAAAAATCCACTTCACAACAAGGGCTAGGCCATGCTTCTTAAATTCTTTTAGACCTATTCCATCTTTGGATTTGTCCATGCTACACCATTCTCACCTTACTGAGAGATGTTTTTCCTTTCCTTTACCATCAGACCACAAGAAGTACCTAATTTTTTTTTCTCAATCTCATTCACTTGATATCCACTAAAGATCCATATAGATGAGTAATATAAACTATATGTGGATAATATTTTTTGGCAAACTTGAACTCCACCAGCCAAAGTAAGTAATTACTTGTTCCATTTTTGCAAATTATTCTCAATTTTCCCTTGTATCCAATTCCACATGTCTTTGAGACATGGATTGACAACAAAAGGAATTACAAGGTACCTACCTTCTTGCTAACCCCCCACTAAAAGTCATACTTCTGAAACCACTCTAGGGGTGTGTCCTACCATCCCAACATGATTGGTTTGGTATTGGATAGTTTTTCCCACAAAATCATCATAGAAAATTTTAAGCTTCATCATGAGAGATTTCATATTTCCTTCATTAAGTTCCAAAAATAAAGAAATATCATCTACAAACAAGTTTTTTATCAAGTCTTCTTTGTTAGGGAGGGAGATCCCTTTTACAATGGGGGAGGTAGAAGCTTCTCTAACGAGGTAAAATATTGCATTTGATGCAATAACAAACAATGCAGGTACTAAGGGGCATCCTTGCCTTATTGATCTTTCTAGAATAAACTCATCAGATAAGGTACCATTGAACTCAACTTGAGATACTTCATCATTCATTAGAGTTTTCACCATGTGAGAAAAGGCCTTGGGAAATCCAAAGGCTTCTACCATCATAAGGACAAAAGTCCCACTTTATTGTGTCACAAGCCTTTGCAAAATCTAGAAGGAACATAGTAGCATTTTTGTTGGATTTCTTAGCCTAATGCATGGTTGTCCAACTAGTTAGTAAGTTCTCAAGGATGTATTTTCCCTTTATGAAGCTTGTTTGGGTGTTGTTGATGAATTTATGAAGGATATCCACAAGTCTAGTTGCAATCACTTTTGCAAGTATTTTATAGGAAATATTTAATAATGTAATTGGCCTCCATTTTTTATTCAGGGATTTATCTCCTTATTTAGGGATCAATTTTTTTATACTAAATGGATTTACCAAGGGTGACAATCTATAGGTCCCCTTTGTATAGGAGAGGAAGGTCCTAACTTATCCAATTCACATTATGTTTATAGAACTCAACATGGAGCCCATCTACAATAGGAGACTTGTCATTACTTAATATACTAATGGATTTCTTTATTTCCTCAAGTGAGATATCCCTTTCTAATAGGGTGCACTATTCCTAAGATAGTTTTTTAGGGATGATCTATTTGCATAGTTCCTTTACATCATGTCTTATCTTGGTGTTACCTTCATAAGTGAACAGCTTCTTATAGAAGCCCAAAATGGAGTTTTTGATCTCCTCTTCATCAGTGATTTCCTCATTGTCTTCCCATATCTTATTGATACTTTCTTTGGATTCCTTACTTTTTAAAATTTTGAAGAACTTTGAACCTTTGTCTCCATTTTGAAACCAGTTCATTTTATATCCGATTCTCAGGTCATGGATTTTCTTGGCTTGTAACCTCCTCAAGGAATTTTTGATTTCTGTGATTTTTCTCCCAAGACCAAGTTGGTGGGGTGCCTTTGACTATGCTCCCCAGCTCCCAACAATTCTATATTTATGCCTACCTCATTCTTCCTATTAATCATAGCTCTTTTTTTCCCAATGGTTTGGATAATGATTTTCCAAGCTTTAACATTATGATCCCACCTTTCACTTACATATTTATCCCTTAATGATAATCCATTAATCTCTCTAAGTGTGGAAATTTCATTGTTGGAGTCTTCATCCTTGAGGAGATTAGTATTGAGCTTAAAAGAGTTTTATTTTATCCTTTCCCTGCTCTCCTTGGTATTAAAAAGGATTTCATCAATAATGGGGTGGTGGTCTAATAATGTGTAAGTGTCGACTTTCACAAGTCCCTTGCTCCCATATTTATTGAAGCTAAACACATTACTATCGGCATAGAATCTTTCTAGACTAAAGTAGATTCTATTATTTCCTTTTTGAAAATTGCACCAAGTATACCATATATCCTTGTTTTCTTTCTTGTTCCCAGTTAGGGGGTCAAAAAAATTGAGTTTTCTCTTCAATTTAGACCAAAAGTAGAGCTCATTTCCTTTCCACTCAAGTTTCATTCCCACACTTTTGTCCTCCTATTGCTCTATCATGTTAAAGTATCCACCAAAAATCCATGGGATATTGGGGAGATGATGCATCCACTGCCACAACTCACACCTACCCTTGTAATAATTTGGGGCATAGATTGAGCATAGTCTAAACTGAAGCCCTTCTTTTTCCATTACCACCCATGCAACTCTCTGACAAGGTAAGAAACCTTTGCATTTAACAAACCGAGCCCATTCAATGGAGACTAAAATGGCCATGCCATCCTTTCCTTTCTCATGAGATGTTTTAAACTATATAAAGTCTCTCCATATGAATTTGAATTTAGTTTCAAGTGTGAAATTGGTGGCTTTTACGTATTGAAGAAAAACTATATGAATTTTTTCCATCAAACTCAAGAATATCATAACAATATACTTCATGTCAGAAAATTCCAACCATCTGACATTCCATGAGATACATTTTAGTCCCATAGGTTTATTTTTCTGAAGTGTCCATTGGTGTCCTAAAGCTATCAAAGAATTTAGAGATGCTCTTTTTAGATTTTCTCCTTTTTATAAAGGGTTAGGGGATTCTTTTGTTCTAGTTCTTATTTTGAATTTAGAGAAGTTTTCATTTCCTATGGGAATTAAAGCCTCTCTTGGAGCAACTTTGTTACTTTGGAGGGGGTATCAAAGGGGAGGTGTCCCCTTTCAATATCATCTTCACCTAGCACCATTCCAGTTGTTACTTCATTATTTTCAAGTTTAATCTCATTTATGTCAACTCTATTTGGAAGAAAATATTTAGCTTTGGAAGATTCAAGGGTTCAAATTGGGCCTAAAATAAAATCTCTAGAGGCTTGCAGGGGGTTAGATCTCATGCTAGGATTTCCAAGGTTATTTTTTTGATCAAACTTTCTTAGACCACATTTAGTTGGTAGGCCATTCACATGTTCAAAACCTTCCCCCGATCAAGGGGTTGTCTCAAGTCTAGCCTCTTGAAGGCACACAAATTTTTTATTTATTTTTTCCATCAGCTTAACAATGCTTCTAACCATGGATTCATTATTTCCTTTAGCCATGTTATCTTAAGTTATTGAGTTATTAATCTCCATATCAAACACATCAAGGTTCTCATTATTGAAACTTAGTTTACTCTTATTTATATTTCTTTTATTATTATTATTATTATCTTCAATGATCTTTATAATTCTTTCTAGAACAAGTTGTTGGGTATTTTTCCTTACCTCCATGCAATTGGAACCATTATTCCCATGGGAAAAAGAGCTAGACTCTACCTCTGGATGAGGGTTTACACAAACTAGGGGTTGAAGATCTAACTAGAGGGAGTCTCGATTAGGGTTAGCAAGGGTAGGTTCATCCATTTTAGGAATAGTCTCCTTGGTTGAAGAGATATCCAAAATAATAATACCATTCAAGGTGGGAAAGCCCTCTTCCATGTTTTTGGTGGAGCCACTCTTGGTAAGATCAATAGACTTAACATAATTTTTGAGAGGGGGGAGTTGCCTTAATTTGAAGGTAACCCAAAATATGAGTCTCTTGTTCCAATTGGTGAGGAAGCAATAATCTTTAAGTTGTCTTTCAAGGGAAGGGTGTTATTATATTCTTCCCTAGGTGAATGAGATTTAGGGTTAGAGGAGGGGGTTTTTTATTAGCCCTATTAAGAATAATTGGGAAATGTATTCTGAGGTGGTCCTATTTTTTACATAAGTAACAAGCATTTAAACCACCAAGAAAATCAATTGCACAAAGATGACGGGAACTCTCAAGGGTAACACGAATGTATTCTGGAATTTCTGTCCCAGGATGCAAAGGAATTAAAACCCTTACATCCATATGCAGGATGGTGACCTTAGTATCCTCAACCCTAATTACCTTTCCAAAGGTGGAAAGAAGTTGTGGGATAACTTCCCAAAAAAAAGGGGAAGGTTTTGAATGCATAACCAACACAGTCTGGAAAGAGCTCTCACTTCATCATAAATTGCATTGTGATACCACCTCAAGGCTTGAAATATGCACCTCCCCACATTTTAGAATTGTTTCTTTGCAATTATTTCTTACATCTTTGCATTTTGAAAGAAAATAAAAAATAATCCCTTTTCCACCATCCTAAAAGATCAAACCCTAATTAAATTTTTTTTTCCCCAAACAATGAAAATTTATTGGTCCAAGAACCTCCTAGTTGGGATCTTGTTTAAATCCACAACCATGAAGAAAATAGTAGTGTTTCCTAATCTATTCTTCTCATTGTTCAAGTTTTCAACTGTTTAAGGATTAGGAGACACCAAAAGAATTTTAGGGTTTTTAAGAGATTGTATACCTTGTCTTCCACCAAGTTTCCCATCGAGGGATTCCAGTTCAAAACTATCTTTCTCAAATCCCATAGCATCTAGAATCACTAATGGCTTCTCAACTAGAGAATCACGAAAAGACTTATAGTTGTGAGAGTTGGATATATCACCCTCAGTATTGGGGGGTGGTGGATCACCCTCCATCAATCCACATTCAATGGTGTACTACCTCTCAAAAAACACCAAGGTCAAAGCCCCCAAAAGCACATTCAAATTGCAAAGTGGAAGAAAAAACTTAAACACAAAGTAAGAAAACTATTAAACACACATGAACAAAGTAATCAGGAAACGCTAGTAAAGAGATTTCTTGTGAAAGCAGGGTACAAAAATCCATGGAGGAGGAAGGAATCCTCCCCCACGGTCCTATGAGAAGCCGCCATGCAACTCACTTGGTATGGCCAACTCAAACCTTGAACCAACTTGTAGAGCCTACCAAGTTCAAAGTCTTTAAGAATAGTGCTTTCTTTTCTATAATTTTTCTTTATTTTTTTTTAATTAATTTATATTCGCCCTAATTGCTATTTTTTAAAACCCTTATGTATGGACACCATAATTTGATCTAGACTATTTTTTTTTAATTTTATTTTTTCATTGTGTAAAGAAGTTTTTGTAGATTGATGCCATATAATCTTTTTACAATAAAATATACAAATTAAAAGTTCTTTAAAAAATATAAAAAACCTAACATTTCAATTTTATGGACTAGTTTCATCATAAATTGATTAGAAAATAGAAAAAAATTCAAATCATAAAAAAAAAAATTGCATATTTGAAAACCAAATATCATCATCTATAATGGGTTTTAATTTCTCACAAAATATTTCTAAAAAGAAAATCGTTAATCATATTGCCAAAGTTAGTTTTTTCTCTTAACATTACCATGAACTTGTACTTGTAAGTACAAGGATAAGGATTGAGTTACCATGCCATTTCCAAGTCTAAATCTAAATGAAAAATATGGATTGTGAGTTTCGAAGTTTTTGGAAGAAGTACCCACTTTAAAATGGGTACATATTCTAAAAGATGAATGGGTACCTATTTTAAATGTGAAAATGACACTTCCCCAGAATGTGGACTCAACTTCTTGCACTTCCCCATTAGATTAACTAATTTAGTATGATGCAAACAAAAGAAAAATTAAAATGTCTTAGACTTTATAGGGCACTATCAGTTGCTTTTTCAACATTCAATCTTACTCTTCTTGATGCAGATGTTCAAAGAGTGTTTTTTGAAAACTTGCAACCTGACATAAGGGATAGGATCTTTTTGATGAAATATCCATCCTTTATACATTTTTATAAGGCCCTCTTTGATTTTTAGAATTTGTATAGTTTGTATGAAGAGACATATTCATCGGCTCCTACTGGAAAATTAAAATTTATACCTCAAAACAAATATCAACCATTCAAGAAGAAAAAAAAACTTTATCATGTTACATACACCTCAAACAACCAACCACTTTGACCCTCAAGTCACAGACATAAGTTCAGCCTCGTACCAATTTGGACTGCGAGGTAGACAATTCACCTAGTTACCTAATACCCTCCATTCAATTATGTTGCAAATTTTAACACTTGAACTTAACTTTATTACCTCTAGTTAGACCTATGGACACAACTTAACCTCTACCTCCAAGTTAAAATCCAAATTCCTTTTGTCAATATCATCATACAAGTGGACATGATACAAAATGATGCATGCATCTTAAATATCAAGTTCATGACCTCATTGATTCTAATCTCATCTAGTTGGGTGGTGTTAATGATCAAGGAAATAAATATATTGCCTCACCTAACTAAAACTTGCAAATTTTTACCAATCCAATGCCAAACCATTCATAAAACTTTTTGCGAGCTTGTGATGTTAAGAATGATGAAATGAATGTTGATAAGATCGATGACATGAATGATACTAGCAATGATAATAAGAGTGGTTATGAGGATGGCCTACAAGATATGGTCACTCTCATAAACGTTCAACCTCTTAAGGTCCAAACCACTTTGTTACCCAATATTGCTTTCACCCATATTGATACATCCATACATGGACCTGATGGTATTTTATATATTGCTAGAAGTATTAATGACAAGCCTACAACTGGTATACTCATTGATCTTGTCTATGTAGAGAATGTGATCATTGAGGAATTCCTATTTGTGTATGAACTTTATCAATATTATTATGAACAATCAAAAGGATGGTTGAAAACTTATGATGGTTTTTCTCACCCTATGGTAGGTTTGATCACTCTTCCTCTTAATGTTGGATCAAAACAATTAGATGTATCATTATCCATCATCCTGATTTCAGACCAATTTGGTGTGAAGTTAGGCTACCCATGGCTACACTCCATGAATGTCATCTTGTTGGTTATTCACAATTGCATAAATTTCCCTTTTGAAATTGAAATATTTACAGTGCATCATAGTGGGTTTAATCCTTTTTCTTCTAGTGGGAACTTTTAATTATATTTCTTTTAGCCTCAACTGATGGAACCTATCAAGCCTCATGAATACTAATTATAGTAAATAAATGGTTTTGCAAGACTAATGTTAGTAAATGGTATTATATTTTTTTAAGAATTTGAATACAGAGAATATTTAATTTATTTTTGGAGAAATTTGATACCACAAAGGTAGAAGAACAAGATGTGGTTGTCCACCTTGAAAATTTTAGATTATTTTTGTATATGGACAACACCTATAGAGCTCCATTTGAAACAAAGCATTACAATGGGGGCACAAATTTATTAGTTTTATGCCTAGAGATCCATCCTCAACTTGTCATGCTCCTAGAAAGTGATGGATTGCTATGCACCTATAAAAAAGTGAAATAACTCACAAAGTTGTTTTGTTGCCTTCTACTTTTTTAAATAATAAAATATTTTTTGATTGAAAGTTTTCCTTTGTTAGAAGGTATTATTTTATTTATTTGGAAACAATATAATAATACCTTTAAATGAAGGAGACCTTTGAATGAAGGTAATCTTCATTCAAAATTCTTTTAAACATAACCTTCAAATGAAGGTATTTTTTACTTTTCACTCCCCTCCAAATTGAAAAATATAATGTCCCACATTTGGGACTCACTATTGTGGGTTTACCCTATATTAAATGCAAGCTTCAAATAATACTTAGAAAATGAAACATACTCATATTTAATTATGTAGTACATTTACAACTACAAAGAATAAGCATACATCTATCATATTTCAACTGGAAATTAATATTTCATCCTACACTTTTACCATTTTTCAAACTAAACAATCTTTCCTCCTTTTGAACTTTGACCACATTCAAACTAGAAATAATTTACCACTTTCCAAATAGAAAGAAATATTGTAACCAATTCCTTCAGAGAAATGATGAGAACCAACTAAAATCATATCTTATTTATGCTATCTCTCCCACAAAAGAAGCATAAGGATTTTTTATGTTATTAATTTGATGGCTATTTGTTTAAAAACTGGTGTCATCATAATGTTGTGGTCTCACATTCTATAATCTATCGTCAAGTTTTTTTCATGTATCTAAAACATAAAAAAAAAATGACAAAGTTCTTTAAAAATTAATTTTAAATTACAATTCAACATATTGCACTAGAATTCAGAAAAAGTTAGTGGGTTGGAAAGGGTTGCTACTTAGTCAAACAGGTAGGGTACAAATTTTGAAGGCTTCTCTTGAATTTTTTTTGGTGTATTTCTTTTCAATCTTTAAAATGCCAACTTTTATTATGAGAAATATTGAGGAAATTCAAAGGAATTTTCTCTAGACTAGTGTGGAAGAAAAGGAAAGAATTGCACTGGTCAATTTGGAAATAGTTTGTTCCCCTAAGAAATTTGGAGGTCTTGGAATTCAGAAACTAAACATGTTTAACAAGGCTAGATTCTTTCAAAAATCAGCTTGTTGTTCTTGTAAGGGAAGAAATATTGGACCAAAATTTTGAGTGCAAAGTACATGGGTAATGATGCCCTCTGTTGTTTCCTATCCTCCTAGGATTGGCCTAAAGATTCAACTATTTCTAACAATATTATAAAAACTAGGGGGATCTTGATGTAGGGAACTAGAAGAAGAGTTGGGAATGGGAGGACTATTAGTTTTTGGGATGATGCTTGGGATTGTGGTCCTACTTTAGCTTCAGTGGACTAACTTAACCTAATCAAGAATGACCATCCACATCTTTATGGTTCCAATCTCTATAATTATGTTGATTGGTCTTGGAGAATCCCTAAATAGAGAGATTTTAACTAAGTGATTATTGATTTTAGAGCAAGAAGAGGAGATAGTATATTGGAATCTTCTAAGTTATTTTCTAATCTTTATTCTCTAATTGGAGACAATAGTCTATTTTATCACGAGAATAAAGATGAGTGGATTTGGAGTGATAACCCTTCAGGGGTCTTTTTGGTAAAAGCAACTTATAAAAGTTTGGAACTTCCCTCCCTAACTCCTCAAAATTTTAATTGGAATAGTATTTGGATTTCTAAATTAATTCCTAAAATAAATTATTTTTGGTAGGTAGGAGTGCATGCAAAAAAAAATATGTTGATATTGAACAAACAATTTTGATGTGTTCTATGGACTTCTCTTACAATCTTAGGATCTTTTACCTAAATGGAGAGAGATAGAACCCCAAAATTGTGGTGGTTCACTCAAACTAAGGAATGTATGATGAAATTATGTCTAAATGAAAAGATATAGATGCAATAAATTGATAAAATTGATTGATTAAGTATGCAAAGCCTAAGAAATGTAACTTTTTTGAAAACACATTGTGTAATGCAAAACAACTTAGAAATGGGTAGAAAATTGTAAAAAAAATAAGTAAAACTGAATGTGTGCACCTGATATCTTGATAGAGACTGGAATTGACTTATGAAATGCTACTAATCCTAATTTTTAGGCCTGGTAGGACTCATTCACCATTCTGGGTGAATCAGTCTGAGTTTTGTAAAACTGTTCTCGAACCTGTTTCAGACAAATGGGTGTCTAAAAATCAGAAAACCAAGAAATAACCTGGAAGTGGGACTCATTCACCACCCATGGTGAATGAGTCCACTTTTTAAATTTTGAATATTCAAAGGTGGAAACAGGAGGCTTCAGTCTGCACTCTCTGCTTCTCTAGGTGTCTGGTTATGAAAATGTCAGATGTGGGACTAAAAATGACTTTTTGTAGGTACTTTGACTTATCCAATGAAGAGATGACTTGAAAAATTTTCAATGCAATCTTCAATGATTTCTAAGCCTTCAAGATGTCTAAATCTACAAACATACAAGATAAGGAAGGGAAATGTTGGATGCTAGGGCATGGGGGTTTGCCTTGGTCAGACCCCTTTGTAGATAATTAAACCAACTTGAGAAAAGAATGTAATGAAGCTTGCAATAATGGAGTTATTACCTTGCCATAGTGATTTATCTTGAATTTCTAAAGCAAAACATGAAGAATCTAACCTTGAATGTCTGAAAATTGCTATCTTAATTACTTGAAATGATGAAACCCTAAATTGCTTGAAACGAGATGGAAGAATGATGGAAGAATCATGAAGAATGGTTATGATTTAGGGTTTAGAGACTTGATTTTATAGGAAATTCACCTTATTTTCCCACAAATTTGATCCCCAAGGCCGACATGAAGAAAAATAGAACTTAAAACCTATTTTTTCCCACTCAAAAGTAAAAAATGGTCCAAATGGGACTCATTCACCACCTTGGGTGAATTAGTCCCACCTGGAAGGGAATCATTCACCATAGATGGTGAATTAGTCCCAGAAGGGGTCCATTTGCCAGTTGGGTTGTTTGTGAATGAGTAATTCTAGTTTATACATTAATTTCATTTGGTTTTTGATCAAATTATGCCTTGGGATACACAATATGGGGTAATAGGGGCCTATTAGTGATGATTTGATGGTCAATAAGGGATTGGGACATAGAATTCACTGTGAAAGTGTAATTAAATACACTTTACAACATTAAAATGAGGTCTACTTGGCCTGGAAAGGGACAATATCCAATGTGAATGTGTAGGACACATTACAACACTAGATTAACATTAAGTTTAATTCAAAAAAATTCTATATTAGTATGATAATGTTATTAAACACATTTTTTAATGGTGAATTAGGGAGAAATGGGTCCATTAAGTCTAGAAAGGCATGAAAGTCTTTTACAACACTTTACAACACCTTTACAAGACATCGATAAATGCATTTGGAAGCGTCCAAGACCTAGTGTGGATGTGGAAAACACCTCACAACACTAAATCAAGGCCTCATTAAGTCCAAATTATCATCAACTATTCCCAAATAAAGCAAGTTTCCTTTTTTCTATGGTACATTTATCCTCCACTTTAGTGAGAGAATGAACTTGCTTTAAACTCACACTAAAGTAGACATTCAAGAGAGATCCGAGTGTACAAATGTAGATGACAAATAATGACAAAGATCAAGAAGGAAATCAAGCCCCTAGGGTCCAAGATCCTAAGTTAAACCATCAAGATACACAATCATGCAATGACAAGAACTAAAGGGATGAAAAATGGGGTAGAAATGACGTGCTCACTCTGGGGCCATAGAACATCAGGTGGTATGCGGGGTGAGTTGTCCCAAAGAAGTGGTTTAGTGAGAAAGTCATGCCAGTGTGTCAGCTTCCCATCATACTAACCATACCAAAGTTATGCTCCTGATAACATTGATAAGGCACCACAATGTAATGCTTTTTTTTGTAAATGTTTTTGAATGTGTGAAGAATTTGTAAAATGGGATTTTGGTTTGTTCATGTAAGGTCTTCTTCTTAGGGAGAATTGTGCCTAATGTATCCAAGAGAGGACAAGTCAGGGTGTTAGATCATTATCCATGGGATGCCTCATTTGCATTAGGCCACTTAAGTTGATCGTACACTCATGGAAGGAATCAAACCCAATGACACCACCAAGAAGAGGGTGCATCACAACAAAAAGTAAATCACACCATGAAATTTGCAAAAAGATGCTTTCTATGTGTGCTCCCTACTTTAAAGTGGTTGCTAACATCATTATTGTGAGCAATTGCTTTAAAGTAGAAGAGGGTATGAGAGCTTATTCAAAAATCCATATGCCAAGTCATATGTTTTCGATAAGCTACATCATTAAGAAAGGTAGTATGTCACATGTGAGTCAATCTTAAGACATGTTGTCCACATCCCAAGCTTGATCTTATATGTTCATGAAAGGTTAACGATTAGCCAAAAAAGACAACGACAAGTGACATACAAGGTGAAGTCTTTCTAACCCTTTACCCCCACTTAGTGTCAGACAAAGATGAGCCTGGAATGGATGATGGTATGTTTCCCCTTATGATGAATGAAAAACATGCAATAGTGTGTATATTATAATCCTACAACTATTACATGGCAAGGATCAACAACTAATGTTATTTATGTTGATAAGTAAACAAAGTTTTGGCTTGATACATATTTAATGAGATGTCTATCAGTTTAGGATGTACCAAGGGTAGAGTTCTCTTGGAAGAATATTGTGTGATAGTATTGATATTGAGTGAAGGTGTGTTGGATGGGTTGATGTCTATAAAAGGAGAATCAGTAAGACCATGATTTTTTGCTTGTGTTTTCAGATCTATATCATCACATCCTTCTCCTTGTTGTTTCATAGTCTTTTTTTAGGTTTGGGATTGGATTTGATTGTATATACTTTTTCACATATGTGAGCAATGTCATTGTAACTTGGTTGGTATGAAGCATTATGCTTAGGTGGGTAAAGGATGAATTTAGGTTGGTTTTGAGATTTTTTCTTGTGTGATGGTAGGTAAAGAATTAGAGGATTCTTAGGATGGCCCACGGGGTATGTATACGGTTCATTGATCGAAGGGGATCTAATGGACAGTTTCACATGTATAAACTTGAAAGTCTTGGTTTGATGTATCCCTGAGGAATAAATATCATTTTCTTCCACTATAATATTCTCCCTAGGAGGAGAGTTGTTAGGAGAATGAAAATCCAAATGTTCTTGAAATTCAAAGATTTTTTCTTCCAAAGTGTCTTCATCATAAGTAAGGGAGCTATCAATGGTTATAATATTGTCGTGATTCTCATCGATTGGATCTTGGAACACCATAATATCATCTTCACCAATAGGAGAAATATTAGGAGAAGGGAAATTTTGATTTTTTTCCATAATCTCATTGTCTTCTACCCTAATAGGAGAGCTTTCAAGAGGTTCATCACATTTCATGGTTAGATGTAAAGAAGAGTCATCACAAAGAGGGGAGATATGAAGAGGAGAACAACTAGGATTTTCATGTGTGTCAATGATGGGATCTTGTTGTTCAAATAGACCCTTCCAATTGTTAGGAACATTAGGAATAAGATAAATAGTGTTATAACTCTCAATCATCGGGTTTCTTGATACCAATATATCCTCCTCACAAATGTGTTTGTCATGAGCATTGTCACAAATAGGGGAGGTGTTGGTAGATGAATGGAGACCAGGTAAAGTGGTGTAAATGCATTCATATTGTATTGTTATACTATCTTCCCAAGGGGAATGAGGAGAAGAACAAACAAGACCTTCACGATGCTCTATGATTATACCTTCTTTCACCAAGATACCTTCATCACTAAAAGGAGAGGTATATGGAGAAGTACAACTGTGATCGTACGTAATGGTTATCTATGCTTGTATTCCCTTCTAACACATCATCTGCACAAACAGGAGAGATAGGACGAAGTGTAAGTTTAAGACAAGAATTTTCATTTTCACTCTCTTGTGCTAAGAGACTATCATAAATAGGGAATGCATTGAATGTAGGACTAGAATGCTTGTTAACTAGCTTTTTCTTTGCAAATTTGGAGAATATTGAAACTAACATTTTGAAATAACAATCTATGCTAACTAAAAATTCAATGTAAAAGACTAAAATGAAATACAATTTTTAGATGATAATTGACTAATTATGATATGTTACAATATGAGAATGCAAACTTGAAATTTAAACCATGCATAAAATGAGCTAATTTAGGCTAGATATACTATAATGCATGTTATACAAATGAAGCCAATTGATACAACTAGGTAATGGCATAAAAAAAAAGCTTAAAAAACAAGGTTTTCAGTTTTGTAAAAGGTAGTTTCTAGGATCAAAAGGGATTGATTCGCCCAAGGTGGCGAATGAGTCCCAGTATGGACTTTTTAAAGAATTTTTACAAATTTTTCAGTGATTTTGATGCTTTATAAGTTCTATGATGCAGACCTAAGTTAAAAATGAAGAATTTCAGAAAATTTAAATGAATTTAGATGCCAAAAATGCAACCTAAATGCACTTTTCATGAATGCAAAATTTGAAACCTAGCATGCAAATGAATCCATGCAATTTGTAATCCAATATCAATGCAAGGATAGATCTATGATGAAGGAATAAAAATTAGAAAAGTATTATCAAATAAGGTTCACCAAAATGAACCAACAATTTTGATGTGTTCTATGGACTTCTCTTACACTCTTAGGATCTTTTAGCTAAAAGGAGAGAGATAAAACCAAAAAATTGTGGTGGTTCACTCAAACTAAGGAATGTATGATGAAATTATGTCTAAATGAAATGATATAGATCCAACAAAGTGATAAAATTAATTTATTAAGTATGTAAAACCTAAGAAATGTAACTTGTTCGAAAACACATTGTGTTATGCAAAAACACCTAGAAATGGGTAGAAAACTGTAATAGAAATGAATAAAACTGAATGTGTGCACTTGAGATCTTGATAGAGAGTGGAATTGAATTATGAAATGCTACTAATCCTTATTTTTAGGCCTAGTGGGACTCATTTTCCATTCTAGATGAATCAGTCCCAGTTTTGTAAAATTGTTCTAGAACTCATTTCAGATAAATGGGTGTCTAAAAATGCAGAAAAACAAAAACTAACCTAGAGGTGGGAATAATTCACCCCCCATGGAGAATGATTACACTTTTAAATTTCTAAATATTCAAAGTTGGAAATAGGAGCCTCCGGTCTACACTTTCTACTTCTTCAAGTGTCTGGTTCTGAAACTGTCATATTCAATCATGAAAATGACTTTTTGTAGGTACTTTGACTTATCCAATGAAGAGATGACTTGAAATTTTTTATAATGCAATATTCAATTATTTGTAAGCCTTCAAGATCTCTAAATCTACAATCATACAAGATAAGAAAGAGAAATGTTGGATGTTAGGGCATGGGGGTTTTCCTTGATCAAACCCTTTGTAGGTAATTAAACCAAAATGAGAAAAGAATGTAATGAAGCATGCAATAATGGAGTCATTTCCTTTACATAGTGATTGATCTTGAATTTCTAA
The DNA here is from genome assembly GCA_007258455.2 of Sequoia sempervirens. Classification (NCBI taxonomy): domain Eukaryota; kingdom Viridiplantae; phylum Streptophyta; class Pinopsida; order Cupressales; family Cupressaceae; genus Sequoia; species Sequoia sempervirens. The sequence continues at coordinate 125,155,674 of VDFB02058242.1, forward strand.
AACAAAACATGTATAATATGCCCTTGAATGTCTAAAAAATGCTATCTTAATGACTTGAAATGATTAAACCCTAACTTGCTTGACTTGAGATGGAAGAATGATAGATGACTCATGAAGAATGTTTATTATTTAGGGTTTAGAGACTTGATTTCATAAGAATTTCACCTTATTTTCTTGTAAATTGGATCCCCAAGGCTATCATAAAGAAAAATTAAACTTAAAACCTAATTTTTCCTACTCAAAAGTCAAAAATGGTCCGAATGGGACTCATTTCCCACCTTGGGTGAATTAGTCTCACCTAGCAGGGACTCATTCGCCACAAAGTGTGAATTAGTCCCAAAGGGGTCCATTTGCCACCTCGGTTGTTGAGTAATGAGGAATTCTAGTTTATATGTTGATTTCATTAGGTATTTGATCAAATTATGGCTCGAGATGCATAATATGGGGTAATAGGGGCCTATTAGTGATGATGTAAAGGTCAATTAGGGCTTGGGAAATAGAATTCAATGTGAAAGTGTGATTAAATACACTTTACAACATTAAAATGAGGTCCACATAGCTTGGAAAGGGACAATATCCAATGTGAATGTGTAGGAAACATTACAACACTAGATTAACATTAATTTTAATTCAAAAACATTCTATATTAGTGTGATAATGTTATTAAATTTTTTTTATAATGTTGAATTAGGGAAAAATGGGTCCATTAAGTCAAGAAAGGCGTGAAAGTCTTTTACAACACTTTACATCACCTTTACAAGACATTGATAAATGCATTTGGAAGGGTCCAAGACCTAGTGTCAATGTGGAAAATACCTCACAACATTGAATCAAGGCCTCATTAAGTCCAACTTATCCTGAACTATTCCCAAATCAAGCAAGTTTCCTTTTTTCTATGGTACATTTAGTGCACACTTTAGTGAGGATGAACTTGCTTCAAAATCACACTAAAGTAGACATTCAAGAGAGATCTGAGTGTACAAATGTAGATGAAAAATAATGACAAAGATCAAGAAGTAAATCAAGCCCCTAGGCTTTAAGATCCTAAGTCAAACCATAAAGATACACAATCACGTAATGGTAATAACTAAAGGGAAGAAAAATGGGGTGGAAACGATGCGCTCACTTTGGGGCCAGAGAACATCAGGTCATCTGTGGGATGAGTTGTCCCAAAGAAGTGGTTTAGTGAGAACGTCATGCTAGTGTGTTAGATTCCCAACGTATAATGAGAAATTCATGGAAGTGTGTCAGCTTCCCATTAGAATAACCATACCAAAGTTATGCTCCCGATAACATTGATAAGGCACCACAATGTAACGCTTTGTTTTTTTGTAAATATTTTTTAATGTGTGAAGAATTTGTAAAAGGGGATTTTTTTGGTTCATGTAAGGTCTTCTTCTTAGGGAGCATTGTGCCTAATGTCTCCAAGAGAGGAAAAGTCAGGGTGTTAGATCGTTATCCATGTGATGCCTCATTTGCATTAGGCCACTTTAGTTGATTATACACTCTTGGAAGGCATCAAACCCAATGAAACCACCAAGAATAGGATGCATCATAAGAAAAAGTTAATCACACCATGAAATTTGAAAAAAGATGTTGTCTATGTATGCCACTCACTTTAAAGTAGTTTGTAACATCATTACTATGAGAAATTGCTTTAAAGTAGAAGAGGGTATGAGAGCTTATTCAAAAATCCCTATGCCAAGTCATGTTTTTGATAAGCTATATCATGAAGAAAGGTAGTATGTCACATGTGAGTCAATCTTAAGACATGTTGTGAACATCCCAAGCTTGATCTTATACGTTCATGAAAGGTTAATGATTAGCCAAAAAAGACAACGACAAGTGACATACAAGGTGAAGGCTTTCTAACCCTTTACCCCCACTTAGTGCTGGACAAAGATGAACCTAGAATGGATGATGGTATGCTGCCCCTTGCGATGGATGAAAAACATGCAATAGTGAGTATGTTATAATCCTACAACTATTACATGGCAAGGAGCAACAACTAATGTTATTTATGTTGATGAGTAAACAAAGTTTCAACTTGATACATATTTAATGAGATGTCCATTAGTTCAGGATGTATCAAAGGTAGAGTTTTCTTGGAAGAATCTTGTGTGATAGTATTGATGTTAAGTGAAGGTGTGTTGGATGGGTTGATGTCTATGAAAGGAGAATCAGTAAGACCATGATTTTGTGCTTGTGTTTTAGGATCTAGAGGGGCATGGATACTTTGTTCTATATCATCACATCCTTCTCCTTGTTGTTTCATAATATTTTTAGGTTTGGGATTGGATTTGATTGTATATAATTTGTCACATATGTGAGAAATGTCATTGTAACTTGGTTGGTATGAAACACTATGCTTAGGTGGGTAAAGGATGAATTCAGGTTGGTTTTGAGCTTGTTCATGCAAGGTCTTCTTCTTAGGGAGAGTTGTGCCTAATGTCTCCAAGAGAGGAAAAGTTAGGGTGTCAGATCCTTAACCATGGGATGCCTCATTTGCATTAGGCCACTTTAGTTGATTGTACACTCTTGGAAGGAATCAAACACGATGACAACACCAAGAAGAGGATGCATCACAAGAAAAAGTAAATCACACCATGAAATTTGAAAAAAAATGTTGTTTATGTATGTCCCCCACTTTAAAAAGTTCGTAACATCATTACTATGAGAAATTGCTTTAAAGTAGAAGAGGGTATTAGAGCTTATTCAAAAATCCCTATGCCGAGTCATATATTATTGATAAGTTGTGTCATGAAGAAAGGTAGTATGTCACATGTGAGTCAATCTTAAGGCATGTTTTCCACACTCAAAGCTTGATCTTATACGTTCATGAAAGGTTAATGATTAGCCAAAAGAGACAATGACAAGTGTCATATAGGGAGAAGGCTTTCTAACCCTTTGCCCCCAATTAGTGCAAGACAAAGATGAGTCTGGAATGGATGATGGTATGCTGCCCATTGTGATAGATGAAAAACATGCAATAGTGAGTATGTTATAATCCTATAACTATTACATGGAAAGGAGCAAAAACTAATGTTATTTATGTTGATAAGTAAACAAAGTTTTGGCTTGATACATATTTAATGAGATGTCTATCAGTTTAGGATGTACTAAGGGTAGATTTTTCTTGGAAGAATCTTGTGTGATAGTATTGATGTTGAGTGAATGTGTGTTGGATGGGTTGATGTGTATGAAAGGAAAATCAATAACACCATGATTTGGTGTTTTTGTTTTAGGATCTAGAGGGGCATGGATACTTTGTTCTATAACATCACATCCTTCTCCTTGTTGTTTCATAATATTTTAAGATTTGGGATTGGATTTGATTGTATATACTTTATCACATATGTGAGCAATGTCATTGTAATTTGGTTGGTATGAAACATTATGCTTAGGTGGGTAAAGGATGAGTTCAGGTTGGTTTTTATCTTGTTTCTTGTGTGATGGTGGGTAAATAATTAGAGGACTCTTAGCATGGCCCATGGGGTATGTATGCAGTTCATTGATCGAAGGTGATCTAATGGAAATTTATGCATGCATAACCTCAGTGGTCTTGGTTTGATGTATCCCCAAGGAATACATATCATTTTATTGCACCATAATATTCACCCTAGGAGGAGAGTTTTTATGAGAATGACAATCCAAATGTTCTTTAAATTAAAAGATTTGTTCTTCCAAAGTGTCTTCATCATAAGGAAAGGAGCTATCAATGGTTATAAGATTGTCATGATTCTCATCGATCAGATCTTGAAACACCATAATATCATCTTCACCAATAGGATAAATATTAGGAGAAGGGAAAAATCAAGTTTTTTCCATAATCTCATTGTCTTCTACCCTAGTAGGAGAGCTTTCAAGATGGTTAGATGTTGTAAAGAAGCGTCATCACAAAGAGGGGAGACAGGAAGGGGAGGACAACTAGGATTTTCATGTGTGTCAATGATGGGATCTTCTTGTTCAAATAGAACCTTCCAATTGTTAGGAACATTAGGAAGGAGAGAAATAATGTTATAACTCTCAATCATAGGGTTTCTTGATACAAACATATCCTCCTCAAAAATGTGTTTGTCATGAGCATTGTCACAAATAGGGGAGGTGTTGGTAGATGAATGGAGACTACGTAAAGTTGTGGCAATGCATTCATCTTGTATTGTTATACTATCTTCCCCAGGGGAATAAGGAGAAGAACAAACAAGACCTTCAAGATGCTCAACGATTGTACCTTCTTTCACCAAGATACCTTTGTCACTAAAAGGAGACGTTTTAGGAGAAGTACAAAACTATGATCATCATGGTTATCTTTGTTTGTAGTCCCTTCTAACACATCATCCACACAAATGGGAGAGATAGGAGGGAGTGTAAGTTTAAGACAAGTTTTTGCAATATCACTCTCTTGTGCTAAGATACTATCATAAATAGGGAATGCATTGAATGAAGGAATAAAATGCTTTTTAACTAGCTTTTTCTTTGAAAATTTGGAGAAGATTGAAACTTAATTTTTGAAATAAAAATCTATGCTAACTCAAAATGCAATGTAAAAGGCTGAAATGAAATGCAATTGTCAGATGATAATTGACTGATTATGATATGTAACAATATGAGAATGAAAACTTGAAATTTAAACCATGCATGAAATGAGATAATTTAGGCTAGATATATTAAAATGAAAGTTATAGAAATATAACCAACTGATACAGCTAGGTAATGGCACCAAACAGAAGCTTAAAAATAGAGTTTTCAATTCTGTAAAAGGTAGTTTCTGGGGTGAAAGGGACTGATTCACCCAAGGTGGCGAATGAGTCCTAGTATAAATTTTTTATAGAAATTTTAGAAATTTTTGGGTGATTTTGATGTTTTCTGAGTTCTATGATGTAGACCTAAATTAAAAATGCAAAATTTCAAAAAAATTAAATGAATTTTGATGCCAAAAATGCAACCTAAATGCACTTTTCATGAATGCAAAATTTGAAACCTAGCATGGAGATGAATCCATGGAATCCCTAATGCAAGATCAATGCAAGGATAGATCTATGATGAAGGACTCCAAATCATAAAAGTATTCAAAAATTAGGTTAACCTAAATGAACCAACAATTTTGATGTCTTTTGTGGACTTCTCTTACACTCTTAGGATCTTTTAGCTAAAAGGGGAGAGATAAAACCCCAAAATTGTTGTGGTTCACTCAAACTAAGGAATGTATGATGAAATTATTCCTAAATTCAATGATCTAGATGCAATAAACTAATAAAATTGATTGATTAAGTATGTAAAACCTAAGAAATGTAACTTGTTTAAAAACACATTATGTAATGGAAAACACCTAGAAATGGGTAGAAAACTATAACAAAAATGAGTAAAAATGAATGTGTGCACTTGAGATCTTGATAGAGACTGGAATTGACTTATGAAATGCTACTGGTCCTAATTTTTAGGCCTGGTGGGACTCATTCGCCATTCTAGGTTAATCAATCCCAATTCTGTAAAGCTATTCTGGAACCCGTTTCAGACAAATGGGTGTCTGAAAATGCAGAAAACCAAAAATTGACCTAGAAGTGGGACTCATTCACCACCCATGGTGAATGAGTCCAATTTTCAATTTTTAAATATTCAAAGGTGGAAATAGTAGCCTTTGGTTTGCACTTTCTACTTCTTCAGATGTCTGGTTCTGAAATTGTCAGATTCGGGCCTGAAAATGACTTTTTGTAGGTACTTTGACTTATCCAATGAAGAGATGACTTTAAAAAATTTGCAATGTAATCTTCAGTGATTTCTAAGCCTTCAAGATGTCTAAATATGCAAACATACAAGATAATAAAGAGAAATGTTGGATGTTAGGGCATGGGGGTTTTCCTTGGTCAAACCTCTTTGTAGGTAATTAAACCAAAATGATAAAAGAATATAATGAAGCATGCAATAATGGAGTTATTACATTTCCATAGTGATTGATCTTCAATTTCTGCAACAAAACATGAAGAATCTACCCTTGAATGTCTGAAAATTGCTATCTTAATTACTTAAAATGATGAAACGCTAACTTGCTTGACTTGAGATGGAAGAATGATGGATGAATCATGAAGAATGGCTATGATTTAGCGTTTAGAGACTTGATTTCATAGGAAAATCACTTTATTTTTCTCTAAATTGGATCCCCAAGGCCAACATGAAGAAAAATTAAACTTAAAACTTAATTTTTCCTGCTCAAAAGTTAAAAATGGTCCAAATGGGACTCATTTGCCACTTGGGGAAAATCAGTCCCACTTGGTAGGGACTCATTCAACACGAATGGGGAAGTAGTCCCAGAGGGGCCCATTTGTTAGTTGGGTTGTTGGGGAATGAGGAATTCTAGTTTATATGTTGATTTCATCAGGTATTTGATCAAATTATGCCTCGAGATGCACAATATGGGATAATAGGGGCCTATTAGTGATGATGTGAAGGTCAATTAGGGCTTGGGACACAAAATTCAATGTTAATATGTTATTAAATACATTTTACAACATTAAAATGAGGTCCACTTAGCCAGGAAAGACACAATATGCAATGTGAATGTGTAGGACACATTACAACACTAGATTAACATTAAGTTTAATTCAAAAACCTTCTAGATTAGTGTGATAATGTTATTAAACACATTTTATAATGTTGAATTAAGGATAAATGGCTCCATTGAGTCTAGAAAGGTGTGAAAGTCTTTTACAACACCTTTACAAGACATCGATAAATGTGTTTGGAAGGGTCCAAGACCTAGTGTGGATGTGGAAAACACCTCACAACACTGAATCAAGGCCTCATTAAGTCCAAATTATCATCAACTATTCCCAAATCAAGAAAGTTTCCTTTTTTCTAGGGTACAAATGTGCTGAATAGGAAAGGATTTCAATTCGTTAACAAATATTTACTGTGTTTGACTGCTAAAGAGAGCATTTCCCACCAGCTCCTCCATTGCCCTTTTTCTGAAGAAATCTAGTTGTTGGTGCTTCAAAACCTGCTATTCTTTTAGGTTTTCCCTAATATAAAAGATGTTTTTAGTTAATGGAATCCTTGTTGTTCTTCTCTCCCCATCATTATGGAATTATGGATGAAAATTCCTGCTTTTGTCACTTGGCACCTGTGGAAAGAGAGGAATAATCATTTTTTTAGAGAACACTAAAGAAACAACAGGGAGGTCTTTTAGTGTATGTAACAACTGTATGAACCAAGATCCCAGTACCCGCAAAAGACAATAAACAAACACATTAGAGGATTCAAATGTAAGTTAAGATAAAAGTTCCCCATAAAATCCATTAGCAATGCTCAAAATAGGAATGAAAGCAAGAACATAATGAAAAAGAAAGGAAATAGATTAAATCTTATTGAAAACATGCAAACTCTTGATCTTCTGGGAGAGTTGGTGCCAATTTGATGTGGAAATTGGCCCTTTCCCAACTCCTATGCAAATTTTTGATGATTTGGTGATGATTGATCCACTTGGTGATTGCTTCAAATGAACTCCATGGAGAAAACCTATAATAATCTAGGTAAGGATTTTGTTAAAATTGAGGAAAATACAAATGCTTGAAGATAAAATTGAGTATAATAAGTTTGCTCAAATTGTGGATACTTGTGGATGATCAAAATGAGGAATGAAACCTCTTATTTATAGAATGACAAGTTGGAGAAATTCCCAAAAGGGAGAAATGTGGGACTAACTTTCAACGAATGGAAAGATGCCACTTGTCAAGAGATAGATGGATGAAGGATGTGCACATTTTGATGAATGTGCCCATAAATGAATTTTGGTGAAATTTGAAAATGGTGAAATGACAAGGTGGATGAAGAGTCAAATGGAGTAATGGCCACTTGGCTCAAGGAAAAAGGATTTATAAGATGAAATAAATGTTTTGTTGGAAGGACAAAGTCCACTTGGAAGAAATTCAAATTTGAAGGAATATTCCTCTATTATGCCATGTTGAAAGAAAATAGAGATTTAATAAATGAATTAAATCTATTTTCATGTGCAAGTGGAAAAAGCTAGAGGATGGGACATGAATTAGGATTAAATCAATCAAGGGTTAATTAATTTAATGAAGCATTAGATGATGTGACTATTTGATTTAGATTTAAGGGTTGATTTAAATCAAAGACGAGAAGAATGTTATTTTATAGATAGTTAAAAAATATTTTGTTTTATTTAACTAAAGATGATGATTGGTTAGATTAAATCAAATAAGGTTTTAATTTATTTAATTTAATGAGGTAGACTTTAGAAATTAATAAAATTGATTTATTTAATTAAATAAAGAGCCAGGGTTAATTAGATCAGATTAATTGATTTAATTAACGAGGGAGAATGACTTAATTAGATAAATGATTTATTTAATTAAGAGAGGAAAATTGATGAAATTAATCAAATAAGGGTATTCAATTAAATGGTTAGACATGGGGATGATTTAGGATGGAATGGCATTAGTAACCAGGATTAGATGTGCAATTTCAATTGGTACATTTTGCCCCTCTTTGAAGCGATGCACTTGTTGCATTGTTTCAAAGAATAAACTGTCTTGATCAAGAGCCAAAAATATTTCAATTTCAAGAATGCCCCATTATTGCCCTAGCAGAAAAAACAAGCTACTATACTGCCCCCTTGAGAGATTGGATGAAAATTTTGATTTTTGGGTGATCTTTTGAAAAAAGAGGACAAGGTGCCCGATGGGTCAAGAAAAGTTCCAAGAGGACAAAAAATGAGATAAAATGCCAAAAATGATGCAAAACGGCATTTGAATGAACAAAGATGGAATCATAAGACCAAAACCCTAGTAGGACAGCTAAACGAGGTAAAAAAAACCCTAATTTTCAAGCTTAAATAGGCCTTGAGGGGCCACTTCCAATTCATTTTCACATTCAGCCTTGAGAAATTATGTAGTTTTGAGCTCTGACACCTTGGAGAAATGGAGCAACAACAACTACCCATGCACATATCAGACAGGGTACAGACGCATCAAAGGTTTTTTGGAACTGGACCACCAGTGAGTGAACTTGACCCGGGCTTCATTTTTTATTTACATGTACATTTATTACATTTGGAAGTTAGGTCTCTATAAGTGGTGTTATATTGTGCCACTACAAATTTCAAACAACGCCACTTAACATTAAATTGGACCCTCATCGCAAGTAGTGACGCCGTGGTGCAGTTTGGAGTTTGGGTTCAAATTCCAAACTCAGCCACTTTTACAAGGTGCATCGCCGCAATGCTCTCTAGACTTAGGGTTTTTTCTTAAACTCCAACACCTTTGCAAACTACAATGCCACAGAGAAAATTTGGGAATTTGAAGGTCATAGTGGTGTAGTTTGGAGTTTCCAAACTACACCACCTTCACAGGCAGCGATGCTAGGTTTTTTCTTGGGATACTGAGACAAGCCAGGAGCAGGTTTTTTTTTGATGAATTTTAACACAGTGACTTTCCTAATGTAGGAGGAGGCGAGAGAGACCTACTCATGTGAGAATAGGTCTCAAGAGATTTTAAGCCTTTTGAATGATTTTTCCAACCGAGAGTAGGAGTGCCTAAGAGAGATGGGACTTTGGTATGTTGCCTATGCATCGCCCGTGTGGACACACTTGGGCATAATGATGGCACTTGCTGAGAGGTGGTATAGGGAGACCTCCTCATTGCACCTTCCAACGGGCGAGGCCACAGTCACACTAGAGGACATGTGGTAGATCCTGAGACTTCCTATCCATCGTGAGTAGGTTATTTATGATATGGATGCCAGGAGAGAGGCCTGTTATGCCATTATGGACACTAACAAGATTGTATTCTATGAGGGATAGATTGAGTTGGAACACCACAAGCCTCTCATATCACCGTACCACTTAGTCATTGCGGCCATCATATTAGGTCTTGTTGCACCAAATCAGTAGGGCCAATACTTCAGTCCTAGATGGGGGCTCGTTTGGGAGCACATGGTCTAGCAATGACCGACACTATTTGCATGGGGGACAGTTTTTCTAGCCTCACTTTATAGAGATTTGCATGAGTTTTCCTATCTAGATGGTGAAGCTCTTGGGGAGGGAGTTACGGGTATGTGTAGGATCATCATGGAAAAAATAGGCCCTTAAGTGGCAAAAAATTCAAAAAAATCAGAGTTAGGCAACTTGACGTAAAAATTTGAATAAGTTATCTATATTATTTAAAAAATATGTAACAATAGAATCTGTAGAAAATTTAATGTAGTTTATAAATTACTAGGTTTATTTAAAAAAGAAAAAATTATTTGGTGAAAATTTGAAATTTCAATGCAGTAGTACTTAAATTTCAGGGGAAAAAATAAGAAGTAGGTGTTTGTCGACCACCCTAACCATAATAAAATGATAATTATTTTTTTATAATATTTTAAATATAAGTAGAGGAATCATGTTTCGATGTGATGTATATTTTTTCATAATTTTTTGCCATGTAAATAACTAATTATGAATTTTTTATTACAACTTTTAAAAAATATAAAAACTCGTATGTCTAACCACCTTAACTTGGTCAAAACTTCAAGAAATTCAATTTTTCCTTTTTAATGATATAGTATGTGAAGCATATAATGTGATGCATGTTTTGGATTCAAAAAATGTGATATCATTTGAAAGCTATATATGTTTTCAATCAACCTATCAATTAGGAGTTTAGTCATAATTTGAATAGAAAATGAATAACAATTACTTATTAAATTCAAAGTAAAGAATAATTTATATCGGTGGAAAGATGAGAACCTCCTTTAAAAACCCTTTTCATTTCATCAATTTTGGGTTAAAATGTAGTCATCAGCCACATACCCATCATATTGCCAATTTTTGGCCCATCATGATCCTGCACATAGCCTTACGCTCCTGCATGTCTGGGCTTGGGAGCACATCCCCATGCTTCATCTGAGAGTTGTTCTAGTTCTGATGGATCCAGATGATCCAATGGTCTAGGGATATAGAGGAGGCCTCTCATTTACGCACATAGGACAACATGATATTCCTCATTGGAGGAGGGTCCTTGACAATATGCGAGTGTTCATATGGCATCCTTACCTTGGATAGCCAACCTGGTTTGATGATGTGCAACAAATTTTCTTCCCTCGCAAGGACAGACTTCTGCAGGGCAGAGAGCATATGATGATCAAGATGTACCTATCGGGTAGGGTTCAAAGATAGTTTGGTGAGCCACAGAACAAGCCAAATGATTAGTGTATGGCCATTTATTCAAGGAATATAAGCTAGAGCTCTTGGGGCTGCTACATACCTGCCCATGATGAAGTCTAGAGTTTCATGTAGCTAGTGGCCATGCCATGGCCATATGACCAGGGATAGGCAGATCCAGGGGTTACACAGGCCTACAAAGATTAGTTCAAGCCACTGTTGAGGCTTATAGTTCCAAGGACACCACCTGCTTGATGGAGAGCCAGAGGCAGGGGAGTAAGCCGGGGTTGGTGGGATTGAGATTAGGATCATGGAGGTGGTGGGCCACCACTGGCTCATCAAGTTCAGAATCCCGAACCCCAAGATCAGCCATGTTGAGATCCATAAGTGGGAGAGTAGAGACAGGATCAGGACCTAGGACGACAGGACAAAGTTCCGACACCACCTATGGATGGGGATTAGTATCCAGGATGACAAGATAGGATCCTGACACCACCCAAAGACGGAGATTGGTAGCGTCCACAAAAGGATATGAAAATCACGGTAAAACCTATCCTGGGAATTGGACATTCCAGCAGGTGACTAATATCTTTTCATGGTCATTCATTTACTTGTCAAACCAGGGAATGTATACCTGAAATGGAGCAGCACTGTATGTGCACTAAGAACTAGTTTCAGTCACAACCTATCGAAAATAAATACTTGGAAAGAATTCTACCTACATCACAGGAAGTTAATGTAAAGTTATCTTAACTCAACTACAGATACTTACTAAGTGGGCCCCCTTAGCAAGCATCAACTAACTATGAAAGAGTTGAACTCAGAACTTCATCAACTATTATTCATAAACTCAAAATGGTATACATTGTTTTGCTCATATGAAAACTAACACAAAACTCTATCTCTTATTATCATACTAACTCTTACATGTTATCCTTCTATATTTTCTATGCTATGCTTGTCGTGCTTCACTCACACAGGAGGAACACTTATTTAAACCAGAAAAACAACTAACTACCTCCACTCTAATAGAGAAAGACGTGGACATAAATATCCTGAAATCGAGGAACATACTTCTCATAAATGAAAGCATATCCGTTCAACCCGATCTAGGGAGAAGATTTAGCATTCCTCTCTTTCTAGATTAAATGATCATTCGGTTTCTTCCCAATGACCCAGACAAAGAGTCTTCACTGGAACAACTTGCTCGACGTCATGCATAAAATGGACTTTACTGCAAGGCTAAGATCTACTGCACTTGACTCACCCATGCTCCCTTCAACAACCTGCGATGCATAAGGAGACAGAGGCGAAAGAAGGCATATGTGGCAAACAACACGATACATTTATTAATCACTTATTAAATCTATCCCATTATTCAAAAACCATATGCATTATATCAGTCATTTGGGAAGTCAAAATAGGGTAATTAATAAGACACATGGCGATGTTAGGCTGCAGGAATGTAGGAATGTATTGCTACAAGATACCACCCATTTTAGATAAAAAGTCTTTAATAAAAGTAGAGATATTACTAATACATCATGATACTCAAATTATGAGCATATCCTGAGCTCATCATCTGCCCCCTACTTAACCTAATGATGGTCCACCAGCATTAAGCTTCTTAGTTGTTTCCCTGAAATCCGTAGAAGTAGTATGACTTTTTGGCATAGTCCTAAATTTATAATAGAAACCTTTGAAATCTTGCCATCTTTCATATCTGAGGTCCTTTGCATCCCTATTAACATATGTAGCACGATAGGGATAAAGTGGCCACATTAAAACCGAAGGTCAAAATGTTATTGGCAACCATAATTCAAACCTCTTCTGAAGACCAAGCTGAATGTACCTCTCTATCCTTCGAAGGGCTACTTTAAAACTCAGCGGGCTATGTGGCTCATATTTTCTGAGCCCAACAATCAATTTCTCCCATCTCTTTTCAATTCTGGAAGAGGCAAGCTTCCAGAACAGGTATGGTTGGCCTTTGAATTCCTCATACACTTGCTTTCTAATATCAAATATTTTTACTCTTTTTGCTTAATTGTTGAACCCATATGTTACAGTGAACCAAGTTTTTAACATTGTATAAGGATCTATGCTTTCTGATCGTAGTGGTATGGGCTCATCCCTTTCAAATTCTTCATAGGCTTCCAATTGTCTGCCATAATTGGTTTCATTGGCTGCCCATGACATAAGTGACCTCAAATGGATGTCACCAATGTACAGAACCGGATTCCACTTTGTTTCAGAGGGAATTATCAATCCATGCAAATAGAATTCACATAAAGAATTATTTAGCCAATTAGGAGCCACTTGGTATGCATGATAGAATTCTTTGGATGTATTAATGACATGATCTAAATTCCTTGAAACCCTCATTAATTGGAACCAAAGAAATTATTATTTTAGGCACATCGCATAGACTCTAGGTGGTGGCCTACAATCCGTAATCTTACCAGTTATTTTCAACATTTCATCCATTTTCTTTTTCATCTCCTGGATTTCCTATTTTTGTCTTTCAATTTCTCTTTTCAACTTCTTCTTCCCTTCTTCCCAAAGACTTTGTTGAATTTTAGTCTTGGCTTGGTGGCAGAAACTCAGGGTTTGAAATGTGACCGGCCTCCATGTGGTCTTAAAGTATTCCAAAAATTCAATCAAAAATTTCTTTTTGTAGACAACCATGGCTTGACAAGTTGCATGGGGTAATGAAGCTTCATTGGCCACTTCCAAGGGTTGTTCTTCCTCTTGCTGTAGGATGAATTCATGTTGTTGTGTAGGAGGAGATTGTACTTCCTCCAAAAATTTCCTACCTGCTTCAGCCAAGTCATCAAGACTTGACATTCCCCTTTCATTACTATCATCTTGTGTTTCATCAACTTCGATTGATTCATTCTGCATTTCTTCAGGAACAATAGGTGGGCTATGTGAAACATTCCTAGGTATATTCTGAGAATCATCATGGTTGTGTTCTTTAGACTCCTCTGAAATTATTATAACTTCAGGTTGAGCAGATGTTGAGGTGACTTTACGTTGTTTCCTTACTGAAACTCTTTTTGGCAATGTGGTAGCTGTAGGAGGCACTCTCATGGCTTTCCTCTTTTTGAATTGCCTAGAGGGATCTACCTTATCGGAAGATGATGGTGAACTTGTGGTGGCAATAGGTATTGTTGTAGGAGAAATTGCTACAGGAGAAGATGCTGCAGGAGTAGAGCGTTGCCTTTTCTAAGGATGAGGGTCAGATTCTGGGGTTTGTTCGGCCCCAAATGACTCTCCTTCCTTTGTTTTTCTTTTTTCTCTCCTACTGGCAGACCTAGTTTGCACCTGGGCAGAGGACTCTAGTGTGAAGGCTGCAGGACTAGGTGCTATAGGAGCAAATGACCCTTGCCCTGCTTTCCTACTAGTAGATGCTATTTTCTCTTTCTTTTTCTTAGGTCATGGAGCAAGTGCACTAGGGGGTTCTGGAAGTTGCAGGCTCTTTTGGGCAACAAATTCTTGCCAGGAAAGAGGTGACACATCCCTTAAAGAGCGTTCAATCAATAGTTTTATAAGGACATGGTGGGAAATAGAGTTATCCTTCCCCGTTTGGGTTTCATGGGCACATTGTTCTAGAATTTTTAACAAAAAGTTTGGGACATTAACAGATAACCCATGCCTCATATGACTCAGCAATTAAAAATGGTAGGAATGTAGGTAAGAAAAATGGACTTCACATGTTAAGTACCTGATTATAAAAGCAACATATTCTGGATATAGGGGAGGCAACGATAGTCACTTGCAGCCTTGTTTCGAGACCTCCAAAGGTCCATCAGTTGGCACTATAAATTTTTCCCTAACAGAAACAACATCTAAAGAGAAATTTTCCCCTGTTGCAGGAAACCCGGTTACTTCAGCAATTCGTTCTTCTGTTATAGCCACTATTAGACCCCATACTGAAGCTTCCCCTTCTGAAAGAGTTCTTAAAAATTCCCTAGTAGCCTCCTCATTGAAAGTATCTAACCTCAAAAAATAGTTTAGCCAACCACAATTATTGAATGCCTGCATTGTTTGAGGATTCTGCGTTAAGAGCTCATGAGCTACAGGCTCATGTCTTACCAATTGACCACCCATATTTGCAAATTACCTTAGCCGAGATTCTAGAAACCCAAACCTTTTATGAGAATGCAAAAGAAAATTCTTCTGCTCTGCTTCTTTCAGTCCTGCCGTCACTTTTCTCTTCTTTTCCAAAAATAACTCGAAAGATAATTGCATGTAATGATTATAGGAACTAATATCAAGCAATTAATATTGTTTAAGATAAAACACACAGCCATATTTGGAAAGTACAAGAAGAATAAAAATATCTTATTAGTTGTGATAGCGACATAATAAAAGGTTTGAAATGGATTACCACGCCCCCTACTTAAAAGTTGACATGTGTCCACACATGGACGAAAGGATAGGCGAAGCATGGGCAATAAAGACTGATATGTACATAGCAGCTGTTGAATAAATGAAATAAATAAATAATGTGATTAAGAAAAGATATTGCGTACCTTTCAATTAATGCTCGTACATGCTAGAAAAATCACAGTGCACCATGAAATGACGACTGCAATAGAAACAATGAATGAGGCGGTAAGGCAGGATGGATGATGTGGAAGAAAAGAGAATGAATGGCGGTGATGGATGGCAATGGAGAATGTAGCGTCCTTGAAAAGGAAACCTTTATTATGTGCATGCAACGTGGAATTTAAAGAGATGCTGCAGGAGAAAGACTAAAGCCTTTCGCTGCAGGAAGATTAGTGGTCATATTTGGAACAAACAGCTCGAGAAACTCATCTTTAGATGCTAGCTTATGATACAACTGAAGTTGGTGTCCATTAACCAGTAGCTTGAATCGAACTGGATCTATTGTGGCTAACTACACTGAGCCATTATCAAATACATTTTCTACTTCATAAGGACCAAGCTAGCGTGTGGTTAGTTTACCTTGATTTTCTAGATAGTTAAAGAAATTTTTTGTTTTATTTAACTAAAGAGGATGATTGGTTAGATTAAATAAAATAAGGTTTTAATTTATTTAATTTAATGAGGTAGACTTTAGAAATTAATAAAATTGATTTATTTAATTAAATAAAGAGCCAGGGTTAATTAGATCAGATTAATTGATTTAATTAACGAGGGAGAATGACTTAATTAGATAAATAATTTATTTAATTAAGAGAGGAAAATTGATGAATTTAATCAAATAAGGGTATTCAATTAAATGATTAGACATGGGGATGATTTAGGATGAAATGGCATTAGTAACCAGGATCAGATGTGCAATTTCAATTGGTACATTTTTCCCCTCTTTGAACTGATGCACTTGTTGCATTGTTTCAAAGAATAAACTGTCTTGATCAAAAGCCAAAAATATTTCAATTTCAAGAATGCCCCATTGTTTCCCTAGCAGAAAGAACAAGCTACTATACTGCCCCCTCGAGAGATTGGATGAAAATTTTGATTTTTGGGTGATCTTGTGAAAAAAGAGGACAAGGTACCCGATGGGTCAAGAAACGTTCCAAGAGGCCAAAAAATGAGATAAAATGCAAAAAATGATTCAAAACGACATTTGAATGAAAAAAGATGGGATCATAAGACCAAAACCCTAGTAGGATAGCTAAACGAGGTAAAAAAACCATAATTTTCAAGCTTAAATAGGCCTTGAGGGGCCACTTCCAATTCATTTTCACATTCAGCCTTGAGAAATTATGTAGTTTTGAGCTCTGTCACCTTGGAGAAATGGCAGAACAACAACTCTCCATGCACATATCAAACAGGGTACAGACACATCAAAGGTTTTTTGGAACTGGACCACCAGTGAGTGAACTTGACCCAGGCTTCATTTTTTATTTACATGTACATTTATTACATTTGGAAGTTAGGTCTCTACGAGTGGTGTTATATTGTGCCACTAAAAATTTCAAACAATGCCACAGAGAAAATTTGGGAATTTTAAGGTCCTAGCAGCGTAGTTTGGAGTTTGCAAACTACACCACCTTCACAGGCAGCAACGCTAGGTTTTTTCTTGGGATGCTGAGACAAGCCAGGAGCAGGTTTTTTTTTGATGAATTTTAACACAGTGACTTTCCTAATGTAGGAGGAGGTGAGAGAAATCTACTCACGTGAGAACAGGTCTCGAGAGATTTTAAGCCTTTTGAATGATTTTTCCAACTGAGAGTAGGAGTGCCTAGGAGAGATGGGACTTTGGTATGTTGCCTATGCATCGCCTGTGTGGACACACTTGGGCATAATGATGGCACTTGCTGAGAGGTGGTACAGGGAGACCTCCTCATTCCACCTTCTGATGGGCGAGGCCACAGTCACACTAGAGGACATGTGGCAGATCCTGAGACTTCCTATCCATGGTAAGTAGGTTATTTATGATATGGATGCTGGGAGAGAGGCCTGTTATGCCATTATGGACACTGACAAGATTGTATTCTGTGAGGGATAGATTGAGTTGGAGCACCACAAGCCTCTCATATCACTGTACCACTTAGTCATTGCAGCCATCATATTAGTTCTTGTTGCACCAAATCAGCAGAGCCAATACTTCAGTCCTAGATGGGGGCTCGCTTGGGAGCACATGGTCTAGCAATGACCGACACTATTTGCATGGGGGACAATTTTTCTAGCCTCACTTTAAAGAGATTTGCATGAGTTTTCCTATCTATATGGTGGAGCTCTTGGGGATGGAGTTACGGGTATGTGCAGGATCATCATGGAAAAAATAGGCCCTTAAGTGGAAAAAAATTCAGAAAAATCAGAGTTAGGCAACTTGACGTAAAAATTTGAATAAGTTATCTATATTATTTCAAAAATATGTAACAATAGAATCTGTAGAAAATTTAATGTAGTTTCTTAACTATTAGGTTTATTTGAAAAAAGAAAAAATCTATTTGGTGAAAATTTGAAATTTCAATGTAGTAGAACTTAAATTTCAGGGAAAAAATAAGATGTAGGTGTTTGTTTGACCACCCTAACCATAATCAAATGATAATATTTTTTTAATAATATTTTAAATAGAAGTAGAGGACTCATGTCCCGATGTGATGCATATTTTTTCATAATTTTTTGCCATGTAAATAATTAATTATGAATTTTTTATTACAACTTTTTTAAAAATATAAAAACTCGTATGTCTGACCACCTTAACTTGGTCAAAACTTCATGAAATTCAATTTTTCCTTTTTTAATCATATAGTATGTGAAGCATATAATGTGATGCATGTTTTGGATTCAAAAAATGTGATATCATTTGAAAGCTATATATGTTTTTCAATCAACCTATCAATCAGGAGTTTAGTCATAATTTGAATAGAAAATGAATAATAATTACTTATTAAATTCAAAGTAAGGCATAATTTATATCGATGGAAAGATGAGAACCTCCTTTAAAAACCTTTTTCGTTTCATCAATTTTGGGTTAAAAGGTAGTCATCAGCCACATACCCATCATATTGCCACTTTTTCGCCCATCATGATCTTGCACATACCCTTATGCTCCTGCATGTCATATTGCCACTTTTTGGCCCATCATGATCCTGCACATACCCTTATGCTCCTGCATGTCTGGGCATGGGAGCACATCCCCATGCTTCATCTGATAGTTGTTCTAGTTCTGATGGATCCAGATGATCCAATGGTCTAGCGATATAGAGGAGGCCTCTCATTTACACACATAGGACAACACGATATTCCTCATTAGAGGAGGGTCCTTGACAATATGTGAGTGTTCATATGGCATCCTTACCTTGGATAGCCCACCTGGTTTGATGATGTGCAACAAATTTTCTTCCCTCACAAGGACAGACTTGTGCAAGGCAGAGAGCATACGATGATCAAGATGTACCTATGGGGTAGGGTTCAGAGACAGTTTGGTGAGCCATAGGACAAGCCAAATGATTAGTGTATGGCCATTTTTGCAAGGAATATGAGCTTGAGCTCTTGGGGCTGCTACATACCTGCCCATGAGGAAGTCTAGAGTTTCATGTAGCTGGTGGCCATGCCATGGCCATATGACTAGGGACAGGCAGATCCAGGGGTTACACAGGCCTACAAAGATTAGTTCAAGCCACTGTTGAGGCTTATAGTTCCAAGGACACCACCTGCTCGATGGAGAGCCAGAGGTAGGGGAGCAAGACGGGGCCAGTGGGATGGAGATTAGGATCATGGAGGTGGTGGGCCACCGCCGGCTCATCAGGTTTAGAATCCCGGACCCCAAGATCAGCCATGTCAAGATCCATAAGTGGGAGAGTAGAGACAGGATCAGGACCTAGGACGACTGGACAAAGTTTCGGCACCTCCTATGGATGGGGATTATGATCTAGGATGACAAGATTGGATCCCGACGCCACCCAGAGACGGAGATTGGTCGTGCCCACAAAAGGATATGAAAATCACAACAAAACCTATCTTAGGAATTGGACATTCCAGCAGGCAACTAATATCTTTTCATGGTCATTCATTTACTTGTCAAACCGGGGAACGTATACTTGAAATGGAGCAGCACCGTATGTGCACTAAGAACTAGTTTCAGTCACAACCTATCGAAAATAAATACTTGGAAAGAATTCCACCTATGTCACAGGAAGGTAATGCAAAGTTCTCTTAACTCAACTATAATTTAACCAAAGTAGAAATCATAATAGCTATGACTGATAAACAAACTATGAGTTGGCCTTATGTTGCAGGAACAGACACATGGATGGATTCCTGATTCTCTAGGAACAATATAAGACTGAGTTTATACTGAAACTTTCCAGAATGATATCTAACTTATGATCAACAAAAAATAAACAATTAACTAACTACATATACTTACTAAGTGGGGCCCCTTAGCAAGCATCAACTAACTATGCAAGAGTTGAACTCAGAACTTCATCATCTGTTATTCATAAACTCAAAATGGTATACATTGTTTTGCTCATATGAAAACTAACACAAAACTCTATCTCTTATTATCATACTAACTCTTACATGTTATCCTTCTATATTTTCTATGCTATGCTTGTCGTGCTACACTCGCATAGGAGGAACACTTATTTAAACTAGAAAAACAACTAACTACCTCCACTCTAATAGAGAAATACGTGGACATAAATATCCTGAAACCGAGGAACATATTTCTCATAAATGAAAGCATATCCGTTCAACCCGATCTAGGGAGAATATTTAGCATTCCACTCTTTCTAGATTAAATGATCATTCGGTTTCTTCCCAATGACCCAGATAAAGAGTCTTCACTGGAACAACTTTCTCGACATTGTGCAGAAAATGGACTTTATTGCAGGGCTGAGATCTATTGCACTTGACTCGCCCATGCTCCCTTCAACAACCTGCGATGTACAAGGAGATAGAGGCGAAAGAAGGCATGCGTGGCAAACAACATGATACATTTATTAATCACTTATTAAATCTATCCCATTATTCAAAAACCATATGCATTATATCAGTCGTTTGGGAAGTCAAAATAGGGTAATTAATAAGACACATGGATATGTTAGGCTGTAGGAATGTAGGAATGTATTGCTACAAGATACCACCCATTTTAGATAAAAAGTCTTTAATAAAAGAGTTAAAACATCCTTTAGTAATAAAAGTAGAGATATTATTAATACATCATGATACTCAAATTATGAGCATTTCCTGAGCTCATCATCTGACCCCTACTTAACCTAATGATGGTCCACCAGCATTAAGCTTCCTGGCTGTTTCCCTGAAATCCATAGAAGTAGTATGAATTTTTGGCATAGTCCTAAATTTATAATAGAAACCTCTGAAATCTTTCCATCTTTCATATCTGAGGTCCTCTGCATCCCTATTAACATCTGTAGCACGATAGTGATAAAGTGGCCACATTAAAACCGGATGTAAAAATTTTATTGGCAACCATAATTCGAACCTCTTCTGAAGACCAAGTTGAATGTACCTCTTTGTCCTTCCGAGGGCTACTTTAAAACTCAGGGGGCTATGTGGCTCAGATTTTCTGAGCCCAATAGTCAATTTCTCCCATCTCTTTTCAATTTTGGAAGAGGCAAGCTTCTAGAATAGGTATGGTTGGCCTTTGAATTCCTCATACACTTTCTTTCTGATATCAAATATTTTTACTCTTTCTGCTTGATTGTTGAACCCATATGTTAAAGTGAACCGATTTTTTAACATTGTATAAGGATCTATGCTTTCTGATCGCAGTGGTATGGGCTCATCCCTTTCAACTTCTTCATAGGCTTCCAGTTGTCTACCATAATTGGTTTCATTGGCTGCCCATGACATAAGTGACCTCAAATGGGTGTCACCAATGTACAAAAGTGGATTCCACTCTGTTTTAGAGGGACTTATCAATCCATGCAAATAGAATTCACATAAAGAATTCTTTAGCCAATTAGGAGCCACTTGGTATGCATCATAGAATTCTTTGGATGTATTAATGACATGATCTAAATTCCTTGAAACCCTCATTAATTGGAACCAAAGAAATTATTATTTTAGGCACATGGCATAGACTTTTGGTGGTGGCCTACACTCCATAATCTTACCAGTTATTTTCAACATTTCATCCATTTTCTTTTTCATCTCCTGGATTTCCTGTTTCTGTCTTTCAATTTCTCTTTTCAGCTTCTTCTTCTCTTCTTCCCAAAGACTTTGTTGAATTTTAGTCTTGGCTAGGTGGCAGAAACTCAGGGTTTGAAATGTGACCGGCCTCCATGTGGTCTTAAAGTATTCCAAAAATTCAATCAAAAATGTCTTTTTGTAGACAACCATGGCTTGACAAGTTGCATGGGGTAATGAAGCTTCATTGGCCACTTCCAAGGGTTGTTATTCCTCTTGTTGTAGGATGAATTCATGTTGTTGTGCAGGAGGAGATTGTACTTCCTCCAAAAAATTCCTAGCTGCTTCAGCCAAGTCATTAAGACTTGGCATTCCCCTTTCATTACTATCATCTTGTGTTTTATCAACTTCCATTGATTCATTCTGCATTTCTTCAGGAACAACAGGTGGGCTATGTGAAACATTCTCAGGTATATTCTGAGAATCATCATGGCTGTGTTCTTCAGACTCCTCTGAAATTATTATAACTTCAGGTTGAGCAGATGTTGAAGTGACTTTACGTTGTTTCCTTGTTGAAACTCTTTTTGGCAATGTGGCAGTTGTAGGAGGCACTCTCGTGGCTTTCCTCTTTCTGAATTTCCTAGAGGGCTCTACCTTATCGGAAGATGATGGTGAACTTGTGGTGGCAACAAGCGTTGTTGTAGGAGAAATTGCTGTAGGAGTAGAGCGTTGCCTTTTATGAGGATGAGGGTCAGACTCTGGGGTTTGTTCCACCCCAGATGACTCTCCTACCTTTGTTTTTCTTTTTTCTCTCCTACTGTCAGACCTAGTTTGCACCCGGGCAGAGGACTCTAGTGTGAAGGCTGGAGGACTAGGTGCTACAGGATCCAATGACCCTTGCCCTGCTTTCCTACTAGTAGATGCTATTTTTTCTTTTTTTTTCTTAGGCCATGGAGCAAGTGCCCTAGGGGGTTCTGGAAGTTGCATGCTCTTTTGGGCAACAAATTCTTGCTAGGAAAGAGGTGACACATCCCTTAAAGAGTGTTCAATCAATAGTTTTATAAGGACATGGTGGGAAATAGAGTTATCCTTCCCCTTTTGGGTTTCATGGGCACATTGTTCCAAAAATTTTACCAAAAATTTTGGGACATTAACAGCTAACCCATGCCTCATATGACTCAGCAATTAAAAATGGTAGGAATGTAGGTAAGAAAAATGGACTTCACATGTTAAGTACCTAATTATAAAAGCAACATATTCTAGATATAGGGGAGGCAAGGACACTCACTTGTAGCCTTGTTTTGAGACCTCCAAAGGTCCATTAGTTGGCACTGTAAATTCTGCCCTAGCAGAAACAACATCTGAAGAGAAATTTTCCCCTGCTACATGAAACTCGGTTACTTCAACAATTTGTTCTTCTGTTATAGCCACTATTAGACTCCATACTGAAGCTTCCCCTTCTGAAAGAGTTCTTAAAAATTCCCTAGTAGCTTCCTCATTGAAAGTATCTAACCTCAAAAAATAGTTTAGCCAACCACAATTATTGAATGCCTGCATTGTTTGAGGATTCTGCGTTAAGAGCTCATGATCTATAGGCTCATGTCTTACCAATTGACCACCCATATTTGCATATTACCTCAGTCGAGATTCCAGAAACCCAAACCTTTTATGAGAATGCAAAAGAAAATTCTTCTGCTCTGCTTCTTTCAATCTTTCCGTCACTTTTCTCTTCTTTTCCAAAAATAACTCGAAAGATAATTGCATGTAATGATTATAGGAACTAATATCAAGTAGTTAATATTGTTTAAGATAAGACACACAGCCATATTTGGAAAGTACAAGAAGAATAAAAATATCTTATTAGTTGTGACAGCAACATAATAAAAGGCTTGAAATGGATTACCACGCCCCCTACTTAAAAGTTGACATGTGTCCACACATGGGCGAAAGGACAGGCGAAGCATGGGCAATAAAGACTGATATGTACATAGCAGCTATTGAATAAATGAAATAAATAAATAATGTTATTAAGAAAAGATATCGCGTACCTTTCAATTAATGCTCGTACGTGCTAGAAAAATCATAGTGCACCATGAAATGACGACTGCAATAGAAACAATGAATGAGGGGGTAAGGCAGGATGGATGATGTGGAAGAAAAGAGAATGAATGGCGGTGATGGATGGGAATGGAGAATGTAGTGTCCTTGAAAAGGAAACCTTTATTATGTGTATGCAACGTGGAATTTAAAGAGATGCTGCAAGAGAAAGACTGAAGCCTTTCGTTGCAGGAAGATCAGTGGTCGTATTTGGAACAAACTACTGCAGAAACTCATCTTTATATGCTGGCTTATGATACAACCGAAGTTGGTGTCCATTAACCAGTAGCTTGAATCGAACTGGATCTATTGTGGCTAACTGCACTGAGCCTTTATCAAATACATTTTCTACTTCATAAGGACTAAGCCAGCATGTGGTTAGTTTACCTTGATTTTCTTTGTATCTAGAGTCATAGAGCAGGGCCTAGTCACCGACAGAGAATTGCTTAGTTTGAATATGATTGTCATGCCATTTCTTTCTCTATTGTTGGACAGTTTCAATATGCTACAGGGCAGCTTTCCTTAGCTCATCTAATGCATTCAACTGCAAGAGGCATTCCTTTTGAGCCTCAAAGATATCAATATTAAGCTGGAGAGCAGTCCTCAGGTTTTATGCTCAAACTCTATTGGAAACATAGCAGTCTTACCATAGAGTAACTCAAAAGGAGTAAACCCTGTAGTCATTTTCCATGTTGTTCTATAGGCCCAGACTGCTTCAAGTAGGTGACTGCTCCAATCCTTCTTTTGTAACTAGACTATCTTTGTAAGGATTGCCTCAATTTCTCTGTTAGTAACCTATGCCTGGCCATTGGCTTGAGGGTGATAGGGGCTAGACTTTATGTGCCTGATCTTGTAATCATTCATCAGTGCAGTGATTAAGTTGGATGTAAACTGAGCTCCTTGATCGGTAACAAGTTCCCTTGGGACTCCAAACCGAGTAAAAATCTGCTCATACAAGAACTCAGCAACTTTATTGTCACGGGCATGTGTCATTGCTTTCACTTCCACCCACTTGGTTACATAATCAGTACACACCAAAATGTATGATTTTCCATTGGATGGAGGATCAATAGGCCCAACAAAATCCATGCCCCATTTGTCAAACAGACTGACCACCACTTGTGGATGCAAGGGAATTTCATCAGACCTTGTTGGTCTCCCCATGCGTTGACATTTGTCACATTTCCTGGTATTGGCTGCTACATCTTTGTGTAGTGTGGGCCAATAATATCCTGTATTGAGCACTTTCATAGATGTTTTTTTGGTTGCAAAGTGCCCTCCACATGGCTCATCATGATAGGCATGTAAAATGTCATAGGTCTCATCTTCCCTCACACATCTTCTCATGACTTGGTCAGGTCCTATATAAAATAAACAGTCTGCAATCCATGAAAAGTTAAAACTTTTCTCTACCAGTAATTGCCTTTCCTTTGGTAAGGAGTGTGCTGGAATTTTGTTGGCTGCTAAATAATTTGTGATATCTGCATACCATGGAGTTTGAGCAGCAATAGAAAATAGATGTTCATTAGGGAAGCTATCATCAATTACCTTGAGAGTGTCAGGTGTAGGTGTTTGAAGTCTTGACAAGAAATTTGCAACCACATTTGCTCGCCCTGGCTTA
Source organism: Sequoia sempervirens (assembly GCA_007258455.2). NCBI lineage: Eukaryota > Viridiplantae > Streptophyta > Pinopsida > Cupressales > Cupressaceae > Sequoia > Sequoia sempervirens. The sequence goes on from VDFB02058242.1 coordinate 125,181,131, forward strand.
TCAATAACTGTGATATCAAATTCCTGTAACAATAGGAGCCATCTTGCTAATCTGCCAAATATGGCAGGCTTATTTATGAGGTACCTTATTGCTGCATGATCTATATGAACAAATATTTGGTAACCAGTGACATAATGTCGAAATTTGTTCAAGGCATACACAACTACTAGCAATTCTTTTTCTGTAAAAGTATAGTTTAATTCAGGGCCTTGAAGATTTTTGCTAATGAAATATATGGCATGCTCAATGGAATTCTCTTTCTGTCCTAAGACTGCCCCTATGGCATAATCAGAAGCATCTATGTGTATATGAAAAGGCAAGTTCCACTTCGGTCCTTGAAGAACAGGTGCTTGAGTAAGTAAGTTCTTAAACTGCAAGAAAGACTTGTCATAGGCCTCAGTCCAGGCAAACTCAGAATCCTTAGTCAATAAAGCATATAATGGACTGACTATTTTTTTGAAATCTTTGATAAATCTTCTATAATATCCCGCATGTCCTAAGAAACTTCTAACATCCTTTTGTTTTGTAGGTGTTGGAAAAGTTAGAATAACTTCTATTTTTGTAGAGTCAACCTGAATTCCTGGTTGAGAGACATGATGGCCTAAAACAATTCCCCCTTGCATCATCATGAAGCATTTCTCACTATTCAAAGACAAATTCTGCTCTTGACATCTTTTCAACACTTTTTCTAGATTGGCCAATGCTTCTTCATAAGTAACTCCATAAGTAGTGAAGTAATCCATGTAGATTTCCATAGAATCATGAGAAATATCAGCAAAAATACTAATCACCGCTCTTCAAAATGTTGCAGGTGCATTACACAACCCAAAAGGTAAGACAGAGTAGGAAAAAGTACCCCATGGACTAGTAAAAGTTGTTTTGTCTAGATCCTCAGGGGTGATTCTAATTTGATTATAGCCACTATATCCATCTAAAAAGGAGAAATACTTTTTCCCAGACAAGGAGTCTAGTACTTGGTCAACAAATGGAAGTGGAAAGTGATCATTTTTAGTTGTTGTATTCAGCTTCCTGTAGTCTACGCAAACTCTCCATTTTCCACCTTTTTTACGGACAATTACCAATGGAGACACCCATTGACTGTTTGAAATGGGGTAGATAAAACTAGCATTAAGTAACTTTTGGAGCTCTATTTTAACTATTTCTCTGAGTGTTGGGTTTATCCTTCTTTGAGGCTGTCTAACAGGTAAACAGTCTTCCTTAATGTAGATCCTATGAGTACAAAGTTGAGGATCTATTCCCTTCATATCCCCATAGTCCCATGCAAAATCTCTATGTTGTTCTTGCAACATTGTGACTAAAGCAGTTTGTTGAGATTGAGGCAGCTTATTATTTATATTCAGACAACGGCCTGGAGACACTTCTGCCTTATAAGATCATTCATGGAAGGCGGTGATAAATGTGGTGACTATATTTCATATGGAAACAAATTATGATAAACTGCAAGAGATTGAATTAATGAGGGTCGAAATTCGGTTGTTTACTTACGAAGCACCCCTCTTTGAACCACGACTATCTGCAGCGGATGGAGCTGCTCGGGCCGAGGTTGGGCTGCAAAATATGTAAAAGCGAGGTCATCATCACTCACGAAGCTATGAAAATGGATTAGTTTGCAGCATCATTAGTTAAGACCATTGAATTGAATTCTTTAGTTTCACTCTCTTAATCTAGCCAAATTGGTTTGAGACAAGTCATGAGGTTGAAGCCAGTGGGTATAAAGCCAATTTCTTTCTTGGTGACCATCAAAAATTGTCATGTCTCCTTAACGACATCCTATAAAAGCATCAGTTGTAGCTAACCATGGTCTATCTAGGATGATAGGATATCCTCCCAAAGTTACCTTAGTGGACAATATGGTGAAGTCTGTTGGGTATTCCCAAGACTCATAGATGACAATAACATCTTCTACCATTCCATCGGGCTTTCTTGTGGAGCTATTAGCAAGCTATAGGATGGTAGGTGTAAAATTTGAATGTTTAAGATATTCAAATACTCTATTGTATTCTTAGTCATTACATTGATGGCTACACCAAGGTCAATCAAAAACATTCTTTACTATTTGTCCATTAATATTTATTTGTACCACATGACTCCTAGGGTTACTATATTTTGGAATGACTACCTTCCCTAACATAATATCTACCAACTGTCCTAGAACATGGATAGTTTGGGGATCCTTTTTCTTTCTTCCTGGTTTCTTTAAACAGGCCTCGTTAATGACTTTTCCATAAATTGGGACATCTTTAATGGCTTGAAAAGGGGGAATTTGAATGTGTACATTCTTCAACTGATCCAAAATATCAAAAGTAGGCTCTTCCATAGACTTTGATGTAGTAATTTGCAATCTCGGAGGAAAAGGTAGTTTGGCTTGATGTTGCAAGATAGGCTCCTTAAAGACAGTATTTGATACAGGTATATGTTTTGTAGGTTCGGTAGATTGCTTAGAGGTAGAATCTGAAATTTCTATAATTACAGGCAGCTGTGGATCAGGAAGTGTGGTTCTAGGTCTGAGATGGATATCATGAATATTCAAGGCATAAGCTGGATACTAATTGGCTTCTACAAAATACATAGGCTGCTATTGTTGCTACTTATTATTAGGATTTGGTAATGGTTGAGCAGGCATAGGGGTTTGTTTTGAGGGCCAGTATTTTTTGTAGGTGCTACAAGAGGTGGCATGAGGGCCTTAGGTTGTGGCTGCTGAAATTGCAGAGAGGCAGGGGATTGGTTTTTCCATTGCTTTGGACTTCTCCATTGATGATTCTGCTGCCAGTTACCTTGGGGTGGAGTCCATTGTCCTTGTGGCTGCTTCCAACCTCCTTGAGGAGATTGTCATTGAGGACTCTGATAGTTAGGCCAATGTGATTGAGGGTTATTTCAAGGGGGTGATGGGCCATATGTAGGTTGCCACTGGTTATTATAATTAGAATAAGGATTACCAAAATTCAAAGGGTCTTGAGGCATACCTTATCTTTAAGCCCATGGTCACCTTTGTGCGATGAAGAATACTTGGTCATCATCACTCTCTACCATCTTAAATTCAGTAGATAACTGCTTAGCCTATAGGTTAGGCACCGTCTTACATCTACAGTCCCTTTTCTTCTGTCTACAATGTGGACAGAACTCTGCCAAGATTTCTTCATCTTCCTAATGTTTCTTTCGAGCTTGCATAGTATCCACCATGTAGCCATATTGTTTATGATATCCTGCTTGAAATCAGATAGCAAATTTGTGATCTCCATCCATGAAACTCCATTAATAGAAGACTTTCCCACTGTGGCTTGATGACCTCTACCCTTCTTAACAATTACTCGAGAGTAGTTAAGACATATTTTCTTGATATCATCCCAAGGTAGTTTGGTTATATCACCTCCTCCCATTAGGTCCAGATCATTTATACATGTATCACTGTTTCCTCTTAGGAAGAGTAGTTTCTAAGACTTTTCATTGAGAGTATGGTCTGAATTCTTTTTCAGTGAAAACAAGAATCTTGAGATATAGTCTTCCAGGCTTTCATCCTCCTTTTGTTGAATTTAGAATATATCATCTCCTTTCTACCCTCTTACAATATTCCTTGAAATTTTTGTTTGCATAACCAACTATCAACAACACCCCTTCCCAAATCATGAACCATCTAAGGCTCCTTCCTTCAAAGTAGAAGGAAATAACTTCGGCTGATGTGAGCATCTGAAGTGTAATCATAGCTGTGCTAGAGGATGTCAAACTCAAACAAGAAAGTGTCTAGGTCCTCTGTAACTAGTCCATAGAACTTGGGGAGTAATGAAGAAGGAATATTTTTAAGGTTATCATTATCTTGCTGAGCAACAATGGGAAACTCAAAAACAAGAGGTTGATTAGGTGGATTTTGTGCTATATTTTCCTGATGGAGTATTAGAGAAAATGGATTTTCTTCAGGTTCTTCGTCAGCTAAGTCAAATGGAAATTCAACAAACAGGTTTTCAGCAAATGGATTGATATCTTAGTCTCCTTCTTCCTCAAATAGATTATAAGCTAGTTCGAGATTGTTATCAATGAATGGAAGGTCAGGAAGGAATCTTCCTAGAGCATCTCTTCTTCTATGCATGCATAGAATGAATGGTGAATTGAAGGAATTTTGAAAATGCTTGAATAACAGGCTAAACTACTGCTAACAATGACTTATGACAGGTTCTTATCTTGACACCATCCCCGGCAACGGCGCCAAAAATGGTCACGCCCACAAAAGGATATAAAAGTCATGGCAAATCCTAACCTAAGAATTGGACATTCCAGCAAGCGACTAACATCTTCTTATAGTCGTTCATTTACTTTGTCAACCAAGGAACGATACTTGAAATGGAGCCAATAAATGTTTGTGCACTACAACTAGTTTAGTCACAATTTACCAGAAATAAATGCATGAAAGGAATTCTATTTATGCTATAGGAATGTAATGCGAAGCCTTCTAGACTTAATCAAAGTAGAAACCATAACTATGATTGAGAGACAAACTATGAACTGGCCTTATGCTGCAGGAACAAACACAAGGACGGATTCTCGATGCTGTAGGAACAATATAAGACTGAGTCTGCACTAAAACTTTCCAGAATGAAATCTAACTTATGATCAACAAAAAATAAACGATTATCTAACTAACTACAGATACTTACTAAGTGGGCCCCCTTAGCAAGAATCAACTAACTATGCAAGAGTTGAACTCAGAACTTCATTAGTTTTTATTCATAAACTCATAATGGTATACATTATTCTGCTCATATGAAAGCTAACACAAAACTCTATCTCTTATTATCATACTAACTCTTACATGTTATGCTTCTTTATTTGCTATGCTATGGTTTTCGTGTCTCACTCGCGCAAGAGGAACACCTATTTAAACCAGAAAAACAACTAACTACTCAACTCTAATAGAGAAAGATGTGGACATAAATATTCTGAAATTGAGGAACAGACTTCTCATAAATGAAAGCATATCCATTCAACCCGATCCAGGGAGAAGATTTAGCATTCCACTCTTTCCAGATTAAATGATCATTTGGTTTCTTCCCAACGACCTGGACAAAGAGTCTTCGCTGGAACAACTTCCTTGACATCGTCCAGGAAATGGACTTTACTGCAAGGCTGAGATCCACTATGTTGACTCGCTCATGCTCCCTTTAACAACCTGCGATGCACAAGGCGACAGAGGTGAAAGAAGGAATGTGTGGAAAACAACATGATACATTTATTAATCACTTATTAAATCTATCCCATTATTCAAAAACCATATGCATTATATCAGTCATTTGGGAAGTCAAAATAGGGTAATTAATAAGACACATGGAGATGTTAGGCTGCAGGAATGTAGGAATGTATTGCTACAGGATACCACCCATTTTAGATAAAATGTATTTAATAAAAGAGTTAAAACATCCTTTAGTAATAAAAGTAGAGATCTTACTAATGCATCATGATACTGAAATTATGAGCATATCCTAAGCTTATCAATTATAATCATCAAGGCCTTCAAGAAATACCCTATTTTTCAAAGCTCTAAGACCCTTCTCACCAATATGGTCAAGCCTTTGGTGCCACAACATTTTTTTCTAAGCAAGAAGTTTCATTTCCAAAGCATTGGCACCCTTAGGTATGTAGAAACTATGGCCATCAAATGAAGACACCATAGTATTCTTCTCTACTCGATTTTATGGTGTGGATGAGGAATCTAAAACACCTTTATTGGAATTTATAGAATTAATGTTCCATTTAACCGTGTATGCATACAACTTATTCAAGGTTCCAATCCAAAAAACCTTAGCAAGCACCATAGAACCTCTTATTCATCTTGTATCCACCACTCGATAAAATAACTCGAACTCCCACATCACTCAACTTACTCACTGAGAGTAGGTTTCATACCAAACCAAGGATGTGTAGAGCATCATCAATACCCTTCACTCTACCATCAAGGAATTAGATCTTGAATCTTCCATAGCCAACAATCTTTAGGTTAGAGTCATCACCTAGATACACCTTCCCACTATCATACTCCTCGTACTTTGAGAACCAACATTTGTGAGAGGTCGTGTAGAAAGAGGTGTTTGATTCAATCAACCATGCATCTTCTAATGCATGTGTTTCCAAGGCAACAAAAAATAATCTACATCATTTTGATAAGATTTAACAAATTCAAAATAAGAGAATGACTTGTTTTTCTTTTTCTTCTCCTCACAATCATTGCAGAAATGACTGGAATTTTTGTAGTTCTAATATTTAGCCTTGGAAGATTTACCAGGAAACTTAGATCTCCCTATAGATTTAGACTTAGACCTCTTGTCCTTTTTCTTTCCTTTCTCCTTTGATCTACCAAAAATAGATAGGGCCTCCTCGGTCCTCTCAAAATATTTCTTTCGCATTTCTTAATACAACAACAAAGCAACCAGCCCTTCTACCTTGAAAGTGGTTAATCTTCTTCCAATAGCCATCACCAGGTGGTGACATGAGTCCAAAAAAGAACATTAAAAATTCATGCAATTGTCCTCATCAGTAATCTTCACACCAACAGAACCTATAGTCTTCTCTTTATGGATATTTAGGAGCACAAAATTAGCCAAATCAGACCTTATCATACCCTTGGCTTTCTAATCCATTCTATTCCATACATCTTGGGCCATGGTTTGAGCTTTAACCCTAGATATTGCAGCACATATATCTCTATCTACAAGAATATTTTCCATTTTGAGTTTCCACAACTCAAAATTATCACTATTACACTTCTCCAAATCTATTCTTTTGAATGGGCTTTCCATATTAAACATGAAACAAGATTAAAAAATATTTCTCTAAAAAACTCCCACTAAAACTATACCTATAAAAAAAAATCAAACCCAACAAGGACTATAAAGTTGGAAAGGCTCTAATACAACTAAAAGGAAATCAATACAGAAACAACCTTCCTAATGTAAATCAATTAGGAGAGGGTTTTAAAACGTTGTTTCAAATAATTTTAGACTTATAATTCCATTTAAGATTACACATTCATTTAAGTTATTTTTAGATTTAAGCATTAAACCATAAGAAACATAATTTATAAGGGGAAATCCTTTAGTGAAAAACCCACACAACAAACCATAGATTAATTATATTATTGTAAAAATATATTACAATATAACTTCTAGAGTCTATGCTCAAGCAAGTGTTACTACACTATGATTGGGTGATCCACAATACTGATTTATAATTTTTGGTCAAATTGGACATTGAACTTATTTTTTCTAAATCAATCTTCACTTTTGAGGACCTATAGCAGCTAAAACGTAAGGAATTTGAAGATGATGCAAACTAGTGATTTGTGACATTTTTTCATGTAGATTCTAAAGATATTTTTTTCAAAATTTTTGGAACTATATTGCACTTCTTTTTCCATCTCCTGTGAAAACTAGCGTTTTTCAGTGAACACCATTTTTAAGGAGTGACGCTCATTGTATAACACAACTTTTTTTTCATGAAGGATAAAATTATTATTTTTTTCAAATTTAGATTTTTAAATAGGATATCTAGTCCTTCCAATTGGTTTCATAGTGTTTTATTGAATATGTTTTTCTTAATCAAGTTTTGAAGCCAAACCAATTACAATTCAGACATAGGCATACCGTATAAAACAATGCTTTTTGTATGTATCGAAATTCAATTTTTTTTTTTGTTGTATCAAGGACTTGAATATCTGGTGCACTCATATTTTTCAAAATTTTGTTTTGATAATCTTCTATTTTTCCACATGTGCAGAACATAGAGCTTGATTTTTCGGTGAAAAACCTACATTCTCAAGAAATAAAAAATAAATATAATAATTAAATTAAATTAATTTAAAATTATACCTTTTGGAAAGTTTATAATTAGGACTAAATACAAAAAATAAATTTTGAATGAATTTATTTAATCCCCCAAAAGGTAAATCAAATTTGGTTTTTTATAAGCATTTTGATAGGTGTAAAGGAGACTTTGTTATAGGTATGGTTTAAAACTAGTGGGGTTCTATCCAGGGGGGTTTGATCTAAGGTAGTTTGATCAAACTCTCTTCAATTGGAATGCTTTAAATGGAACTATTTAAGGCTTAAATCATTATATTTTATAAAAATATGTGATTTTAGCAAAAAACATAATCTCCCAAAAAATTGTAAACCAGCTTTGTGGGATCACCCTGATACAAAATTTTAGAGTGAATTCAACAACATAATGGTATCTTAGATTTTACAATTCCTCTACTCACAAATGCAATTCAAGACATTAATATATATATATATATATATGTATGTATGTATGTATGTATGTATGTATGTATGTATGTATGTATATGTATATGAATATGTGTGTAGTATATATATATATATATATATATATATATATATATATAACTCATACATGGACATCCAACATTGGCATGTGTCAATACCATAGTCTATACATGCATTCAAAGTGAAACCAACAATATGCACTAGTCCCAAGTGAGCATTCCTACCATTTTTCACTTACAACTCAATTTGGTAGAGCTAAAATAATTTGCAGTTTTTAGGAGCATTCAGGAGAATCTAGGAGTAGAAGAATTAATGCATCATTTGAAGCTTTTAGCTTCATTGTTTTGCTAACATTTTTGTTCAATGTGTAAGTATAGGTGAAATTTTATTGTTGGATTCATTTCTTTTGTCATTTCAGCATGTGGTTAAAAAATGGGCTCCCACAGTTGATCCCAACATTTTGCCCTCTTAGATTCAAAAGATGCAACGAAATATTTTGTTAGTGGAGTTTGTGACTAATGTTGAGTTTCATTTGAGAAAATAGACTATTGATAGTGATAGCATTCAGAGGAAAGATTTCATGAATGAGAATATGAGAAAAATAGTAACCATTTGAAGGCCCCACACCACAAGAACAACATTCATGTGTTTCAATCATATCTCAAAAACTATGATCTAGGTTTTCATGAATTTTAGACAGAAATTAGGAAACAATGAGGTGAAAAAACCCTTTAAATTTTTCACTGGCCTAGTTTCTAGTTTTCAAGAACTTTTCACCAGTCCTAAATCAATCTTCTTACTATGTTGCAAAACATTGAAACTGCAAGATATTGTAAGGCATTACTAAACCAATGCTTCTATCAATTGTTTTAGTAATTGTCATTTAAAATGTAGTAAAATTGAACAAGTGTCGAGTGGGAATTTTCTCATTTCTATTCCAGTTCCATTTGTGCAAGATGAAAAAAAAGGTGAATTGAAGTTTCTTTTTCTATTTTAAGTCAGCTTTGACTTGTTTTTTCAATCCTCTTAGGTTG
>VDFB02058242.1:125190552-125328285 GCA_007258455.2 Sequoia sempervirens
TCAATATTAAGCTGGAGAGCAGTCCTCAGGTTTTATGCTCAAACTCTATTGGAAACATAGCAGTCTTACCATAGAGTAACTCAAAAGGAGTAAACCCTGTAGTCATTTTCCATGTTGTTCTATAGGCCCAGACTGCTTCAAGTAGGTGACTGCTCCAATCCTTCTTTTGTAACTAGACTATCTTTGTAAGGATTGCCTCAATTTCTCTGTTAGTAACCTATGCCTGGCCATTGGCTTGAGGGTGATAGGGGCTAGACTTTATGTGCCTGATCTTGTAATCATTCATCAGTGCAGTGATTAAGTTGGATGTAAACTGAGCTCCTTGATCGGTAACAAGTTCCCTTGGGACTCCAAACCGAGTAAAAATCTGCTCATACAAGAACTCAGCAACTTTATTGTCACGGGCATGTGTCATTGCTTTCACTTCCACCCACTTGGTTACATAATCAGTACACACCAAAATGTATGATTTTCCATTGGATGGAGGATCAATAGGCCCAACAAAATCCATGCCCCATTTGTCAAACAGACTGACCACCACTTGTGGATGCAAGGGAATTTCATCAGACCTTGTTGGTCTCCCCATGCGTTGACATTTGTCACATTTCCTGGTATTGGCTGCTACATCTTTGTGTAGTGTGGGCCAATAATATCCTGTATTGAGCACTTTCATAGATGTTTTTTTGGTTGCAAAGTGCCCTCCACATGGCTCATCATGATAGGCATGTAAAATGTCATAGGTCTCATCTTCCCTCACACATCTTCTCATGACTTGGTCAGGTCCTATATAAAATAAACAGTCTGCAATCCATGAAAAGTTAAAACTTTTCTCTACCAGTAATTGCCTTTCCTTTGGTAAGGAGTGTGCTGGAATTTTGTTGGCTGCTAAATAATTTGTGATATCTGCATACCATGGAGTTTGAGCAGCAATAGAAAATAGATGTTCATTAGGGAAGCTATCATCAATTACCTTGAGAGTGTCAGGTGTAGGTGTTTGAAGTCTTGACAAGAAATTTGCAACCACATTTGCTCGCCCTGGCTTATCAATAACTGTGATATCAAATTCCTGTAACAATAGGAGCCATCTTGCTAATCTGCCAAATATGGCAGGCTTATTTATGAGGTACCTTATTGCTGCATGATCTATATGAACAAATATTTGGTAACCAGTGACATAATGTCGAAATTTGTTCAAGGCATACACAACTACTAGCAATTCTTTTTCTGTAAAAGTATAGTTTAATTCAGGGCCTTGAAGATTTTTGCTAATGAAATATATGGCATGCTCAATGGAATTCTCTTTCTGTCCTAAGACTGCCCCTATGGCATAATCAGAAGCATCTATGTGTATATGAAAAGGCAAGTTCCACTTCGGTCCTTGAAGAACAGGTGCTTGAGTAAGTAAGTTCTTAAACTGCAAGAAAGACTTGTCATAGGCCTCAGTCCAGGCAAACTCAGAATCCTTAGTCAATAAAGCATATAATGGACTGACTATTTTTTTGAAATCTTTGATAAATCTTCTATAATATCCCGCATGTCCTAAGAAACTTCTAACATCCTTTTGTTTTGTAGGTGTTGGAAAAGTTAGAATAACTTCTATTTTTGTAGAGTCAACCTGAATTCCTGGTTGAGAGACATGATGGCCTAAAACAATTCCCCCTTGCATCATCATGAAGCATTTCTCACTATTCAAAGACAAATTCTGCTCTTGACATCTTTTCAACACTTTTTCTAGATTGGCCAATGCTTCTTCATAAGTAACTCCATAAGTAGTGAAGTAATCCATGTAGATTTCCATAGAATCATGAGAAATATCAGCAAAAATACTAATCACCGCTCTTCAAAATGTTGCAGGTGCATTACACAACCCAAAAGGTAAGACAGAGTAGGAAAAAGTACCCCATGGACTAGTAAAAGTTGTTTTGTCTAGATCCTCAGGGGTGATTCTAATTTGATTATAGCCACTATATCCATCTAAAAAGGAGAAATACTTTTTCCCAGACAAGGAGTCTAGTACTTGGTCAACAAATGGAAGTGGAAAGTGATCATTTTTAGTTGTTGTATTCAGCTTCCTGTAGTCTACGCAAACTCTCCATTTTCCACCTTTTTTACGGACAATTACCAATGGAGACACCCATTGACTGTTTGAAATGGGGTAGATAAAACTAGCATTAAGTAACTTTTGGAGCTCTATTTTAACTATTTCTCTGAGTGTTGGGTTTATCCTTCTTTGAGGCTGTCTAACAGGTAAACAGTCTTCCTTAATGTAGATCCTATGAGTACAAAGTTGAGGATCTATTCCCTTCATATCCCCATAGTCCCATGCAAAATCTCTATGTTGTTCTTGCAACATTGTGACTAGGGCAGCTTGTTGAGATTGAGACAACTTATTATTTATATTCAGACAACAGCCTGGAGACACTTCTACTTGCCTGATAAGATCATTCATGGAGGCTGCTAATAAAGGTGGTGTATGTATTTCATATGGAAGAAAATTATGATAAACTACAGGAGATTCAGGTGTCAGGTCCTCAGAATTCAGTTGCTGCAGGAAACACTACTGAACACAGCTATCTGCAGCAGATGGGCTACTCGAACTAGGGTTGGACTGCAAAATATGTAAAAGCAAGTCATCCTCACTCTGAAGCTGTGAGAACGGATTATTTTGCAACATCATTAGTTGATCCAATGAATTGAATTCTTCATTTTCCTCTCCTAAATCTGGCCAAATTGGTTGAGACAAGTCTGGCAGAGGCTGAGCAGATGGGTATAAAGCCAATTTCTTTCTTGACAGGCCATCAAAAATTGTCATGTCTCCTTAGCGACATCCTATAAAAGCATCAGCAGTGGCTAACCATGGTCTACCTATGATAATAGGATATCCTCCCAAAGTTGCCTTAGTGGACAATATGGTGAAGTATGTTGGGTATTCCCAAGACTCAGGATGACAATAACATCTTCTACCATTCCATCAGGCTTTACTGTGGAGCTATCAGCAAGCTGCAGGACGGTAGGTGTAGACCGAATGTTTAAGATATTCAAATACTCCATTGTATTCTTGGTCATTACGTTGATGGCTGCACCAAGGTCAATCAAAACATTCTTAACTATATAGCCATTAATATTTATTTGTACCATAGGACTCCCAAGATCAGTATATTTTGGAATGACTACCTTCCCTAACATAATATCTGCCAACTATCCTAGAACATGGATAGTTTGGGGATCCTTTTTCTTTTTTCTCGGTTTCTTTAAACAAGCCTTCATAATAGCTTTTCCATAAATTGGGACATCTTTAATGGCTTGAAAAAGGGGGATTTGAATGTGTATATTCTTTAGCTGATCCAAAATATCAAAGGTAGGCTCCTCCATAGACTTTGATGTAGCACCTGTAACCTGGCAGTGCGCAATTTTCCCGATGTCAGAAGATAGGCTCCTTGTAGAATGCATGATACGGTGTATATGTTTTGTAGGTTCCCAGATTGCCTGTGAGGCAGACCCAAAATTTCGTGAATTACAGGTGCTACCGTGGAGCAGGAAGCGGGTCCCGACTGGATGACATCAGAGAACATCTCGGGTTTTGATACGACGGCTCTGAAAGTCACAGGGCTACCATTGTTGCTACTTCTATTATTAGGATTTGGAAATGGTTGAGCAGCATGAGGGCTGCCTTGAGGGCAGCATTGCCATGGGTGCTGTGAGGGCTGAGGGGTCTGGCCATGGGCTGGTTGAAATGGTGGAGAGATTGGTTCCTTCATTGCCTGACTCCTCCACTGGTGACTCATGCAGCATGACTTGGGGTGGAGTCCATTGTCCTTAGGGATGCCAACCTCTTGAGGAGACGCCATTGAGACCTCTAGCCAATGACTGGTGGAGGGTCTTGGCAGATAAATACAGGAAGGCACTACATGATGAATTTATGGATTACTTAAAGTCAAAGAGTCTTGAGGCATACCTTGGTTCTGAGCCACAATGCCTTTTGTGCTACAGCGAACACGATCACCACTCTCTCACCATTCTGAAGTCACTTTGCACCCTGAGCCTCCCAAGCTGTGTCATCTGGCATCTCTGAGTCCTTTCCTGCCTACAAATGGTGGGATAGAACCCAAGATTGCTTCGCCTTCCTCATGTTTCTTCCGAGCTTGCATAGTATCTAACTATGTAGCCATATTGTTTATGATATCCTGCTTGAAATCAGACAAAAAAATTGTAATCTCCATCTGTGAAACTCCATTAATAGAAGACTTTCCCACTGTGGTTTGATGACCTCTACCCTTCTTAACAATTTCTCGAGAGTAGTTGAAAAATATTTTCTTGATATCATCCCAAGGCAGTTGGGTTATATCACCTCTCCATCAAACCTATACCGTATGCATCGCCTTCACCTCTTGTAATATTTAGTTTATGAGACTCTTCAATATGGTCCTGAATTTTTCATGGAAAATGGCACCTTGAGATATAGTCTTTTAGGCTTTCATCCTCCCTCAAGGTTGAATTCGAATATATCATCTCCCTACTACCACTCTGCTAATATTCCTCTTTGTATTTCAAGAAATTTACTTTAAAAGTGTTTGCCCAAACTTATCAACAACACCCTTCCCAAACCCCCATAGTCCAGATTCTACATTCTTCTAAAGTTGAAGGAAATAAATCGTATACCTGGCGGTAATCTAGTTGTGACAAGAGGATGTCAAAATATAACAAGAAAGTGTCTGGGTCCTCTGTAACTAGTCCATGGAACTTGGGGAGTAATGAAGAAGGAATATTTTTAAGGTTATCATTATCTTGCTGAGCAATAATGGGAAACTTGAAAGCAGGAGGTTGATTAGGTGGATTTTGTGCCATATTTTCCTGATGGAGTATAAGAGCAAATGGATTTTCTTCAGGTTCTTCGTCAGCTGGGTCAAATGGAAATTCAACAAATAGGTTTTTCAGCAAATGGATTCATATCTTGGTCTCCTTCTTCCTCAAATAGATTGTAAGCTCGTTCAAGATTGTTACCAATGAATGAAAGGTTAGGAAGGAATCTTCCCAAAGCGTCTCTTCTTCTATGCATGCAATAGAATGAATGGTGAATTGAAGGAATTTTGAAAATTCTTGAATAACAGATTGAAATATTGCTAACAATGACTTATGAAATGTTCTTAGCTTGACACCATCCCCGGCAATGGTGCCAAAAATGGCCGAGCCCACAAAAGGATATGAAAATAATGGAAAAACCTATCCTGGGAATTGGAAATCCCAGCAGGTGACTAATATATTTTCATGGTCGTTCATTTACTTGTCAAACTAGGGAACGTATAATTGAAATGGATCGGCACTGTATGTGCACTAAGAACCAATTTCGGTCACAACCTATCGAAAATAAATACTTGGAAATAATTCTACCTACGTCACAAGAAGGTAATGCAAAGTTCTCTTAATTCAACTATAATTTAACCAAAGCAGAAATCATAATAGCTACGACTGAGAAACAAACTATGAACTGGCCTTATGCTGCAGGAACAGACACAGGGATGGATTCTTGATGCTGCAAGAACAATATAAGACTGTGTTTGCACTGAAACTTTCTAGAATGAAATCTAACTTATGATCAATAGAAAATAAACGATTAACTAACTAACTACAGATACTTACTAAGTGGGCCCCCTTAGCAAGCATCAAATAACTATGCAAGAGTTGAACTCAAAACTTCATTAGCTTTTATTCATAAACACAAAATGGTATGCATTATTCTGCTCATATGAAAACTAACACAAAACTCTATCTCTTATTATCATACTAACTCTTACATGTTATCCTTCTATATTTGCTATGCTATGCTTTTCGTGCTTCACTCATGCAGGAGGAACACTTATTTAAACAAGAAAAACAACTAACTACCCCCACTCTAACAGAGAAAGACATGGACATAAATATCTTGAAATCAAGGAACAAACTTCTCATAAATGAAAGCATATCTATTCAACCTGATCCAGGGAGAAGATTTAGCATTCCACTCTTTCTAGATTAAATGATCATTCGGTTTCTTCCCAATGACCCGGACAAAGAGTCTTTGCTGGAATAACTTCCTCGACGTCATACAGGAAATGGACTTTACTGTAGGGCTGAGATCCGCTGCGCTTGACTCGCCCATGCTCCCTTCAACAACCTACGATGCACAAGGAAATAAAGGCGAAAGAAGGCATGTGTGGTAAACAACATGATAAATTTATTAATCACTTATTAAATATATCCCACTATTCAAAAACCATATGCATTATATCAGTAGTTTGGGAAGTCAAAATAGGGTAATTAATAAGACACATGGAGATCTTAGGCTGGAGGAATGTAGGAATCTATTGCTACAGGATACCACCCATTTTAGATAAAAAGTCTTTAATAAAAGAGTTAAAACATCCTTTAGTAATAAAAGTAGAGATATTACTTATACATCATGATACTCAAATTATGAGCATATCCTGAGCTCATCAGAGATCAAGAGTAGCTAGTCATATAGCCACCTCTACAGCCAGATCCCAAAGACAAGCATATTTAACAGTTGCAGGCCGAGGTACAGGCATTGACAGTCGAGAGAGATGAGGCCAGAGTAGAGAGGGACCAAGCCATTTTGCAGAGATAGGACACAGAGCTACATGCAGTGGCCAAGATGGGACAATGACAATAGTTAGAGAGCATGGCTACATCCTCCTCCCACAACATAGTATTGCTCAGAGCATATAGGGAGGCCTCCACGAGGCTGACTATTACAGGCTATACTATTACTCGGCTATCCCGTGAGCAGCTCGAGTGCTAGATTTCTCACAGAGGATAGGGCACAAGCTAACAGAGGAGCATGGCGAGAGAGTAGGTGGCAAGGGCAACAGCCAGTAGGGCTAGACCTTTATTTTGATTAGAGACATGATTCTTTTTGCGCCCGATGGGCTCATTTTTTATAGCCCCATGGGCCATTTTTTACTTATTGACATTACATGTACATTGATCTAATTTTTTGTATCGTGATAGTGTATATTTTGATGAGATATGAGATGATGATTTTGATCTGATGTTATATTCTATGTCCTATCTTATTTATGCATTATGGATGGTTCTACTTTATATATGTTATGTAATGCTTCTATCTTATGATGCCATGATGGATATGTCATGTGATGATGTATGGATGTATTTATTTTTCAGTATCTTTTCTTATGCATTTTTAATGATGTATGCAAAATGTTATGTTGTGCAAATGCTTAGACTAACAAATCTATATTATGCAGTGATGGATGGTATGATGTAGTGTACCTTTTCTATGTATGATATGCACTTGTGACAATGTGATATGATTATGATATGTGTAAATGATGTTTATGAATGTTATGACGATATGGATGCAAATGATGTATGATGTCTATGTGATGGATGCTTATATGTGTTATGGGATGATTATGCAACATTATGATAGAATGAATACAAATGATACGATGATGATGCAGATGTTTATAATGCTATGGGATGATTGCCTTTATGTTTATGTGAAATGAATGCAATGTAATGATTCATGAGATGCTTAGAATAATCAAATTATGTATAATGGAAATGCAATGTTATGATATGATTTTAATGTTTCCTATATGATATGCAATATGCAACATGTTGACAGTTTGTCCAGATGCAGGATGAATGTAACGATGATAGTGATTTTTGATTAACTTCCATGGTACCATGTTAGCATGAAAAGTAAGAGGTAGAAGAAAAATAAGAGATTCCAACAAGACATGAGATGATGATAATGATTATGATTACTTGTAGAGGAGTTGGGATTTTCAAAAGACCAATTATCTTATTTTTGACAACACACGTAGGCATGATGCATCAAGGTACTAAGAACTAGGATGACGTTGCACCTAGTGTGATGGACTTTGACTTGATAATCAGATAGGAGTACTCCTGTTCACACCTAGTATACAAAACCTTATTCAAAATGTAGTTCAGATATTTCAAACATCTCAGGCCAAAACATAGAAAGGCGAGCCTTCCTATGTGGTCAACAAGATATCTAAAACATCCTCCCTACACCTAAACAAAGTACACATGACCAAGTTATATTACAAGAATATCCAACAAACACAGTAGATAAAAGGATAATGATCATTGCCTCATTCCTATCTCTCTAAATCCTTTCACTCTAACATCATTGAGAGATCCTTGGAATGAGCACAATAAGAGAAATCAAAAGACAAAGCTAAAGTAAATAGACAAGCTAATGTTCTTCAATACTGCTATCCAATACTAAACTACGGTGATGTCTGATGTTGATGTTCATTGTAGGAAGGATGCATCTTAGGACATGATGATATTAGATGATTGATATGGGACTGTTTGGATGATAGGCTATTGACACAAAGAATTGACCAACTTGTTTATGTACTAACCTAGAATTGAGACTTTGACATTTTGGTTTTCACTTTTGATCTGCTAGACTTGTTTCCAACTGTTTCACCAAAGGTTGAGGATGATGATGATTTATTATGAGTGATGTTTATTGTGGGTGAAAGCAAGATGAGATAGATGGATTTTTTCAAATATTTGGATGTTTTTGATGTTTTCTGAAATGTTTTGAAGTTGTTTTTGATATTTTTTAGATTTTTCAAATGGTTTGGGATTTTCTGAGATTTTGACCAAGAGACTAACCTAAGGACCTATCCTAGGGGACTCAGGGGTTGATCAATAGATTAGCCTTTCCTACATTATACACGTAGAGACCATGCAGTTCGACTGACTTTGACTTGATTATCTGATGAGATATGAAAAAATGGATTGTCAGTTTATTATGATGGACTCTTAGAGGACTGACCTAAATATGTCAGGGGATGATCGAAGATCAACCTTTCCTACTTTCAAGGCTCAGATACCGTAGTTCAACAACACAATTCTATTTTTGAATTTTTTGACTAACTTTTTGACCTGTTTTGGGATTTTGATATGTTTTGAATGTTTTTGTGTTTTTGTGTTTTGTGATGTTTTTGGATTTTCTAATTTTAGGGACTTCAAGAATATATACGAATCTGATCCAATTAGAACATTCCCCCAATGTGAAGTAATAGACTACTTCGGTACAGGAAGGACAAACTAACCTTGAGGATGGGCCAAGTAGTACTAGGAGGGATCATGACACGAACATAGGACCAAGCTATGATGTAGACACGGGTGGGTGATGGATGGAGATATGGAATGCGATGGATGATGAAAGAATGATGGATGGATGATGATGTAGAACAAGTTGTTAAGATCCTAGTGGATTGAAAGTGCTTATTTACAGAAGGTGCCTACTTGCCAGGTTTTTTCCAAGGTACTTGCCCACAGCGCCACCGAAGTGGTTTTCACTAGAGGACAATTTTTTTCTTTCATGTTTTCAATCCTTTTTCTAATTTCTTTTGGATTTTTTCTTTTTTTGATTTTTTTTGTTGTAACCAAGATTCGTGTTTGCCAGGTTTCATCAAGGTGACCATTTTTTCATGAAACTTTCTTTTATTTTTATTTTTTGTTTTATACCTTGAAAGATTTAGGCATAAATTTTTTTGAGATGGGAGATGTTCATGGGCTCCTATAGAGGTTCCCCTTCTAGTGTTGAAAACTGATATGCCCCTGACTTGTAGCTCGCTGTGATGATGAATGGTTGCAACCAATTAGGTTCAAATTTTCCTTTGTTGTTTGGATTTGGGACATTCTTTTTATTCTCCTTTAGGACACGTTCTTCGACCTAGAATGTCCAACTCCTGATCTTGTTATAGCTCCTCTTAAGTCGGTTCTGATAGACCTACAAATGGTTCAATGCTTCTATACGTCACTCATCTAGTAGCTCTAGCTCATTCAGTCTTGATACTGAGTACTCTTCATCCATGATGAGTTTTTGTAGTGATATCCTTAGTGATGGGAGTCTGATCTTAATGGGTAATATAGGTTATGATCCGTAGACTAGGGAGAATGGGGTGGAATTGATGGGTGTGCAGATGCTAGTTTGATAGGCCCAAAGGGAAAGATTTAGCTACAAATGCCAGTCATGACCTACGTCATTGACTGTCTTCTTGAGGATCTTTAAGATTTTTTTATTGGTGGCTTCTGCTTGGCCATTTCCTTGGGGATAGTATGGTGTGGAGAAGTGATGTTGGATTTTGAATTTGTTACATAGGTCATGGAACTCCTAATTTTTGAATGGTGTCACATTATCTGAGATAATGGCTTGTGGGACACTGTAGTGACATATGAGATAGTTCAAAATGAAATTTGATATCTGCTTCCTAGTTATGTATGTCATTGGTATGCTTCCACCCACTTTGTAAAGTACTCAGTGGTGGTAATGATAAACTTGTGGCCACCGGTTGAGGTGGGAGTGATTTTTCTAATGAGATCGATCCCCCATTGTGAAAAGGGCCATGGTGTGACAATCAGATGGAGCTCTTGAGCTAGATCATGGATGACATCCCCATGCTGCTAACATTGTAAACACCTTCTAATGTACTTAGGTGCTTGTATTTCTATAGTAGGCCAATAATACCCCGTCCTCATCAATTTCTTGGCCAAGGTCATTCTGCTTGAGTGTGAACCACAAGTCTTGTTATGTAGCTTAGTTAAAGAAGTCAAGGCTTCTTCATCATTTAGGTAGCGTAATAAGGTTTCCTCTATGCTCCTACGGTACAAGGTATTTCCTAAGATGAAAAACCTAGATTCTTTTTTGACAAAGTATTTCTTGAGGTTTGACGTTATGTCAATTGAAAGGACTCCTATTCTTAGATATGTATAAATTTCATGGTACCAAGGATCACCAGGACCAATGATTTCACACACGAATTCTGACTCTGGTACCTCGAATGCAGGTATAAGAAGCTGCTCTACTAGGAATTCATATTTTGGGATGTTGTGAGGGATATCCAGTAGGGATCCAATCATTGCCATGGTGTTTTTTGCTCTGTTGTTTGCTTTGGGAAAATTCTCAAATGTGATTTCAATGAAGGATTCCTTGAGGTTGTCTACCAACTTTTTGTATGGAGTCAGCTTATCATCCTTTGTTTGGTACTCATCATTCACTTGGTTGATTATTAGTTGGGAGTCTCTATATACTTTGAGGTCCATGATGTACCACTGCACTGCTATTCTAAGACCTATGGTTAAAGCCTTGTATTATGCGATGTTGTTAGTGCAAGGAAATGCCAATTTGTAGGATCTAGGTATACAGTCTCCTTGTGGGTTGATGAAGAAGACACTGGATCCTAATATATGATGCGTGGAGGAACCATCAAAGTATAGTTTTCAGTGGTTGGCTATGCTGAGATTGAAGATGGATTCATCTGGAAAATATGATATGAGCAAATTCTCTAAATAGCTAGGTGCTTCTATGAGTTGATCTGCGATGACCTTGCCTTTGATTGCTTTTTGTTCTATGTATTCAATGTTGTACTCTGATAGAATCATGACCCACTTAGCCATCCTTCCTGTGATAATTTCCTTTGATAGTAAGTACTTTATGGGGTCAATCTTAGCAATGAGTTTGATTTTGTGTGCCAACATGTAATCTCTAAATTTTTGTGAAGCAAACACTACTGCTAGATAGGATTTTTTGATGAATGAGCAGTTTAGCTCATGCCTGACCATTGTGCGGATGATGTCATAGATGGCCCTCTCTATCCCCTTTTCATTGTGCTAAGTTAGTAGAGCTCCAAGGGTTACTGTTGTTATTGATACATAGAAGATTAGTGGCTTTCTTGGGATTCGTGTAATGAGAACTGAAGGTGTGAGCAGATATTCTTTGATTTTGTTTAAGGCTTCCTCACACTTGTCATCCCATTTTTATGCTACTCCCTTGTGAAGTAGGTGAGAATAAGGGATTTTTTTTTTCTGCCAGTTGTGCTATGAATCTATAGATGGACTGAAGCTTGCCTTGGAGGCCTCTCAACTGTTTCAATGTTTTGGGTGTCTCCATCTCGAGGATTGATTTTACCTTTGCTGGATCTATTTCCATACCCCTCATTGACACTATCTATCCCAATAGATTTCCTTATTGTACGTCAAAGACACAATTCTTTGGATTTAAGCGGACCTTTTATTCCTCCAACCTATTGAAAATAGTGCTCAAGGTTGCTATGTGATCTCTCCTCTTTCTGTATTTTGCTAGTATGTCATCAATGTAATCTTTGATAGTTTTGTGGATCATGTTATGAAAGATTAATGCCATAGATCTTTGGTAGGTGGCCCCAACATTCTTTAGGCCGAATGGCATCATGTTCCAGTAGTAGGTTCCCCATGGACTAGTGAAAGTTGTTTTGTGTTGGTATTCTTTGGAAATCAATATTTGGTTGTATCCAGAGAAAATGTCCATTAGAGAAAGCATTTCATGTCCCACAGTCATGTCTACAATTATGTCAATGTTAGGCAACATGAAGTCATCTTTTGGACATGCTTTTTTTAGATCTCCAAAATTCATGCAGATTTGGATGCCCCCATCAGGTTTTGAAATAGGAACCAGATTTGATACCCACTTAGGATAGTCAATTGGTCTTATGAATCTTGCATCAAGTGGATTTTTCAATCCATCTTGACTAGCAAGGCTATTTGGGGATGCATCTTTCTCAGTTTCTGTCTGATAAGCTTAACTTCAAGAGACACTACTAGGTGATGGACCACAATCTTCGGATCGAGCCCAGGCATGTCTGCATAGCTCCATGCAAAATTGACCTTCCTTTCCCTTAGGAAAGCAACTAGGAGTTTTTGTTCCTCTGTCATTAGTGATTCAACATATAATGTGATGTATGTGATGTGTGGGGTATCCTTTGTTCCTAGGTTGACTGGGTTGCACTTTTCTGCTAGAACTTTAGATTTTTTCCAGTGTAGAGCACTAAGGGGAAGATTGAATCCTTCATCCGTAGGTGCCTCAAAGAGGTTTTTACCATTGGATACACCATTTATTTTTACTGTTTTAGGATCAAAGAGTGCCACAATGTGGTTTTCACTCAAGGACCTTGAGATTATTCTCAAATTTTCACTTTTGTGACTAAAGGACTCAATCGTCTCCTTGTAGTAAGCTTGTGTGTCCAAAATGATTTTAAATCCAAATTTATGATCACCACATGGTATCGTGTCTTGTAGTCCCATGAATTCTAATAATGCCTCATCATTTTTGAATGTGTTAAGAATTGGTGGTCCTCGTTGGTCATGATCGATGAGTTGAGGGTAGAATAGATTTATCTCATGGGATTGGTTCTCAGACTCATAGGATAGGGTGCTGATCATAAGGAGTGAGGAATTCTCAAAAAGCATTGGTAGGTCAGTTATGGTATCTTCCTAATCATAGCTAATACTATAGACGTTAGTTATATCAAAAGTAAAATTGTCTATGACTAGGTCGGTAGACATGGGTAAGCGAAGTTCAGTTGGTGTTGGCTGACGGGGAGTCCTGACTACTCTAACTAGGGGACCTCATCCATGTATGGTTATACTTGGAGGGGTACATCCGAGGCCAAGATTTCTTATTCGCATCTCAAGAATGATGGGTATTAGAAGCCCATTGTCATTTTTCCCCAGTTTCTGGTTTGTGTCATATCCCATTGTGAGCATCATTTGTAGGCCTTTGTTGCTGTCGTCCATACGTAAATCAACTGTTGGTCTATTGTCTTGATACACGAGATGGGATAGGTCCTCCTCTATTACTTCTTGGCGAAGATCTCCCCAACTTCTGAAGTTGGGATATCCTTCAATGGATGTTTGGGATGTGGAGGCTTCATTTGATTGCAATAATCCTCGTGATCTAGGAGATTGCGTTAACTCCCCTACCATGAAAGCATTTTTGGGAATTGTATAGTTTCTACAACCATTGTCCTGTATGATGACTTTGATATTAAAGATGGTGGGGATGGCAAGATTGGCAGGTGTCTCTGTCACATAAGTGGAAGTGAGAGTGGTTGGATCAATGTATGGAGTTGATGGACCTTCATCATTTTTAGGCGCTTGAGGGATTTTATAATATTTTTCCTCTAGGTTCTTGCAGTAAGAGAATGGTTTGGGATCCCCATGGATGGTGACCTCTTGGCCTTCATATGTGAATTTGACACATTGATGGAAGGTTGATGCTACTACTTGCATTGCATGAATCCAAGAATGTCCCAGGAGGATGTTGTATGGTAAGTCGAGGTCCAGGATCTGATAGGTAGTTTCCATAATTGTTGGCCCTACTTGAATAGGGAGTTGAATAGTGACCTGAGACACCCTTTCTTGATCATCATAGGCTCTGATAGTTATGCCTTTTCCTTTTTTGATAGATTCCCCTTATATTTTTAGGTTCTTAAAGAGCTTGAGGGAACAAATGTTTAAACCTGCACCTCCATCCACCAGGACTCTTTTGACTTTGTTTTTATGCACTAGGACCTCCAAATGGCGTGCATGGTTGTGAGATGGTTGAGTGGTAAAGTCTTGATCAAAGAACATAAGGAGATTTAGGGTAATGATGTTTCTGACCATAGCTTGGAATTTTTCTACATCAAGATCCAGGGGATGGTGGATGAAGCTAATCCTTCCTCAAAGATTTTCTTGTGGGAAGATGAAATTTTTATTAACTCCATGATGGAGATTTGTGTTGGTGTTCTTTTTAGCTGATCAAGGACATTATAGCCATTGGGAATAGATCTTGGGTTGGAAGTGGGTGCTCTGTTTGGATGAGATGACCCTATAATGGTAATTTTCCCACCTCTTGTGGTGACTCCATAATTAGCATGGGATCCTTTGATGGTGATAGTGGTGCAATAATCATCCATGGATGTGATGACATGGTTGTACACACCATTTACACTCTTGAAGGTTCCTTTTCCTTTGTTGTTATTATTGTTCCCTTTGTTATGGTTAGGCATCAGATTCGTGTATATTCTGAGGTTCTGATTTCCTACTAGCTGCTCCACATTTATGATTTTTTGATCAATGAGGTCTTGGATTAGGTTTTTCAACCTCATGCAACTGTTAGTAGTGTTCCCTTTGATTTTTTGAAAGTCACAAAGCTAGTTTTCATTGTACCAAGGTGGTTTCACATCTAGTTCCTGGTAATTCTCATAGGTGGGAGCCTTGATGAGGTTTTCATTTATTAATTTCTTCATCATGACCTCGAGTGGTTCCCTAAGGGAAGTGTACTTCTACTTGGAGGAATTCTTGTTTCACTGGGTTGGTCCCTTTTGTTCGTTTATGTTATTGATCACTTGATTCTTTGACTATTGTGTTGTTGTGTTAGCTTGATGGTTTTTTTTATTGTGGTTTTGGGGTTGTTGTTGGGGGTGCGAGTGTGTTTTACTAAGAGGCGCTAATGACAACTTTGGCATCAAGAACACCATCGTTGGTAACATTTTTGTTTCTTGCCCATATGCATGGTTTGTCATTGTAATTGGTGGATAGGTGATTGTTTTGTTGTTTAGGATATGCAGGCGATCCTCCTTGTGAGATAAGGGCTTGCTTGATAATGAGCACCTTGGAGATCATTTGGTCATATGTAATGATACCTTGCACTTTAAGATGGAATTCCAAGGCTCCATCAAGATTTGAAATGATAGTGCAGACTTGTTGTTATTCTAGCATGACCCATTTGCTCTGATTGGCCTTGGATCACCATCATTGTAAGAAAGAATCAAATGATTCATTCTTACTTTATTTTAGAGCTGATAGTTCCTCTAGACTGATATCCATACTGATATTGAATGCATAGTTTTTGATGAATGCGTCTACTATTTCTTGGAACTTTTTGATTCCTGGAGGAAAATGAGAGAACCACTCCATGGCTTGGCCAACCAAACTTCTAGGAAATAGTCGCATCAGATAGGTATCATCATATGCGACTTCCATGCAATAAACTTGGAATTCCTTGATGTGATCTTCAAGGTTTCTCGTTCCATGGTATTGATCAAATTTGTGGATCTCAAATCCCTTTGGGAACAGTTTCATTACAAGGCTCCTATCGAATGGATAAGGACACAATTTTCTAGGTGTCTTTACGTTTTTCCCTGATTGAAGATCAATTACTTGTTGTGAGAGTAACTTGATTTGCATTGCTACATCATTTTGTTGATTAGGGGGTGGGATGAAGGTGTTTTGTGGTTGTTCATTTGTTGGCAGGATGGGTGGATTGGTTGTTGTGTTGATGAATGGTGCTTGCACATTTTGTTGTACCAAGTATGATTTCACTTGCTGCTATATCAACAATGCTTGTTGTTGGTCATGTTGCTTCTGCGCTAATAGTGCCTATTGCTAAGCTTCTTCTTGTTGTTGTGCCAACAATGCTTGTTGTTAGGTTGCTAGTTGGGCTACTTCTTGTTGTTCTTGGTATTTCTTCAGTGCTATGTGATATGCTTGGTGTTGGGATGCTTGTTGTTGTGAAAGATATTGTGCTTGTGCTTGTGCTTGCTGAGCTTGGTATTGGGTTTGTGCTTGAGCTTGAGCTTGCACTTGAGCTTGTGATTATAGGGCAACTTGTGCTATTTGTGCAACTTGAGTAGCTTGTTTTTGTTGTTGTTGCAATAAGGCTTGGCCTTGTGCAACCTGATGTGCTTATTGCACTTGTTGTGCTTGGTGTGTGGCTTGAGTGGCTTGTGCTACTTGTGTTTCTTGTGTTGCTTGAGCACTTGCACTGCTTGAGTGGCTTGCTGTGCAGCTTGTCAATTTTGGATTTTCTAAAGTGCCTTTTGATAGGCATCTTGTTGAGTAGCTTATAATGCAATGCTATATTTACTTGATGTATTTGAGTTTGGTGGCAATGGTGGTAGAGGTGGATTTGGAATGGTGCTTTTTGTGGTGATTAGAGGCACCGTCATATTGATGAGTGGGTTTTGAGTGGTGGATGGTGCGATGTATATGCTTGGTCCTTGTGAGACTATGTTTTGAGATGTTTGGGGGATGGTTGATTATGTGATGGTGGTGGTTTGTGTTATTGGTATGGTTGCCATCTATTGTGATGTTGATGACAAGATGAAAGGATTTTGTATGATATTTTGATTAACGATCGGAGGGTTGATTTTATTTTGTTGGTTTCCATTTGGTAAAGGGGGAAGTCCTAAACTAAGAGGTGATGTGGATAATGATGGAAAGGGGGAGAGTGGTGGAAATTTGCGTGGCATAATCCCTTGTGGGAATGATGAAGATGTAGTGTTAAAGATTCCTCCTAGTCCAAATAAGTCTCCTCCTTGCGAGGTTGTGGGGAGAAAAGTTTGAGGTGTTGCATGAAAGGATGATGATGGGTAATTAGGATCATGAAAAGTGAGGGGAATGTATGTATGTAATGGATTTTGGGGTATTGATTGCCCTAAGATGGTGTTTGTGTCCAAATATTGATTGTTTATGAGGGGATGTGTTTGTAGTGCTTTGATAAATGTGCTTCCCTTGTTAACAATGGGTTCAGTTAGAGCAATGGATGATGTAATTTGGGGGATGGTTTGAGTGATATTTTTAATTGGAGGTGTAGATGAAATGGGGGTATGGATGAAATTGGAGGCATGACCCCAAAAGGTGTTTCCACAATGGTGCTCACATCGAAATTGGAAGGGATTTTAGCCCCTTATTTCGCTAATTCAAGCATGTGTAGTGAGGGATTGAGTCTCATCATGATGTTGATTATTCTATGATTGTCAAGATTTTGGACCATTTCGATAATGTCATCTTGGATGATTCAAAAGGGATTATTGGTAAGATACTCCACTTGACCTTCCTCTTGAGGATTTTGTGATGATGAAGGAAAGTTAGTTAGAGGATTGCTTGATCCAATAAGGTTCATTTCAGAATTTATTTGACTTAAGTCATTTGAAGTGAATTTTTCTTTGTTGGCTTCCATGTTCCTCTTGTGTTGAGATCTAGTTAGAACCATAAAATAGGGATCAATTTTCAAGAATGTTTGAGATGAATCTCTAATTCTTTGGATTGATCTATTGTAGGTACAAAATAGAAAATCTAGGATGTTTTAAGGATCAAAGGTGTAATATTGAAATGTGTGAAAGATGGGCGATATGGATGATTGAACTTTTAAAAGATCTTGAGGGAAATGCTAGACTTTTGGGACTTTTTGGATTCTTGATTTTGGATCTCTGATTTCTGATTGACCTTGATTTTCTTTGATTTTGGATAATGAACAAATGGATCCCAAGATGTTGGATGTTGTCTATGGGATAGAATTGCTCACAAGATGATAAATTTGACTAAGTGTAGGGAGAAGGATGCATCTACCCACACCTATTCAAACAAGATTATAATTCAACTAAGCATATGGAGAAGGATGCATCTACATATACCTAGCTAAAAAAGATGATTTGATGACAATATTTTGAACAAATACATGAAGAAGGATTCATCTACATATACCTAGCCAAAACAAGATGATTTGATAATTTAATTAAGCATATGAAGAAGGATACATCTACATACACTTAACTAAGTAAGATGGTTTGATGTTTTGATTCAAATATTTCAAGGATTTTGATTTGTTTCAATGATTTTTATTTTCAAAAAAGTCTAGCATGAAGGATGATTTCAAGGATTTTGATTTGTTTCAATGATTTTTATTTTCAAAAAATTCTAGCATGAAGGATGATTTCAAGATTTTCAAGAGGTGTTGGTGAGATGATTTTGGTTTGATGTTTGAAAGATGGGTGGAAGTTTTGATTTTGATCCTATGTGTACCTAAAAGGACTCTTGTTTACAAGACCTCAGTTTTGAAGAACATGCTTTACTCTAAACAAGGTGTTCAAATTCCCAAAAAAGATTTGGATTTTGACAATAATAGAATGAGTACAATTCGGGATTGTTTCTTGAAGCTCTTTTGTAAAAGTTAAAAATTAGTCTTCATCTAAATTAGTATAGTGTTGAGAGACACTTTTGATGATCTTTTGTACTAAGATATTTTTACTTTGGTTTCTGGATTTTGATCTTGCGTTAAATCATTTGAGACACGTGTGTGGGGTTCAATTGTTCTTAGCTTTTCTTAATGACTTTTTACCACAAACATTTTATTCATTAGATTTTCAAACTAGATGTATAATGTCCTAAATTCTTCTCATCCCACAAAATACATTATGTGGGAATTTGATGAAATCAAGGAAAAAGTTACCTATTTTTTACTTTAGTAAGCAAATTGAGATATAAACTCAAGTGTTTAGAAACCTCTAAGGATAAAATCCCAAGGGCAAGCAATAACACATAAATTTTGTCAATGGTATTTGCTTCCTAAAGGGTTTGAAGCTTGATGACAATGTTGAATGTTTGTTTCCAAATGTTTAAGAACAATCAAAGTGTTTTGTAATCAAGAAAAAGTACAACCCTATGGCTATGAAAGATTGTATTTGTTGAATCCCCACTTGGACAAGTCTAGCTATGCTTATTTTTAGCGAATGGTTAGATTCTTCACCCCACTGGCTCCCCTCCACGACACTCACTTATACAGGGCAGAAAAGCATCAGTACCCATGAAACTCCCATGGAATACTTTCCATTTCTACTAAAAACCATAAAAGTGTGGGGCAACTTTAGAACGACCGTCCTTGTACCAACAAATAGATCAAGGATTTTGGCCTTTTCTAAACAAGGGTTTTAGTTTAGATTTTCTGTTCGTAGGGATTGATCCATGCGATGAGAGACCATTTTTTCCCTTCTCTTCGAAACCAACCGAGTGATATTGGCCTTTGTTCCAATATCTACACTTTTATACGGGTTGGAAATACACTTGGATTTAGTGTGTTACCGGTTGGGTCATTCCCTTGGGTGATTACTTTTTCCCATAAGGTATGCCCTCTAAGATAAACAAAAGTGAGCAAGTAATATCCATAACTCAATCAATCTTTGTTGCAACACAAAGAGAGAGAATATACGCAATACCCTCCACTCACACTCACAAGATGTTTTGTTGAATTTTAATCCCAAAATGAAATGTGGAGGAAATTACTTTACACAACTTAAGACCACCAAAAGTCCTTTTTATTCTGAAGATCACCATGAGGCACGAGAGAAGTGCATACATCCTTTCAATGGTATTATTGTGAGTAAGTAATTACAAAATAAAGAAGCACTTGTTCATTTTAAATCATCAAAGCAATGATGACTTCTTTTTAAGCACCAAAGGAAATATGAAGATTTCCTTCTTCAATTGTTAAGCCTCGAACCAAATCTAGTGAGTTTGTGTCCTAAAGTTCTTTTTAGGCCCTTCGTAGCCAAAATTTGAAAATTTCTTTTTAGAGCCCAAAAGAAATTTAGTAGGTCCTAAGTACATGAGAGATGACAAATTTGTAAGAGAAAATGTGAATTCTCTTAGAGTGTTAAACAAACACTAAAGTGTTTAAAAACACTTGGTATTATGAGATAGTGATGTCATCATGCCTCTTTCAATCTTGTTTCTCTCCTTCTCTTTGATTTGGCCAACCTACAAGAAAACCAGCTAGACCTACAAAACAAAAGTCAGGAAAGCAAGTAATAACCTAAATGATAAAAAAAACTAAATTTCACTTTTTACTTTACTCCAGCGACAGAGTCTGCACAAGCGTCACTATTTGAAGAATCTAGCAGTGCTATATGGCACCACTTGTTAGTCAGTTTCATTCTATAGTGGGGACAAAGAGTGTTATAGCATTGCTATTTGGCCCAGTGGTGCTGTTTGGAATTTGAGAATTCCAGCGGTTGAAAATAGACCTAGCAATGCAGTTTTAAATTTTGAATTCTGAGCGGCAACACTAGAGTGTCATTGTTTGAAGTTTGAAGCAGTGCTATATGGTGATGCAGGAGCTCCAGCGGTGGAGTTCCCTGTAGACACAAAAACAAAGAAAAAAAGCAAAGAATTTGATGAAAAAATGTGATTTAAACTTTTGGTTTTCCCTCCTTCTAGCGAAAAATGTATGAAACAAGATCCTAGTACCTACAAAACACAATAAAAAAAACATTAGAGGATTCAAATGCAAATTAAGATCAAAGCTCCTCATAAAATCCATTATGGAAATAGATTAAATCCTATTGAAAACATGCAAACTCTTGATCTTATGGGGAAGTTGGTGCCAATTTGATGTGGAAATTGGCCCTTTCCCAACTCCTATGCAAGCTTTTGATGATTTGGTGATGATTTATCCACTTGGTGATTGCTCCAAATTAACTCCATGGAGAAAACCTGCAATAACTTAGCTAAGGATTTTGATAAAATTGATGAAAATACTAATTCTTGAAGATGAAATTGAGTATAATAAGTTTTCTCAAATTGTGGATGCTTGTGGATGATCAAAATGAGGAAATAAACCTCTTATTTATAGAATGACAAGTTGGAGAAATTCCCAAAAGAAATAAATGTGGGACTAACTTTCAACCAATGGCAAGATGTCACTTGTCAAGAGATGGATGGATGAAGGATGTGCACATTTTGATGAATGTGCCCATAAATGCATTTAGGTAAAATTTGAAAATGGTGAAATGACAAGGTGGATGAAGAGTTAAATGGAGTAATGGCCACTTGGCTCAAGGAAAAAGGACTTACAAGATGAAATAAATGTCTTGTTGGAAGGACAAAGTCCACTTGGAATAAATTCAAATTTGAAGGAATATTCCTCTATTATGCCGTGTTGAAAGAAAATAGAGATTTAATAAATGAATTAAATCTATTTTCATGTGCAAGTGAAAAAAGCTAGAGGATGGGACATGAATTAGGATTAAATTAATCAAGGGTTAATTAATTTAATGAAGGATTAGATGATGTGACTATTTGATTTAGATTTGTGGGTTGATTTAAATCAAAGATGAGAAGAATGTGAATTTAGAGATAGTTAAATAAATATTTTATTTTATTTAGCTAAAGAGGATGATTGGTTAGATTAAATCAAATAAGGTTTTAATTTATTTAATTTAATGAGATATACTTTAGAAATTAATAAAATTGATTTATTTAATTAAATAAAGAGCCAGGGTTAATTAGATCAAATTAATTGATTTAATTAATGAGGGAGAATTACTTAATTAGATAAATGATTTATTTAATTAAGAGAGGAAAATTGATGAATTTAATCAAATAAGGGTATTCGATTAAATGGTTAGATAGGGGGATGATTTAGGATGAAATGGTGTTAGTAACCGAGATCATATGTGCAATGTCAATAGGTACATTTTACGTGTCTACAACAACAAATAATGTAAAACCTAAATTCAAACTGCTTTGGTCCTTCTAAAGTCATGCCTACTTATAAGGATATTAGAATTAAATAGATATGTCGAATTAAACATGACTTGACTAAAATTAACTATGCCAATATATTAAGTGGAAAAATGACAATGTGGAAGTCCCCTATAGTCAGTTGGGCTAAACTAAAATTTGATGGTTTCTCTAAAGGTAACCTAGGTTTTTTGATGTAGGTGGCTTACTCATAGATCAAAAGGGGCATTGTATAGAAGCATATGCTAATTTTTTTAGGATTGCTACCAACAATGAGGTTGAACCTACTACTACTTGGTGCAGAATAAAGAGGCTTACAGAGCTTGGGTATACAAAGGTGATCATTGAAGGTGACTCTAAATTGATAATTGTGGTCTTGAAAGGTGAGGTTGACCCCCCTAGAAGATCAAAACTCTAGTTAAGGATTCCATAAGAATGTTAAAATATTTTGAACTTTATCCCTACAACACATTTTCAAATAAGGTAACAAAGCTATGCATACTATTTCAAATTTGAGACTTCTTAATTTCTAGTGGCTCTTTTGGAAATCTGAGAATCTTCCTTGAAGGATTAAAGAGGTGGTCTCTGAGGAACATTGGAAAAGTGGAGGTGAGAAATTCAACTCTATTTGTTATTAATGGAATCATGAAATATACTAAAGATGGAGTTTAAGGTCAAGCCTTGCACTTAGAGAAGACTTTTCTTCTATTATCTCTTTTTAAATTCAAACTATCCTAGTTGGATGAGGAAGAGTAAGTTTAAATATTGGATGATGGTAACTAGGAAGGCTTTTCTTATGTCAACATTATTAAATTTACTTGTTTTGTGGGGTTCTATATTGTGGCCAACTTGTAAGATCAAACTGCTATGAATCGGAAGTGATAGAGATTTGATTTGGATTTTAAATCATTTCCATTGTAAGGAATCATTTATCTTAAAAAATACTAATAATAATGATAAGGATATAGCTAGAAAAGGATTAACCTCCCCAAAAATAATATTTTAAGGAGTAATCATTTCAATTCAAATGTGTTGAAAGCGGAGGCTCGGGTATTGATAAGACTAAGTATCTTATTAAGCTCATGAGATTTTGTTATTTAATGGCCACTGGTTTTGAAGTACATTAATAGGGACCAATTGTATTATTTTGGTTTCACCTCTTAAAAGGTGTCATTTAAATTATTCCCTAGACTGAAGATGGGTTTTAAAAGTTTTATTTAATGTGATGATTGAGGGCATCCCTCACATGAATTTAGGGTGGTGGACAAAGATTGAAAGGATCTTCCTAAAGATAGATATGGCCTTAAAGTATGATAATGATATCATTAAAAAGAGTTCTAGATCATTCTAGAATTTAGCTACCTCAATTTTTTAGGAAAGGTGTGGGTTCCTAAATTTTGTTTTTGGGCTCATATGATCTATTACTACTTGAAAGGGGATTATTTTGGTGAGCAATTCATTGAAGTTTTTGAGGAGGGAAAGAATAGAATTTCTAAGCACAAAATTATCTTGGGGGCTCCTAGAAAAAAGGTCTGAGCCACTATCTTTTGTGCCTCTATGCCAAAATGTGGAGCTTTGGTGACTCTTTGAAGATGTTGATATGACCCCTTTTTTCATGGTTATGAGGGATTTTAATGATGATCTCACATCAAAATTTTATAACTCTTGGAGGGAAGATGGAGTAAAGATAGGAAGTATTATGTTCATTGTACCACTAAATCTTATTGTAGAAGCAACTTCTTTAGAATGTCGAGATCTGAAAGTTGTAAAGGTGAGCAACAAAACTATTGTAGTGTCGAAAAATGTCACCCGCTACATTTTCACACTTGTTTGATCCCATTTGAACTAAATAAACCAATTTATAACTTAATTTTGGAATGATTAACATTAAAATGGACCTAATTTCACCTTGATATTGATCTAGTGTTGTAATGTGTTTTATACATTCACATTGGATTCAGGGCCCTTTTAAGCTAAATTGACCTAATTTTTCCTTAATTTAATGTTGTAAAGCATATTTATTTACACTTTCACATTGAGTTTTGGGCCCTCTTGAATTTATGACCTTCATATCATCATTAATAGGCCCCTAAGATCCTATATTATTCATCTTGAGGTGTATTTCAATCAAAATCCCAGCATAGATATCAAATAAACTTAATTTATTAACTCCCTAACATTTCCCCCACCTGAAAAATCCTAGTGGGACCCATACATCACCTTGGGCATCTGAGTCCCATCTAGATGGGACTTGTTAGAATAGAATGATCTACTAAGAGGGGGTGAATCAGTAGATATTAAAAAATTTAGACCTTAAAACCTTTTTTAGTTTCAAACTTAAACTTAGATTTCCATATTGAAGCATGACTAGATATAATAACCATAAGCAAAAAAGATATCAACACATAACACCAGATATACATGGAAAACCAAAGATGGGAAAAAAACCATGGTGAGAAGTGTTTCTAGGATCTAGTATCCTAATCTAGCCTCACAAGCAAAGAAGTCAATAGTTACAATTTTAAGAGCTCCAACTCTAAGGAAGCTTCAACTCCCTATTTAGAAGCTACATTTCAAGGATGCTACAACACCCCATTTTAGTAGCTACAACTCCAATGAGATTACAATAACCTAATATGAGCTACAACCCACCATAATGAGGCTACAACCTTTTTAATATTTTATAATTCAAGTATGCATAAGACTGGTTCTACAAAACCTATAATGCATCAATTCAATACATTACAATTCTCTCTCTGTGCACTCTCACACCCAACTATAAACAACTTCAAATATACATTCAAATTTTGACTCACTAATATAGTAACACACTTCACTCACTGATTGTAATATTATTTCACACACAGAGACCATACAGTTCACATTATTGAACTATAATTTATATAAAATTTCCATCTTCTTCAATAAGCAACTCAAATCGTAATATAACACTAATTGAGTTCCAATGAATCATTTCAATTTTGGTGGGAATTTGCTAGGATTGTATGTCATTTAACCATTTTCCTATGTAGTGAATTCAAATTCAAACTATGTATTCTTCTTTTCCTTAGAATCAACATCATCACCCAATAGATCACAAAATCCTTGTTGGATGTTGATCTAATAATGTGTGTAGGAGATCATATTTGATTATTCTCTTTCTTGGATCAATCTCATCCCTAGTTTATTGTGAGAATCTATGCCACTACTCTGCCATTAGATTGAGATCATTCATAGTTGTGTTTTCATTAGAATAAGAACTCATGTCATTTCCTGTGTCATCCCACACCATGAATTCATGCCCTAGTAATGTGATTTTTCATATGTTAGAAAGCTAGGATTATACCATGGGTTTCCATTGTCAAATATATTAATTGACCAAATATTTATTTTACAACAAGGATGCAAAATTAGCCACAAGATGAGTGTCACGTGTCACCATCTTATTCTCTTTCTACTTTTCACATCATCAACCTTCTCACAAACACACTTGACATCATAGTGTACTTTATCCCACCTATCAATATTATAGAGAGACTTAAAACATGACTCCCACCGAAACCATCCTATCACTTTGATATCCATATTCACCTCTTTTAGAAATGTCAAGGAGACCCATGGAATTTTCCTCCTAAAATGCAAGTTTCTCTTCAATCTACTATTTTTGCTTGACACCCACATCACCTTTAAACTACACATCACATCACAATTCTTTGTCTAACATTACCCCATGCCATCCAAATCACGGGTCCAACCATAAAAATTACATTATTGCATCCCCACATCATAGAGACTCCTAATGATATCACTTTGTCTGCTTGATGAAGATCATCATCACCATGTCACTGCTCAATAATCCACAACAACGATACATATTACTAGGCAGCCAATCTCGTCATGCCATGCACCTGCTTTACCATCATTTTTAGCAACATCATTATAACTGTGTCCCACAACCAACAACATCTTCACATCACTAAGTCAGGGAGACAGTATCATAGGTCCCACTGAAAGTATTCACTCACGTTGATAAAGCTCTTCTTACTCGGTATCACTCCATTGAAGAGAGTCCTTCCAAACTCCTACCGATATACCAGTGTCTCACTGATAAAATGATCATTAGGCTATCAAAGAGACTTTGAGGCAAGTCCCTCTGAAAAGGACTTGTCACACTGATGTAACCAAACTTTCCTTTTACATTGTTGTGTCGAAGAGACATAACACTTGCTCTCACTAAAAACACACTGTCACTATGATGTCATTTATCAGTACTTCAAAGAGACTCCTACTTGACTCATGTCAACATTGAATTGTCTCCCCAATTTGTTGGAAATGCATAACCTTAAAGTGCTAGGTAGAGGGGCCAGTTAGCCTCATGACTTCAATGACATAAGTTGTCACTTAAGGTAACCTACAACTGGTCATAGAAAATCAACAAAGAAATATAACACTTCAATCAGATCTCCCATGATTGATTTTTCTTTGCATTTGCATGATTGACACTAGCCATATTACACTTATGATTGAAAACAATGACCATATTTCATAATCTCATTTTGAAATCAATGACAACGTTTTCCAACAATCTCCCCTTTGGCATTGATGGAAAAATTCTAAATGGTCATCTAGGTATCATTGAATCTTTGCACCATTTTGGTTATCCATACATCAACACAACACCTCCCCCTATGACATACATCTCTTCTCTTCTTAGCATGCTTCTATTATGAGTAGTTGCATCACATTTATCCCCCTTTGACATTAATGGAAAAGGGTACACTCTCCTGAGGAAAAAATCTACAACAATCAAGTCGTTAGAAATTTGTAAAACAATATTTTACCTGGCTTGATCACATTATTCTTAACCAGGGTAAATAAATAATCAATGAAGCTCCCCCTAGATACAGGCCTGTCACTAATTCTTAGTGACATGATGAGGGAGAGACTACTCCTAGCTTATCCCTCAAGTATTCAAACTGCTCTGTAGGAAGAGGCTTTGTAAATATATCAGCCACTTGTTCCTTTGTAGGAACATACTCCATGCTGACTTCCCATTTGCAACCTTCTCTTTGATGAAGTGATACAAGTTGATTGATATATGCTTGGTTCTGGATTGCATCACTACATTCTTTGATATGTTAATGGCACTTGAAATATCAAAAAATTAGAAATAGGCTCTTTGTATTCCACCTTGATGTCTTTTAATGACTGCTTCATCCAAAAGACCTGTGTACAACATGCAGTTGCTACAACATATTCAAAATTTTCAATAGAAAGAGTGATAGACTCTTGCTTTTTTCTCATCTAGGAAACAAAATAGTTTCATAAAAAGAAAGCACCACTACTAGTACTCTTCCCATCATCTACACTTCCTTCCCAATTTGCATCTGTATACGTTAATGAGAAATCTTTGTGCTTGGGGTACCAAAACCCATAGTCAACAGTGATTTTTATGTATTTAAGAATTATTTCATTGCATTGACATGATATTCATTTGGGGTAGCCTAAAACCTTGCTACCATACAAACTACTTGCATTATATCTGTCCTAGATGTAGTTAAACATAGAAAAATTCCAATCATTAACCTATACAAAGTTTTGTTTGCATTAGATGACTTATCTTATTTTCTCAATTTGTATCTAGTAATCATGGGATTATTGTCTAGTCTACAATCCTCCAAGCAAAACTTCTTAAGCATTTCTTTTACATACTTGTTTTGAGATATGAATACCCCTTTTTTTCTGATTGAGTAATTTGCAAACCAAGAAAGAATCTAATTTCTCCTAGCATGGAAATTTCAAACTCATCTTGCATGTTTGTAGCAAATATTTTGCACATTACATCACTGCTACCACCAAATATAATATCATCTACATATACTACAACAATGATCATATGTTCACCTTCAAACTTAAGATATAAGTTGTTATCAACACAACCCTTCTTGAATCCTTGTTGTTGTAGATATTGATCCAACATTGAATACCATTCCCTTGGGGATTTCTTTTGACCATACAATGATTTTCTTAATGTGCAAACATAATCATAATTCTTTGATAGCTGAAAACCTTCTGGCTATTCAATATATACTCCCTCTGCTAGGTTTCCATTGAAGAATTTAGATTTGACATCCATTTGATATACCTTAAATCCTTTGTAGACTAAAAATGCAAGGAA
Organism: Sequoia sempervirens; assembly: GCA_007258455.2. Taxonomy (NCBI): domain Eukaryota; kingdom Viridiplantae; phylum Streptophyta; class Pinopsida; order Cupressales; family Cupressaceae; genus Sequoia; species Sequoia sempervirens. Next base: position 125,218,901 of record VDFB02058242.1, read on the forward strand.
CATTCTTATTGCTTCTAACCCTGCAACAGGGGAAAACATTTCTTGAAAATCAACCCCTTCTACTTGTGCATATCCTTTGCATACTAATCTTGCTTTATTTCTAACCACAACTCCATCTTCATTCAACTTATTTCAGAATACCCATTTGGTGCCAATCACATTCTTGTTTGATGGTCTAGGAACCAATTCCCATGGTTTATTATTTTCAATATGATTGAGTTCCTCTTCCATTGCTTCAATCCAACTCCCATCCTTACTAGCTTCATAAAAAAAATTTGGATCAATCTGAGATAAGAGAGAAAAGTCCACTTTCTCTTTTTCTTTTGCAAGTCTTCTCCTAGTCTGCACATCTATATTCTTGTTACCAATTATTTGGTCTACAGAATGATCCTTTTGCACATATTTTTTAGGAGCTCATTCAACCACTTCAATCACTTCTTGTTCTTCTTCTTCAACTGCTACACCTATGTCATCTTATTTTAATTCAATTTTAAAGTTTTTTGTGCTAGACTTACCTTGATCTGCATGTTCATCTACCTTGACATTTACACTTTCCACAATATTGTGTAGTATCTTATTGTAGAACTTGTAGGATTTTCTTTGATTGGAATACCCTAAGAACATACCTTCATCACACCTTGAATCAAAGCCTCCCAAGTTATCATATTCACACGTAATGTAGCATTTTCTACCAAACACCTTAAAATGCTTGATGGATGTAGGCCTTCCAAACCATAGTTCATATGGAGTCTTGTCACTATTCGGTCTTATAAGAGAGCTATTTTGAATATGTACTCCTATATGTATAGCTTCCTTACAAAAATTATCTACTATATTGGCCTCATTTAACATTGCTCTAGCCATATCTTTCACAATCATGTTTCTTTATTGTACCACTCCATTTTGTTGTGGAGTTCTTGGGGTAGAATATTGTTGCTTGATCCCATGATCTTCACAATACTAATTGAATTCACATGATGTAAATTATCCACCTCTGTCTAATCTTAGACATTTAATTTTTCTCCTAGTCTCATTCTCTACTATCCTTTTGAAAGCCTTAAACTTCCCAAACACCTCAATCTTCTCCTTTAGAAATGTTACCCATGCCATTCTAGTATAGTCGTCAATTAGCAGCATGAAGTATCTCTCACCGAGTGGTCCTCTTGTCCTTGTAGGACCACACAAATTAGTATGAATTATCTCCAAGGGTTTTGAAGTTGAGTAATCTTTTGAAGGAAACTTGAATTTTGTTTGCTTCCCCTACTAGCATCCTTGGTAGATTATATTTTCTAGATTTTCCATCTTAGGCATGTTCTGTACTAGACCTTGTGAACTTATCTTCACCAAATTGTTAAAATTTACATGTCCTAGTCTTCTACGCCACAAACAATTCTCATCTCTTTGGCTAATTCTACACATTTGGCCTTGTACATAACTGAGATTGTATATATTACTATCAATCCTTACTCCTTGAGCAACCATTTTACCATTCTTTCTTATCTTGTATCCATTAGAATTAAATACAACCTTTTACCCATTGTCACACATCTAGCTAATACTAAGAATATTATGCTTCAAACCATCAACATACAACACATATTTAGTTTTGTTCTTCCCATTAATACTTAGAATTCCTTTGCCATGAACATTGACAACAATATTATCACCAAGGCTTACTGATCCTCCTTTTCTCATTTTGAGCTCATTAAATTTACTTTTGTCTCCAGTCATATGATTAGAACAACCACTATCAATTACCCATAAATTTTGTCCTTTTTCATGTAATGTTGTCTAGGCAATCATAGACTAAATATAATCTTTCTTTTTCTCCTTTCATATCTTCTTAGGTTACTTTTCAGCTTTCTCTTCCTTTTTCTCAGAAACTTTTACTTTCTTTTGAACTTTGGAAGATGTATTTTTCCTCTTCTTAGACTAAGCATTTGGTCTTACAATTTTTTCTCTACAATTTCTAGCTACATGAAAAAAATTGTTGCAATTGAAACAAACTACATTCGTATCAACTAAAGGAGGAAATGAATTTTTACTTAGAATTTTTTTTTTCTCCTTGGAATGACTTTACAATCTCTAGCCCTATGACCAAAATTGTTACAGGTATAGGTATACCCATTCAAATATGATGAGTACCTAGTCATGGCATTTTTTTTATTGACTGAGGAGGTTTTCTTTGTCTAGATCTCCCTAAATACTCTTGTGTAATCATCATTGTATGTTCTCTTAATATTCTGCTTCTTTTGTTGATCAGAAATTGTCTGGTTAGCTTTCTTTTCTTCAATTAGTTTCTTCTCTTTATCAGATTTCTCAACCCCAGCTAACTTCTTTTCATCTTTAGAGGCTTCTCCTTTGTTATATTTTTCATCACTGAGGACTCTTTTTTCTTCTACTCTAAATATTTCATAGAGCTTTGTAGAGGCATCAACAAATGAATTCTTTCCTTTCTCAAGTCCTAAGCTTGATTTCTCCTTATTAGATGGATTTTGCATACACAAAAATTCATCAAGAATATCAGTGCCACCTTTCAATTTTAGACCCTTATTAATCTACTCCATGGCTTTCTCCAATTCTTTTCTCAAGGAAACTATTTTTGCCTCAAGCATCAAGCATCTCTCCACTTTAGATTCTAGTTTAGACTTCATTACCTCTTCACCTCGCTTAGCTAATTCAACCTAAAGTTTTATATTTACCACCAACTGATTTGATTCCTAAAGTTCTTGAGTTATTTTTTCAGTCTCCTTTTGAGTATTCTTTTTCAATATCTTGTTTTCCCTCTTAAGATCATCATATTTATCTCTTAACTCATCAATATATTCAAGAACACTAATCAGTTCTCCTTCAAGATAAACAACCACTTCCTCTTGTTCTTCATGTGAGTCCTTAACTTTTTCTTTCTTCTGATCCTGATTTGTGTTATCCACGAACATAAATTTTGTTTCATTTTATTTCATAACTAGTGCACAATCTTGATTCTCATCTGAACTATAACTAGCATAAGATGCATCACTTTCTTCTTGAATGCATACGCTCTTCTTATTCTTTCCAAAATTCTTCCTTTTGGGATAATTTTTTTTCTTGCTATCTCCTTCTTGCTTAGAGTTATCCTCTTTATCATATGGAAATTTAGAAGTAAAGTGACCTATTATACCATAGTTAAAGCATTTGAAGGGAAACTTACCTTTATATTTTTTGGATCCTATTCTCAATCTTCTTATGAAATTTGCTTCTTCCCCATTAGTTTCTTCATTTTCCAATGTAATGGTTGCAGCTTTTTCCTTCTTTTTCTCTTTATCATTTTCTTTATCAACTACTTTAAATAGAACCTCTCTTGTAGAGTATTTGACATCTAGCATCCTCATCTCATAGGCAATAAATATGCCATGTAACTCATCTAGAGTGATTTTATCAACTTCTCTTCCTTCTTCAATGGAAGAAATCTTGGAGTCATATTTAGTTTTCATAGACCTCAAAACTTTCAGCACAACAACATCTTCTTTTACTTCCACAAAATATCTTCTAGTAACATTCACTATATCATCAACTCTTAGAAGATAGTTTGCAATTTTCTCTTCTTCATTCATTTGCAAGCCTTCAAATTTAGCTCTCAACACTTGTAGCTTTGCCAGCTTCACCTTAGTGTCTCCTTCATAGATCTTATTCAACTTTTTGCAGACATCATAATTTTTTTGACAATGCATAACATTGCTATACACATAATCAAACAAATTGTTCATAATTGTGAACCAAGCTTTCTCATTATTCTCATAATCCTTCTTTCTTGCAACATCAATAGGAGGAGTAGTAGGAATAGTATAGTTGTTCTTGACTAACATCCAAATATCAAGTCCAAGAGATCCTAAGTATCCCTTAATCAAAGAGCTCCACTTAGCATAATTTATTCCATTAGACCTAGGTGGCTTGCATGAACCTTTTTGAATTTCCATTGTGTTCACATATCCAAGATCTACCTGAGCTGATTAAGCTTCTCCTAGGGAACCTAAGGATCTGATACCAATTGTTAGAACAAAATGATCTACTGAGAGGTGGTGAATCAATATATATTATAAATTTTAGAACTTAAAACCTTTTTCAAATTCAAACTTAAACTTAGATGTGTAGATTGAAGCGTGAACAAATACAATAACCGTAAGAAAAAAAGAGATCAACACATAACACTGAATATACATGGAAATCACAAGATGGGAAAAAAATGATGGTGAGAAATGCTGCTAGGATCTATTGTCCTAATCCAACCTCACAAGAAAAGAATTTTTGTTACAATTTTAAGAGCTCTAACTCAAGGAAGCTTCAACTCCCTGTTTAGAAGCTACAACTTCAAGGATGCTACAACACGCCATTTTAGGAGCTACAACTCCAAGGAGATCAATCACCTAATCTAAGCTATAACCCATTACATTGAGGCTACAATCTCTTTATATTTTCTAATTCAAGTATGCATAAGATTGGCTTCACAAATCCTATAATGCATCAATTCAGTGCATTACACTTCACTCTCTATTCACTCTCACACCCAATTGTAAACAACTTCAAATATATATTTGGATTTTGACTCACTAATGTAGTAACACACTTCACTCACTAATTACAATATTCTTTCACACACAAAGACCATAAAGTTCAAATTATTGAACTATAATTTATATACAATTTCTATCTTCTTCAATAAGGAACTCAAATCATACTATAACCTTAATTGAGTTCCAATAAATCATTTCAATTTTGGTGGGTAGTTGCTAGGGTTGTATGTCATTTCACCATTTTCCTATGTAGTGAATTCAAATTCAAACTATGTATTATTCTTTTCCTTAGAATTGGCATCATCACCCAATAGCTCACAAAATCCTTTCTAGATGTAGATCTAATAATATGTGTAGGAAATCATATTTGATTATGCTCTTTCTTGGATCAATCTCATCCCTTGATTATTGTGAGAATCTATGCCACTACTCTGCCATTGGATCGAGCTAATTCATAGTTTTGTTTTTATTATTATAAGAACTGATGCCATTACCTGTGTCATCACATGCCTTGAATTCGTGCCCTAGCAATGTTGTTTTTCATTTTTTAGTTAGCTAGGGTTATGCCATGTGTTTCCATTTTCAAATATATCAATTGACTAAATATTGATTTTTGTAAAAAGGATGCAAAATCAGCCACAAGATGAGTGTCACATGTCACCATCTTATTCGCTTTCTACTTTGCACATCATCAACCTTTGCACCAACACACTTGGCATCGTACTAAATTTTGTCCCACCTATCGATATTTCAGAAAGACTTAAACATGACTCCCACCAAAACCAACCTATCACTTTGATATCCATATTCACCTCTTTTAGAAATGTCAAGGAGACTAGTGACACTGTCCTCTCTTAATGCAAGTTTCTCTTTGATACACTATTTTTGGTTGACACCCACATCACCTTTGAACTACATGTCACATCACAATTCTTTGTCTTACATTACCCTTTGCCATCCAAATCATAGGTCCCACCATTGACATTACATTCTCACATCCCCATATCATAGATACAAGCTTCATAGTCTTGGCGATATCACTTTGTCTACTCAATGAAGATTATCATCACCTTGTCACTGCTCTGTAATCCACAATAAGGAAGTGGATTACCATTTTCCCAATCTCATAATTACATGTGTCTGCTTCATCATCATTTTCAGCAAGGTCATTATGATTGGTTCCCATAGAAAAAAACACCTTCAGATCGCTAATTCACAGAGACAGTATCATAGGTCTCACGGAAACAATTCACTTATTCCAATAAATCTCTTCTTACTCCTTATCACTCCATCAAAGACATTCCTTCTAGACTCCTACCCATATACCAGTGTCTCACTGATAAAATGATCATTAGCTTGTCAAAGAGACTTCAAAGTAAGTCCCTATGAAAATCACTTGTCACATCGATGTAACTAAACTTTCTTTCTAAATTGTTGTGCTGAAGAGACATAACACCTACTCTCTTTGAAAACACACTATCACTATAATTTTGTTTATCGATAGTTCAAAGAGACTCTTGCTTGACTCTACCAACATTAAATTGTCTCCCCGATCTGCTAGAGATGTATAACCTTAATGCACTAGGTAGAGGGGCCAGTCAACCTCATGACATCAATGACATAATTTGTCACTTAAGGTAACCCAGGACCAATCATAGCAAGTCAACAAAGAAATATAACACTTCAATCATATTTTCCATGACTGAGTTTTCTTTACATTTGCATGATTGACACTCCCCATATTACACTTATGATTGACATAAATGACCACATTTCACCATCTCCTTTTGACATCAATTAAAACATTTTCCAACATGACCTATACACCAAAAAGGCATATGAGTCCCATTTGGACCCTTTTTAGGGTTTTGAGTGGGAAATTAGGGTTTTAAGTTCAAAATTGCATGAATGTTGGCTTTTGGGACCTAATACACGATACATTAGATGGATTACCTATATAAACAAGGTTTGAAATCAATATTTCACCTAAGCCTTGATGATATCAACATAAGCTATCAAGAGTTAAGCATTCCAAGACTTCATCAGTGTGTCAATAGAGTTTACAAGAAAATTTCTAAGGCATTCAAGGGAAAATTCTTCATCATTTGTTTTAGAAATTCAATATCCATCATCATGTCAAGATCAAGCATCAAGCATGTTTTTGAGATAGTATTGTGATGTAGCATCCTAGATCTATTTGCAAGCATTGTTTCATGTCCAAGTCAAGATCAAGATCTACATTCTTCATGGCCACTTCATGCTAGATTATAGATTTACATATCAAGACATCATCCAAGGTATCATTTTTTATGTTTCATATCTCATGTTTCATGTTCATATTTCATTATTTCATCACAAGGTTTAATTACCAAAATGGGGTTTGACCAAGGAAAACCCCTATTTCCTAACAATCAACAAATTTTTCCCTCTCTCTACATGTGTGATTGCATATCTAGGTGTCTTGGAGCTTGAAGATCCTTTGAATATTGGGTTTCAATGTTTAATAAAGTCATCAAATTGTCACAAGGTTGTCATCTTCACCAAAAGTCACCTACAGGTTGCAAATAAGGGTTTTAGATCTGGAAACAAATTGTGGAAGGAAGAGTAGAGATTGGAGACCAGATTCAAGCCTTAACTGTTTGAAAAAGTAGAGTGAGATTGGTACACCACTTATGGTTTATGAGTCCCAGTACACGGCTTTTTCTAGATTTCTTGACATTCAAACTTACCACTAGTAGATTCTTGTTTCCACCGAGAAACCCTAGCCTGGGACTAAATTGCCTAGACTAGTGTATGAGTCCCAATGGGAATTAAATAGTAATATTTTAGGGTTTTAAAGCTTTTTCAGACCTTATCCTTATTCCAAATGCACCTTTGTTCATTCTTAGTCTTTTATTCTCCATTTTAGTTTCATTTCCAAGGTCATTTAGTTAGGTTTTGCATGATACTTTGCATGGTACATTCATTTTTTTGTCTTCCAAGCCCTAGATTGGTGGTGAAACCTATTTTAGTCTCTAATCATATGCTAGGACACCTTATTGTGATATATATTTCCCCTAATTCATCCTTGGATTGAGATCTCTAGGGTTTCCTTGAATGAGAAGTGTAGTAGATTATTGTTCTATGTCCTAAACCATAATCAACGACAATTTTCCATATTTCATTTTGGTGAACTTGTATTTAGAACATCTTAATTTTAATTTGGAGTGCATTATCATCCCATATCTAGCTTGCATTAACATTGCATTAGGTTTTTCATTAGTTAATTGACATCCAGGGTTTCTAAATCTTGCATTAGTGGAAGTGCATGTAGGTTGCATTTTTGCATCTTGCATCATTGAATTTCATTTGAAATCTACATTTTGACTTATCCTAGACATCATCCTAACCAGAAAACATAACATTCACACATAATTTGCTAAAATTAGTGTAGAAGCCTTAATCTAGGACTCATACGCCCCTTTAGGAAATTTAGTCCTAGTATAGGTTGTTTTGCCTACTTTCTAGGATTTCTATGTTGGGTATTTTTGAACATTTGAACCCATGAAATGCCCTGATTGGGAATCATACATCCCTTTAGGTGATTTAGTCCTAGATCAGCCCTGAAACTACCTTTTAGAACATTGAAAATCTTGCTTTTTCACTTCTATTTGTTGTCATTAATTATCTATTTTAGTTGGATAAGTTTCTATTACATGCATTTCATTAAATCTAGCTTAATTTGGCTCATTTCATGCAAGACTTAATTTCAAATTAGAATTGTTACATAGCATAATTATTCAATTATCATGTTCAAAATCTAAAAATTGCATTATCCTTTTACATGTTTTATCTATCATTTTTGCATCTCAAGTTTGTAGAACAATCATTACATCATGCTTTCATTGCACAAATCTAATCATACTTCATGTTCTATTTTTAGATCTTGTTGAGTGTTGTAAGAAAGTTTTCTTCAGTGCATATGAATATGGAATCATCTCTATGGTAATAGAAAAATTATCCCTTCTACTTTTCCCTTGCTTTTTTGGGCCCTCCTTCTAAACTAGGCTTAAAGGTGCCTTGATTTAGTGTTGTAATGTGTTTGACACATTCACATTAGGTCTTGGGCCCTTGTGAACTAATGAACATGAATGGTACCCTACTAAAGCGTTGTGAAGTGTTGTAACACACTTTCACACTTTTATAAGGTTTTATTAATTAACTACACCTAATAAACTCCCTTTTCCACTTTAATCCTACGGGTATGTGGAGGATCATCATAAAAAAAAGGCCCTTAAGTGGCAAAAAAATAGAAAAATCAGAGTTAGGAAACTTGACATAAAATTTTGAATAAGTGATCTATATTGTTTCAAAAATATGTAAGAATAAAATCTATAGCAAATTGAATGTAAATTCTAAACTACTAGGTTTTTTTTTTTTAAATAAATCTATTTGGTGAAAATTTGAAATTTCAATGCAGTAGTACTTAAATTTCAGGGAAAAAATAACAAGTAGGTGTCTGTCTGACCACCCTAACCATAATAAAATGATAATATTTTTTATAATATTTTAGATATAAGTAGAGGACTCATGTCCCGATGGGATGCATAGTTTTTTGTAATTTTTTTCCAAGTAAATAATTAATTATGAATTTTTTTTTACAAAATTTAAAAATAAATAAAAACTTGTATGTCTAACCACCTTAACATGGTCAAAACTTCATAAAATTCATTATTTTTTAATCCTATAGTATGCAAAGCATAAAATGTGACACATGTTTCAGAATCAAAAATGTGATCTGTTTGAAAGCTAAAGATGCTTTTCAATCAACCTATCAATCAAGACTTTAGTCATAATTCAAATAGAAAATGAATAATAATTATTTATTAAATTCAAAGTAAAACATAATTTATATTGGTGGAAAGCTGAGAATCTCCTTTAAAAACCCTTTTCGTTTCATCAATTTTGGGTAAAAAAAAGTCACTAGCCACATGGGTGATCATATCAGTTACATATTACCACTTTTTGGCCCATCATGATCCTGCACATACCCCTGCCTTATTTTAAAGTGTTGTGAAGTGTTGTAACACAATTTCACACTTTTATAGGCTTTTCATTAATAATTGGGATTCTTTATGCTCGTGGACACGGAAAAAATATACCTTTTTGCTTGCTTCATTTTGGATTAATTGATGAAAAATTGGACTTAATGAGGCCTTGATTTGGTGTTGAGAGGTGTTTTTCACATCCACACTAGGTCTTGGACCCTTGTAAATTGAATAAAATGCATCTAACAATGTCTTGTAAAGGTGTTGTAAAGTGTTGTAAAAGACTTTCACACTTCTCTAGACTTAATGGACCCATCTTACCCTAATTCAATGTTATAAAATATATTTAATTACATCTTCACATCAATCTAGAAGGCTTGTAAATTGAGCTTAACTCTAATATAGTGTTGTAATGTGTCTTATACATTCACATTGGATGTTGCACCTTTCTAGGTTGTGTGGACCCTATTTTAATGTTGTAAAGTGTATTTAATCACACTTTCACATTGAAATTTGTGTCCCAAGCCCTAATTGAAATTTACATAATCATTACTAAGCCCCTATAATCCCATATTGTGCCTCCCGAGGCATAATTTGACCAAATACCTGATAAAATCACCATATAAACCTGATTTCCTACCTGGCATCCTAGCTAGCAGAATGGCCCTTGTCAGATCCATTCACCATTAGGGGTGAATCAGTCCCATCCAGGTGGGACCCATTCACCCTTGATGGAAAATGGGTCCTATTTGAGCCATTTTAGGGTTTGAGTGGGAAATTTTGGAATTTATGTTTTATTTTCCTCCATGTCAGCCTTAGGGATCAAATTAATGGGAAAATTAGGTGAATTTCCTATAAATACAAGTCTCTAAATGCTAATTGATCATAACTCAACATCAACTTAACTCATTCATCATTTTTTCTTCCACTTCAAGTCAAGCAAGCTAGGGTTTCATCATTCCAAGTCATTCAAGATCATTTTTAAGACATTCAAGGAAAAATCTTCATCCAATGTTGCAAAAATTCAAGATCAAACATCATGGAAAGGTATTAACTCCATTATTGCATGCTTCATTACATTATCTCTTCATTTTGGTTTAATTACCTAAAAAGGGGTTTGACCAAGGCAAACCCCTATGCCCTAACATTCAACATTTCTCCTTTTCTTGTGTGTTTGTATATTTACACATCTTGAAGACTTGGAAATAATTAAAGATCAAGTTGCAAAGTTGTTAAAGACCTCTCCTTGTTGAATAAGGAAAAATATCCACTAAAAGTCACCTACAGTGCCAGAAATCAGACTTTCATAGGTGGACACCTATTAGGAAGCGAAGAGTAGACCAAGGGCTTCTATTTCCACTTTTGAATTTTTAGACATTCAAGAGTGGACTGATTCACCATTAGTGGTGAATGAGTCCCATTTCCAAGCCTGAAAAATGTTTTCTACAGTTTTGGATATGCATTTGTCTAAATAGGGCTCTGGAACAATTTCCCAGATCTGGGACTAATTCGCCCAGAATGGCGAATGAGTCCTAGTAGGAAAAATTTTCAACATCAATAACATTTTAGAAGTCATTTCTAGTCTCCAGCAAGATCTCAGGTGCACACATTCAGTTTTATCAATTTTTGTTACAGTTTACTTTCATTTCTAGGTCCTTTTGCATTTCATAATGTGTTTTCAAACAAGGTGCATTTCTATAGTTTTTCATTAATAATCAATAAATTTCATTAGTTTTATGCATTTAGATCAACTCATCTAGGCATATCTAATACATATCACATTAATCTTTGAATGTTTACATTGCATTGCGGCCCATTCTTTATCCTTTTAGGTGAAAAACCCTAGGACATAAAGGGTTCGAGTGCCAAAATCTTTGTTTACATTTTGGTGAATGCACCTTTAGAATACTTTTCTTCTTTGATTTTGAGTCCTTCATCATAGATCTAGACTTGTATTGACCTTCCATTAGGGTTTTCATAGATTAATTTACATGCTAGGTTTCAAATTTTGCATTCATGCAAAGTGCATTTTAGTTGCATTTTTGGCATCTAAAATCATTAAAATTTTCTAAAAATTTTCATTTTCATCTTAGGTTTGCATGTTACATCCTAGAAAACATCAAAATCCATCAAACTAATCTGAAAATTTTGACAAAAATCCCTATTGGGACTCATTTTCCACCTTTGGCGAATCAACCCCTTTTCACCCCTGAAACTACCCTTTAAAGAACTAAAAACCCTATTTTCAAGCTTTTGTTTTCTGCCATTACCTAACTATATTAGTTGGCTATGTTTCTATAACTTGAATTTAATTACATCTAGCATACATTCTCTCATTTCATGCATGATTTAAATTTCAAGTTCGCATTCTCATATTATACATAGCATAATCAATCAATTATCATCCTTAATCTAAAAAATGCACTCCTTTTTTGCATGTTTGCTTTATGATAGTTACATTTCAAGTCATTACATTATGTTTTCATTAAAAAATTCTATAGTTATCATATTTCATGTTTTCTAAATTTAGATCTTATTTCATGTTGTAAGAAAGTTTTGTTAGGTGCATACGACTATGAGGTTCTTTCCACTTTATTTTTGTTGGTCATTGATCTCTCCCCTATTATCCTTTCTATGAATAAGGTTTTTCTAGTGAAAGAAACCTTGGATAATCATAATAATCAATTTTTTTCTTCTCCTATTATCTCTACCACTTGCAAAGACAATATTATAGTACTAGAAGAACCAATTTATGATAGTTTTGACAACCCGAGTTGTTGATTTCCTCTTACCTCTCCTATTAGACAACACATTCCTAAAATAGAGCACATAATGATAAGTAATCATGACAATCACCATTACCAAGAGGATATGTGGATTGAAAGTGATAACCTTATCTCTTTCCTTCCTAATGTCCCTAACATTTGGAAAGGCCTATTTGAACAAAAGAATCTTAGTTGTCCTTCTCTTCCTACATCCTTTCCATGTGATGAATATTGTTTACAAACTTTAACCATGAAAGAGCATACTACAAGCTCTCCTCCTAGGGAAGATAACATGAAACAAGAGAATGACATCTAATATAATCTAATAGAATCTTTTCCTAATACTCCCACTCTTGATAATACCATCCTTGATTATTCCCCTACTTGTGATGAAGTCCTTTTAAAAGAACCAACCCTTGAATGTCAAGAACATGTGGTTTGTAGTTATCCTAAGAACTTTCCTCCTAGGGAGGATATCATGATACAAGACATAGATAACATTGACAATAATGATATTATTCCTTTAGAAGAAAATGAAGAGACCATGTTAGACTCTAATTCACCTAGGGATGTTAATATTATTCAACCTGAACTCATTCTTTACCCCCCTTCAAACAACCATCAAACTCAAAACAAAATTGAACTTATGCTTTACCCAATGTCACACAAACCTCCAACTCAACACAAAGAAGAATTTACCCTTTACCCACCTTAGAATAATGTGTCACAATAACTGATTCATCATACCATTGTTCATACATACAACACTAGAAACAATCTGTCACCACAACAACCAGCCCCAACCTCCTTACCGTTTCCTAATTCTATACTACCTAGTACCCCTCAATTAAGGGAGTATGATTATATTGAGCAACTTAAGAGAACTCCCACAAAGATATCTGTTTGGGACCTTCTTCAGAATTCACCTACCTATCACACTATTCTTCAAATAGCCTTACAACAAGTTTCTATCCCTTCTAATATGGAACCCAATGACATAGCATCTATAATTCAAGGATTGAATACTGCCATTGTTTTCCACCAAAGTGAACTCCCCCTTCAGACATGTAAAAACAAAATGAAGCTTTCCAAATAATAGCTCAATACAATACGAAAGGGATAAAGTGAACCCTTGTTGACAATGGCCCCACTCTTAATGTGTGTTGTGTAAAACTCTTGGATCGGCTTCATGTGGATACATCAAAAATTCCACCTAATTCTCTATCTATTATAGGCTTTGGAAATGTAGCAAAACAATTGCTTGGTGTCATTACTTTGCCTATTACAGTTGGAGTGGCCACATTGGATACAATTTAATTCATGTTATGCCTCATGAACTTTCATATAATCTCCTTCTAGGAAGACCATGGATTCATGAAATGAATGTAGTGATTTCCGCTCTTCATCAAAAAATGAAATACATTCACAAAAAAAAAATGTACACACTTGAAGCTGACCTTGATTGCAATAGAAATTTGTACATTAAGAAAAAAAATGTGCATCATTTAAACACATTAACACCAACTACACAAGTGGAACCTGTCCAACAAACAAACAAAAAACAACATATTGAACAAGTCACAAAGCTATTAGATGATGATTATGGTTCCTTAGGCTTCACACTAACATTCATGGGAGAGTACAAGATCATATTTACAAAGATTCAAATATGGGAAATGAAAAATCCAATGATCCTTTGAAAGCATCCACCTCAATCACTTTCGACCAAGACATAACCAATTACACAACAACCTTTGACGAACACAACAACAACCAACAACCCAATCCAAAGCAATGAAAAATATTTATGGAAAAGGTTATGAACTTTTGAAACAACTTGGATATAGTGGAAAGGATGTGGTGCTAACAAACAAGGTATCCACAACCTTATAGACCCTATCACAAAGCAAACAACTTATGGTCTTGGTTATTGTCCTTTGATAGAAATAACCAAACCTTCACTCAACATCCACACATCTTCGCTTAGTGTCAATGTCATCTCACAAAACACTAATTAATTGAATCCATTAGATTTTACACCCTCATGCAAATGAGAAAAAAAAATCTCACAATCTAAAGAGTCTTGTGTAGGTATGACAACTAATACTAAGCAAGATGTATCTTTGAAACAAACTAAATGACCACCTTCTACCATAGATCAAGTGGGTATCTTATTGAGACTTCTCCAAGATCACTTGATCACCCTTCCTCCAAGAACTTAGAAGAAATTTTCTTACAAGACTTCATTTTGTGCAAACCATAGAGTTCATGGTCATTCCACTAATGAATTCAAGGCTTTAAGTATTAAAATCAAATATTTTCAGGAGTTTGGTATTCTTCCTTTTGTGGGGGCACCTAATTACTCTAATTGATATTGATTTTCACTCTAGCATCCATCTTATTAATAATTTCAGCTCACCCTTGTCCTACACTAAGTGGGGACGAGGGGTTATGTATCCTTATCCTCGTATGTCACTTTCTGTTGCCTCTTTTGGCTAGTTGTTAACCTTTCATGAACATATAAGAGAAAGCTTGGGATGTGGATGACATGCCTTAAGTTGGCTCGTATGTGACATACTACCTTTTCCATGATGTAGCTTATTGGAAACATATGAATTGGTATAGGGCTTTCCAAGTAAGATCTCATGTCTTCTTCTACTTTAAAGAAATTTCACACAATAATTGTGTTAGAAACCACTTTAAAAGTGGGGGCATACATCAACACTCACATTTCATTATGCAATTTTCTTTTTCTTGTGATTTATTCTCTTGGAAACATTAGGTACAATGTTGCCTAGGATGAGACCTTGCACTTGTCCTCTCTTGGAAACATGATGAGACCATTGCACTTATCCTCTCTTGGAAAAAATAGGCACAATTTTCCCTAAGAAGAGGCCTTGCACGAACTATGAAAAATCCCTTTGAGCACACCATACACTATTTTCACATTTACAACAATTGTTATATGGCCACCTTGCATAATATAGCTTGCATTCCTGTGGTGCCATCCTATTTGTCTATAAGTTTCAAGCATAAAAATTTTTGCTTACCTCATAGAGCTCAAAAATCATTTTCCTTTGTGGCACCTTATTAAAGTTACCAAAAGGTATAACTTTGGTATGGTTGACCAGGAAGCCCATTATGAGGCATGAATTTTCCCCATAGCCACCTTGAGGATTTCTCACCCCCCAAACAACTAGAAGTTTCATGGCCTCAAAGTGAGTATACTTAGGTTTTCCCACTTGAAAGATAGCCATGAGTTCCATTGCCCCAAAGTGAGTATGCATTTTATTTCCAAAAAAACATCCTAGATCTACTCCACAACGTGTTGGACAAACAATCGAAGCTTGATCCACCCTTTTCATTTCTGCTTTTTGCTTCCTTCTAGTTCTTGTCATTGCATGATCATGTATCTTATTTCATTGAATGTCATTCACCTTGTGTGTGTCCTTTTGCACTCATGTTGGTTTGACTTAGGATATTAGATCCTGGGGGCTTGATTACTTCCTCGATCTTTATGATCCTAGACCAATTCACATTGGTACGATTAGACACCTTCTTGAATGTCTACTTTAGTGTGAGTTTGAAGCAAGTTCATCCTCTCACTAAAGTGGGGGATAACTATGGACACAGGAAAAAGTATCCCTTTTTGCTTTCTTTATTTGGGATTAATTGATGAAAAATTGGACTTAATGAGGCCTTGATTTGGTGTTGACTGGTGTTTTTCACATCCACACTAATTCTTGGACCCTTGTAAATTGAATAAAATTCCTCTAACAATGTCTTGTAAAGGCTTTGTAAAGTGTTGTAAAATACTTTCACACTTATCTAGACTTAATGGACCCATCTTCCCCTCATTCAATGTTATAAAATTTATTTAATTGCATCTTCACATCAATCTAGAAGGCTTGTAAATTGAACTTAACTCTAATCTAGTGTTGTATTGTGTCATTACACATTCAGATTGGATGTTGTGCCTTTCTAGGTTGTGTAGACCCTATTTTAATGTTGTAAAGTGTATTTAATCACACTTTCATATTGAACTTTATGTCCCAAGTCTTAATTGACCTTTACATAATCATTAACAGGCCCCTATGACCCCATATTGTGCATCTCAAGGAATAATTTGACCAAATACCTAACAAAATCACCATATAAACCTGGTTTCCTTACTTCCTAGCATCCTAGCTAGTAGAATGGCCCCTGTGGGACCCATTCACTATTAGGGGTGAATCAGTCCCATCCACGTGGGACCCATTTTCCCTTGATGGTGAAGGAGTCCCATTTGAGCCATTTTTCAGGGTTTGAGTGCGAAAAGTTGGATTTTACATTTTATTTTCCTCCATGTCAGCCTTAGGGATCAAATAAATGGGAAAATTAGGTAAATTGTCTATAAATACAAGTCTCTAAACCCTAATTGATCATAACTCATCATCAAATTATCTCATTCATCATTTATCTTCCACTTCAAGTCAAGGAAGCTAGGGTTTCATCATTCCAAGTCATTCAAGATCATTTTTTAGATATTCAAGGGAAAGATCTTCATCTAATGTTGCAAAAATTCAAGATCAAACATCATGGAAAGGTATTAACTCCATTATTGCATCCTTCATTACATTATCTCTTCATTTTGGTTTAATTACCTAAAACGAAGTTTGAACAAGGCAAACCCCCATGCCCTAACATTCAACATTTATCCTTCTCTTCTTGTGTGTTTATAGATTTAGGAATATTAAAGACTTGGAAATCATTAAAGATCAAGTTCAAAAGTTGTTGAAGAACTCTCCTTGTTGAATAAGGAAAAATATCCACTAAAAGTCACCTACAGTGCCATAAATTAGACTTTTAGAGGTGGACATCTATTAGGAACCGAAGAGTAGACCGAGGGCTTCTATTTACACTTTTGAATTTTTAGAAATTAAAAAGTGTACTTATTCACCATTAGTGGTGAATGGGTCCCACTGCAAGGCCTGAAAAAGTTTTTTTGCAGTTTTGGATACCCATTTGTCTAAAACGGGCTTCAAAATAGTTTCCCAGATTTGGGACTAATTCGCCTATAATGGTGAATGAGTCCTAGCAGGCCAAAATTTTAGCATTGGTAACATTTTAGAAGTCATTTCTAGTCTCCAACAAGATCTCAAGTGCACACATTTAGTTTCATCAATTTTTGTTACAGTTTACTTTCATTTCTAGGTATTTTTGCATTTCATAATGTGTTTTCAAACAAGGTGCATTTCAATAGTTTTGCATTAATAATCAATAACTTTCATTAGTTTTCTACATTTATATCAACTCATCTAGGCTTATTGCATCCATATGACAATAATCTTTGAATGTTTACATTGCATTTTGGCCCATTCTTTATCCTTTTAGGTGAAAAACCCTAGGACATAAAGCATTTAGGTGCCAAAATATTTGTTTACAATGCTTTAATTGGCCCGATTTTGCATCCACAAGCCTCATTTATTACATGTTTTCAAGAATAATCCCAACACAAATCATTACCCAATCATAATTCAGTTGTTTCAGGCTTGAATGGCCCATATTTAGTGATCTAAGACTCATTTGCCACCTTGGGTGAATGAGTCCCACTTATATTTTTTGGTCCCAAGCCTAGTTTTACAAATTTCTATTTTTTTTTAAAATGGTCCCAAAATTTAGGCCTAGTGGGACCCATTCACCTCAATCGGTGAATGAGTCTTGTGTGGCTCAAAATCAAAATTAATACAAATTTTTGGTAGGATTTTATCCTCCTAGATTTGATGTTAGCTTGTAGTGTTGTAATTTTGAGAATTATTTCATAATTAAGTATAAATACAAGTTTATTTCACTCATTTTAGCCCCAAGCATTCAAGTATCCATCATTATAGCATGTTTGAGTTGACAAGAGCAATCAAAGGCATTCAAGGGTAGATTGTCAAGCATTTTAGAGCATTATTCAAGTATCAAGTATAGTGTCAAGGACTTCATGCATCATGTTTGTTTTGGAGATAACAATTGTGATGTAGGGTTTTATGATTCAAGATAACATTTCATTCAAGATCTATCACCTTCAAGCAAGATTCAAGATCTACATACATTGAATCCATTATATACATGTTTGTAGCACTTCATTGATAGGGTTTAGTGAGTAGCAACATCATATTTTTTTCATTCATCATTCTCCATTACTATTTCATTCAATTTTAATGTTTGATTACCAAAATGGGGTTTGACCAAGGAAAACCCCTATCCACTAATCCAACAACATTTTTCTCACTCCTTTGTGGGTGATTCATAGGTCTAGGTTGTAGATTTCCTAAGGAGCAAGATTGGAGAACGGTTGTCAAAACATTCAAATTTTTCAAAGTTGTCATCAAGCCTTGGAGAACATTGGAGAACACCTACAGGTTGCAAATTAGGGTTTTAGATATGGAAATCAATCAAGAAGCATAGAGTAGAAAGAGAAGAGTAGGATTAGACTTTGAAGCTTTATAAAACCCTAACTAAATTGATTTTCCACTTCTGGTGAATGAGTCCCATTTCTAATCAAAATTTAGATTTTTGTAGACTTGGATACCCTTTTGGAAAATTCTTGTTCTTTCACAAAAACCTAGAATCTGGACTAATTCACCCAACTTGGTGAATGAGTCCCACTCAACATTAACGGTAGATTTTCTAGTTTTTTAGACATCCATCGATCCATTTCCATATTTCCAGGTACACACATTCCTTTCTATATTTTTTGTGTTGTTTCAGTTTCATTTCTAGGTCATTTTGTAGGTCATTGCATAGAATTAGGGTTTAGTATTTCATCTTTCATTTCATTTGTCTTTCAAATTTCTTACTTTGTGGTGAAACCCTCATTAGTTTACAATCAGCCCCTAGGACATCCCTATTGCAAGTTCTCTTTCTCCTTTGCATTGAGATGTCTAGGGTTACCCTTTAATGTAGTAGGTGGAAAGTGGGTATGCTCTATGGCCTAAGTCATATGATAGAATTCAAACCCCATTTTTCATAAACTACAATCTCCTCTCTTTTTTTTCATCATTTATCCCTCCCCTAGTATCCCTTCTATGAGTGAGGTTAGTATAGTGAAAGATAATACAACCTTGGGTAATCATAACAATCATGTTTGTTCTTCTCCTAATATTTCTCCAAGTTGTGAAGAAGATATTTTGGTGTTAGAAGAACTAATCAATGAGATTTGTGAAAAACCTAGTTGTTTCTCTTCTCTTACCTCTCCTATTAGGCAAGACATTACTAAACAAGAGTACATAACAATAGATAATCATGATGATCACATTGAAACCTACTTAGAGAACATTTTAGCTAGTCTAAATTCATCTCCCAACATCTTCCCCTCTTGTGAAGATTAAATTGTAAATGATGAGGATATGTTGGTGTTAGGTAATCAAATCTTTAAGATTTATAACAACCCTCTTTATTTTTCTTTCCCTACCTATCCTATTTTAGAAGAGATTATGGGACAAAAGAATGAAATTATGGACAATCATGACAATCACATTTTTTCTTCTCCTAGTATCTCTCCTAGTTGTGAATAAGATACTTTGATGTTAGAAAATACAACCAATGAGATTCATGGAAATATTATCTCTTTCTCTTCTCTTAAGGAAAAAATTATTGAAGGAGCAAACACCATCATTGACAAAAAAGAAAATTCAACCACTGATAAATCCCTTAACTTGTGATGAAGTCATTTTAGAAAAACCAACCTTTGAATGTCATGGACATATAGTTTTTAGTTCTCCTAAAAAATCTCCACCTAGGGAGGATATAATATTACAAAAAAATATGAACATTGACACATGTCTTTCAAACACTAGTAATGAGGGTCCCTTAGATGATGATGATGAAGTGACATTAGACTCCTCTTTACTCATACATCATGAAAATAAAGACAAGTTTGTTGAGGTTATGATGGCACAAATTAGATCTCCTTTACTTAGCGAGCCTCATAAGTGACCTCCCATTAGTGAGCCACATAAGAAAATAAGATATTTTTTGAAATCTATGATGCAATCTAATAGTAACAATGTTTTACAGACCTAAGTTCTAATAGAGTTTCTCAAACATGTAGGAAACCATAAACCACTTCCGCTTCATTACCATCACCTCAACATATTTTTCCTATGGCTCCTCGTTCACCTTTTCATAATATAATGGAAGACCTTAAAAAGACTCTCGCTAATGTATCCATATGGAAAAAATTTCAACTATCACCTACATACAATCAACTATTCCAAGAAATATTACAAATAAAGTAGGAGGAGATCCAATCTTATATGAAATTGAATAATTTAACACACTCCTTTGATCATGCATGTCACATAGTAGAAAACAACATTCCCTAGACATGAATTACCCTCACTTGAGATACAAAACAAAAATGAAGCCTTTATGATAAAGGTGATCATTAATGAAACCATAGTTAGGTGCACTCATAGAAATTGGAGCAGGTCTTAATTTTTTTAGCATTGAGCTCTTAGATAAAATTGGTGTGGACAAGATACTCATTCAACTTAAATATTTTAATATTTATGGCTTTGACAATGTTAATAGGAAACAAATAGGAATGATCACATTACCTATTGAGGTCGGTCCTATAGTGTTGCCTACCCCTATCCATATCATGCCAAGATCTCTTTCATACAATATTTTCCTAGGGAGACCATGGGTTTATGATATGAAAGGAGTCCCATCTACTCTTGACCATGCAATGAAATTTGAATAGAACAACAAGATATACATGGTTGAAGTAGATGAAAGAAGCTATAAATATTATGATCACAACACTCCCAATTCCCCTAATGATTTCATTGAAAAATCAAAAGTGAACCTATACAAGTTGATGTCATTCCTATTTAACAAAACTCTTTAGTGATAATTTGGGATCATTATATTTTACACCTCATTTCAATAAGGAATCCATAATCTCATCCTCACAGTCCAAAGAGTCATATACAAATGATTCATTTTTAGACACAAGTTCTAGTAATGATTTGGGTTCATTAGATTTTACACCCTCATTTATGGGAGAATACAAAATCTCACAATCTAAACCAAAACAACCTTGTGTTTCATTTGCTCAACTTGGTTCTATGAAAACATTATCCCATGATGGTGATGTGGGAAATTTAACTCCTATACCTCATAAGAGGATGATGCATAACTTTAAGAAACCTAAAAAGGATTTGTGTTCGCATGAAGAAGCCAATCCTTCTCAGAAGCATAAACTCCCTTCATCTGAATTGGAAGATTGTTATAGTCTTGGACACAAACTTCCTCCTAAACATGGATACAGTGAAAACAAGAAGCAAAATATACCATACTCTTTCAAGAAAGATCTAGGTTTACCACCTTTATCTCCATTTTCATCTAATGCCTTATCATTTAGTGTGTGTATGAAATATTTTGTGAATAAAGGAACATCCTCTACTATTCATCAAGAAGGTATTTTGTCAAGAATCCTCCAAGATCATTTGATTTCCCTCCCTCTAAGAACACAAAAGAAATTTTACTACAATAGTTCATTTTGTGCATATCACAAAGTTCATGGTCATTCTACTAATCACTATAAGGCTTTAAGTAACAAAATCAAACATCTTAAGGAGTGCGGTGCTCTTCTTTATGTGGAAGCACCTAAATCCTCTAATTAATACTAATTTTAACTCTAGCATGCTTCTCAGCTCAGCCTTGTCTTGCACTAAATGGGGGCAAGGGGTTAGGTAGCCTTTTCCTCATATGTAACTTGTTGTTGTCTCGTTTGGATAGTTGACCACCTTTCATATACATATAAGAGCAAGATTGGGATGTGGAAGACATTCCTTAAGTTCACTCGCATGTGAGATACTCGTCCATGATGTAGCTTCATTTGGAAACATATGACTTGGCATAGGGCTTTCCAAGTTAGATCTCATGTATTCTTTTTTGTTAGCATTTAACATTTTTTACTTTAAAGTAATTGCTCACAACATGGTGTTTAGCAATTTCTTTAAACTTGGGGCATACATTGGCATTATTCTTTTGCATTTTTGATGTTTCATTATGTATTCTTCTTATTTCATCCAATTTGTCTTTCACTTTGTGGTTGACATTTGGTGTGATGTCCCTAAAGAGTGTGATCTCTCTTAGCATATTATATTCCTCTTAGAGGCTTGGTGTGACACACTACATCCCTTAAGTTGTGAATCTTCTATTCTTTGATTTGTCCTCTCTTGGAGACATTAGGCACGATTTTCCCTAAGTTAAGACTTTACATGAACTAAGAAAAACTCCTTTGAATGTTCCCTATTTTTCATTTACAATTTATATTATATGGCCACCTTGCATAACACACTTTTCCTTCCCATGGAGCCATCTCAATTGTTTATGAGTTCCAAGCATATGAAGTTTTGCTTTTCTCATGAATCTCAAAGTTCATTGTTGTGTGGCACGTTATCAAACTTATCAGGAGGTATAGCTTTGGTATGGTTGAATGGGAAGTTGAACCTACGCATGACTTTCCCATAGCCACTTGCTTTTGTGTGTCAGTGCATACTGACCACGTGCATATGTGTCTCACCACTTTGGACACTCACCCAACAAACAACCTAGAGTTTCATTTCCTCGAAGGGAGAGTGCATTTTTGGAGAAATAGCCTAGATCTGATCCACATCACATTGGAAAAATGGTCGAGGCTTGATCCACCTCTTTTTATTTTCACTTTTTTTTCTTTCTTTTAGTCTTTGACATTGCATGTTTGTGTATCTTGTTTTGATGCATATCATACATCTTGTGCATGTCGTTTTGTCCTTATATGTTAGGTTGATGTAGGATCTTGGATATTGGGGGCTTGGACACCTCCTTTGATCTTTTTCATCCTTTGTCATCATATTGGTACTCTTGGACCCCTCTTGAATGTCTACTTTAGTGTGAGTTTGAAGTAGTTTCATCCTCTCACTAAAGTGGAGACTAAATGTATTGTCAAAAAATGTTGGGTGTTACATTTTCACACTTGTTTGGGCCCTTGTGAACTAAATAAACCTAATTATTACTTAATTTATGAATTATTAACATTAAAATGGACCTAATGTTGCCTTGATCTAGTGTTGTAATGTGTTTTATACATTCACATTGGATTTAGAGCCATTTTAAGCTAAATTGACCTAATTTTTCTTTAATTTAATGTTCCAAAGTATATTTATTTACACTTTCACATTGTGTTTTGGGCCCTCTTGCGTTTATGACCTTCATATCGTCATTAATAGGCCCCTAAGACCCTATATTATGCATCCTAAGGCATGTTTCAACCAAAATCCTGATATAGACATAAAATAAACTTATTTTCTTAACTCTCCGACATTTCCCCCACTTGAAAAGGATTGGTAGGACCCATATGCCACCATGGACGTATGTGTCCCATTCAGATGGGACCTATATGACACAAGTGGTGTATGAGTTCCATTTGGACCCTTTTTTAGGGTTTTTGAGTGGGAAATGAGGATTTTAAGTTCAAATTTCATGAATGTCAGCTTTTGGGATCTAATACATGATACATTAGATGGATTTCCTATGTAAACAATGGATCAAATCATTATTTCACCTAATCCTTCATGATATCAACATAAGCTATCAAGAGTTAAGCATTACAAGAATTCACAAGAGCGTCGAGGGAGTTTACAAGAGCATTTCTAACACATTCAAGGGCAGATTCTTCATCATTTTTAATTCAAGATCCATCATCATGTAAATATCATCAAGCATCAAACATGTTGTTGATCTAGTGTTGTGATGTAGCATCCTAGATCCATTTGTAAGCATTGTTTCATGTCCAATTCAAGATCAAGATCTACATTCTTCATGGCCACTTCATCTTAGATTACAAATTTACATCTCAAGACATCATCCATGGTATCATTGTTCATGTTTTATATCTCGTGTTTCATGTTCATATTTGATTTTTTCATTACAATTTTTAATTACCTAAATGGGGTTTGACCAAGGTAAACCCCTATTTCCTAAAAATTAATAAGTTTTTCTCTCTCTCTACATGTGTGATTGCAAATATAGGTGTCTTGGAGCTTGAAGATCCTTTAAATATTAGGTTGCAATTTTGAAGAAAGTCATCAAGTTGTCACAAGGTTTTTATCTTCACAAAAAGTCACCTACAGGTTGCAAATCAAGGTTTCAGATCCCAAAATGAAGTATGAAAGGAAGAGCAAAGATTGGAGACTAGATTCAGGGCTTAACCCTTCAAAAATGTAGAGTGGGACTGATACGCCACTCTTGGCCTAGGAGTCCCAATACAAGAATTTTTCTAAATTTTAGGAGATTTAGACTGTACTGTACAGAAGAAGGGAAACTTGCTTGACATGGGAATAACTGATGATAAAATGGACTTAAGGAGCTTTTTATTTGGTGTTGCGAGGTTTTTTACACATCCACACTAGCTCTTGGACCCTTTTAGATGCATTTAACGATGTCTTGTAAAGGTGTTGTAAAGTGTTGTAAAGGACTTTCACACTTTTCTAGACTCAATGAACCCATTTCTCCCTGATTCAACATTATAAAATGTGTTTAATAACATTATCACATCAATCTAGAAGACTTATAACTTAAACTTAATGTTAAACTAGTGTTGTAATGTGTCTTGCACATTCACATTGGTTCTTGTGCTTTCTTAGGTTGAGTGGACCTCATTTTAGTGTTGTAAAGTGTATTTAATCACTCTTTCACATTGAATTATGTGTCCCAAGCCCTAATTTACATTCACATTATCATTAAGAGGCACCTATTACCCCATATTGTGCAACTCGAGGCATAATTTGATGAAATACCCGACATAGTCCCAATATAAACCTTATTTCTTAACTTCTTGGTATCCTAGCTTTCAAAATGGCCCTTTTGGGACCCATTCTCCATCCATGGAAAATCATTCCCATCCAGTTGGGACCCATTCACCATGGGTGGCGAATGAGTCCCATTTGGCCCAATTTTGACCTTTGAGCAGGAAAAATTTAAATTTAAGTTTATTATTTTCACATGTCGGCTTTAGGGATCCAATTTTTGGGCTAATAAGGTGAATTTATTATAAAATAAACTCTCTAAACCTCCTTTAGATTCATTAACTCATTTCATAACCATTCTTCATTATTCATCCATCATTCTTTCATCTCAAGACAAGCAAGTTAGGGTTTCATCATTTCAAGTCATTGGGATAGCAATTTTTAGAAATTCAAGGGAAGATTCCTCATGTTTTTCTACAAAAATTAAAGTTCAAACATCATTTCAAGGTAATAAAATCCATTATTGCATGTTTCATTACTTTATTTCATTATTTTGGTTTAATTACCTAAAAGGGGTTTGACCAAGGAAAACCCCCATTCCCTAACATTCAACATTTCTTCTTCTCTTCTTGTGTGTTTGTAGATTTAGAAATTTTGGAAGCTTTTAAATAATTTAATATCAAGTTTCAAGGTTGCTCAAGTCTTCTCTTTATTGATCAAGTCAAAATATCAATAAAAACTCACTTTCAGACTCAAAAATCAAAATTTTAGAAGCGAACACCTATAGAGAATCAAAGTGCAGATCGAGAGCTCTAGATTCCACCTTTGAATATTTAGAAATTAAAAAGTGAACTCATTCTCCATGGGTGGTGAATGAGTTACACTTCTACTTCAGTTTTTGGTTTTCTACATTTGTAGATACCCTTTTGTCTGAAACAAGTTCTGGAATAGTTTTGTAGAACTAGGACTAATTTTCTCAGAATGGAAAATGAGTCCCACCAGGCCTGAAAATCAACATCAACAATATTATAGAAGCCATTTCTAGTCTCCATCCATATTCTAGGTACACACTTTCAGTTTTGTCAAGTTCTGTTGCAATTTGCATTCATTCCTAGGTGTTTTTGCATTACACAATGTGTTTTCAAACAAGTTACATTTCTTAGTTTTTGCATACTTATTCAATCAATATTATTAATTATTTGCATTTAGATAATTGTATTTAGTCCTAAATTCATCATACATTCCTTATTTTGAGTGAACCGCCTAGATTTTAGGTGTGGGATCTATCTCTTTCCATTAGGTGAAAGACCTTAATTGAGTAAAAGAGACTTAGCATTCCATACTTCATAAAATCCTGGGTTCATTTTGGTGAACCTTATTTTCAAATACTTATCTTTTTTTATTTTAATTCCTTCATCATAGATCTAGCCTTGCATTGACTTTGCATTAGGGTTTGCATTAGTTAATTGGCATGCTAGGTTTCAAATTTTGCATTCATAAAAGAATGCATTTTGGTTGCATTGTTGGCATCAAGATTCATTTAAATTTTCTGAAATTATACATTTTTAACTTAGTTATGCATCATAGAACTTAGAAACTATCAAAACCACTCACAAATTTTTGAAAATTCTGAAAAAAGTCCATACTAGGACTCATTCGTCGCCTTGGGCGAATCAATCCCTTTTCACACCTAAAACTGCCCTTTATAGAACTAAAAACCCTATTTTTAAGCTTTTTTTGGGTGCCTTTACCTACATATATCAGTTAGTTGAGTTTCTATAACATGCATTTCACTAGATCTCACTTAAAATAGCTCATTTCATGCATTGATCCATTTTACACTTTCATTTTTCACATGCCATTTTCTGATTGGTGCATAGTGTAATCAAAACTTTACCTTGTTTCATATCTGAAAGTTGCATTTCATTTTAAGACATTGCATTGACACTTATTTTATTTTTCATCATAGCATGTTTTGTTTCAAATGATGTGGGTTTGATTTGGTTAAAAAAGGATTGCATAAATACAACATTCCCTCTTATGAGTTCCATTTTGATTACCACAATGAGTTTAAGAAACATGATCAAACCATTGGTAGAATCCTTAATCTTACATTTCCCATTGGTGCAAATGGTAGTGTATACAATCATCACAATCATACTTGTTCTTCTCTTGATACCTTTGCTATTAGCGACGAAAGTATCTTGGTGAAGGAACTTACAATTATTAAGGGTCTTGATTGTCCATCTCCTCATTCCCCTTTGGAATATGTTAGACAACAAGAACATGAGACCATCGAAACATTCTTAAACATCACCTTACCTAGTCTCCATAACCATGATAATCATATTTTTCCATCTCCTAATATACCTCCTCAATGTAAAGAGGATAGGTTGGTGTTAGAAGACATCCCTATTACGAATCTTGAAACCCTTTATCCTCCCTTCCCTAATGCCCCTCCCATTTGGCAAAATATATTTGAAAACCATAGTGGTCCTTCTCTTGATGTCTCCCCCACTTGTGATGAAGCTACCTCAAACTTGGATGAACATATTACAAGCTCTCCTAGTAGGGTAGATAATATGGTACAAGAGAATGAGACCTTAGAAACAACCAACAATCAAATAGAGTCTTCTTCTCCTCTCCCCACTATCAATCATCAAACACATTTAACCATTAATAATTCCCTTAGTTGTGATGAGGTTAGTTTGGATGAAGCAAGCCTTAATTGTAAAGAACATGAGGTTTGTTGTTCTCCTAAACACTTTCCTTCTAGGGAGAATATCATCATACAAGGAAAAGATAACATTGATACTAATATTATGCCCTTGAAAGGAGATAAAGAATCTATGTTAGACTCTCATTCACCAAGGGATGTTAATATTATTCAACCTCAACTCATCCTTTACCCACCATCACATAAACCTGAACTTATCCTTTACCCTCCTCAAACTAATGTATCACAACAACTGAGTTATAATACCATTGCTCATACATATAACACTCGCAATAATCCACAACCACAACAACCCACACCAAAACCCTTATTATTTCCTAATCCTATCTCACCCAACCCTTTCTTACCAGGTCTAAAGGAGTATGATCTAATCGAGCAACTTAAGAATACTCCTACTATGATATCATTGTGGAACCTTATTCAAGCCTCCCCTCACTATCACAAAATGATCCAAATAGCCTTACAACAAGTTCCTATCCCTTATAATGTGCCACCAATTGATATAGCATCAATGATTCAAGGCCCAAACATTGACATTGCTTTCCAACAAAGTGAGCTCCCCTCTTTGGATGCACCAAAAAAAATGAATCTATCATGATCATAGCACAACATAAAACAAAAGGGATAAAGAGAACTCTTGTAGATACTGGTTCTACCCTTAATGTGTGTAGTGTGAGACTTTTGGATTGGCTTGGCATTGATCAATGAACCATTCGACCTGATCCTTTCTCTATTAAGGGATTTGACAATGTCATAAATAAACTACTAGGGGTAATAATTATGCCTCTTACACCTGAAGTGGTCACGTTGAATACACTAATCCATGTTATTCTTGATGAAATTTCATGCAATCTATACCATAGATTTTGAGGAGGTCTATAGGCTACTCTTGCACTCTTAGGGTTTTTCACCTCAAAGGAGTGAGATAGACCCTCAAAATCAACGTGGTTCATTCAAACTAAGATATGTATGATGAAATTATGACTAAATGCAATGATCTAGATGTAACTAATTGATAAGATTGATTGATTAAGTATGCAAAACATAAGAAATGTAAGTTGTTTGAGAACACATTATGTAATATAAAAACACCTAGAAATGAATGCAAATTGCAACAGAACTTGATGAAACTGAAAGTGTTCACCTCGAATATGGATGAAGATTGGAAATGGCTTCTAGAATGTTGTTGATGCTGATTTTTAGGCCTGGTGGGATGCATTCACCATGCTGGGTGAATTAGTCCCAATTTTGCAAAACTATTTTGGAACCCATTTCAGACAAAAGAGTATCTAAAAATTTAGAAAACCAAAAACTAACCTAGAAGTGTAACTCATTTTCCACCCATGGTGAATTAGTCCAGTTTTGAATTTCTCAATATTCAAAGGTGGAATCCGGAGCTCTCGGTTTGTACTTTGACTTTCTATAGGTGTCCACTTCTGAAACTCTGATTTATGGGTCTGAAAGTGACTTTTGATGGAAATTTTTCCATAAACAATGAGGAGAAGACTTAAAAAACTTTCTAACTTGATTATTAATGATTTCCAAGCTTCCAAGATGCCTAAATCTACAAACACACAAGACAAGAGAGAGAAATGTTGAATGTTAGGGCATGGGGGTTTGCCTTGATCAAATCCCTTTTAGGTAATTAAACCAAAATGATGAAAGAATGTAATGAAACATACAATAATGGATTTTATTACCTTTCCATGATGATTGATATTGAATTTATATAGCAAAACATGAAGAATTTTCCCTTGAATGTCTAAAAATTGCTATCTTAATGACTTGAAGTGATGAAATCCTAAGTTGCTTGACTTGAGATGGAAAAATGATGGATGAATAATGAAGAATGAATAATGAATAATGAATATGAAATGAGTTAACGAATGTAAATGAGGGTTTAGAGAGTTGATTTTATAGGAAATTCACCTTATTAGCCTAAAAATTGCATCCCTAAGGGTGACATGTGAGAATAATAAACTTAAATTTCAATTTTTCCTGCTCAAAGGTTAAAAATGGGCCAAATGGGACTCATTCACCACCCATGAAAAATGGGTCCCACCTGGATGGGACTGATTCACCATGGATGGTGAATGGGTTACATAGGGGCCATTTTGACATCTAGGATGCCAGGAGATAAGAAAATAAGGTTTATATTATGACCTTGTTAGCTTTTTCATTAAATATTGCCTCACGATGCATAATATGGGGTAATAAGAGCCTATTAGTGATGATGTAAAGGTCAATTAGGGCTTGGGACACAAATTTCAATGTGAAAGTGTGATTAAATACACTTTACAACACTAAAATGATGTCCACACAGCCTAGGAAGGCACAAGAACCAATGTGAATGTGTAAATCATAGTACAACACTAGTTTAAAATTAAGTTTATTTTACAAGCCTTATAGATTAATGTGAGGATTATTAAATACATTTTATAATGTTGAATTAGGAAAAAAATGAGTTTATTAAGTCTAGAAAAGTGTGAAAGTATCTTACAACACTTTGCAACACCTTTACAAGACATCATTAAATGCATTTGAAAGGGTCGAAGACCTAGTGTGGATATTAAAAAAACCTCACAACACCAAATCAAGACCTTATTAAGTCTAATTTATCATGTATTATTCCCATGTCAAGCAAGTTTCCTCAAGTTGCTTTTTTTCTACAATACACAATCTTATCTTAGGCAGACAATGGATTCATGCAATGAAAGGTGTGCCATCCACTCTTCATCACAAAATTAAATACATCTACATCAACATATTCCACACACTTGACACTGATCCTGAACTTGATAGTGTCTTACAACTTGAGAGAAACAAAACAAATTCCTTCAACACATCAACTACACTTGTGGAACCTATATACTGAAACGACAATGAACACCAACTTACACAACACACAAAGCTATTAGATGATGATTGGGGTTCCTTAGATTTAGAACATGACTTCATGGGTGAGTACATGATCATACACAAAGATTCAAATAGGGAAAATGAAAAAGTGGAAGACCATTTGAAAGCATCCACCTCAACCACTTTAGACAACAAAATACACTACATGGCCACCTTTGATAACACTTATCAACAACCACCAACCGATCAAAAATAAATGAAAAATATTTATGGAAAAGGGTATGAGCTTATGAAACAACTTCTAGGCTATAGTTGAAAAGGATGTGGTGCTAATGAACAAGGTATCCACAACCCTATAGACCCTATCTCACAACAAATCACTAATGGTCTTTGTTATTTTCCTTTGATAGAGATTTCCAAGCCTTCACTCAACATCAACACTCTCACACAACACACTCCTAAATCATCCTTAATAGTCATCCATCCTGAACTCCTCGACACTAGTGGTCTTGAACATCCTCCTTCCCAAAACATAAAACAAACAACTACACCTTTGCTTAATGTCAATATCCTCTCACAAGACACCACTGATTTGCATTTGATAGATTTTGACTCCTCCTATAAGAGTGAGAATAAAATCTTGCAATCTAGAGAAACTTGTGTTAGTATGCCATCTACTACTAAGCAAGATGTATTTTTGACACAAGCTACAATACCACCTTCTACCATTGATAAAGAGAGTATCTTGTCAAGACTCCTCCAAGATCATTTGATCACCCTCCCTCCTAGAACTTGAAAGAAATTCTGTTACAAGACTTCATTCTACACCTATCATAGAGTTCATGGTCACTCCACTAATGAATGTAAAGCTTTAAGTTGTAGAATCCAACATTTTTCAGGATTTTGGTATGCTTCCCTCTATGGGGGCACCTACTTCTTCTAATTGATACGAATTTTTACTCTAGCATGCCTTTCATCAATCATTTCGGCTCACCCTTGTCCTGCACTAAGTGGGGGCAAGGGGTTATGGAGCCTTATCCTCATATGTCACTTGTGGTTTCCTCCTTTGTCTAGTTGTTAACCTTTCATGAATACATAAGAGCAAGCTTGGGATGTGGACGACATGCTCACATGTGGCACACTCCCCTTTTCATGACATAGCTTATCAGAAACATATGACTTGGCATAGGGCGTTCTGAGTAAGCTCTCATGTCCTCTTCTTCCACTTTAAAGAAATTGCTCACAATACTAGTGTTTGCAACCACTTTAAAGTGGGGGGTGTACATCACTACTCACATTTCATTATGCAATTTATTTCTTCTTGCGATGTGTCCTTTTCTTGGTGGAGTCATTGGGCTTGATTTCCTCCAAGAGCGTGATACTTCTTTTGACTTACTCTCTCTTGGAGACATTAAGCACAATGTTCCCTAAGATGAGACCTTGCACAATCCCTTTGAACAATCCTTACACTATCTTGCATTAAAAATGTCTATAAGTTTCAAGCATACAAATTTTTTCTTACCTCATAGAGCTTGAATATCATTTGGCATTGTGGCACCTTATTAAAGTTATCAGGAGGTATAACTTTGATATGGTTGAGCGGGAAGCCCTTTCTGAGGCATGACTTTCCCCATAGCCACTTATGTGTTTGAGTGCATACCATCTAGCATATGTTTCTCACCTTTTGGTATTTCTCACCCCGCAGACAATTAGAAGTTTTGTGGCCCCAAAGTGAGTATGTTGTGGACAACTCACCTCGCAGACGACCTGAAGTGTTGTGCCCCAGAGTGAGTACATCCTTTCAACCCCGTCTTTCTTTCCTTTATTTCTTGCCATTGAATGATTGTGTATCTTGATGGTTTGACTTAGGATCTTGGATCCTAAGGGCTTGCACAACCTCATTTGATATTTTTCATTCTTTGTCATCTACATCTATACACTTGGATCTATCTTGAATGTCTACTCTAGTCTCAATTTGAAGCAAGTTCATCCTCTCATTAAAGTGGGGGCTAAATGTACCATAGAAAAAAAGAAACTTTCTTCACATGGGAATAATTAATGATAACTGGACTTAAGTAGGCCTTGATTTGGTGTTTCAAGGTGTTTTACACATCCACACTAGTTCTTGGACCCTTTTATATGCATTTAATGATGTCTTGTAAAGGTCTTGTAAAGTCTTGTAAAGGACTTTCACACCTTTCTAGACTTAATGAACCCATTTCTCCCTAATTCAAAATTATTAAATGTGTTTAATAACATTATCACATCAATATAGAAGACTTATAACTTAAACTTAATGTTAAACTAGTGTTGTAGTGTGTCTTGCACATTCATATTGGTTCTTGTGCTTTCTTAGGTTGAGTGGACCTCATTTTAGTGTTGTAAAGTGTATTTAATCACAATTTCACATTGAATTCCATGTCCCAAGCCCTAATTGAGCTTCACATATTCATTAATATGCCCCTATTACCCCATATTGTGTATCTTGAGGCATAATTTAATGAAATACTTGACATAGTCACAATATAAACATTATTACTAAACTTCCTAGTATCCTAGCTATCAAAATAGCTGCTATGGAACCCATTCACCATCCATGGTGAATTAGTCCCATCTAGGTGGGAACCATTCACCGTGGGTATCAAATGAGTCCCATTTGGCCCATTTTTTTTACCTTTGAGTGGGAAAATTTGAAATTTAAGTTCAGTATTTTCACATGTCGACCTTAGGGATCCAATTTTTAGGCTAATAAGGTGAATTTTCTATAAAATCAACTCTCTAAACCCTCATTTAAATTCATTAACTCATTTCATAACCATTCTTCATTATTCATGCATCATTCTTCCATCTCAAGACAAGAAAGTTACAGTTTCATCATTTCAAGTCATTGGGATAGCAATTTTCAGAAATTCAAGGGTAGATTCTTCATGTTTTGCTACAAAAATTCAAGGTCAAGAATCATGGAAATATAATCAACTCCATTATTGCATGCTTCATTACTTTATTTCATCATTTTGGTTTAATTACCTAAAAGGGGTTTGACCAAGGCAAACCCCCATGCCCTAACATTCAACATTTCTTCTTCCCTTCCTCTGTGTTTGAATATTTAGACATTTTGGAAGCTTGGAAATCATTGAAGATAAATTTCCAAGGTTTATCAAGTCTTCTCTTCATTGATCAAGTAAAAATATCAACAAAAACTCACTTTTAGACCTAGAAATCAGAGTTTTAGAAGCGGACACCTATAGAGAATTAAAGTGCACAGCGAGAGCTCCATATTCCACCTTTGAATTTTAAAAAATTAAAAATTAGACTCATTCACCATTGGTGGCAAATGAGTCTGACTTCTAGGGTAGTTTTGGGTTTTCTACATTTTTAGATACCCTTTTGTTTGAAACAGGTTCCAAAATAGTTTTGTAGAACTGGGACTAATTCACCCAGAATGGCGAATGAATCCCACTAGACCTAAAAATTATCATCAACAACATTCTAGAAGCCGTTTCTAGTTTCTATCCATATTCCAGGTGCGTTCTTTCAGTTTCGTCAAGTTATGTTGCAATTTGCATTCATTCCTAGGTGTTTTTGCATTACATAATGTGTTTTCAAACAAGTTACATTTCTTAGGTTTTGCATACTTAATCAATCAATCTTATAAATTATTTTCATTTATATTATTGCATGTACTCCTAACATCATCATACATTCCTTAGTTTGAGTGATCCAACTAGATTTTAGGTGTGGGATCTATCTCTTTCCATTAGGTGAAAGACCCTAATTGAGCAAAAGAGACTTAGCATTCCATACTTCATAAAATATTTGGTTCATAGACTCACCACTAATAGATTCTTGTTTCCACCCAGAAACTATAGTCTAGGACTAAGTCACCCAGACTGGCATATGAGTCCTAGTGGGAATTAAACAACAAGATTTCAAGGTTTTAAAGCTTGTTCTGACCTTATCCTTCTTCTAGTTGCATCTATGTTCATTCTTAGTCTTTTATTCTACATTTTAGTTTCATTTCCTAGGTCAATTATTTAGGTTTTCCATGGTACTTTACAAGATCTCTTTCCCCTACTTCATCCTTGGATTGTGATCTCTAGGGTTTCCTTGAATAACAAGTGTAGAAGATTGTTGCTCTATGTCCTAAACCATAAGCAATGATAATTTTCCACCTTTCAACTACTAACATTTTATTGATAGTTTCTTGGAGGGAGATGAGGAATTACAATGATGTCAAAATGGGTATGATCATGAATGGATCTCATCTCCTCATGTCATGGTTAGCATGCAAATAATGAAGTATTTCACTCTAGACTGAAGGTATACCACTATTCATGGGTATCATTTTCCTTTTCTTAACCATATTGGGAGGAAGGAAAGAATGAACATTCCATTTTTTCTGCTCTCTTCTTTAAAATAATGCAAGACTAAAGGGGTTTCTCCCCTCCTCCACCAAGGCTTGATCCAAAGGTTGTATAATTATGTGTCTACTTTTACTTCTTTGCATGGCCCTTCTAATGTTGATGGGCCCCTTAATGTTGAAGTTCAATATATCCAGTTTGGCCTAATCCCTAATTCTAGCACTTAAAAAAATCAAATTGAGGCTTCTTCATCGACTGAGGCTCCTCAGAATGTTATCCCCCTTATGTGTTTAGCCTTGGTTGATCCTTCGTAGGTGAACCCACTATCTACCCCTCTCTCTCAGTCAAACATTTCCCCACCTAAAATGTCTACTTCCAAAGTTCTGTTAATAAAATCAAACCCTATCATGTCAGATGTGAAAGATAAGAAAATTATAGATAACCTGTCTGGTGATAAAATAAAATGTCAGGAAATTATTAAACTAAGACAACAAAAAATATAACAATTTTTATCTGAGATGAAGGGGATGTAGGTGAAGTAGATGATTCCAATAATGGAAAGGGGGAAATAAGGTTTACTAGGTTGGCAAGCCAATGTGTGAAACAGAAAAAGCTTAGCTTTGAAGAACTTGAAAAATGGAGATTCAAATGATGAGGAGCACTTGGACTTAAGCAAAAATAAATTGGAAGTGGTCCTTTTCAAGGACCCTGGGGAGGATTCCATTAGCAATGAGGATGATGAGGAGGGGAGGGTTCAAATCAGGAGGATGTGAAGGATTCAGAGGAAGGTCATGAATATGGTGTTCACCAAATGGATATTGAGAATGTAGAGGTTAATGTTTAGCCTATATGTGACCTTGACTATGCAAGTGAATTGGAAAACTAGTCTCTTCAGTATTATAGGACCCAGGTTTTAGCTCTCTAGGAAAAAGTGGATAGGCTTGACCTAAGGTATTTAACAAGTGGATTTCCATCACTCATGAAATTATGAGCAAGGCTATATTTAGGACTTTGAATAAGTCTAAAAATGTTTAGAAGAGGTAGAGGAGAATGGAATCAACTCTGGATATGGTGAATCCAAACTAAGTAAAAAGCTACAAAGGGAACAAACACCTGGAGTGAGGAGTTGGACCAATTGAAGATGGAGTGGGACCTAATCAATAGCCCTAAAATATAGTTAGGGTTTTTTGTTTCCTTTTGTGGCCCATATACCTTGATTTGTTCTTAATTAGGTATTTTTTGTCCTTGTGGACTAGCTCTAGGTTTTCTTTTTTGATGTGTTGCAGTTCTAGGTGGTCTGTTGTTGTTTTCCTTGATAGGTCTATCCATCTATTCTATGTTTTTGGCTTAGTTTTGTTGAACTGTGGGTTATTTTTTCTATTTTATGTTACTCTTGTTTGGGATTAGGAGCCCTTTCCCTTACATTTTTAATAAAATAAAAAAATATATTGCACTAGATTTCTTTCCTAAAATATAATAAGGTTTTATCTATTATAACTATAAAAAACACACACAAGGTTGGATCAAACAAAAAATGAGAACACCTTCCATGGAAAAGTGTTGCAAAAATTTATTTTCTATTTCCTCATAAAGAAAAACTTACAAGAGATGCAAATAGCTTTAAGTGAAATTATGGAAAATGTTGGTGTAAGTAGATGTTTTACCTATCTAGGTCCTATTTACATTGCTAAGTCCACTTCAGTCCTAGTTCCTTTTTCTAGAAGTGTTAGTTGTCTAGATAAGATCTTATCATACCTTATCTTGTTGGCTTTTATTTAATGCATGTGTCATAGGTCATTTAATGTTGAGTCATGTCATTTAAATATGAAACAGTCATTTAATGCTTGTATATCATTACACCTTTGCTATATTTAAGCAAGGCTTCATATGTATATTGTAACATCAATCACCATCTATGAACACCGATCAATTTCCTTTTGGCATTTTTGCATCCATAATCATAGCATTATTTTTTTGCAATTTCTCTTGTGGAAGCTATTTTTTCTTGCTATTTTTTCTTGTAGGTGATCATGGAGTGTTGAGGAGTTCACCATAAAATCCTATAAAGAGCTTATAATATAATTAAGGAGAGCTATTATAAGATAAAACCCTAAATTAGAAAGGTATTTGATCATAACAAGTGTCAACATCACATGTGATGAGAAAAAATAATCTAATAATAGCTCAATCTAATAAAATGAAAAAAACATTCCTAAGTTTAGCTTGAGTACATAAATTTAAATTAGTCTAATATTAAGTTAATTATTAGCTAATAAATGATTACTCTAAGTGAAACTTAGGGAGTAGCTAAAAAAATTTAAAAAGAGAATCCATGAATGGGTACCAAAAAATAAGGTCTAATGAGGTACACATGTAGAAACAAGATAATCTCTCATAACTAAAGAAAAGTAGAAAATATCATGGACAAAATCCTCTCCAAAAAAGAGAAATTTGAATGAAGGACTAAGAAGCCTCCAAAACAATGTTCTAAAAGAATAGGAAAACAAAGAACACCATAGATGCATAAAGAAGATATAGAGACCTATCAAAAGATAACTACTATAGTGTTGAAATGAAGAACCTCCTTTAAAATAGATGATGATCAGGATCAAGAAGACAATAAAATTCATGAGTACCCTCAATGACACTACTCGAGCAATGCTCAAATGGAAAAAAAGGAAAACATCTCAGAGTCGAAGATATAAATGGAACATGAATTTGCAAGAGTGATCCCAATGACACTACTCAACCATGCGCAATGGATGCCTAAAATATATGTACTAATAGTTTGAAGAATCGATCAAGTAAAAATGGAAGGTCACCTCTAGAAAATAGGAATGTAATATTTTCCATATGGTTACTATTCCATATCATTGAAATTTATGGGTAAACACCCATTTCATTTATATACTACATAGGAACAAAAACTAGATACATAGATCACTCCAAAATGAAACCAAGGAAGTACTAGCACCAATAATAAAACCCCCAATAATACATAAAAGAGAGATCCATGATAGGTCCACTTAAACTATGTGTCACCAAGAAGTGCATGAAGGATAAACAAGAACATATGAACATGCAAAAAAGAGTACCTACAACTAAAAAAGGGTGTACAAAAAAGGCATACATGCATGAGGTAAGATCACTAGGATTCAATGTTGTTATAGCAGGGACACTCACTTGAAAAAGGTGTGATGAAAAATAAAGGCACCACACAACCCCCCATGACACTATATAATAAAGTGCAAGTATAAAAGGCACATCAGGATGTGTGATATCCCTAATAATTATGTACAATAGTACAAATTTATCTATTTGCATATACAAAAGAGAAACATGCATATAGAAGATGTCAACAATGTTAACATAGGGAAAATACTTGAAATACATGTAGAAAAGCTTGCAACAAGTCATCCCATGAAAACAAAAAGTTTATACTTGAGCTAAAATGTCTAACTAATTCATCAAAAAGGTAAAAACACAAAAAAAATGAATAAAATACATTACCTAAAGAAAAAATAAATAAAACTTCATAAATAGCTATCAAGAGCTTTGAAAGACCTTTCTAATGTCACAAGAATCATGAAAAATTAAGAAACTAGTTATAAGTTGTGAGCTTGGGAGTAAAACTAGACCATCTAAATTCAAAAGGATATAAAATGCACCAACATAAAACACACCACTAGAAAGTACACATAACCAACTCTTCAACAATATGTCATTTTCCCAATTTCAATATTGTACACCCAAGTTATGAAAAAAAAAATGATCCTTTAGGACATTAAGGGGCCTAGGAGTGGTTCCTATCTACGTTTGTACCATTGACGCTAACATGACATCAATGTAATATCTTAGGAATATTCTCCTTGTTGGGATTAAGGTGTCTCAACCTTTTGGGATAGAATATTTAATTAATTGGATTAATTGTGTAAATATTTGATAAGCCCTAAGTAAAAAGTAAAGATTGGATTGTTGCTAAATACAAATTGAGTTGTGCATAAGCATATTTATATTTTGAGTTGATTCAACTTGGAATGTGCTCACCTTTTTAAGTGCAAATTTTTGGAAAGTTCTTTTTGCATGTACACATCACATGTACATGTTGCATGTCATTGCATACATTTCTTCAAGTTATACCTTTTATGTTACATTTTCAAGCATGGGCATGGACTTTGAGATGTTGCTATTTTTATGCATTGGAGAATCTATAAATATAGGTATTCCTAAAGGAGTTAGTGAGATGAGAGTTCTATTCACAAGGGTTATGCTGTTACATTTTCTCAAGAGATGGAACAAGATGTAAATCCAATATAAAGGGCATGAGCATGATATTGTATTGTAAATTTTACTCTTGTTGCTAAATAATACAATGGATCTATGTTTTGGATTATGGGGTTTTTTCACCTGATAGGTTTTTCCCCACATAAATCTGGCGTTTCTTCTCTCTTATGTATTTCATTCTTCTTCTATATGATTTTTCTTTATGAATCTATGTGTGTGTTGTAATGCTACTAAAATTGGTTTGATCTTGCAAGATCTAAAATTTTAATCACTTTCCTCTAAGGTATTAACAGTGGGAAAATAACTATGTTATTTTTTCTTTTAAGATACAATAGTATATGTTTTTGAGGTTCCTAAAATAAACTAAATGTTACCAAATACACTTACTGATCTTTCATGTTTTTTTGGGATGCCTTCTTTTCCCTTCAATTGGTATCATAGCTCAGTTCCATCTTTGCATGTTCTTGCATGTGCGTGTTTGTATGTTGTAGGTATTTGTATGTCTGCTGAATTTACATGAATAATATTTCATGTCACTTGCATGTGCAAGCATGGTGATGCATGTGGCGTTTGGAGTTTTGGGTGTTTCTTATAGGATTCCTTATCCTTGGAGGCTTGACGAAATCAGATCTAAAGGAATGGGGTTGATTGTTAATCCTTTGTTGAGTGAAATTCTTGTATTTGCTTTAGTTTATGGAAATATAAAGCATGAAGAAGGATGATGAAGATACAAAGAAGTAGAGTTGATGACAATGACATGATATTGATCTAGAGCTCTTGATAGGCAGTGTAATAATATTGATGCATGGGGTATGATTTTTTCATTTTTGGTTGTGTAGCAACAAATATTTTGTATTGGGTGTCTTGTGAGAGGCTTCGTAGTGATATGGAGAAAGTTGGGTTGGTTTTCATCTATGGAGTAATGTGCCTATGCTGGGTGCTTTTTCTTGGTATTGAAAGACATTGCTTTTGTTAACCCAATTGCATGTAGGCTATGGAGTTGATCATTGGATGATCTAGAAGGTTTTGCAATATCTTGTCTCTCTCATATGCATGTGCATGTGGAAGTTATAGAGTTGGCCTTAAATGGGTATGGATTTCCTAAACCACTTTTTCCTTTTATAGATGCTTTGTACTTGCATGGATCAGATTCATGTTCCTTGTATATGAGGTTTTATAGATTTTACTAAGAAAATCTAAGGTGATTCTCATTCATGATAATCTATTGTTCTCATTCAACCATTATGGTTCTTTTCAAACTTTTGAGTCTTCTAGATGTGAAATGGATATGGGTGTGCATGGGTGTTCTAAAAAACAATGGTTTTGCAGGTTTTACATGGTTAAGAAAAACTTGTGGTTATGTGGATCTATTGAAGAACTATTTTTCAAATGATGTTGCATGATTCTGGATGTAAGATGGTTACAATTCTGCATGCATGGTGAGAGGAGGGGTATTGGTCTTCCTTTTATGGAGATGTTGGTATGTGACCAGTCACTCAACAATTCTATGGTAGTTTCTTGCATGTGCATTATGTGCATTGCACGTAATTGCATATGTGTTGCATGTACTTGTATGGGCTCACATGTTGCCTACATGTGCTTGCATGTTACTACATGTGAGGGTTCCTAGACTATGGTGCTTAGGTTGTGGACCTATTTAGTGAATTAGATTAATGTGTGATCTATTGTTTGAGTAATGTGGTCTACATGATTATTCTCTTTGAATCTCAATTTGTTGATTACTAGTGCAATGATGGGTTTGCATGTTTCAATGTATTTGATCTATGAGTTATACAATTTTGTATGTGTTTACAACCTATTAATTGCAGTGGGATAACTCAGATGTGGATTGTCTATATCCGTGAGGTTGATTCAATGTTAATATAGACTATATCACTTGGCCTTATACTTGGCCATTTGTACGTTATTTTTTTGCTTTGGAATGAGAGAATCCATGGTGTTGAGTACCTAGGTAGTTAGTTATGGGGACCTATAGCATGTGTATCATTATGTCATGAATAGCTTGGATATGTATCTTTACATGTAATATTTTGATAGTGATGGTGTATTTCCTTGGTTTGGATATCATGGTGCCACTTGGTATTATTATTAGATGGGCATGTTGATGTGTAGACCTAGAAAATTTTCAGATTAGGAGATGTTTGGTCATGATGCTTGGAGATCTCAATGTCATGGTTTAGTGGGATCTTTAGTAATAACTATGGATTCATCACTTGGTGATGGATGATCTTGGGTTGTAGATGTTACTAGGAGAATCTCTTAGATCTTATTTTTGTATAAGGGTTCTTTCACATTTGCATGGACACTATTTGGAGATGTGTCATCTTAATGAGATTGAAGATGTGTAACATCTTGGAGCCATGGAGGACTCTTGTGATCTTTGGTTTGAAATTTTTGTGATGCTTGATAAGTGATGTTGGTTTAAGTATGGTGCTATTATGTCATCATATACTCTTGATTCTATATTAGATTTTTTGCATGAAATATTGATCTTGAAACCATGTTGTGTTCACTTGGAGCATGTGCTATCCTAAGGGGGATACTTAGATCATGATGTCATCATAGGTTCATGTTGTTGATTTTTCTATTTGGAGCTTTGAAAGTGGATTGTAGAGTTCTCTTTGTATTGAGTGCATTGGTCATGTGCTTGAGAGATTCATGAGAGTGCTATTTTACATTGGAGCTTAGCATGGGTTGATTGGTGGTTGGTACTCATGGAAGCATAGAGACATAGGTGAGGCTTGGTGTTCTCCTATGATGGGATTCAAGTGGTTTAGTTGGGTACTATTGATGAGATCTCAACTGGAATTCAAAGGAGCCTGTGTTGGAAAAACAAGGGAAGACAATTGAGAGGGGGGGTGAATCAGTTGTCCCAAAAATTTAAAACTTATTTAGCTTATTAACCTTATTCTTAGATCTAATTGATAAAAATGAAAGCATATATCATCAACACATCAGAAACACACATAACACCAAGATTTTTTTACGTGGAAACCTTGTTAGGGGAAAAACCATAGTGGAGGTTAGTCCACAAGATTATACCATGTTCAAAGTGTGAGGAAATGAAATGGGGAATGCACATGCATTTAGGAACACTGCCTAGAGCTCACTACTCAGTTACAACAAGGCTTACAACCCAAAGGAAGACACACTGTCTTATAGAAATATTTAGATTACATCTACAAGGATTTGAACTGATGAAATAGCATCCGCTAATGCCTGATCACAGTTCCGGTTAAGCACATGAACACTTCTTCACTCTTCTTCACTCTTCTTCACTCTTCTTCATATTGCATCACACTTTTCTCTGCCTTTGAATTATTTAGAACATTATTTACACACACACATTAGCATTTATCCAACTCAAATAAACAATCACTTATATATATCCACAACCAAAAATTTCATCACTACATGTCAGCTTCAACAAAATAATAAAATGAATATAAACTGTTAGCCCAAAACATTAAATATTATTAATGTGAATCAACCAAGGTCAACCTCAACTTATTGAAGACCCAAATCAACATCTCCAACACAAAAAAACTTCAATTAATTACTCCTCAAAGATCCACAACACACTATAAACACCATGTCAGCCAGGAACATGAAAAACATGCATGCGCAAGAGAAAATCGCCAACCATGAGCACAAAAATAAATTTGGATGTGTAAGAAAGATGGAGAAAAATCTAGAAACATCCACAAAAATCACAAATCACCAAAGAATCATCCACAACAACTGAACTAACTGAAATCGCATCATCTTACATCAGGGACACCAACTAAAGCAACAAAAAAACTGTCAAAATATAAATCTTCATAACTTGATCAAAACTTCATGTGTATCTCTAAAACTTGATGTGGATAAACTAGATACACTTAGAAACAAACCCTTTAGTTCACAATCTCAAATCATTAATGTACTAAACTTACCAACAGACTGAACTTCACTTCACCGCTGATAACCTGCAACTCATTCCATTACAATTTTCTCAATATCCTCATCATATAAAACATATAACACATTAATTCTAATAGTGTTGACATAAATGACAACCACATATCAACATCACAACCACAACATCCAACAATCTCCCCCTTTGGCATTGATGGCAACACATGATGTGAAAAACACCATCAATGCAGCTATCTATTAACACTTAATCTCCCTTAGGTTTTGACACATTTTCTCCTCAACTCTTTCACATAACTATTCTTCCCTAGAAGGCTCTTCTCCCCCAAAAAATTTTTCACATTACTCTTCTCCCCGGGTATGTGCAAGATCATCATGGAAAAAAAAGTCCCTTAAGTGGCAAAAAATTCAAAAAAATCAGAGTTAGGCAACTTGACGTAAAAATTTGAATAAGTTATCTATATTATTTAAAACATATGTAAGAATAGAATCTGTAGAAAATTGAATGTAGTTTCTAAACTACTAGGTTTTTTTTTTTTAATCTGTTTGGTGAAAATTTGAAATTTCAATACAGTAGTACTTAAATTTCAGGGAAAAAATAAGAAGTAGGTGTCTGTCTAACCACCCTAACCACAATAAAATGATAATATTTTTTTATAATATTTTAGACATAATTAGAAGACTCATGTCCAAATGTGATGCATATTTTTTTGTAATTTTTTCCCAAGTAAATAATTAATTATGAATTTTTTGTTACAAATTTTTAAAAATATAAAACTCGTATGTTTGACCACCTTAACTTCATCAACACTTCATGAAATTCAATTTTTTATTTTTTTAATCCTATAGTATGTGAAGCATAGAATGTGGTGCATGTTTTGGATTCCAAAAATGTGATACCA
Organism: Sequoia sempervirens; assembly: GCA_007258455.2. NCBI lineage: Eukaryota > Viridiplantae > Streptophyta > Pinopsida > Cupressales > Cupressaceae > Sequoia > Sequoia sempervirens. The sequence continues at coordinate 125,263,089 of VDFB02058242.1, forward strand.
TTTGAAAGGTATAGATGTTTTTCAATTAGCCTATCAATCAGGACTTTAGTTGTAATTCAAATAGAAAATGAATAATAATTATTTATTAAATTCAAAGTAAAACATAATTTATATTGGTGGAAATTTGAGATACTCCTTTAAAAACCATTTTCATTTCATCAATTTTGGGTAAAAAAAAGTCGTTAGCCACATACCCTACAAATACCCATCGTATTGCCACTTTTTTGGCTCATCATGATCCTGCACATACCCCCCCTTTGTCATCAATGACAAAGATATATTTTCACCACACAAGCTCTGAACCACATATCTAAACATCTGACTACTCCCCCTAGGTAGAAACCACCACAACATCAATCTAAATCAAGATATGACTATGAAATTCATAGACTAATGCAAAGAAATTCATCCTTAGTTTTGATTAGGAGGGGTAATCACCCCTAACTTCCTTTTGATATAATCAAAAGTATATTAGGCAATGTCTTGGTAAAGATGTCTACAATCTGCTCCTTAGTAGGAAGATACTCCAATCTGACTTCCTTTTCACTCACCTTCTCTCTCAAAAAGTGAAAGTTGATAGATATATGCTTGGTCTTCAAATGCAACACCAAATTCTTAGAAATGTTAATTGCACTTGAATTATCACAGAATATAGCAATGGGATCATTATACACAACTCTGATATCCTTCAACATCTGCTTCATCCACAAGACTTGAGTACAAATATTAGCAGCAACAATGTATTCTGCCTCTGCAGTAGATAAAGAAATGACATTCAACTTCTTACTTAACCATGACATCAACTTCTTACCTAGGAAAAATGCTCCACCAAGTGCTAGTACTTTTCTTGTCATTTACATCTCATATCCAATCAACATCAATAAAGGCACTCAAAGTAAGATTATCATCTTTAGGATACCACAAGCCAAAATCAATTACTCCCTTCAAGTATCTGAATATTCTCTTCACAACAGTCACATGAGATTCCTTAGGATCAGCTCGAAATCATGCAACAATACATACAACATTCATGATATCAGGCCTAGTTTGAGTTAAACACAACAATCCACCAATCATTGATCTGTATCTAGTTTGATTTTCCTTCGAAGAATCATCTTCTGTTGTCAACTTGCATCTGATCACCATGGGTGTACCAACTAGATTTGAATCTTCCATACCAAACTTCTTCAACAATTATTTCACATACTTGGATTGAGATATAAAAATACCTTTATCTAACTTTGTAATTTGCAATCCCAAAAAGAATTTCATCTCACCAATCATAGACATCTCAAATTCAATTTGCATCTCATCATCAAACTTCATGCACAAGCCATCATTTCATCCAAAAATGATATGATCAACAAAGACTTCCATAATTAAATATTTATCATCATCAATCCTGAAATACAAATTACTATCAATAGTACCTTTATTAAATCCAAGCTTCAACAAGTATTTATCCAATCTAGCATACCATGCTCTAGGGTCTTACTTGAGTCCATACAATGCTTTCTTCAACCAAAACACCATATCTCCCTTATCAGTCAGCTAAAATCTATTAGGTTGCTCAACATACACCTCTTCTTCTAGTTCACCATTTAGAAAAGTTGACTTGACATCCATTTGCTAACCTTTGTAGTTTTTGTAAGTAGCATAAGCAATAAATAATCTCACAGCTTCAATTCTAGCAACATGGGAAAAAGTTTCTTCAAATTCAATTCCTTCCATTTGAGAATACCCTTTACATACTAGTCTTGCTTTGTTTCTAACCACTTCACCTTGCTCATTCAATTTGTTTCTAAAGACCCATTTAGTTCCAATCACATTTTTATCCTTAGTTCTAGGAACAAGAATCCATGTATCATTCTTTTCAATTTGCATCAATTATTCTTTCATTGCTTCAACCCAATATTCATCTTTACATGCTTCATTCACACTAGTAGGCTCAGTCTTTGAAATCAAATAGTATTATTCTACAAATTTTCTTCTAGTCTAGACACCTTTGTTCTTATCACCTATAATCTGATCTTTTGAATGATTCAATCTTACATACCTTGGAGTCTTCTTAGGATGTTCCTCAACTTTGGGCTCTTGTGTTCTCTTCTGCAATTTCACTAGTTTCTCCTTCCTCTTGATTTTTCTAATTCACTGAAATGATTTGAACTTGATTTGAAGTCTGAACTTTCTTTCCTTTATTTTTACTATCATTTTGATCATCAAAATCATATCCAAAGGTTCTGGATGGTGTACCTAAGTCTTCATCAGCCTTGACATTTTCACTTTCAACCATTTTCCTCAATCTTTTATTATAACACCAGTAGGCCTTGCTTTTAGTAAAATAACCTTGAAAGATACCTTCATCACACCTAGCATCAAACTTTCCTATATCTTCATCTCTTTTGATATAACATTTGCTTCCAAAGATCTTGAAGTATCTAACATTAGGCTTATGACCATTCCATAGCTCAAAAGGGGTCTTACCAGTATCACCTTTAATTTGTACCTAATTGAGTGTGTACACAACAATACTCATAGCTTCTCTCACATAAATATGAGGGACATTTCCTTCAAGCATCATTGTTCTAGTAGCTTCTTCAATTATTTTGTTCTTCCTTTCCACAACTTCATTTTGCTGAGGGGTCCGTGATGCAGATAATTGTCTCTTTATTCCATGTTCTTCATAAAAATAATTAAATTCACTAAAATTGAATTCACCACCTCTATCTCATCTCAAACATTTAATATTGAGACCTATCTCTATCTCAACCATAGCCTTAAATATCTTGAACTTCTCTAGTGCTTCATATTTCTCCCTTAAGAAGGTAACCCATATCATTCTAGAATAGTCATCAATAAGTAGCATGAAATACTTGTATCCTTGTAGACTTATGATTTAGGTAGGACCACACAAGTCAGTATGCACAAGATCCAACAATTCATTTGAACAATGTTGTTTACTCTGAAATGAAATTCTAGTTTGCTTCCCTAGCTGACATTCCTTGCATATAGTATTAGTAGGTTTCATCAACTTGGGAAGATCTCTCATAGCCTTAGTAGAACTAATCTTGATAATGTTATCAAAGTTAACATGATAATGTTATCAAAGTTAACATGACACATTTTCCTATGCCACAACCAACTTTCATCAACTTGAGCAATCAAACAATTTTTACTAGCAATACTCAAGTGAAAGATATTACCTTTTGTCTTTGTACCTGATGCAATCACATTTTTGGAATTCAATATTTTGCACTTTCCATCCTTGAACTAAAGATTGTATCCCTTATCAACCATTTGACCAACACTAAAAATATTATGCTTCAGACCTTCTACATATAGGACATCATTAGTATTATGCTTACTATCAAGAGAAATGCATCCTCTGCCACAAATCACACCAGTTGTATTATCACCAAATCTCACAAAACCACCATCATAATTTTCCAAGCTCACAAAATTAATTTTATCTCCTCTCATATGATGTGAACATCAACTGTCAATCACCCATTCATCTTTCTCTTCAAATCGAGCAGCTAGGGCTTTCTCCACATTTGTACAACTAGTAGATTCAGTAGACACATGATTATTTTCCTTCATAGAAATAAATAACCATTGATCATCACTTCTATTTCCTTTATCAGATTCTATATCTGTCACACCTTCATCAGTAGCATAGTAACACTTCCTTTGAAATCTAGGCTTGTTATGTTTTGGTTTAGGAGCTCTTTCTGGACACCTTGATGAAAATGACCTATCTTATTGCAAGGAAAAAAATTAAGAGGAAATTTTCCTGCATACTTACCTTTTCCTCTTGATACTCTTTTGAAAATAAGTGCTTCCATCTCTTCCATCTCTCTTTCTTCTTCTTCAATCTATCTGATTTCATCCTCATACTTGAATTTATTTCTAGATGAACTCTCACCCAGATCATATCTCTGTTTATCTCTTCTGGAAGTAGTAGCCTTAAATGTAGATTCAACCTTAGGAGGGGCATCACCAAATTCACTCAACTCAAAATCAGTAAGCTTACCGACCAGCATATCTCTAGTTACATTTGTTACAGTCCAAAGCTCTTCAATAGCATATCTTTGAATTTGTCTTCAAATTAGGAAAGGATCTAAGCACTTTATCTAATCTCTGATTTGTCTATCTTTCCACCAACACATATATTACCACACACAAGTTCATTCACTCTTTGCATGCAAGTAGTAATGTTCTCATCATCACCCATTTCAACTTTTCATATTTCCCTTTCAAACTCTACAACTTAGCAATCTTCACATTAGCATCACCTTCATACAAGGTTTCCAACTTTTTCCAGATCTCATAAGCAGTCTTCAGATCCATAACATTTGACATCTCAGAATCAGTCAAGGCACTCAACAATGCTTCCTTATCTTTGATATTATACTCAACATCTCTAATCTCAGTAGTAGTAGTAGGACTATTCTGAGGAATAACATGCCTATTACATGTAATGTTCCAGAATGGTTCACCAATGTATCTCAAATGACACTCCATTGAAGTCTTCCATAGAGAATAATTTATTCCATCAAATATTGGACTATCCTTCTTCTAAGTCACAATCCTGGATCACCTCAAGCTGTTAAAATTCATCTAAGGAACCTACTCTGGTAACAATTGTTGCCAACACAAGGGAAGACAACTGAGAGGGAGGGGGTGAATCAGTTGTCCCTAAAATTTAAAACTTATTCAACTTATTAACCTTATTCTTAGATATGATTAATAACAAAGAAAGCATAAATCATCAACACATTAGAAACACACATAACACCAAGATTTTTTTACATAGAAACCCTGTTAGGGGAAAAACCACAATGGAGGTTAGTCCACAAGATTATACCCTATTAAAAGAATAAGGAAATGAAATGGGGAATGCACATGCATTCAGGCACACTACCTAGAGCTCACTACTCAATTACAACAAGGCTTATAGCCCAAAGGAAGACACACTGTCTTATATAAAGATTCAGATTGCATTCGTAGGGATTTGAACCGACAAAATAGCATCTACTAATGCTTGATCACAGTTTTGGTTAAGCATATGAACACTTCTTCACTCTTCTTCACTCTTCTTCACTCTTCTTCACACTTCTTCACACTCTGCTCTTCCTTCAAAATATTTAGAATATTATTCACACATACACACACATGAGCATTCATCCAAATCAAATAAACGATCACTTATATATATCCGTAACAAGAAATTGCATCGCTATATGTCGGCTTCAATAAAATAATAAAATGAATGTAAATTTTTGGCCCAAAACATTAAAGATTATTAATGTGAATCAACCAAGGTTGGCCAAAACTTAGTGAAGACCCAAATAAACATCTCCAACATGAAAACACTTCAATTAATTACTCCTCAAAGATCCACAACATGATACAAATACCATGTTAGCTAGGAACATGAAAAACATGAACACACAAGAGAAAATTGCCAACCACGAGCACAACGATCAATGTAGAAGTGCAACAATGATAGAGAAAAATCTAGAAACATCCAAATACATCATGAATCACTAGAGAAGAATCCACAACAACTGAACTGACTGAAATTGCATCATCTTCAATAAGGAACACCAACTAAAGCAATAGAAAAAATGTCAGAATATAAATCTTCATAACTCTATCAAAAATTCATACGGATCTCTAAAACTCAACATGGATAAACTAGATACACTCAGCAACAAACCCTTTAGTCCACAATCTTAGATCATCAATGTACTAAACTTACTGACAGACTGAATTTCACTTCACCACTGACAACATGCAACTCATTCCATTACAATTTTCTCAATATCCTTGTCATATACAGCTTCTAATGCATTAATGTTACTAGTGTTGAGATCAATGAAAGCCACAACATCCAACACTATGGTGGAGCTTCCCAAAATTTGCAATTTCTAAGTAGCCCGTAGACCTAGTTTGCATTTTAAACCCTTGTCCCCATGTGCAAGTAGGGTTTTTCCTTTGAAAGCCTTCAGGTATTCTAATGTCACATTGACCTTCTTGCTAGTTTCTAGTTCCTTAATTCATTACTTGATCCATCCTACACATTCGGCTACCTGCCCCTTTGGTCTAGAGCACCGGTCACTCAGTCGGTCTTTGTTTTTAATTGTTTCCTAAATTCAGGCATTATATTTTTCCCTAAAATAGCTTAGGCTTAAGTCATCCATTTGCAAGGGTCAAATCATCATCGGCCTAATATTGGCCCCTTATTTAATGCTAATCTTGTCATGTATGCAAGTTTAGTGATTCGAGACTGTGGGAAGTGATCTTGACCATATCTTGCCAGCTCACGGATAGAAAATGTTGGCCTGTTATGTAGTGTGAGAATGGCGAGATGAGGATGCGTGTCCTCATATGAATGTAGGAACCACCTTCCATTATCTAGCTCATTGCCCATGGTTTTGAACCAGTGGCTAAGATTGAATGTAGGGAATGATCTACACCGTTCCCCACTGGCACGTGAGGAAAAGATGAAGGCTCATTAAAGGTTGTGAGATTAGTGAGATCCTTACACGTGGATCAATCCACCCAGTTCTTGAGATAAGTGAAGCTTTTTGATGGATGAATTTCCATCTAGGGTGGGTTAATGCCATTGATCAAGGACAAATCAACAAAGGACTACTAGATTTCAAACTCAGACAACCCAAATCAAGTTGTTTGATCTACCATCTCATTGTGAGATCAACAACTGACATTCAAAGTTGATAAACTATCATGTGACATCCATTTCTTTTTGCAACCATTGGGAATCAATGATATACTCTTTACAAGTGTGATCAAATTGATCTTCGTGCATGTGGAAACTTAATTGCTAGCAATCATGAAGTATGATATGAAAATTTCCATGCATTTGGAAATCAAATGGTGACAATACACAAGCCAATGAATTGTCCAGTTTGTGCATGTGTTTCTCATTGAGAATTGATGATTTCTATCATCACATTGTTCAATAAATAGAAGTGGCATGTTGCTATTTTTAACATAGCAATTAGTTGTCAAGTATTTGAGTCTATGCATAAATCTGAGGTTACAAGTGTAGATTTTCTAGTGGCAGAATGAGCAAGCTTGGTGCTTCAACATTTCTGGTGTGGAGGTCTTCATGACTTAATTCACAGAGGTCCCATGATGAAGATCCAAAGTGAAAACAATGCACTCATGAGGATACTTGAGGCAAGGGATTTGTACATGTTGCTACCAGATGCAACTATCATTTGAAGGGCCAAGCTGTAAGCTCTGAGGCAGTGGGAACAAAAGGAAAAGAATCTGTTGGGCTCTCTAGTAGAGTTCAATGGAAACTTTGATATGGTTGTGGTTCCTTTGGATGACAAAACTCTCCCATTGACATCATGGGAAGTGTTGGAATCAAGGAACACTAATTCACTCCCCCCTCTCAGTGCTCCTTGATTCTAACATCACAGGAAGTGTTGGAATCAAGGAACACTGATTCACCCCCCTCTTAGTGTTCCTTGTTGGCAAGAGACACTACACATGTCATCTAGTGTTGTCATTGATGCCAACCCTAGTCTGTGATTTGATCCACATGTCAACATTTGATCATACTAGAAGTCAGATCGAAGTTTTTTTATTAACTGGAAAGTTAGAACAAAGCATCTGATAGAATTTTGTTCATCGATTCATATGAAAATTTTATGTTATCATCTTGAGTTGTGGATCTCAGGGAAGGTTGTTCGATGTATGATCTATGTTTTCCTTGAATCTTAGGCCTCTTTTTGAATGGTATGATACCTTTGATAGTGTTGGTCAAATAATTCTTGAAGAAGTAACAATAAAGTATTTGAATGCTTTCAATATGACTCTTATTGAAATAATATCCGAGTTACCTAAAGGTCTATATGAAGTCTTAGAAATGAGGAGAGTGAATGCTAGAACTGAAGAAGAGAAAATGAGAGAACAAATACTTGTTGATCTGTGTCTAGTGATGTCATTAGAAGAGATGAGAAATATTTTAAATGAATCTAAAAGGGATTTTAAGAGAAAAACAAGGGTGAACAAGTTGATGATTGGTCGGACTGAAGAGGTAGAAAAAGAAACTGAAAGAATTCTAAAGGAAGTTTTGTTAAAGAACAGAATCAATGTTGTCTCTAAAGAAGTGCATGTTGAAAATGTTTCATCTGATCCAGTAAATGAAGAAGGAAAAGAAGATACATTTGAGGATACTCTGAATCCTCTAGATATACATGATGCTAAAATTCCTATGGAGACTGAAGCTCCTAAAGTTGTGTTGATTGAAGAAGAAGAAATTCCTAAAGCCATGCAAGAATTAGTGAAGGCAATTCCTATGGAAGCAAGAGACACTTCTAAGGCAGTGAAGGAGTTTCTAGAAGAGCAACAACAAGAGTTTGATCCTGAATTGATTAGAGGTCCTATCAGGTTGGCTACTTTATCTCCCATTGAGAAACTGAAAGTTGCATCATTTTCTTAGGCAAAGGCAAGGGAGGAGATTCTGAGATCTCATATTAAGGATAGTTAGCTGTTGAATCTTGCATCCAGTATTCTAGAGAATATTATTCCTTCATATGTCAAGGATTCATCTAATTATCCATCTGGTTAGTTGAAGAAGCTTGTTAACTCTGTAAGTACTCACTTTGAGTCACTTGAGAAGTCAACTATGGATAAGGTTCAGAAGGAGTTTGATGCTAAAAGGTTTAGAAGGTTGAAAGGGATGATAGCTAATGGTAAATCTCTATTAGCTACTTGTGTAAAGAATATTTAAAGTGCTTTTTTTGAAGGTGGTAACATTTATAGGTCATATTTATCTTTATCTAAGTTCATTGAGGACATTGAAAATAAAATGAAAGAATGTGAGAAAAAATTAGTAGATATCACTCATGCATTTGATCCTCTAACCGTTTCTCTTGGAAATAAAGAAGGTCAAGTCATATCCCTGCTTGACAAGATTAAAATTATGAAGCATGAAGAAGGAAAAATTGTTGAAATGGTTTGTGAGCTTAGAGGACTAATTGGTCCTAAGATGGAAACAATGCTTAATGATTTGAAGGAAGCACAAGATGCTATGGAAGTCAGTGATCAAGTGAACCTTGAGTTTGCAAATATGCAATATTATCTATTATGTGGTCACATGACTATCTTGGAGAGTCTCAAGAAGGGTTGGGACACAAGTTTGAACCTGATGAAGACCAATTTTCCAGATCTATTCAAGTTTATGTGAGTTGTAGAAGCAAGTTTGTACATATGCAACACATTTGTTTGATTTTTTGTAAGCAGATTCCCCATATTTTCAATTGATGTCAAAGGGGAGAGTGGGATAGTGAAAAATTGCTTAATCATCTTAGGGGGAGTTGTGTTTTTGAAGTTTTGAAGGTTTGCAGTGTAATTCATGTTGGTACTAATCTGACACTTAGTCATTTTTCACTAAGTGTTTCCATTAGTGCCAAAGGGGGAGATTATTGGAAATAGACACTGCACATGTCCTCTAGTGTTGTCATTGATGGCAACCCTATTCTATGATTCAATCCGCACATCAAAATTTGATCATATCGAAAGTCAGATCAAAGTTTTGTGATTAACTAGCAAGTTAGAACAGAGCATCCGACATAATTGTGTTCATTGATTCATATGAAAATTTTCTATTATCATCTTGAGTTTTGGATCTCATGGAAGGTTGTTCAATGTATGATCTATTTTTTCCTTGAATCTTAGAGCCTCATATCGACTTCTGTGCAAGTTAGAAGATCTAGTTGATTAATTTTTTGTTCAACAGTGGAAAAAGGCCGATCTGATGAATATAGTGTCTTGCAGATATTTGAGGATTAGTTGTTTAAGTTTTTTTGTGTTCGAGCATGTTGATTTGGGTCCCCAGTATGTTGTGGCCAACTTTGGTGGGTGCATTTTGAAAATTAATTGTGGATTGAGCCGACAATTTGTAAATATTTTATATTTTGTTGAAGCCAACATGTAGTGATTAAATCCTTAGTAGCAGATATATATAAGCGATTGATTATATAATTTTGATGTATGTATGAAGTGTGTTAATGTATGTGCAAGTTTCAAAAGGATTGCAGAGAAATTGTGCACAATTTCACTTGTGCATTGAAGGATTTGTGATGTGAATTAAAGCAGACAACGTAGAAGAGCAGAATCAGACAAAAGGTTAAGAAAGTGATTAATGAGCTTAATCGGAACTATTCTCAGGTATTTGTAGATGCTATTACATATTTCACCACTCTAGTTGTCTTTTGACATTGATTTTAAGGTAGTGAGCCTTTTTTTTTTGAGCAGTGAGCTCTAGGCAGTGTGCATGAATGCAAGTGCATTCCCATTTTGTAAAAATCCTTTTGAGTATAATCAGATAATATTGTGGATTGAACTCCACCATGGTTTTTCCCCTAACAAGGTTTCCACATAAAAAAATCCTTGTGTTATGGCCATGTGGTTTCTTATCTAATGTTCATGCATATTATTTTTGATTGAATGTTATAAGTGCTTTAAAGATTAGATTAGTAAAGTTAAAAATTGTAGAGCATTGACTCACCCCCCCTCTCAGTGTTCCTTGATTCTAGTAGGAAGCTTGTCAGAAATTGAAGTGGAGATATATTCCAGCTACCGTCAGTATCTCGAGGGCCTTGTTTGAGCTCCATCTCCTAGAGCTGACGTGCTATCCATTCTTCCTTTAGTGATCAGAAATCCTAGTGGGCATGATGGGGTTGTGCTAAAACAAGACAAGAAAGAGGAAGGGGTTGAGGTTTCATCTCCAACCCTTGCTACAACACGAAGTGGGCATGTGTACTATGGTTTGTGTGCTGGTGGTGAAAGGTCTTCCAGTTGATGGAAAAGGTGGTGGTGAAATGAAATTTTCTATGATGTTTGATATTTTTTGTGGTGGTTGCTTTCTCTCTGCATACATGGCTATTTTTTTGAGGTATTGGATGCTAACTCTGTTCCCTAATAGACGTATGATCATTGTTCTTCCTGCTTACATGGCAGTTGAGGGAGATTTTGGTAGTACTTTATTCCTCTTCATGGAAGCTATTGCAAGTATGTTTTCCCCTTTTCAACATAATCATCATTTGGGGATTTTTGAAATGTAGTTGAAATTTGATGCGAAATAAAATTATGTAATGTAACTATATTTCGAGCCGAAATCTCGTTTTCTCCCTTACTCTATAAAAGGGAATTTAGGGATCATTTGCATGGGTTCTAATTTTTGAGTCTTCAGGTCTAATATCTAAAAGGGTAGAAAATATAAGAATACTAGGAAATAGGATAGTGGAATTGTCTTGATTTTGCATCCTACATATGAAAATATTAATGAATTTTGTAGAAAATACTAAAATCAAAGAAAATTCCATACATAGTTAATCCACTCTTCTCTGTAAACCATTTTTCATGTTTTGAATATAATATCAAGTGTATTTTGTTAATCTTTGAATGTTTCATTTGAATGCATGCCTTCATTTCTTATTTGGTTCAATGAATCAAATAAATGTTTAAATCATGAGGCCATGAACTTGTTATGATTTATTGAGAATTTGGTAAGAAGTGATGTATTATGTGCAGAGAGTTTTCATAACACAATTCCTTATGGAAAGAGTCCACCAAATTATTGGATTTAAAGAATTTATGCATGATAGGTTGTAAGATGCATGAATCCATTGCCCAATTAATGAAGAAACTAGTCTATTTGTCATGGTATTTTCCTGTTGAGTGATAATAACATATTGGACTGTCAATTCAGGGTTAGAATAAAAATATCTTAAAATTCATCTACAATGAGGCATGTATGTGAGATATTTTCCCCATTCCTGGTAAATTGATGGATATTTGCTTGAAGATTAGCCAACCTTTGAGTGAATTATGTTGTTTACCCCTTATAGGAACCGATTTGTGATTTTCTATGTCAATTATTGAGATAGCCAAATTTAATGTTAAAAGGAATACCTTCCTAGGTCCCACAAAGTCTAAAGTGTAGAAGATTGTAGTCTTCAACTAGGTGTTGTCAGTTGGCCATTCACTTTAAGGGTCTTGAATGTAGGAGTTGGCTACTCTTTAGAGATTCCTTAGGTGTATTGGGAAAAACACCAAAAAAATGGTGACTCTACTAGGGATATTCTCATTCTCCAAACATAGATACAAAATGCAGAGTCAAAGGGTGATGCGAACCTGAACATCTTGATTGGATAACAACAAATTCTAGAACCTAGCAAATATTTTGAGTGCAACAAAGATTGAAAGAATCTGAATGTGACTTTGTTGTGGAAGATAACCCATAACATGTACTACTTTTAAAGAAACTTCATCTCACTTGAAGTTTAGTCCTATGACAAGAGGTGGCCACTCTGACTCAAAGAACCTATTAAAGCATATATCAACTGATCGGATCTGCAACTTAAAAGGAAAAGGAAAGTCACCCACTACAAATTACCAGGTATTTCCCTAGAATTTGAGGAAATAGGAAAGTATTATTGGTAAATCAAGATAAATTTCCCATACTTGAGATGTAAATGATTCCCTAATGAGTGAATTAGCACTAGATGATGGAATGGTGGTAATATTTTAGCATGCTTTTGTGTATAAGATAAATTACTGCATCATGATAAAAGAAGCATGTTAAATTGCTAGATCTTAGGTAGCATTTGTAAGAAATACATATGTTGAAGGATTAGGATCATACTTTGTAAAAGGAATTGGGAGAATATTGTATGTTTTCTTGGTATATTCTAAATTCTTTTTCAAGAATTAGGGATGGGTTATCAGTTCGCATCATCTGGCATAAATATGGAAAAAAGGCATGCAATGTGAACAATCATTGTCTCACCAAGCCAATTTCAGTACTGATAGGTACAAGGCTATTAGCTTTGACAATATTTTGTTACCCAAATATGGTACCATCCAAGGTCAGGGATAAAATACCAAGATTCAATGGTGAAAATTCAAAATCAGTAAGCAGGAATGTGCAAGAATTTGCTGATGTGATGGATGATTATAAAATAGACCCTGAAGATGTGGTTATGAAGCTATTTTTTCAATCCTTGAAAGGAGATGCAAGAGACTAGTTATCTTTTCTTCCTGCTTCTTCTATACATTGTTGGAATGAAGTTAAGGAAGCCTTCATGAACCAATTTGGTGAAGGGACAAACCCAAGTGTTACAAGAAATAATTTCATAGAGATTTCTAGGGGTAGGGAGGAATTGGTCCCTGCTTTCAACCTTAAATTTTCCAAGGTCATAAGGGAAATCATTGAGCACATGAGACCAAACGATGCAGAGTGTTTGGTTGTGTATTTGGGAGTGTTTGATAGTAAGATGAGCTTCTTGTTGAGGGATAAAGAGCCTGCCACCTTACAAAAAGCTTACTAAGAGGCTATGAACATCGAGAAAATTTTGAAATACTCAATCATGAGAGGACCTATGATTGCTAGTAGTAGTTCTAATAGCATTTAGGCAATCAAACCAAGTAGAGTAGGAAGTAAAAATGTTTGTCAAGAAAAGGAGCCCATAAATGTTACATTTTCATTACTCCTAATAGATGCAGAACATGAGCAAGCATCAACCTCATATCAACCAAGGATAGGAAGGGTTGACTTGATTTTCTCTATTAGAAAGTTGTATGAATTGAAGAGACATGTGAATGAATCAGCATATTACTTTTTTTCAAGATTCTTGGATGTTTTGATGGAGATACCTAAGGGTTTTAGGCCCAATAATTTAATGTGCATCAATTTGTTTTGTGAAGCCTACATATCAGGATCAAGCAAGTGGTATGAGAATCAGAAGCCTCATAGCCTTGATCCAGTAGTGGATTGGATAAACATTGTGGAAGAAATTGAGCATGGTCATATGCCCCTAGTTGTTTCCCAAAATCTGGGCAATAATTTCCAATACTAAGATTGACAAATGAAAGAGAAGAATTAAATTCTAAGGAACTGACTATTGAATGATGTTATTTTACAAGCAACATAGAAGAAAGTGCATGTAGTAGTGATGAGGATGAAGAGGTAGAGTGTGAAAACAAGGAGGTAGAACCTACTTATCTCCATTGGGATGTCATAAGCTGTGAGAAAACAAAAGAGGTAAATGATGAAACCTCACAAATTGATTTATCCAACACTTATCATGCACCAGTTAGTGATGGGAATACACTTGGCTTTAATGATATGACATGAATGAGGAATCAAAGGGATGAGATCAAGTTTGGACATTCTTCTATTGAATATGATTCTTCTCATGAAGTGGAGATGGAATCCCTTGCTTCTAGTAGGGATATGCTAATAGCCTTGAGGGTGTGTGTTTCCTATGCAGCAAGCAGTACTCTTTGTGTGAAGAATTCTTTGAATGTGGGTCAATTATTGTGAGTGCAAATGATGAGGAAGATGTTGAGAATGTTTCTATTTGTTCTTCAAGTGATTACACTGAAGTTGAATGCACTAATTATCAGAATTGTTGGAATCCTGATATTGAAAAAGATGAGACACATCCAATTATCAAAGAGGTATGGAAAAATTCCCTTATTTGATGAACCTGCATTGGTAAGTGAGGTTATAAATGATAATTCCTATTGGTGTAGAAGCAATCCTCTTTTCAAAGATAACCCTAATGAGTACTTAGCAAGTACTACCAGTGAATGTGTCATGGATGGTTCAAACAAGAATCAAGGTGATATTATGGTTGGCAATTGTGTCTTTGAAAATGCAACCCCTGACTTGGTAGTTCCCCAACTAAATGGAGGATATAGAGACACAAACATTAATGAATCAGTTTACCAACATGTGATTGAGAAAATTGTATTTGATAAATATCAAGAAAATGCCTCAGACTTTCTCACATCTAAATGTGATAATAGGTCACATGATAAAGAAGTTCAAGACTATGGTGGGAGCATTGTATATAGCATGGTTGTCAAAAAGGATGTATATTATTATGTTGATTTCCTTATGGTGACCGACTATGTACTTGAAAAGGTAGTTGAAATGTTAGCTATTCATGTTCTGCGTGATGATATTTTCCTTTATATAAAAGGAAGTATACTCTTAGGAGACTAAGGGGTGAATTAGAATAAAAGCATGGATATTCATGAAACATTATTTTATGTTGTGGAGAAGGAATTACTTGGTGGTTCTGCAGAATATGTTAGTATTGCAGGATTATTTCATCCATGTGAGGAGTAGTTCAGAGGAATGGATAACTAGGGGAATGATATAAGCTAGTATGAAGCTGCAGTGGAATCCTTTGCAGATGCTCCTTACCTCATGGACCTTATCATGGATCTTATTTCATCTGGTGAAGACAACACATATGAAAAAAATATTGAAGGTATGCTTGATCATGTTTTTCTTTTCCCTGATCTTGTAAAAGATTGGCCAAGTGTGAGCCAAAGTGTTTATGAGGTTTTCAAAATTGATGAGCAAGTGGAATGTGATTCTACACTTCATGACAGTATGGAATATGAGGGTTTCATCTTCCTTGTTCAGTTTGATGAACGTATTATAGAGAGGGATAAGTGTGGTAATGTTACATCACATGTCATAGGTAGTGTTGATTGTGATGATGCCAATAACTTGGAATTACATAATGTTCATGTGGACCCATTGCCAGTAAAATCAGCCAAAGTTTTTGATAGAGGAAAGAATTGTCCTTGAATTTTTGGGGGCCAAGGGCCTCCATTTTATGGATCAAAGCCAAATGTTCCAAAGTGGCTTCGCATGGAAATGAATTGCAATGTATATTTTGTAACTAGTGTACATAGGTTGGTCTGGTGTGTTTTCTTTTTGTTGTGTCTGCTTGCCTTGTCCAGCCAAGCTCTTGGGTTTTGGTCTTCTACCCTTGTTTGCTTCAACCTGAGATTTGAATTCTTGCTATATCCACTGGGGGCATGCATCCCCGAGCATGAGCCACTAATGGAGCTTCCCAAAATTTTCAATTTCTAAGTATCCCATAGACTTGGTCTTCATTTTAAACCCTTGTCCCCATGTCTGAGTAGGGATTTTCCTTTCAAATCATTTAGTTCTTCTAATGTCATGTTGACCTTCCCTACCTATTTCTAGTTCCTTAAGTCATTACTTCAGCCATCCTACACGTTCGACTACTGACCCCTTTGGTCTAGAGCACCAGTCACTTAGTCGGTCGGGCGTTAAATTTTTCCCCAAAATGACTTGGGCTTAAGTCATCAATTTGAAAAGGTCAAATCACCATCGGGCTAATATTGGCCCCTTATTTAATGCTAATCTTGTCGTGTTTGTAGGTTTAGTGATCTGAGACTGTGGGAAGTGATCTTGACCATACCCCACCAACTCATGGATGGAAAATGCTAGCCTGTTATGTAGTGTGGGAATGGCAAGATGAATACACATGTCCTCATATAGACATAGGAACCACCTTCCATTATCCAACTCATTGTCCATGGTTTTGAACCAACAACTAAGATTGAATGTAGGGAATGATCTACACCATTCCCCGCTGGCTTGCAAGGAAAAGATGAAGGCTCATTAAAGGCTGTGAGATCAGTGAGATCCCAATATGTGGATCAATCCACCTAGTTTGTGAGACAAGTGAACCTTGCTAATGGATGAATTTCCATCTGAGGTGGGTTAACACCATTGGCCGAGGACAAATGAATAAAGAACTGCTACATTTCAAACCTAGTCAATCCAAAGTAAGCTATTTTATCTACCATCTCATCATGAGATCAATGAATGACATTCAAAGTTGATAAATTGGCACATGATAGTCATTTCATTCTGCAACCATTGGGAATTAATGATCTACTCTCTACAAGTGCGATCAACTTGATCTTCGTGTGTGTGGAAACTTAATTGTCGACAATCATTAAGTATGATATGCAAATTTCCATTCCTTTAGGAATCAAATGGTGACAATATGCAAGCCAAATAATTTCCCAATTTGCACATGTGTTTCTCATTGAGAATTGATGATTTCTATCATCAAATTGTTCAATAAATAGAAGTGGTGAGTTGCTATTTTCACCATAGCAATTAGTTGTCAAGTATTTGAGTTTGTGTAGAGAGTTAAGG
This sequence comes from Sequoia sempervirens, assembly GCA_007258455.2. Taxonomy (NCBI): domain Eukaryota; kingdom Viridiplantae; phylum Streptophyta; class Pinopsida; order Cupressales; family Cupressaceae; genus Sequoia; species Sequoia sempervirens. The sequence continues at coordinate 125,280,136 of VDFB02058242.1, forward strand.
ATATGAGTTTAAATTTTATAGTGGTAGAATGAGCAAGTCTGGTGCTTCATTAGTTCCGGTGCGGAGATCTTCTTGACTTAATTCACAAAGGTCCCATGATGAAGACCCAAAGCGAAGACAATGTGCTCAGGAGGATACCTAGGGCAAGGGATTTGTACCTATTGCTACCAGATGTAGCTATCATTTGATGGGATAGAACACAAGCTTTGAGGCAACGGGAACAAAAGGAGAAGAATTTTTTGGGCTCTCTAGTAGAGTTCAATGGAAACTTTGATATGGTCATGGCTCCTTTGGATGAAAAAAGACACCCATTGACATCACAGGAAGCTCGTTGGAAACTAAAATGGAGACGGATTCTAGCTACCATCAGTATCTTGAGGCCCTGGGTTGAGCTCCATCTCCTAGAGCTAAGGTGTTTTCTGTTCCGCCCTTAGTGATCAGGGCTCCTAGCGGGTGTGATGGGGTTGTGCTAAAATGAGACAAGGATGAGGAAGGGGTTGAGGTTTCATCTCCAACCCTAGCTACAACATGAAGTGGGCGTGTGTATAGTATGGTGTGTGTGTTGGTGATGTAAGGTTTTTTGTTTGATGGAAAAGGTGGTGGTGAAATTAAATTTTATATGATGTTTGATAATTTCTATGGCAGTTGCTTTCTCTCTACGTACGTGGATACTTTTTTGAGGTATTGGATGATGACTGTGTGCCCTCATGGTAGTATGATTGTTGGTCTTACTGCTTACATGGCAGTCAAGGGAAATTTTGGTGGTACTTTATTCCTCCTCATGGAAGCTATTGTGAGTATGGTTTCCCCTTTTCAACATAATCATCATGTGATGAATTTTGAAATGCAATTGAAATTTTATGCAAAATAAAATTATGCAATGTAATTGCACTTCGAGCCGGAAGCTTGTTTGCTCCCTTACTCTATAAAAGGGAATTCAGGGCTCATTTCCAAGGGTTCTAATTTTTGAGTCTTCAAGTCTAATATGTAAAAGGGTAGAAAATAGAACAATACCAGGAAATAGGATAGTGGAATTGTCTTTGTTTTGAATCCTGCATATGAAAATCTTAATGATTTTTGTAGAAATTACTGATATTGAAGAAAATTCCATATATAGTTCATCTACTCTTCTCTAAAAACCATTTTGCAAGTTTTGAATATAATATCAAGTGTATTTTTTTCATCTTTGAATGTTTCATTCAAATGCATGTGTTCATTTCTTCTTTGGTTCAATGAAGAAAATAAATGTTTAAATGAGGCCATGAACTTGTTATGATTTACTAAGAATTTGGTAAGAAGTGATGTATTATGTGCAAATATTTTTCATAACACAAGTATTTATGGAGATAGTCTACCATTATCAAATTTAAAGAATTTATGCATGACAGGTTGTAAGATGCATGACTCCATTTCCCAATTGATGAAGACACTAGTCTATTTGTCATGGTATTTTCCTTTTGAGTGATAATAACATATATTAGACTGTCAATTCAGGGTTAGAATATAAATCTCTTAAAATTCATCTACAATGAGGCATGTTTGTGAGATATTTTCCCCGTTACTGGTAAATTGATGGATATTTTCTTGAAGATTAGCCAACCTTTGAGTGAATTATGTTGTTTACCCCTTATAGGTACCGATCTATGATTTTCTATGTCAGTTATTGAGATAGTCAAATGAAATGTTAAAAGGAATACCTTCCTAGGTCCCACAGAGCCTAAAGTGTAGAAGATTGCATTCTTCGACTGGGTCTTGTCAGTTGGCCATTCACTTTAAGGGTCTTGAATGTAGGAGTTGGCTACTTTTTAGAGATTCCTTAGGTGTACAGGGAAAAACACCAACATCTTACACCTTGGTTGAATGAGAGTTCAACATATATTGAAGAGGAGATTGCTCTTGGGTAAGTCATTATGACTTGGAAATCTTGGAGTAGCATTCTCATTCCCTACTCTTGGTCTACTTAGTAGTTTTTTACTTGAGAGGAATAGTCCATTGCTCCTTTCAAGTGTTATTCTTATCTTTCATAGATATGGATCTTGAGCTATGGTCAGATGGCTCTAGAAGTTTTAGTTTGAGAGATGATTAGAATAATTATCTCCTTGTGCATATGAGTTGACATTGTGATGTCATTTATGAGGAGTTGACAAGATATTATTGGGATATTTTCCTGATATGGGAAATGGATTAGTTTGATCTTCTTAATTTGAGAAGCTTATATCCATGTGGTTACATGATACATATGTTGTCTTTGATCTCTTGAGATTTCAAATAGTTTTGGGCATTGTTATAGCTTTTCTCGTGGGGTTGTGGAAGAGATCATGGTTGGCACAACTAGCAGTTAGAGGTGTATGTCGAAGGACATGGTGCATGCTTATGGTTAGTGGTTTCTCTTTTTAGTCTTTATGTTCTTCTTTGATGTTCAAATTCACATGACTTTGGATGTGAGATTATGTGTGAAGCTATGGGTGAGTGTAGGATCATGGGGGTCCAATAAGTGGCGATATGACCAAAAATGGTAGATGACTTTTTTTATCCAAATTTGATGAAATGAAAAGGGTTTATTGAGAAAATTTCCAGATTCCCAAAAATATAAGATATGCCTTATTTGGAATTAAATATAATAAAAATCACATTTTTGAATCCAAAAGATGTAGCACATTCTATTCTTCCCATACTATAGGATCAAAAAATAAAATTTGAATTTCATAAATTTTAGACCAAGTTATGGTGGTTAGACAAACAAGTTTTAATATTTTTAAAAAGTTTTAATAAAAAAGTCATAACTAATTATTTACTTGAAAAAAAATTACAAAAAAAAAATGTGACACATCTAGGAATGTGTCCTCTACTTATATTGAAAATTTAAAATAAATATATTACCTTTTTCTTGTACCTAGGTTGGTAAGACATACACCTTTTTATTTTATTTTTAAGAATTTAGTACTACTACATTGAAATTTCAAATTTTCACCAAATAGATATACTTTTTTCGAAAAAATGAATAGTAATTGAATTTTCTAAAAAAAAATTCTTACATTATCTTCAAATTATGTTAAGAACTTATTTAAATTTTTCTTTCAAGTTGACTATATTTTTTTATTGAATTATCATTACCACTTAAGGGCCAACCCCCATGATCCTGCATTGACCCCTATGGTGATGACTAGTTTTTGGTCATGCGTTGTCACTTGGTGATGACATAGAGGCTATTGTATCTCTTTCTTCTATTGGATATGAAGAACTTGAGAGAGATGTGGAGACTTGTGGTGAGAGACGTTTCTTGCAAAAATGTTGGTGCAAGATTTACATATTGTTGTGGATGGTCCTTGATATTAAATGGTTGCACTTTTTATGTGTTATTCGTAGAATTAGTATGCCTTGATCTTTGCAAGTTCAAAAAATTATCCATGTAGTGGGAGTTCCTAGAGGTGTTTGTCTTCATCATTTTTTTGACACTTGGAGCTTGTGATTGTAGTTTATGGGTTGGATATGTTGTTGGCATGAGTCTGTTGATGTAAAAGATACCTTTGAGGTATGGTTTACTGGATGGATTAGCATTTGATGTGGGTGTTATTTCAGTCATGTGGGTTTATCAGCTATATGTGAGTATCCAACCTTTTGCTTGTTATTTTGGCTGATGTTTTATCTTGTTCTAAAGAAGGATTAGTTAGATTCTAAGTTGTGTTCTAGTTACATTTGGAGTTGGTTGATGCTTCTATATAGCTCATGAGCATAATGGAGTTGTGGTAGTATACACTAACCTTTGTGATTACTTTGATCTAATACTTTTCTTTAGATTGGTGTATATACAACTTGGCTTGTTCCTTTTCTTCCATGGGTGGTAGATTGGACAATGATAGGAGCTATTGTCTAAGATGGTGGCATCTTGGATGTCGGTGCAGATGTTTTGTTGGAGCATGAGAGCATGGTTGAAGATTCATGTGGTTGCATGTATGGTTGGTGGTGATGTTATTACATTGATTTGACTCTTAGTTGTTTGTTCTTGTTGCTTACATGGACTCTTAGGCCCAGGTCTTCGACAAGTGGGAGAATGTTGGGATTAAGGTGTCTCAACCTTTGAGTCCTAGCATTATTATTTTGGATAAAATATTTAATTAATTGGATTAATTGTGAAAATATTGGATAATTCCTAAGTGAAAAGTCAAGGTTATATTGTTGCTAAATGCAAATTGAGTTGTGTATATGCATATTTCTATTTTGAGTTGAGTTAACCTAGAATGTGGTTTCCTTTTGAAGTGAAAATTTGTGGTAGGTGCTCTTTGACATGTCATTGCATGTGCTACCTTTTATGTTGCATGTTCATGCATGGGAATGGAATTTGAGATGTTGGTTTTTATGCACTAAAGACTCTATAAATATAGGTGTTGCTAGAGGATTCAATGAGATGAAAGTGATATTCACAGGGGTTATGTTGTCAAATTTTATCTAGAGATGGAACAAGATATAAATCTCCTGTAAAGGCCATGAGTCTGATATTATATTGTAACTTGTACTCATGTTGCTAAATAATACATTGGACCTATGTTTTAGAGTGTGGGGTTTTATTACCTGAAAGGTTTTTCCCCATGTATATCTGGTGTTTCTTCTCTCTTTCAACTTTCCTTCTTCTTCTATGTGATTTTATTTTATGAATTTGTGTATGTGCTATGATATTGGTGAAACTGGTTTGATCCAGGAAGATCTAAAATTGCAATCACTTTCCTCCAAGGTATTAACAATGGGAAAATAGCTTTGTTTGTTTCCACTTTTAAGACATAGTAGTATTTATTTTTTAGGTTCCTATAATGAAATAACTATTACCAAAGACACTTACTGATGTTGGATGTTGTTCTGGAATGCCTGCTTTTCCCTTTACTCCTACATTGGAAAAAAATCTACTTGTTTAGAAAGCATAAAATAACAGAATATTCATTCCTTCCTATAAAAAATTGATCTCATAGGCAAACTAGTTGGAAAATCTATACACATCAGGTTGAAAAAGGTTTGATTGGCCATCACAATCCTAGGTTTGCACCACTAGTGAGTAAAATTATTTATCATTGGGCTTATAAAAGATTCATTAGTCAACAAGATGGGGATTTTTGACACCCCATATGGGATCGATAGTGGGGCCGACCCTACATAGGCGGCCTGACAAGTACACCTACGTAGGGTACTTAAAAAGATGCAACCCTTTAATAATTTTTATTATTTTTATTTTTAAAAACAATTTTTTTTTTTAGAAAATAATGTCACTACATGTATAGTCATATATGGGGTTGTACGACCCATGCACTATTTTTTTTTGGAAGATTTTGATGCTAACTACAAGAAAAATTTATAGTCAAAATTCATTTGTTCCATCCCTTGAATGTAATCGGGAGCTTGGTTTTTCTCCAACATGCACCAAAAAAATTCCAACTCCAAAACCTATAAAAATATGAAGATTCTATATTGTATGCCTCTATAAACCTAGTTGAAGAAAACCCTCAAAATTCAAGAAGGGATTTGTTGAATCTATACTTTGATACCATGTTAGAATTTTGAAAAACACACACAAGGTAGAATTAATTAGAAACATGAGCACCTTCCACACACAAGAGTTCCAAATAATTATTTGTTATTTCCTCAACAAGAAAAACTTATAAGAATGGCAAGAGCATTCATTGAAATTCTAGAGAGCTCATAACACAATGAAGGATAGTGCTTTCAAGAGAAAACCCTAAATGGAAAAGGGATTATATCATGACAAGTGTCAACATTGTGTATGTGCTGAATGAAACAACACCAATCTCTTCAATCATTTCCCACAAACAATTGGAAAAACTGTTTGAGCCACTAAAAGACATATCATAATACAACTATAATGAAATAAAATCCTCCACTTGAGACTGATAGCGAGTGTTAACATCCATTTCCTTACTCCTACCAAAAAAAATCTACTTGTATTAGAAATTGGAAAAATGAGCTTTTATTCATACTCCCTAAAATTGAAAAAAATCTTGGAAAATGAATTTACACAACATGGTTCATTCAGGTTTGATTCAAAATATCATCTCCTCCATTTTGACACCACTAGTGATCTATACATTTATCAGGTTGCTTAGGTTTGAATTTTGGCCATTCATTATCCTATTGTTGCTTTGACACCCCAGTATGGTTTATCATATAGTCAATGCCGATTAGTCAACATAGGATTCTGACACCACCTGATCGATAGTGGTACTTAACCCTGCATAGGCCCTGACATTTTTACACCTACGTAACAATTTTGTTTGCAACCCTGTAATGTCACTACATGTATAGTCATTTATGAAAGTGACGACCCATAGAACTCACTACATGTATATGCTAACTACAAGATGTGACGATCCCAGCACTATTGTTCCATCCCTTGATATGTAATACAAGAGGTTTTTCTCCAACATCACCAATTTGTTCTCATTCCAAATGTAATCTGGTTTAATGGAATTTTCTCCAACATGCACCAAAAAGTTGAAGATCCAACTCCTCACCTATAAAAAATACTATATTCTTTGTATGCCTCCTGGAATGTTAGTTGAATGAAAAACACACACAAGGGGAATTAATTAGAAACTTTGAGCTATGCTTCATGTTGCACACAAGAGTTCCACAATTTGTTATTAAAAGTCAAAACACCTTAATGGACACAAGAACATTCATTGAAATTCTGTGATTAAATCCTACAACACAAGGTCCAAATGGCAAGATATTCACCCCAATGGGAGAAATGGGCATGACACAATGACTAGTGCTAATTCACACCCCTTCTAAAATGAATTGAGATTGTTTTACTTGCCATACACACATTTTCACATGTAATGAGACAAAATGATCTAATAATTTTTAGTTCAATCTAATAAAATAGAAAAACACTCCAAGTTTATATTAAGTGTAGAAAACTATAATTAGCCTTGTAATCAATTAATTATTAGCTGAAATAAAATGATTAGTCTAACATTCTTCTTGTATCTTATAAAAAGTTGGAGTTTGAAACATCAGAGGCAAGTGTTTGATCTAATTAAACCATGTAAATTTAACTTTCTAATTTACTCACAAAGAAATAGTATAATACCATGTAACCATGTAATTTGGAATTGATAGATAATTTGACTCTGTAATTTATCCTATATATTCAAGACTGATTTTGTTTCCCCTTTGTGAATATTTGGGAATGAGGAAAAGTAGAGTTTAAGATAGGAATTTTTTAATTTGACATTGTTTTAATCATTTTGTTGTATGAACTTAAGATTATTATGAAGATTGCAATCTTCCAATAGGATAATCTAATTAGAAGTTATCCATGAAGTTTTACCAAAGATTTTGGCACCCAATTGTCTTATATGGGCTACACTTATGGGGTGGTTTTAGCATTTAATAATTTGTAAAAGTATTTTAATTTTCTTTTATATGTTGGTTGCTTCTCGCCTAGAAACCTGACCTTGGGACTAAGTATGTCTTTTTAAGGCATGTTTGTACATTATTTTTCATATCTCAATTCATTCTTTGTTTCTCTCATGAAATGTTGAAGCATATGGATAATAAGCATGATTTGATTTCTCTCCTTGAATTCTACTTGAATGAAATGCTTGCTTGACTTGAAAGACAAGATAGATGATGAATGAAATGATTAGGTTATGAATTAGGGTTAGATACTTGTATTTATAAGAAACTCACCTTATTTTCCAATTAATTTTATACCTAAGGCCAACATGAAAGATAAATAAACTTAAATCCAAAATTTCCTACTCAAACCTCAAAAATAGGCCAAATTAGACTAATTCACCATCCTGGGTGACTTAGTCCCACCTAGCAAGGTTTCATTTGCTTAGATGGGTGACTTAGTCCCATTTTGATAGCTGGAATGTCAAGAAGTGAATAAATCAGGTTTATATGATGATATAGTCAAGTTTTTGATCAAAATAAGCCTTGGAATGCACAATATGGGGCCATAGGGCCCTATTAATTATTATGTAAAGGTCAATTGGGCTTGATGAGGTTTATAAAGGAATGACATCCAATGTGAATGTGTAAGACACATTATAACACTAGATTAATTCACAAGCCTTCTAGATTAATGTGAGAATTCCATTAGATACATTTTGCAACATTGAATTAGGGAAAGACAGGTCTACTAATTCTAGAGAGGCATGAAAGTATTTTACAACGCCTTCACAAGACATTGTTAAATGCATTTTATTGAATTTCCAAGGGTCCAAGACCTAGTGTGGATGTGTAAAACACTTCACAACATCAAATAAAGGCCTCATTAAGTCCAATTTATCATCAATTATTTCCATGTCCACAGTCCTCTACCCATAATGGTTGGATTCTTGATTCTGGTGCTTCACATCACATGACTCATGATTTGGATCTTCTTGATTATCTCTTTGATAGTCATACTACTCACAAGAGATTCCTATTTTAGGGATAGTCTCAGTTCATATGCAGGATGGTTGCATTGGAAATGCTCTTCTTATTCCTAATATTTCACAAAATATGCTCTCCATTTATTAGATTTGTTAGCATGGTGATGGAAGGCTTATTGAGTTCTCTCCTAGTGGTGTGACTATTCAAGAGTTAGAGAATCCTAAGAAGGTTGTTGCTACTAGAGTAGTTGATCATAGATCCCACTTGTATAATTTTGATAGATTTAAGCCTTCATTAGGATCATCCTTTATTGCTCATGTAGATTTAGTAAATAAGCTTTCCCACAATCATTTTGGCCACCTGATTTATAGATATCTCCAACAAATGAGCACATAGAACTTTGTGATTGGTCTACTTCAGATCTCTTGTTCTGATGGGGTTTTCCTAGGTTTGTACTTCAAAAACATCAATCAAGATCCATTTCCAAAAGGTATGGCTACATGTACTGTGACACCCCTTCAGTTGGTGCATAGTGATCTTATGTCACTTCCCACTCCTTCATTTTAGGGGCCAAGTATGTGCTCACCTTCATTGATGACTTCTCCCATTGCACTTGGGTGTACTTTTTGAAGTACAAGGATGAGGTTCTTCATTTCTTCATGACCTTCCTTACATTTGTGGAGAATCATTTAGGTCATTCCCTTTAGAAGATTCACATAGATAATGGGGGGAGTATGTCAAATGGGCATTTTAGGACTTCTATAGTGATCGAGGCATTCTTGATCAACACACAGTGCCATACACTCTTTCACAAAATGGTGTGGATGAGTGAAAGAACAAAACCTTATAGGAGATGGCCAATTACATGATCCATTCTAGGTCCACGGCTCCAACGTTTTAGGTAGAGGCTATCAATTGTTCCAACTACATTCATAATAGTATGCCTCACAAGGAAATGCAAAATATGACTCCTAAGGAGGCTTGGTCTCATGTCAAGCCTAAGGTCTCCTACTTCAGAGTATTTGGAAGTGATGCATGGACATTCATTCCAATAGGGAGGCACAAAGCAATAGAGAAGAAGAATTAGTGGTACATCTTCGTTGGCTATTATGAGGATGTGAAGGGTTATCATTTGTTTGATCCCATCACTCAAGAGGTACATTTTCATCGTGATGTTAACTTTGATGAGTCTTTCATTTTGAAGGATTCTCCATCACATGACTCTACCTCCCTTCTCTTGGACCTAAAATTTCCAACTTGGTTTCTACATACGTTTTTGCATTCTATTTCCATCATAAAACTCCATTGCCCTTGATTTTACTATATTAAATTTCCCCATGTGCATAGCTAATAAAATAAACTCTCTCGTTATCATTTTTAAATAAGTCCCTCCTTTAAAATTGCTTCCTCAGTAGCTCAAGGTATGTTGCCAAGATAGTACCACAATGAAGAGAGCCACACCAATGTCTCCCTGATAGAGTCAGAAGAAGGCCGATGAAGATATTGAGGAGAATCTCATGCTTCGAGGAGACTTGGATACATCGAAGTGAAAAATTAACATGTTTCACTGAAAAGGTACAGTGATAGTGATACTCTAAGAATATGAAATTATTTTAAATTCAAAAAACAAAAAAACATCTCTTAGACATTGAGAGATTTCTATAAAATAAATTGTAAATTACTAGTGAGAATAGAGTTAGGAAAATGGCAATATCAAAGAGACATCAGTATGTCAAAGGGAGAAATGAAGAAGTCTCTTCAACATTGTAAGAGAAAGTGAGAAAAAAATGTTGAAGAGAACTGAAGGCATGGAACATACATTAATAGAAGTCTCTTCGACATTCTAATTGTAACACATCGAAGAGACAAGTGAACATCGAGCAAACCTTGTCGAAAGTATCTTTGACATTTCGATGTAGCTACATGAACATATGTTATCGATGAGACTAAGGGACATCAAAGAGAGATAACAATGGGTCTCTTTGAAATTTTAAAGTCACATAAAGGTTATTGAAAGAAATATCACTGAAGGAAGAAATTCACAGATATGTTGAGGACACATAAGCTTGTTGAGGAGAAATATTCACCTGTCTGATTGACAATCTATGTCAAGGGATAAAAAAGGGAAGAACTTGAAATGCAACCATCAGGGAGACCTTGTAGGATCGAAGAGATAAATTAAAAGGTCTCTTTAATATTTTAAAAGATGATTAGAGACACATTGAAGAGAGAAACACACATCCTTGACAATGTAATTAAACTCTCTTTGACAGTACAAAATAATTTTTCACCAAGTTGACATGACTAATGAGGTTATCAAAGACACAACTACCATTAATGTTGCAAGTTTATTAGAAAGGTGGCACGAGTGCCACTTATGAACCAAAGTTGGCTCATACATACCAAATTTCCATAAATCTAACTCCTAAGAAAGTAGTTCATTACTATGAATTGTAGTTGAACATCATGAAGATAGAGTTGGATGACAAGAAGTAGCTCAGGAATTGCAGCATTTGATAAATTAAGTTCTCTTGGATCAACTCAATGAATTCTCCGAAAATTTTCTTGAAGTACGGTACAAGTAGGTTTTAAAATTGAAAAAAAACCTAAGAAACCAAAAGTGAAAAGGAAGAAAATGGAGGCTAGGCCATTAAACCAAGACTTAATCAATCACTGTCTCAGGTCTGGGCTAAAGTCGAAAAGATAAACTAAATTAAACCCTTCATGCGAATCGTTGGAAGATAGAAACAAAAATATAGGGGATGTGTGAACTTTTCATAAGGGTTATGACTTGTTTATATATCATTACAGAAAGAAATATAGACATAGGCCATTCTCGAACCCATGGAATTTGAATCTAGCGAAGCTTGTGATGCCTAATGTCTTTGTTAATGTATAACTAATTAAAGCACTGTCTAGAAACTACAATCCTAAAATGAAGTCAATCCACTCTCATGATGGATCAAAATTTATTATTATAACATATGATTACATTTTTATGGTTTTTCAATTAGATACATCCCTAAAAAACAAAATTACGGATAAGGGATTTGCTAGAAGAATACCAGACTATGGATACAAGCTATAAGAGGTATAAGTTACCTCTGCACAAACCTAAAGGTCCAAGAAATCAACCTAGAATATTTTCTAGTGACGAAAAGCCCTTGTTCCCTGTGGATTCATTTGAAGAATATTACTAGTACACCTACTATTCAATTGACCAAGTAATATGCTTTGATGCCCCTACCAACATGACTATAGATCCCATGGTTCTGGATACAAATATCCAAGCCAAGATGCCAATCCCTATGATTACACAAATTATTTATCTGAATCCATTAATGTTGCTCTTATTTCCATTAATATAAATAGTGATTCCATCCACTTCAAGCATTATTCACTCCTTATGCACATGATATTGTATGAAGGACAAGTAATGGGAATATGGGGAGAAGGGTTAAGAATCAAGGACCTAGAAAATGATGAGAATTATAGAGCAGTGTAGATTTGGACATCCATATGGGATAGTAGATGTGGGAGATCCCACTACTTATACTTTGAAGAATATTTTGTCAAACCTCTGTACGAGTTACGTGGCCACAAATGTGATTAAAATCTATTCCTGAAGATACCGAGATTCCTTAGGCCAAAAGAGAAAAACCTTGAAGGAAAGGTAAGCCACAATTGGAGGGATTGGTATGAATTTGAGGATTTTACTTTGATCATAGTGTATGGGTTTGAGGCAGCCCCATATTTTCTGCCTAAAACTATGACAAATATAGTTTCATACCTTGATATTGTAAGGAAATTATCTTATTAAGCCTTTGTGCACCTGAAAAGCTATGGGAGACAAAAATTTATGCCCTATACTCTATGCTTTGGTGACTTCACCATCATTGTTGATATAGGATATGAATTAGTTGGTAGAAAGATAGATTATTATGGCTTGCCACTGGGAAATAAGAGGGAAAAATTTGTTCCTGAATATTTCATTTATGATGCCAAGATTTCACAAAAACTGAAGGGATAAAAACATGAATTCCATGTGGACGATTTCATTAGGAATTGTGATGAGAAACAAGTAATGATGAGGAAGACTTCCTACAATATAATTTTCATGGACAAGGCTTGGACAAGAAACAATAATCCATTGTATGTGGAGGATTTTCATGAAATACAAGATCCTATGGAAAGGATTGAGAAAATGATTCTACATGAAGAAGAGTTGATAAAAGATGTACCCCTTGTAGCTTTTGAAAGGAGAAGAGATACTAATTTTAGCAAAAAATTTGAGAATGTAGCACCATTGAGTCATTTGTCACTACAACCTACTCCAGAGGTAAGCTTCTTAGCTAACATTACTATTATAATAGAAGATGACATTGAGGAGGAGGAGGAAGTCACATAGATCAACATTCCTACTATTCCCCTATATCAAGAGCCACAAGAGAGGAATGTGATCACATTTGAAGCTTCTAATGAGTTATCTGATGATGCAAGATATCGTGCTAGCCAAGAATTCATTGTAGATGATACATTTGTTCAAACCTCTGAGTTTAAGACTTTTTCTTATGAGTATAAAGGAAGAGTAATAAGAGAAAGGATGAAAGAAATCAATCCTCAGAAAGAAGAAGATTCCTTGAAGGAGCTCCAACATGAGGTTGATGAAGAGATGAATAATATGACTCCTAAAAGAGGAAGAGCACTATTACAAGAAGTTGGGGTCATGCTTCTTCTAGGGTGGGATATCAGCTCAGCCATTGTGTTTGACAGCTTTTTGAGAAGGGGAAATAAGGCCTTGAAATTAATGGATGAGGCAAGTGATAAGATATATACTGGATTAGGGTATAACCCTGGTTATACTAATTTTTATATTTGGGCACTTTACCCACCAGGAAAGAGGCCTTCTCTTATTAGTGATCACAATCAAATTTTTGGACACCTTCTGGTATAAAGAGTAGGGGATACATATCCTATGGAGACTGTAGATCTAAATGTAAATGTGGCCAAGTTTACCAAGGCTCAAATTCAAAAATTGGCTAGAGATAATAAGGGGCTAATGGAGGAGAATGAGAGGTTGAGGCAAGATGTGATCAATTAAAAACATAGTTTACCTTCTTCCTTAGGATTTAATCACCATTGATTGAACACAAAACATAGGTACTTGAAGCAATGTCTGAGACCACCTATTGGAAGAAAAAGTATGGAAATATCCAAAAAGGACAAGAAGAATTGAAGAAAAAACTAAAAACCCACTACATTTGAAATAACATCTGAGCTAGTATGTAAAATATTTGATGATATGATTAGACTTGTCGATAATGTTTGGATTGTCAATGACAAAACATATGCAGCCATACATGAACATAATCGGTTGAATGATAGAATGAAGGAGGTGGGAGTATAGATTAAGGAAGAAAAAGAGGATTAAAAAAATGTGCTTCAAGAATATCAAGAGATTATAAATGCACATGAAAGCTTCCATAACATCTTAACACAAGAATTGAGTGACTTTAGTCAATCACTAAGTATGGATCTGCCTAATTTCTTTGAGGAAACAAATTTGAAAGATTAGGACATATGGAAGGATGAGATAGCCTAGTACCTACCAGGTGTTATTGATGACATTAATGATGAAGATAAGGTGCTCAAGAGGACACATATCTAGTTAGGAAGAATCTTTGAACTTGAGTATACAATGAAGGATATCATAAATAATGCAGATACTTATGTGAAGACAGGGTATATTGAGCATGTATTGAGGATTAACATATTCATTGCCCAAGCCAAGTGAAAAGTGGTAGAGTATGGAAGGTTGGAAGTTATGGATGCATTATAATGGTGCATGATCCTTGAACAGGTCTTTGGTGATCACGAGCACTTGTTGAAGATTAATATATTGTGATGCATACACTAAATTTTTTTTGAAAACTTTATGTTATGTTAAAAAAAAATTAGTTAACAAACATTCTAACCTTTTTAAAATGGGCCTAAAGCTTGTTGCTTCCCATATAAAAAGGGAAACAAAGGCTTGGTTTTAGAATAATCATCATATCATTAGCACCGCCAATAGTAGTAGGTTACATTCATTTAGCATATTCCACCCATCCATCTCATATCAAAGACTTTTGCTATTTATGTTTATCTTTTGAAGCAATATAATGGAGAAGACTACTTATAATTGGTGATCTATTTCAATGTTCAATTGTTGTATTAATTTTCATGATTTATTTGTTTTTTTGTTGTCTCCAAAGTGGTTCTCTTGAATTATTCAAATCTATATGATTTTTATGGACACATTTTCTATAACTATGTGATTGTCTTGATTGGTTTTTGGTGAGAGAGAATTAAAAATCCTTTTAGTTAATTCATTTTAATTGGTTCCCTTAGGGATTAAAAATCCTGTTAAGATAATTAGTCTAATTAGTTTCCCTTAAGCTAATAATTAAAATTCCTTTCATAACATCACAGTAATTTGAAGGAATAAGACTGGGATCTATAAAGAAGAGTACTATAGCAAACATACCTACATGTTTGTGCAAGGTGCAAACATTTAAAAGTTCCCAACAGTTAGAGTTAAGCTAAATAATAGGTTTACCTATCATACAAATTTATCTCCATAATCATCATCCATCCATTATCTCCATTCACCCAATAGATTAGGCACTGATCAACTTTAGAACAAGTTTACATAAACTTTATTCACACATTTAATTCTTAAAACACCTTCAATAGGAACTAGTCATTATCCTTGCATCTACTTCACACCCACACACCATATTGAGTAGATTGCTTAAGTTAGAAATTATATCCAAAAATTCAAATTTTCCTTGTCACTTAGGTACACCCACCTAGGTCTAGCAGAGCCTAAAGAGTAGGGGGTTATCAATCAAATTTACCCTTGTCATTGGCCAAAAATGTATTAAGAGATTGGCACCCTCTTATGGTTTAAAAACCTACATTTTTGAGACCTAACATCTTCTTCCTAGTTCTTCTTTAGAGGATGTTTTGTTTCCTATTGTTGTTGATGATGATGTTGTTGATGCTCTTAATGATGTTATTGATATTGTTGTTAACATAACTCCATCTTCTCCTGAGCCTGCACCCACACAACCTATTTTTGCTTACACTCTTCTTGAGGAGACTGGTTCTCATGTAGGTGATCCCAACATTTCTTACCACACTC
Source organism: Sequoia sempervirens (assembly GCA_007258455.2). NCBI lineage: Eukaryota > Viridiplantae > Streptophyta > Pinopsida > Cupressales > Cupressaceae > Sequoia > Sequoia sempervirens. The sequence continues at coordinate 125,295,713 of VDFB02058242.1, forward strand.
GTTCTCACACTTCAGGTATCATTCTTTTGAGTCATGTAGTTTCTACTGATCCTTAAAATTTTTCATATGCTTTAGGTGTTCCATAGTGGGATGGTGCTATGGCTAAGGAATATTCATCTTTGATGAAGAATCATACTTGGAATCTTGTTCCTCTTCCTAAGGAAAGAATGTTGGTTTGGTGCAAGTGGGTGTATCATTTCAAGTTTTCAACTGATGGTTCTATTTACAAGTATAAGGCTCATCTTGTGGCTAAGGGGTTTTCTCAAGTTTAGGGCATTGACTATTCATCCAAAGTGGTGTTTACAATAGTACTGTAGTGAGGACCATGTGCAACTGCTATTGTTTTCTTCCATTCTTGCATTGGTCAATAGGTGAGCAATGTAGACTATATGCAAAACCCTTTTGACTCGATCATTCATCTTCATTTTTTCTCTGTCTCTCCATTCTGTTCATTCTTTCCATTGTTTGACACTTCATTATGTTCATTGTTATCATCCCAAAATTAAAAAAAAAATTCCCTAATTTGTTGCAAGCATATATTCAACCTTGGCATTGAAATTGTTGCTTCTCCATGTTTTTTTTGGGCATAGTAATCATTAGAAAATTTGTGAAGGAATTTTGAACTTTCATTAGAGGCATTTTAAAGATTTGATATATAGAATGTGACATCATTGCAGTACATTATTTGAGCGCTCAACTCCATTGATGTTTCTATGGATCTATCTTCACTATAGCCAATATTTATATTGGTTTCACTATATCCATTATGTGTTGAGTGATTCAAATTATTTGAGGAGAACGAGTTAATCTATCATATGCTAGTAGTGATCAAGCAATATGGAAACAATTTGATTAATTCTCTTCCATTCCCATATCTAAACTAATGAACACATTGGATGATTAGAGGCGACAAGAGGATTATTTCAAGATTAGATGAGGATATCAAAGTGTCACTGTAAAATGTGTGGAGAAAGTGAATAAGACTGAAGCACTCAAGGGCTCTGATCATTGGCGTGCTAGTCTTGTAGTTGTTCATTTTGATGAACAAAAGAAATTGAATATGCCAATCCTTCCTATTAAAACCATTGGGTCTTTTCCTCAAATAGTGGAACTTAGGAGAGTTTTCTTTGAATTTAAATCAAACAAGATTGTAGGGAAAAATATATTCAATCAATCTAGTAGGAAATTACCAAAGTGGTTAAGTTGTAGGAGGAGCTTGACATTGATGTTCTTTTCCATGATGATCCTAAAAGAAATGACATGGTAGAGTACTTTGGAGAATAACTTCAAGGATTTGAACTTATAATTAATAGTTGGGTATAGTCTTATGGTTCTCATTGCGTAAAACCCCCAATTATCTATTGTGATTCAGGCATCCAAAGCTGATGACTTTATTTTGGTCAAAGTATGCCCAAAGTCTTACTAACCACTCAATGAAGGGAATGCTTACTACTTCTTGAAATGATATTCTCTATTTTGTGTGCTTCCTATAATGTTATTTTCTTTTTAGTGGCATTCTCACCAACATCATGTAATAGGAGATATGGAAATAAAAGATTTCAACTTGGAATTGAAGAGTTCGGTGTTGAGGAAGAAAGGCTTTCAACATAATGGTTTCACCTAATTCCAATCAAATAGGTAGAAACAAAAATTCAAGATTGTTTTCCATTAAAGGGGGGGGGGAATTTAGAAGATGCATGTAAAAACCAATGCCAACCATCGATATGTTACAACATAGAATAAAATATTCCTATGTTACAACACAAAATAAAAAATTCCTATGTTAGCACTAAAGGGGGGTGTTAGGAATTAGTGCTTAACATAGATTACTAGTTAATAAATAGTTAAATTAATTAATTAACTAGTTATTGTTAATTTATTAAATAAATTAGTTTTGGAAGTTATATTCTTTTAATTGGTTTTATACGAGAATATTGGCATTTTAAAGATAATTCAATGTAATAGTTTGTAGTTGAATGTGATTGGCAATATTTTGATTCAAGAGAAATACTGATTTTTCTCTCATTTCAATATGACTGACCTTGGTCCTTTGCATTTCTTCCTTGGTCTTTAGATTCATCAGTCCTTTGTAGGTATTTCTACTTTCTAGCAGAACTATGCTCTTGATTTGCTTCAGATATTTGGGATGGCTAATTATAAGCCAACCCCCACTCATTTTCAATCAGGTGTTGTGTTTTCTTCTAGTTGCAATACTCCATCAATGGATGCTACATTGTATCAACATTTGGTTGGAAACCTTTTATACTTGACACATAGTCATTCCTCATATTTCCTTTATGGTTGGTCCTTTCTCCCGTTTCTCTCAATATCCTCATGAGCGTCACTAGAAGGTAGCCAAATCTATCCTGCGATACATTCAAGGAACTACTTAGTTTGGAATTCATTACACATTAGGTGCTACTCAGATTGTGGGATTTACTAACTCAGATTGGGCTGGTGATGTTGATGATCAGATGTCTACATCTAGCTTTGTCTTTTGTCTTGGTTTGGGTCCAATTGCATGGTCTTGTAAGATGAAAATTGCTATTGCATTATCATCAACTGAGGCTGAGTATCAAGGTGTTGTTTTGGCTAGTTAGGAAGTTTTGTGGCTCTGATAGTTGATGGTTGAGTTTGGCTTTCTTGTTGATCATCCCACTACTCTTTATTGTGATAATCAGAGTGCCATACATATTTCTCACAACCTAGTGGAGCATCAACACATGAAGCATATTGAGATCCACATGCACTTCATTAAGAAGCTCATTCAAGAGGGTGTTTTTAGTTTTGAGTATTTTCCTATGGAGCAGTAGGTTGCAAACATCTTCACTAAACCTTTGGCATCTCCTTGCTACATTTTATTGAGATCAATGCTTGGAGTGAAGGAAGTTGTACTTGGGGGATCTTGATGATTCCTTCATTCTTTCTCTTTTTTTTTTCTTTTAATGTTTTCTCTCTTTTGAAGAAGCATTTTTCCCACAGGGTTTTTCTCCTTTTCTCCATTTGTGAGAGATTTCTTTTTTGTATTGTAGTTGTGCATGGGTACTTAACATGGCCTTTTTGTTGGGACCCATCTTGCATCTCATTTTTTATTTTTCAATTTCCCTAAGTTGCACTTAAGGCTAGGTGTTAGAGTGAATGGGTTTTACCATTCACATTCTCTTAAGCTAACTTAGGGGTTGTTTTGCATTTAATAATTTGTAACTGTATTTTAATTTGTTTGTCTATGTTGGTTACTTTCTCGTATTGACCTTCTCATTCATTTTTAAGGCATGTTTTGTACATTATTTTGCATATCTCAATTCATCCCTTTTCAGTCCTTATGAAATAGCTTCTCCTGTGTTGCTTCTCTCATTTGTGAAGGTTTATCTTGGTTTACAGATGCTCTTTGGTGCTTTTCTCTAACAATCTAAATTAGATATTGTGTAATCTTGAAATCCATAAATTTGTGTACCTTATTATCACATAAATATGTTAGTGTTGGTTTTTGTTTTCCTCATGTTTGGGGTATTTTTTCCTACACACATTATTTAAGCTTTCTTAGGTTGATTAGGTGTGGTTAATATGAGGACACATGGTAGATTACATTAGCTACATGTGTCACTCTCTCCCACAAATGGGTAGTTGAGTTACACATGCTTTTTTGACTTGTTGTGCCACCTCTCATAACCACTTTTCTATTTTTACCTAGGTAGGTTATGGGGTAGATCAAGATGGGCCAAAAAGTGGCGATATATGTAAGTGTCATGATGGCCCATGTGGTTGATTTTCCCAAAATTGATGAAACAAAGGGTTTTTAAAGGAGATTCTTAGCTTTCCACCAAGTATAAATTATGCTTTACTTTGAATTTAATAAATAATTATTATTCATTTTCTATTTGAATTATGACTAAAGTCCGATTGATAGTTGATTGAAAACATCTATAACTTTCAAATGGTATCACATTTTTTTTGAATCGAAACATGCCACATTCTATAGCGTGCTATAGGATTAAAAAGAATGAATTCATGAAATTTTGACCAAGTTAATGTGGTTAGACATACAAGTTTTTATATTTTTTAAAAGTTTTAATAAAAAGAATAATAATTAATTATTTACTTGGAAAAAATAAGAAAAAATATGCATCACATCGTGACACGAGTCCTCTACTTATAGCTTAAATATTATTAAAAAAATTTATCAATTTATTGTATAGGGTGGTCAAAAGACACATACTTTATTTTTCCCTGAAATTTAAGCATTGAAACAATTACACCAAATAGATTTTTCTTTTTAAAATAAAACTAGTAGTTTAGAAATTACATTCAATTTGCTACGGATTCTATTCCATTTTTGAAATAATATAGATAACTTATTCAAATGTTTCGTGAAGTTTCCTAGTTTTTGAATTTTTTAAAATTTATTTTTTCCATAATGATCCTACACCTATCTATTCTGTTTTTTGCTTTATGTGTCTATTTTCTTCACCTTATGAGGTTATGCCACATGTTTTTTCATTTACCAAGTAGGTAAAACCAACCACCTTTATGGGTAGTAGGAGTTAATGCACCTCTTGGATGCATTTTTCCTTATTTTTCTATATATTGAGCACTTTATTCTCACCTTCACTAGTTGGGTTAGTTCAATGATCACTTAGTGAGAGTATTGAGAGTGTTCTACAAATTCTCTTGCCTTGTCTCTATTTTTCTATCATTTTAGATTTCTATTCATTCTACTATTTTTATCTTTGATCATTTGTTGAGTGAATTTGCATGTGATCTATGACCAACATCAGATCCTAGCTCAGTTCTCACTTCTTGCAGAATCTAACATGGTATCAGAGTTGTGTTGTCTGGTATAGCTCATTATTTTTCTAATTTTTTGAGAGATTTAAGACTAATAGAAAGCTAATATTGTTCCTCAAAAACCAAGCGTGCTCTTCTCCTGCATCCTCGTATGACCTGGTGAATTAGAACAAATTAAAGGAAAAATAAGAATATATTTAATTTGGTTTATATATATCTATTCCTGTGAGATTTGGGTGATTTGCAGCTTTTTTGTAATAATGGAGGATTTTCAGCATTTCCAAAGAGTCCAGAAGGTCTGAGAAAGTCAAAATTGACTTTTATTTCACATAGAAGTCAAAGAGTGGATGACATAGTAAAAAATCAGAGTTAAAAATTAATTTTTTAATGGAGTCGTTTTCATTTTAGCTTCAGAAATATGGCTTTCACTCATTGCTAAGAAAAAGATTTTTGGGTTTTATTCCAAGGATTGAAAAACCATTTCAGTATTCATTAATTTTTTATACAATTGATAAATTATGTAGAAATCAAATCAAAAGGAGGCGTGAGTCATTCATCACAAGCAGATTTTGCATTTTTCTTCAAAAGTGCATAACTTTTTCCTTAGGTGTTAGAATTGTGCAAACAAATACTTGATGGAAAGTCAGAAATGAGCACTTTCCATCAATGAATGTTTTAATAAAAAAAAATTCCTTTTTTATTAGATGGTGTAGGTTGTATCTGCTATATCTTCAATAGGTTGTATCTTTCACTTTTGTAATCCATTTTTCAAAAAAAAAAGGTGTTGGAAAGATATTGAAGAGTAAAACACAATTGCAAGGTTGTTTTTCCAGATTTTATTTGAAAATTAATTATATAAAATATTATAATTTTGTCTATTAAGGGCCTTAAAAGCCTCATAATCTATAAAATCCTTGTAAAGCACTAATCATAAGTTCCAACATTGTAATATTGAGGGGGTGTTTTTTGAGACTAGTGGAAAGGGGGGTGTCTCATGTGTCTTCTTTCTTCACACTTTTTTTTCTTATTTGTAATATTCTTTTTTTCTCTCATGGATGCAACTAAAGTTCGTATTTTAATACCATATAAATATTTTGAATGAAAATATAAGATGGTAATATATCTAAAAAGACATGGATATCATCATGTAACAATGGGACTTGAAACTAAACTACAAGATGATGCAGAAAAGATTAAATGGTTTAACAAATGTGATGAAGCTTTTGGTACTTTGTGTATATCAGTATCTTTAGACATAATTTTTCATATTGAGTGGGCTAAAAAACCAAATGAAGTGTCTAGACAACTTTTGAAACCCTCTTTGGTAAGCCAAATGAGTTAAGAGGTCATCAATTGGAGGACAAACTCATATGGTTAAGTCGATCAAATTTTGACACCATACAGGGCTTCTTCACAAATTTTAAAGCTATTAGATTACAATTGGAATAGTATGGAATCAAGAAGGATGATAAGAAAATTATTTTGAGTATTCTTTCAAAGCTTGGTCCTAACTATTCTGTATTTTTTTATACATTCTATGCTACAAAATGTGCACTAGGTTTCACATATAAAATTCCTTCTATAGATGCATTTTCTACAAAACTCACTAGGGAGCAAGACAAATTGGTTCTAATGGGTAGAATTAAACCCTCTACGCCACATTCCTTAGCTATCAATCAGAGCACAAAAGAAAAAAATGGGTCTAGCAAGCAAGATAAGAAACAAAAGAACCAAGGAGAGAAGAAGAAAGATAAAAAAAATATACTACTTCAAAAGTAGATAATCAAACCTTTTCATCAAAATGTGAACAACCTAAGAAGGAGAATATCAAGTGTTCTTACTATAAGAGGCATGACCATGATGAACATAAATGTTTAAAGAAATAAATTGACCACCTTTCACATCTTCTAGAAAAGAACAATATCAAGGTGCCTGATTCAATCAAATAGAATTCATCAAAATTTTCTTCTAAGGAAACATACAAAAGTAAGGGGAAAGGAAAGGGAAAGGCCCCAATTATTCTTTCTTCACAAGTGGATTCTTGGATCATTGAATCGGGTGCTTCACACCACATGGCTTTATTAGAGGATAAGTTTACCTCTTTGGAGCCATGTTCTATGCCTACCATATTTATTTAAGTGCATGGAAGAGGGTCTGTTGTTGCAAGTGAAGGGAAATATGAGGATATTCTTTGTGTTTCATCTTTGTCAACTAATCTCCTATCTATTTATTAGATCACTCACACTAGTTCTAGAAAGCATGTTGATTTCACTCTAGATATAGTGGTAATTAGTGAAATGCATAATGGGTCTACCGTTTCTATGGGAAAAGAAGATCACCAGTTTAGACTATATCAATTTTCTCACTTTTTCTTGACTCTCCTTTGACATTCTTACTCACTCATGAAAATGAGCTGATTTTTATATGGCATCAACGGTTTGGCTAGTTGAACTATCGTTACTTGCAGTAGCTCAATCAACATGACATGGTTTTAGGGTTTCCTTCTATTCTATTTTTTGATGGAGTTTGATAGGGATGCATTCCTGGTAAGAATCTTAAGGAGAAATATGATAAAGAAAAAGCATGGAGAGATATAGATCTATTGAAATTGGTACATAGTGACTTGGCAGGACCATTTCGACAACCTTCTTTTAACAGGGCTAGATATGTCTTGACATTTATTGATGATTTTTCTAGATACACTTTGGTCTATTTTCTCAAACAGAAGTTTGAGGTCTTTGATAATTTTATGGATTTCAAAGCTTTTGCAGAGAAATAATCTGGTAATTTCATCAAGATTCTACATATAGATAATGCGGAAGAATATGTTAACGATTAGTTTGAACAATTTTGTGCTTTAGAAGGAATCAACATGCAACACATAGTTTCATATAGTCCTTAGTAGAATGGTGTCATAGAATGCAAGAACATATCCTAGAAGGAGATGGCCAATCATATGATTTACTCCAAATATTTGGCACTTCAATACTAGGAATATGCCATCAACTATGCATTTTACATCCAAAACCAAGTTCCTACAAACCTGTAAAGGGAGTAACTAAATTTAAACCTTGGACCAGTCGAAAACCCATAGTTAAGCACTTTCGAGTGTTTGGTTCTCTTACACGGGCCCATATTCCAACAGAGAAACACAAGGCTATGGGTCTGTAGAGCAATCATTTCATATTTGTTGGATATCTAAATGATTTCAAAGCTTATAGGATTCTCCATCCCACCACTCATGAGTTGTTCAGGAAGAGGAGTGTTCATTTTGAGGAGACATCTTCTCGTTCTTCTCCTACCATTTCTCCATATACCATCACATTGGAGATGTTGTATCATTATGATATTTCTTCAGAGGATCTTAATCCTCCTAATACTGATGAGGAGTATTCTTCCTCCACTTTAGATGATGACAATGATGATGAGGATTTGCATTCCTCTTCCAGTCATCATTTAGAGGTTGATGCTTCTCCTCTAGATTCTCCAACCTCAACACCTCTTTGGAATGGATAGACATTGGAGTTAGTAGGTGATTAGGTTGGTGATCCATCAGACATAAGAAGAACACAATCATAGTTTCAGTAGGATCCACATCTCTTTGTTGCTTTAGCTTATAATCCATAGTCATTTCAAGAAGCTTCTGGTATTCCTGAGTGGGATGCTGCAATGAAAGAAGAGTTCAATTCCTTAAGGAAAATCACACATGGGATTTAGTCCCTCTTCCTAAGGTAAGAAATATTATTTAATGAAAGTGGATCTATCCAAAAAAAATTGCAGCAGATGGATCAATTGATAAGCACAAGGCTCGCTTGGTAGGAAAATGATTGTCCTAGGTTCCTAGGATTGAATACTTTGAAAATTTTGCAATAGTTGCTAAGAAGAATTCCATCTAAATTGTCCTTCCTATATCTGCAACACATCATTAGGAAGTTCATTAGATGGATGTGAAGAGTACCTTTCTTCATGGTGACCTTCAGAAGGAGATCTACATGGAGCAGCCATAGGGGTTTGTGCAGGATCCTTCACTTTTGTAAAGAATTTGAAAGTATCTCTAATAGCAATACAAGGTGGAAACCATCTCACACTCACCATGCAAAGTGATTCTATCCAACCTTCTTCCCAAAAAACTCAATCTGGGCATGTTTCCAACTTTTCACCTTGTCTACCTAGTAGGTCAACAGACCCATTTTCTCCACTATAATTCTCTAAATTCCTTAGAAACCTCTACAAAAATTCACCAATTTAGGCACCCATTTAATCCTTCTTCGACATACATCAAACCCTCTTAAAGATCCTTTGGAACATCAACCTCAAATCTTTCCTTTTATGTTGAACTAGGCCTTGAATTAGGCCTCTTTTACAAAGAGACACTCCTTAAAAATTGAAACCAACCAAAAAATTCATTTGAGAGTCTAAAAAAATCCTTCAAAACTCCATATTTTCCAATCCTTGAGCCACAATTCACTCTCTAAGACCCACTCTCACAAAACCCTCTCTTTTCTCAAAATTGACTAGGGTTTATTGAATATCCTATCTCTAGACCTCTTAAAAACCTGATACCTCTTCAAACACACTTTTTTATCTCTAAAAAACCTCAATTCACCCTTAGATTGTGCTACCCCGAGGATTCTCATTCACTTTCTTCACAAAACCTCTCAACTTCACCCTTTTTCACTCTGTCTAATTAGGGCTTCATACCCAAACATTAAAATGACCACTCTAGAATTTTCCAACCTAAAAACATCAAAATACCCTCACTCACATCATAACTATCATTCTCTACCTTGTTCTCAGTCAACTTCCTCAAGTTACCAATGCTAGCCTTGTTCTTCATGCCCAATTTCCATTTTTTCAATAGGGGCAACATTACAAAACCCTTAAATTATCTTTACCACAACAAAATATCAATTCCTACATCTTATCCTATTCTAAACAATCCTATTCCATCAAGCTAAAATATTTACAGTAGGTGGAATGGCCTCTTTACCATATTTTAGCCCTCAAACCCTTGAAGCCCTAGTTTCTAGCCGGTTCAAGCAATTTGCACACCAGATGCTTCAAATTCAATAAATTTCTCTCAAACCAATCCTAAAGTGAAGTTAAAACATTCCTCTAATGAATAATACTCATATTTAAAACAAGAATCAACTGTACGGACCATACAGTGGATGGAATTGTTGAAATTACAGAGAAATTACTTGTAAAATAGTGATATTTTATTGAATTTCTTCTTCAAAAAATTCAACAACCAACCACAAATATGAAATTCAGATATTTAAACACTTTCCACCCTAAAAATATCTACTTCAAATTTTTGCAACAACATTTTTAAGTCAATGACCGTTGGCCTTCTAATAATTACATTATTTTGCAACTTTACAACATTTTCCATGACAACTTTTTGCAAACTTAACAACATTTAAATTATGACCCTACCATGACTCCAAAGACCACAAAAAATAAAAAAATGGCCCAACATGGCCTTATTTTATCTTATCATGACTTAACTAGACTCATTTGATCAAATGGAGCAACAAGGTGCTCTGCACCATTCACCCGACCATAAGATTTATTCCAAGTCCCTTGGAAGTCTTCATCCTTTGAACCTACAATAACTCTTTGTTTCCCAACTTTTGATGCTCCTTCTTGTCCTGGAAATTGCTTCATCTTAACCTTTGGCTTGGATTTTTCCATGCATAGTAGCCCTTCTCTTGCATTATCTTTTTGAATATACATCTCCATGCTTTGATTTGTCTTCACCAACCACATCCATCTACTCCCACTTTGTTCTTTTTCTTTGTTCATTGAAAAAAAATCTACACCTTTTCCTTCCCCTTTTGTCTTGACTCTTGGCTTGACTCCCATCAATAGAATCATCAAAATAAGTAGTAAAAGGCTTGCTTCACTCTCTGCCTCTCACCCTTTCTCTTCACAACCATTTTTAGGTTCTCCATGCTTGGAACCACTACCATGGCAGAATTCAACTGCCCCTCAATCAACCTTATCATCCAAGGACAACTCCCTGTCCTCACCACAACATCATTCTTCTCCACTTCATTTGGAGACTTCACCAACACTTCCTCTTTATCCTTCACTTCACCAATCATTGTCAACTTCTCATCTTTAGTCTCTTCCAACATTGAGACCCTCTACAAACACTTTGCTTCCTCTTCTTCACCTCTTATGGTGACTGCAACTCCCTCATTCTCTACAAACTTTGTACTTGTCCATTCTCATTGGCTCATTTTCCTCTCTATTTTCTTATCTTGCTTCTCACATTGCACCTAATATTCTACCTCAAGGACCACTTTCCTATCAAGTTTAGAAACATAATCTAACTATCCACCCTCTTCTCTAAACACCATACTCTCACACTTCTTCTCTTCAACCTCTTTCACTTGCCATTTACATTGACTCTTTGCAACTTCCATTCTCATTTCTTGAATCAAACTTCCTACCTCCTATACCTCTATATTTTAAGACATAAAATTTTGTTTTGGAAGTCCTTGACTGCTCACCTTATTCTTTTCCTTTCAAGGGACACATCACTAACCCCACCATAATTTCTTCCCTTTTTCACGCTCATCTTGGCTTTCCTCAGTCATTTCATTCACTTTATCTTTATCCATTTTATCTGTCTTTATTTTCTCAGCCTCTAAGACCCTTTTTCCATTAGGTCTACCATCTTCTTTATGAAAAATCTCCTATTGCTTTCCATCCTTTTAATCATCAGCCTTCTGCTATAATTTTTGTTCTTGTCCAATCGGTGGACAATATTATTCCTCCATGGTGACCTCACCAAACCTTTCTTTCCTTTCCCTAAAAAACTCTCTTGCATTCATCACATCTCTTTCTCTTTTTATGATCTCTGTCCCAAGATTTTCCTTCTCATAAACCTTTGCATCTGATCTTCTCATCATTGTCTTGTCTTCACATGACTATCCTACACCTTCTTTTGTCTTCCTTTGCCAAAACTCAGATCCTTTCATGTCTTCATCATATTTTCTAGTCTTTTCTTGAAACTTCAAGGTCATTTCACCTTTAAACTTCACTATGTGAGTCTTCTTCACCAACTCACTACCTTCTTTCATCTTCAACTTTCCATCCCTGTCTAGACTTGCTATCTCAACACTTTATTTCTTTGTAGTGGTTTCACCCTCAATGTCCTTGTATTCCTCATGCATTGTGAAATCCTTTCTACCTTGCATTATTACCTTTTCTAATCCTTTTCTACAAATGGAAGTAAATTAAAAGTATCCCCATCTTTCACAATCTGATAACTATTACGCCTTCCATCATACAAAGAAAATCTTTCATATATCCATGGCATTCCCAATAACAAATGACATATTCTCATAGTTACAACATCACACAAAATTCTATCTTTATATGCACCTATTTGAAACTCAACCCAAGATTGATCCTTGACCAATAAAGTATGCTCACCATTCAACCAAGAAACAAAATAAGGTGATTCATGAGGAATCCTTACTAATTGCAATTTATCAACCATTTCTTGAGATACCAAGTTATCTAAGATACTTGAATCTACCATCATATTACATACCTTACTTTAACACTTGTAGGTGATCTTGAAAAGTGAATTTATTTTTGTTGCTTCTCTAATTTCCTTTTCCATGTTGTTTTGTCTTTACAACTTCCAACTGTCCTTCTATGTAGACTTCAACCAATCACCTTCAAAGATCTACTAACTAAGCTCTGATACCATCTGATAGAAATACAGGGTGGAAACCATCTCACATTCACCATGGAAAGGGATTCTATCCAACCTTCTTCCCACAAAACTCAATCTAGGGTTGTTTCCAACTTTTCACCTTGTCTACCTAGTAGGTCAACAGACCCATTTTCTCCACTATAACTCTTTAAATTCTTTAGTAACCTCTGAAACAAATCACCATTTTAGAGACCCATTTAAGCCTTCTTCTACATGCCTCAAACCCTCTTAAAGCTCCTTTGGAACATCAACCTCAAATCTTTCCTTTTACGCTAAACTAGGCCTTGAACTAGGCCTCTTTTACAAAGAGACACTCCATAAAAATTTCAACCAACCCAATAATTCACTTTCAAGAAAGTCTACAAACAACCTTCAAAACTCCATATTTTTCAATCCTTGAGCCACAACTCACTCTCTAAGACCCACTTTCACAAAACCCTCTCTTTTCTCAAAATTGATTAAGGTTATTGGATATCCTATCTCTAGACCTCTTAAAAACCTAAAACCTCTTCAAACACACTTTTTTTACAATAAAAAAACTCAATTTACCCTTATATTGTGCTTTTCCTAGGATTCTCTTTCACTTTCTTCACAAAACCTCTCAACTTCACCCTTTTTCACTCTTTGTCCAATTAGTGCTTCATACCCAAACATTCAAATGACCACTCAAAAATTTTCTAACCTTCTAAACAAATAAAAATACCCTCACTCATATCAAAACTATCATGCTTTACCTTGTTCTCAGTCAATTTCCTCAAGTTACCAATTCTAACCTTGTTCTTAAGGCCCAATTTCCATGTTTTCAACAGGGGAAACATTACAAAACCATTCAATTATCTTTACCAAAAAAAAATATCAATTCCTACATCTGATCCTATTCTAACCATGCCTATTCCACCAAAATATAACATGTACAGTAGGTGGAATGGCCTCTTTACCACATTTTAGCCCTCAGACCCTTGAAGCCTTCTTTTCTGGCTGGTTCAAGCAATTTGCACACTAGATGCTTCAAATTGAATGAATTTCTCTCAAACCAATCCTAAAGTGAAGTTAGAACATTCCTCTAATGAATCCTACTCAGGTTTGAAACAATAATCAACTGTATGGGTCGTACAGTGGCTGGAATTGTTGAAATTACACAAAAATTACTTGTAAAAAAGTGACATTTTATTGAATTCCTTCTTCAAAACCTTCAACAACCAACCAAAATGATGAAATTCATATATTTAAACACATTCCACCCTAAATATAACTTCTTCAATTTCCTACAACGACCTTTTGAATCCAATGACCATTGGCCTTCTAACAATTACATTATTTTACAACTTTACAACATTTTCCATGACAACTTTTTGCAAACTTAACAAAATTTAAACTATGAAACTAACTTGAATCCAAAGACCAAAAAAAATAACAAAATGGCCCAACATGGCCTTATTAGACCTTATCATGACCTAACTAGACTCATTCCATCAAATGGAGCAACAAGGTGCTCTGAACCACTCTCTATGGCCTCAAACAGGCTCCTCGAGCTTGGTATGCCAAGATGGACTCCTTCCTTCTAATAGTTGGGTTAAAATTATTCCATTTTGATCTAAATGTATATATTCTATAGTAGGATGAAAATCTCACATTCTTGGTTTTCTATGTTGATGACTTATTGTAGAGTAGAAAAATGTATCCCTCTACTTTTTCACATTTTTTTGGGACCTTGTGAACTAAATGGACATAATTGTACCTTGTTTAGGGTGTTGTAAAATTTACCTTTACACTTTCACACTAATCTATAATTTTTATGAATTAATTGGGCTTATTTATTCCTTATTTGCCTTCATTTTGCATCTAGAAGACTCAATTAATACATCATTCTAAGATTAATCCTGAAATTTACTAGCGTCCAATCATAATTCATGTGTTTTTAGATTCTATGGCCCATATTTAGCGATTTGGGACTCATACGCCACCTTCGAAATATGGGTCCTACCTAAGTTTCAACGCCCCGATCTAGATTTTACATGAATCTAAGCCTAATGGGACTCATATGCCCCAACTATCATACAAGTCCAACTTATCATAGAACTAAATTAAATTCAAATTCTTAGTGGGATTTTATTCTCCTAGATCTAATGTCAGCTTGTAGTGTTGTAATTTCAAGAAATTTGGCATAAACAAGTACAAATACAAGGTTATTTCACTCATATTTTCCTATCAAGGTTATGAGTAATGAAGTTATCATAAGATCCCTTACAAAAGAGTTTATAAGATCATTCAAGAGTGATTATCAAGAATTTTTTAGCATTATTCAAGTATCAAGCATCATGTTTTTTTTTGAGCTAACATTTGTGATGTAGGATTTCCTGATTCAAGAAAGAATTCAATTTAAGATCTACAACATTTAAGCAAGAGTTAATATCTACATCCATTGTAACCATTTTATACATGTTTGTATCCTTTTATTCAAGGGTTTCGTGATGTGCAACATTGCATATTTTTTCATTCATTATTCCTCCTTATTTCATTTCATTTCAAGGTTTGATTACCAAAATAGGGTTTCACCAAGGAAAAACCATATCCACTAAAAAAAAAAAAATTCCCTCTCTCTAGTGTGTGATTTGGAGGTCTAGGATGAACACATTGAAGAGAAAGATTGGAACAATTTTTCAAGTTTGCAAAGTTGTCAAAGTTGTCACCTTGTTTACAAGATCCCTAAAAGACACCTAAAGAGCATAATTGAGCATTTCAAATCTAGAAATTAGGATTGGAAGAAAGAGTAGAGATTGAAGAGTAGATACAAATCTTGATCCTTCAAAAAATCCATGTAGGACTGATACACCACTTCTGGAGTATGAGTCCCTGTATAACTACTTTTCTAGATTTTTGAAGATCTACACTTGTCATCACTGGAATCTTGTCTCAAACGAAAAACCCTAATATGGGACTGATATATCTAGCTTGGCATATGAGTCCTAGTGTGCACCAAATTCAACACTTTCAGAATTTTAGAGTTGATTCCAAGCTGCTACAAGTTTCTAGGTTCATCTCTCTGATTTCTCAATTTTTTGTTCTATTTTATATTCATTTCTAGGTCATTCATTTGAGCTTTGAATATAATTAAGTTTCATCATTATATCTTGCATGTTACTTGTCTTTCCAATCCCTAGATTGGTGGTGAAACCCCTTTTAGTCATTAATCATACCCTAGGACAACCTTTAGTAGATCTCTTTCCCTCATTCTATCATTGTATTGAGATCTCTAGGGTTTCCTTGAGTGAAACTTGAAGGAAATAGGAACCCCTCCCTTGTTCTTCATCTCCTAAAAGTTGGAACCCTATTTCCTACATTTCATTTTCATGAATTTTCATTTAGAACACCTTATTTTCTGATTTAGAGTGCATAATAATCCTAGATCTAGCTTGCATTAACATTGCATTAGGTTTTTCATTAGTTAAATTGCATCTAGGGTTTCTAAATCTTGCATTAGTGAAAGTACATATAGGTTGCATTTTTGTCTCTTACATCATTGAATTTCACCTAGAATATACATTTTCACTTAGCCTAGACATCATCCAAAACAAAAAACATAACATTCACATAGAATTTTCTAAAACTGTGTGAAAACCCTAATATGGGACTCATACGACCTCTGGGTGATTTAGTCCTAGTACAGCTGGTTTTGCCTAATTTCTAGGTATTCTATGGTGACTTTTATTCACCATTTAAATCCCTAAAAAATACCTGATTAGGACTTATACGCCCCTTTGGGAAATTTAGTCCCGTTTCATATTATAAACTCTATTTTCCACCATTAAAAACTATGTTTCTTTGTTTTTGTTTGTTGTTGTTAGTTATCTATTTCAGTTTCTAGCATTTTTGTTACTTTCATTTTATTGCATCTAGCTTAATTTCATTTGAATCAGAATTAGAGCATAGCATTTATCTTGTGTCTTGCATTTCCTTGATTTTCCCTTGTATGATGTTTTTCTACTTGGTGTCCTATTGCTAATACTATAGTGAAATATAGGGGTATGTGCAGGATCATCATGGAAAAAACAAGCCCTTAAGTGTAAAAATTCAGAAAAATCAGAGTTAGGCAACTTGCGTAAATATTTGAATAAATTATCTATATTATTTCAAAATATGTAAGAATAGAATCTATAGAAAATTGAATTAGTTTCTAAACTACAAGGTTTTTTTTTAAAAGAAAATCTATTTGGTGAAAATTTGAAATTTCAATGTAGTAGTACTTAAATTTCAAGGAAAAATAAGAAGTAGGTGTCTATCTAACCACCCTAACCACAATAAAATGACAAATATTTTTATAAGATTTTAGATATAAGGAGACTCATGTGATGCATATTTTGTAATTTTTTTCCAAGTAAATAATTAATTATGATATTTTTATTACAAATTTTTCAAAAATATAAAAACTTGTATGTCTAACCACCTTAACTTGGTCAAAACTTCATGAAATTCAATTTTTATTTAATCTATAGTATGCAAAAATAGAATATGACATGTATGTTTAGATTAAAAAATGTGATATCATTTGAAATCTATAGATGTTTTTCATTCAACCTATCAATCAAGACTTTAGTAAGTAATTCAAATAGAAAATAAATAACAATTATTTATTAAATTGAAAGTAAAGGATAATTTATATTGGTGGAAATATGAGAATCTCCTTTAAAAACCCTTTTCATTTCATCAATTTTGGGTAAAAAAAAGTCATCAGCCACATACCCTACACATACCCATCATATCACCACTTTTTGGCCCATCATGATCCTGCACATACCTGTAGCTCGAGACTCATGTCATCCCATGATAGCACAATCATCATGGATCTTGGGTTATCTAGATATTTCACTCATTAATGTTAACATTAGTTCATTAGGTATGGACCATACCTTTGACAACTCTTTGTCTTCAAGTATTGTGACAAGTGTTGAGACAATGGTTGCTAGCATTCCACAAGAAAGAATAATTCAAATCTATGAAGACCTAGAAAACCTACAAAATTGGGTAAGTACTAAAAAAATTTCAACCACTACTATCCCTACCATAGATAACATACATCGCATGATTGAAAGTGAAGAAGGAGTTGGCCTTGTGCATAATATAGTTCAAATTTTTGGAAAACATCTTAGCTCAACCAATAGTTGTGCTTTACCTTTGAACAATGTCCAAAGCTAAGGATGAATTTAATTTCCTCCTCCCACAACCATTTCCTCTATTCCTACCTATACTAACCCTCAGGTTATTGTTACATAATTTTGCTTTCAGCCCAATCAAGTTAGGCTGGGATAGTATTGATATTTTCTACTATATAGAAGGAGAAAGGTACGCAAAATATTCTACGAAAGATAATCATTATCATACAAATAGTGCCAAGAAATGAACTTTCAATTTTTATTATGCAATTCTTTTATAGAAAAGAGGAACACTATACAAGCTTTTGCATAAATTAGTTGTTTAGATTCATTATAAGAAGTATGTTATAAGTTTAACATGCAAGCCATGGGAATAACTGGATAAAAAGCAATAAGAAATAAATTGTACATCTAAAAATAAAAGAACACATTTAAGAGGAAAGGGATATATCATTTCCTGAATGATGAAACCCAATGTTGATCAGCTCTATCTTCAACTCCTTGGTTGATAGCTCTAGAGTTATCTGCAAAGGAAAACAAAGAAATGTTAGAGCTCGAGATTCCAATTCTCTCAATATGTCAAATCAATAGATATACAACCTATCTCTTATTAAGCATCAGATCGGAGAGTTGAAGGTGGACCTCAAGATCAGATGCATAGATATCATGAAGATCCAAGAAAAGTACGGGTATAATCCTGTCATACAAATTAGTAGAGAATGAACTCAAAATGAGCCTGTGGGTAGAATTGGGGTTTTTCTTAGTTTCAAAATGAAACCCCAAATCCAGGGTGACCATTATGTTTATTTTTCAATTTTATTTAATTTAAGTGTATGAATATCAATACTTATCACTTGAAAAATACCTAGTGAGAGCTGAGTCCATGGGAGTCATAAGGAGATAAGACTAAATAATAGATTAAATCTACCTCTTTATTTTCTGCATGAAATTAATACAAAATAAATATGTAAACATATATTAAAGGTAATATTTTATAAATTAATTTAATATTTGTCATGTAATTCAAGAATTAAACTTTCACATAACACTTATTAAAGCAAATCATAACTGATTGCCTTTAATATATGTTCAAATAGTTTACTCTAGTTCCAAAGTCATGCAAAAATAGAAAGGAGGTGGAACTGAGGTGTTTATCCTTGATTTTTAGTTAAACTAAAGTGATTTTGGAGTCTTTTTTGGTCAAGTAGCTTAAGAGGGAGATTTTGGAGCTATTTTAGATCAATTTGGATAAGTTATGAGCTCTAATTTTTATGCTTTTCTCTTTTGCTCGTGAGGCATATTGAGATGGTTATTTCCAAGTACAGTTGACTGTAGTTGCCACCTCTTGGCACTTTGAGACAAATTTTTTATTAAAGAATAAAATGCTTATAATTTTTTCCTTATTTATTTCTTTCTTTCCTTTGCATACTGTAGAGATGAGATTTTTCTTGTAACTTGGCCATTTTTATAGTTATCAGTAGTAGCGGTTTATTTTCCAACAGTTTATTGTAATGTTTTGTAGAGATTCCTTCCATTTTTCTAATACAAATAGGGGGTTTTCTATCTAATTTTAGGTGTTTTGTTATTTTGTGAGTGATTTGATAGGATTTTCATATGTTTTGTTTCAAAATCTCTAAATTCCTTGTCTTATTTATTGGATGAAAGTATACAAATTTTAGTTTATTACAAGTTACAGCTTGTGAAATATTTTCTCAAGCCTTTATGTGAATTACTTATGTAATGAATTTGATCAATTTGGATTGTAAGAACAAGAGTATTAGAGAAATTTTATGAGTCATATTACATATTAAAGTCAAATATTAGTGTATCACCTCCCAAAAATTAATTTATATTTTCAAAGCATCCTTCTTCCTTTTTCTCATCAAATCCATGTTTCTAGGATATCTTAAGGGGAACCATCCCATAATTTGGAGGTTCATTCTCATAGTAGGTCACCCATAACCTAAGTTTGATCCCATGTTGCACAATATTGTAGAGTTTCATATGTAGCTAAAGGGTGTAATCCTTTGTGCTAATAGTTACAACAACAATGGAACCTACTGATAGTGTCATTCCTACCTTGGCTATTTCCCCTGGCATTCCTAGTACCTTTGTGGCATCGCATGTCATATCTCCTACCACTTTACCTCCCATAAGAATTTTGTTCACTGCTCCCTCAAACACATATACACCTCCACCATATTCACCTCCATCTCAAAACACAACCAATGACACCGTCATAAATCAACTTGTGCAAAAAATTTCATCCCTTCAAAAAAAAAATTCCACCATAAACCAAAATTAAAATGGCCAACCTACATACTATGTCAAAAGCAATCCCTTATCCTTGGAAATACTGAGAACACAGATGCCACAAGGTATAAAGATTCCTATATTTGAGAAATATGGGGGGAAAGGAGATCCTTCTAACCATGTTTTTTCTTATGTCGCCTTATGTAGTGGTTTTTCCCTTGAGGATAACCTCTTGGATAAGATTTTCCCTAGATCCTTGAAGGATACCAACTTAGAATGGTTTTCCTCATTACCCAATAACTCAATTTTTTCATTCAATGAACTTGTTGAGGCATTATAAACCATTTCCAAGCGCACATGACTCCTAAAATGACTTTAGCCAATTTGATGAGATGTACACAAAAAGATGATGAAAAATATTATTGACTTCATTTCATGCTATCAATCGGTTTACTCTCAAATGGACGTAAAGATTCCTGATCCTCACCTTCAATGGATGTTCATTGAGAACTTGGAAACTAAGATACAAGATAATCTTAGCATTATGAAGTTTCCTTCCTTCATACACTTGTGTACTTTCCTTCGTGATTATCAAAATTCGGTTAGTAGTCGTGAAACAAAACCCACCTCTAGTTGACCTGAAAAACATGAATTCACAAACCAAAAAAAATACCAACCTTTTAGAAAACAAAATAAAGGATTCGTTGAGCTTAATCCCCTTCAACAAACAACACAACATGTCGATACCAAAGTGGCTTCTATAAGGAAGACAACTCCTTTCACATTTGGGGATCTGGCTAGGAAATCCACTCCCTTATCCGATACTCTTCATAGCACAATGTCTCAACTTTTAGAATAGAAAATGATCACCTTGCCTCTTGTTAAAACTCTTGATCCTAATAAACCTTTACCTCCAAAATTTTTATCCAATTTCTATTTCCATTATCACTAATAAAATGGACACAATATGGAACATTGTAAGCGTCTTAAACATCTTATACCATACCTCATTGATTCCAGTTGTCTTTCAATTAGAGGTGTTAATGATGAAGGAAATAATTCCATTTCCCCTCCTAACCACAACCTACAAATATTTACCAACCTCATGCCAAATCATAATATTTCATTTGTCAAAGCTAGTGAAACTACAAAGAATGATGTGATGAATGTTGACATAGATGATGACAACATGGATACTAATAAAAAGGTCATATAGATACTAATGAACAAAAATATTTTGATGGTTTAGTTGCATTGATCTAAACTTAACCTTGTAAGGGCTGAACTAAAAAATCCTTTAGACATTGCTTTCTCATCTAAAGATATAATTAAAAATGCACCTGATGGTACTCCTTACATTGTCGGTCAAATCAATGACAAGCACACTAATGGGATATTAATTGATCCCATCTGTGGAGAGAATGTAATAACTAAGGAATTCCTACTTGTGCATGATCTCTATCAAGAAACATAAGATAAACCAAAATCATGGATAAAGACGCATAATGGTTTTTCTTTCCCTATGATGGGATCAATCACCCTTCCTTTACAAATAGGACTGAAGAAATTAGGTGTCTTATTCTCCATCATATTGACATCAGATCGATTCTATGTGAAGCTTGGTTACCCATGGCTACACTCCAATGAAGTCGTCCCATCCGTTGTGCATAAATGGTTAAAGTTTCCCTTTGACAATAAAATCTATATAGTGCACCATAGTGACTTTAATCCTTTGCCTTCCCATGGAAAATTTTCATTAGATTTATTTTGGCCCAAGCCTATGGAACCTATTAAACCTCGAGAAGGATTTTTTTTCAAATCCATAGATCAAAAGTTTAAGGTGAAATGCATAGAAAAATTATCCCTTAAAAACATGCCTCAACCTATGACTGAACATACCATCCTTGATGAAATCGCGATTAAACCTAAATACATTCCAAACAACCAAGACCAACACAAGAAAAACCATTATCTATTTCCTCCTACAAAATACTAAGAGATAAAGAAAAAAATTTTCATGCCTCCTAAGATAAAATAAGTTTATAAAGCTAAAGAGAAAGTGGTTGAACAACCTCCATGGTTCCTTTTTGTTCCTCCCCTTAGGGAAGAAATGAAACCTATGGTTGATAAACCTGCTCCTACACAAAGCATAACGACAATTGTACTAAAGAAACATAAATGCTCAAGAGCTTGAGTAGCGATCATTCTCTTACTCAAAACATTAACAAATAAAAATAAAGAAAATCAACATCCAAACTTGACCGAAATAAATACCACGATGTATCACGCCCGGCAACAAAAGATATCCTATCTTGCAACATGAGCTAAATCCTTCTTTGAACATTATCATTCGACACTCCTATTGTGATTGGATGATGATGGCAAGGTTGCTAAGATTGATGAAGAATTGCATAATGAATTAAACATTTTTTCCTCTTCTATGAGCTTAAATGATAATTCACCTAAGAAGAGTGTTGAACTTGGTAACGACCCTTGTTCAACACTTGCTATTGTCCCTTTGGCTAGTTTTCCACCTTTGGTACATGATGAACATGATTGGGATGTGGATGACCTGCAAATAGATTGACTTGCATGTGCCTTACTAGTATTTTGCATTGTTTCTTTTTCATGTTTCTTTCATATGATTGCATGTGTGTAATATGATCTCCCCATGTTTTTTTGTTTGATGTGTGTGTCTCTCTGACATTCCTCTATTTGTGTCTACATTCTTCTCTATTTCATAAACATTTTATCTTTTCATTTTTCTTGTGCTTTCCTTTTGGGGACTGATGCAAGGCATCAAAGACATTCATGTCTCTTCCATGTTGACCCAAAAGCTTTTTCTTTATATTTTCATTTGTCTTGTGTTTTCCTTTTGAGGATGATACAAGGTGTTGAAAACTCATGTCTCTTCCATGTTGACCCAAAAATTCTTTGTTTTCATTCTCTTTGTGTCATTCTTTTTGTTCCATGAGTATTTGAGGAATCATGATAGTTCTGAGTTCTCTTAAAAACATTGTAGAAAGAACATACTGACCCCAAATCCATGGTTCCCTCATGCTTTTGGAGTTTTATTTTGGAGGAAACCCCTTCCTTTTTCATGACATAGCTTTATTTTGAAACATATGACTTGGCATAGGGATTTATGAATAAGCTCTCATATCCTCTTTATTGTTAGCATCCATCATTTTCTACTTTAAAGGAATTTCTCATAGCATGGTGTTTAGAAATTTCTTTAAAGTGGGGACATACATTAGCATTATTCTTTTTCAACTCATGTTTTTATTATGTAGTCTTCTTACTTCATGCAATGCATCTTTCTCTTTGTGGTGAAATTGGATTTGATGTACTTCAAGAGTCTGATCTCTCTTAGCATATTATATTCCTCTTAGTGGCTTGATGTGACACACTACATCCCCTAAGTTGTGAATATTATATTCTTTGATTGGTCATCTCTTGGAGACATTAGGCACAATGTCCCCTATGTTAAGACCTTACATGAAAGTAAGAAAAAATCCTTTGAACGTACCTTGCACTACTTTTGCATTTAAATTTTCTATTATATGGCCACCTTGCATAGCACACTTTTCTTTCCTATGGAGCCATCTCGATTGTTCATGAGTTTCAAGCATATGAAGCTTTGCTTGCCTCATGAAGCTCAAAGTTCATTTTTGTGTGGCACCTTATCAAAGTTATTAGGAGGTATATCTTTGGTATGGTTGTAAGTATGGGATACAAACTTAGGCATGACTTTCCCATAGCCACATGCATATGTGTCTCACCCTTTCGGATACTCACCCAGAGGATAGCTTGAAGTTTGGTTTCGTTAGAGTGAGTGTGCATTTTTGGACAAACAACTTAGATCTAATCGATAATGTACAGGAAAAACAATCAAAGCTTGATCCACCCCCTTTTTTTTATTTTTCTTTCTCTTTGTCTTTGGCAGTGTATGCTTGTGCTTTGTTATTGCTCCTTAGATTATTTTCATGTGTGTTCTCTTGTTCCTATGTTGGTTTGCCATATGACCTTGATCCTGGGGGCTTGCACAACCCTCTTGGTTTTTGTCATCCTATCTTATGGGAATTGGTACACTTGAACCCCTCTTGATGCTTATTTCATCTACTTTGGTGTAAGTTTGAAGCAAGTTCCTCCTCTCACTATAGTGGGGGCTAAATGTAGTGTAGAAAAATGTATTCCTCTACATTTTTCACACTTGTTTGGGCCCTTATGAACTAAATGGAAATAATTGTACCTTACTTAGGGTGTTGTAAAGTGTACCTTTACATTTTCTCACTGATCTATAGTTCTTATGAATTAATTGGGCTTCTTTATGCCTTATTTGGCTTTACTTTTCATCCACAAGCCTTAATTAACCCATATTTCTGAGATTAATCCTGATATTTACCAGCATCCAATCATAATTCATGCATTTTTCAGATTGTATGGCCCACATTTAGTGATCTAGGACTCATACGCTACCTTGGGCATAGGGGTCCCACCTAAGTTTTAGGGCCCCAGATCTGGATTATATATGAATATAAACCTTTCTTGAAAAATGTGTCCCAAGCTTAGCCTAATGGGACTCATATGCCCCAACTGGTGTATGGGTCCTGCTTAGTTTAGACCTAAATTAAATTCAAATTCTTGGCATGATTTTATTCTCCTATATCTGATGTTGGCTTGTAGTGTTTTGATTTTTGGAAATTCGACATAAACAAGTATAAATATAAGGTTATTTCACTCATTTTCACCTAATGTAAGCTTACAAGTTATCAAGTTATCATAAGAGAACATACACAAGAGTTTACAAGAGCATTCAAGAGTGATTATAAAGCATTTTGGAGCATTATTCAATAATCAAGCATCATGTCAAAGTTATCATGCATCATGTTTTTTTTAGCTAACATTTGTGATGTAGGGTTTGATGATTCAAGCAAGAATTCAATTTAAGATCTACAACATTTAAGCAAGAGTCAAGATCTACATACATTTTATCCATTGCATACATGTTTGTAGCCTTTTATTCAAGAGTTTGGTGAGATGCAACATTGCATATTTTTTCATTCATCATTCCTCCTTATTTAGTTTCATTTCAAGCTTTGATTACCAAAATGGGGTTTGACCAAGGAAAACCCCTATCCACTAACAAAACAACATTTTTCCCTCTCTCTAGTGCATGATTTGTAGGCTTGGGTTGAAGACGCATTGAAGAGAAATATTGGAAGAGGCTGTCAAGTTTACAAAGTTTTCAAAGTTGTCACCTTGTTTACAAGATCCCTAAAAGACACCTACATAGCAGATTGAGCATTTCAAATCTAGAAATTAGGATTGGAAGAAAGAGAAAATATTGAAGAGTAGATTCAGATATTGATCCTTTAAAAAAGAAAAGTAGGTTTGATATGCCACTTTTGGCATATCAGTCCCAGTATAGCCACTTTTCTAGATTTCTAGAGATCTAGACTTGTCATCACCAAATTCTTGTCTCAACCTAGAAACCCTAATATAGGATTGATACACCTAGCCTGGCATATGAGTCTTAGTGTGCATCAAATTCAACATTTTCAGCATTTCATAGTTGATTTTGAGCTGCTACAGGTTTCTAGGTGCATCTCTCTAATTTCTCTAATTTTTGTTCTATTTTATATTCATTTCTAGGTCATTCATTTGAGCTTAAATGCATATCATTAAGTTTCATCATTAGCTCTTGCATGTTACTAGTCTTTCTATGCCCTGGCTTGGTGGTGAATCCCCTTGTATTCATTAATTATACCCTAGGACAACCTTTAGTAAATCTCTTTCCCTCATTCTATCATTGGATTGAGATCTCTAAGGTTTCCTTGAGTGAAACTTGAAGGAAATAGGAACCCCTCACTTGTGCTTCATCTCCTATAAGGTGGAGCACCCTATTTCCTACGTTTCACTTATTAATCATAGGGAGTCACTCATCCACCATCAAGGTGGTGAAAAATGCTCTACATGAATTTTTTTTAATGTATGACTTGGTTCTTTTGCTACTTCATAGGGATTGAGATCACTCAATCATCTTTAGGAATATTCCTTGGACAACCCAATTATGCACTTGATATGATCTCCATATTTCACATGGTTGATGGAAGTTTGTACATAAAACTTGTTTGGGGTATCATCTACTTGAATCATATGAGACCTGACATTTCATATGCTATAGGCATGGTCTCTCAATCCATGCAGGAGCCACATGAGTTGCATTGGAAAGAAACTAAGTGGATCCTTCATTACATTCAGGGTACTCAAAATTATGGAATTCAATATACAACTGGAATGGATATTGACTTGGTGGGACACATAGATTTAGATTGGGTAGGTGATTCTCAAGATCATAAGTCTACTTCAGGGTATTGCTTCTCACTTGGTTCTCATCTAGTTTGTTGGTTGAGAAAGAAGCAGTCTACAATTGCTCTTTCATCTACATAGGTTGAGTATCAAGGGGTAGTTAATTCCACCACCGAGGCTATTTGGCTTCAGAATATTCTCACTGAGTTTGGTATTTTAGCTAGAAATCCTATAATCATCTTTTATGATAATCAGAGTACAATACAAATCTCCAAGATTCTAGTTCATCATTAGAGGATGAAACACATTGAGATTCATATGCACTACATTTGGGAGCTAATTCGGGAAGGCATCATTGATCTTAAGTATTGTTATACATCAAAGTAGACTATAGAAATATTCACCAAACCCTTCACAAAAGGAAATTTCCTTCATCTACGAGCTTTGTTTGGGGTGTCACAAGTGTCTACTTTAGGAGGGGCTTCTGAGTCCTTCATTTTTCTCTCTCTATTTAGGGGGCTATTCCTCTTATGGGTAGGTTATTCTTCTTATGGGTGAGATCTCTATGTACATGGGTACCTTACATGGCTTCATTTACCAAGACCCATCTTTTCACCCACCTAAGCTACACTTAAGGGGGGGGGGGTCTTAGTGTAGGTTTTTTATTTTCCTCATGTTAGGGGTATTTTTTTTGCTACAAACATTATTTAAGCTTTCTTAGGTTTATTAGGTGTGGTTAATATGAGGACATGTGGTGAATTACATTAGATACATGTTTCACTCTCTCCCACACATAGGTAGTTGAGTTACACATACTTTTTTGGCTTGTTGTGCCACCTCTCATAACCACTATTCTATTTTTAACTAGGTAGGTTATGGGGTAATTGGGTTTCTCACCCTCTTTTGGATTTATGTGCTACCTCTTTTTTGTCTTCACCTAAGGAGGTTATACCACATTTTTTTGTCATTTACCAAGTAGGTAAAATCTCCCACCTGTTGTGTGTAGTAGGCGTTATTACCCCTCTTGGATGTATTTTCCCTTATTTTTCTATATATTGAGCACTCTCCTTTCACCTTCACTAGTTTGGCTAGTTTGGTGATCACTCAATAAGAGTATTGAGAGTATTCTACAAATTCTCTTGTATTGTCTCTATTTTCCTCTCATTTTAGATTTCTCTTCATTATGTTATTTTTATCTTTGATCATCTATTGAGTGAAGTTGCATTTGATGTGAAACCCAACATTAGATCCTAGCTTAGTTCTCGTAGAATCTAACAAAATAAATTATATATATATATATATACACGAATATATATAAAGAACTTACTCTTAAGATTAACTACAATACATCCTTTGATACATATTTGATATCATAGAGTGGGAGAGCAATATCATGCTCACTGTCTAGACCAAAATAAAATAAAAAAGAACAAGAAAATGATACTTGAAATGACTAGATTTTGATCTACAAGAGATTCAATCAAATTCATTTAGATAATACATACTTATCAATGGATTTGTGGAGCACTTCATTATACAATGGTGTTTTATTGGATCCTTAAAAAATTATGTAGAGTAGAGGGGTAGTGTTTAAAATAAAAATGAGGTTAGATAAAAGGATGTTTAATGAAAGCATCCTATATTGATTCTACTTATAAATCATCCTTGAAGTAACCCTTCTTGTATTATTGACATGTTACCATTTTAGAGGATAAAATGGGCTACTTCACATCATACCCATGGGGATCAAATAAAGTCACTTAGACATTTTATGTGTATGTGGCCCTATAAATTATCTTTCCAAAAAAATGTAATATATAACATTCCATTTTAATTTTTTGTTTTATTTATTTTATAATAAAGATAGGCGCATGATAAAAATGAAAACTTCTATTTGAGACAATAGGAAAAATATCAAACAAGGTTAATTTAAAAAATATATATATTACATCATGCATCAATGCCCTTGTTTAAAAAACAAAACTACTTATGATAAAAATACGAAGATAAATTTATTATGGTAAAATTTAGGTCTAAAATTCATTAATATAAATTAGAAAATTAGTAATAAATAGAATATTTAATAAAATACCAAAAAAATTGTTGCATATTGGAGTTAATTGAATCTCATTCATATAAATCTTAGAAATATTTCATTTGTATCGAAACTTATGAGCTATGGTAAAATTTTAGTAATTATAAAAATATTAAATAATAGTAAAAGATATTTTAAATAAATAAAAAATGAGAAATAATTTTTGAATTTCAAAATATTTATAAATTGAATCTACTTAGAAAATGACACAAATCGATAGCTTAGGTAATCTTTTATTTCTTGGTAATTTATTCACTATAATTGATAGAAAGTGTTGATAGATAAAAAATGTTGAATTTTATGACTCAATAATGTTTCAAAATGTGACACACTATTATGCTTTCATTCTATACAAATATTGTTGATTACAATTAAATACAAACTAAACAAAATATTTACTAATTCTATATATAAACTTACACAAAATGACTAGAAGTCCTAATTAATATCTAAGAGTATTGTATCTACTTTGTCTATCAAAAGAACCATTGAACAATGCATAATAAATATATCTAGATATAATTGTGAGGCTGGAAAATAAAGATAACTTTTATGTACTTAATATTATTTTGATCTTTTTATTTAATTAAATTTTAAAAGGGATAAATTATGATTGATTATAATATTGATTTCAAATAGCCTTCAATGAGACAAATGTCTTCCAACATGAAGGAAAAGGAATTTTGAAACACCTTTTAAGTGACTACTTTATTGCATGGTATGCTCAATTTTTGGTTCTATTATATGATGTCTTATCATATTCATAATATTGTAGAGGATACCAAAGCTAGGGTGTTGGATAGTTAGCGGTACATTTTGTCAATTTGATTTTTTTTTTATTAAGAGTATTGATTCACTTATCTTAATTTATAAAATAAAGGAATATCATATCAAATTTGTTTTGATTATTAATATTTTTTAATATAATTTATTAGTATTTATCATGGTATGTATAATTGATCAAATGAAAATCGAAACATTAATCAATATGTTTATGCAATTTTAACATTGAAAACATTGTTAAGTGATTATAAGTAATTGATGTATTCAATGAATATTTAGAAGAGAAAAATGTAATTGAGTCTTTTATACTCCATTACATTTTCATTTAAAATATATGAACATAATTTTACAACCAATTTACAAAAAGATTTTTTTTTTTTACCAATTTATTCCCTAGAGAGAAATCATAATTTTATTACATTACTATTATAAAATAATGTTAAAATATATAACAAAACATAATAATTTTCATAAAGCAATTTGTTATACATTTTTTAAAATTGTCATCATAATACATGTATCTCACACTTTATAACCTAACATTATTTTTTTCCGAGGAGATCCAAAACTTAAAATTATTATGATGTATTCCAAAACTTTATAATCCCTTCCACTCTTGAGAAAAACATATTATCAGTTCTCCCCAAGGAGAATACTATTGCATCCATTGGATGCAATTTTTTTAATTGATAGTGATGGTCTAACCAATGAACATTTAGAATTAAAAACTTGACCAACAATTTTATATAGTTTATTTCTAAAATTGTTAAAATATCATTTATCTTTTTTTTTATTGGTTCAATGCAAAAAATATGATTTTTTATTTCGAAATTATGTGCAATGCAATGCATTTAATTCATTGAATCAAATGTAAAACCTTTTAATAACTTGAATGACATGAACACTATTACATACATCATAATATAATTACATTGTTGACTTAAAGTAGTATTTTACATATTGTATTTAATAATTGGTAAGATTTTCAAAGTTTATTAAATAAACCTAAGTACATTCAATGCATATTTTATATTTGTTTACCAATGTGTATTAAATATCACAATAAAATTTATCTATCCATAATAAATATGAAAGTAAAATTTATCTACCTACAATTAATATTTCAATAAAATCTCCCATTAAATATTAAGATAGAGATTTAAAAAAAACATACATGTAATAATATAATTGAACATGACAAAAATTACATAAATATCGCATTATCCACATGCTATAATGTAATAATATATATGGAGCTATTATAATAATATATATTTGTATAATTGAATTTTTTTATTTTTGCAATATTATTTAACTATAATAATAACATTATACAACAACAAACAATGTTATTACACCCCTACCTACTTCTATTAACTAAATGTTTAAAACAACCAAACACACCTATATGAATTTTTTGTTTTATTTTTGCAACATTAATCAACTATAATAATAACATTATATAACAACAACCAATCACATTACACCCCTAGCTACTTCTATTAACTAAATGTTTACAACAATAAATACACCCGACATGAATATATTTTATTTTTTTTGCAACATTTTCAACTATAATAATAACATTATACAACAACAAACAATCACATTACACTCCTAACTACTTATATTAACTAAATGTTTAAAACAACCAAGCACACCCTACAATGGATGAAACCTGACACAAATAGTCTTTTATTTTACTAAATTTTTATTCCAATTTATTGTAAAATAGTGCAGGTCCTACTCAATTATCATTGCATTAGTTTGTTGGGGTTGGTGAGTTGAAATAAGCCTGAGTCTGCTGGAACAAGTCGTTGGCAATGATTTGATAACATTCAGTAGTTGGGTGAAAGCTATCCCAGAACACATACTTGGATGGATCAGGACAAGTTACAGTGCTGGGGTTGCACAATATAGCTGTCTCCAACAGACCTGTTCCACAGCAACCTCTCCTCGCCTCTTCAAAACCTGCCCAAAAACGCAACAAATTCACCTTTTTCCCTTAAGAAACATTCGTCTCAATGTTGCTACCCACATTCATGTAGATAACTAATTTATATCAAAACAGTTTTCTTTTGACAAAACCGTGAAGCCAATATTAAGAAATAGAATTAACAAAGCTTCTAACTAGTCACTGAGTTGGATGCAAAGCAAGGCTGTAACTTACCATACTTAGTCGGAGATTTAACGATGTCGAAGAGCTTATCGTATAGATTTAAATAAGTAATACGGAAACCTGGAAGACTGGGCCTTATCCTCTCTATTAAAGCTTTGATCTTGGCATTGAAAGACTTTGCAATCTCATTAAACTCCTCAAAACAGTTATTTCCTGTTATGTTGTGGAGAGTAATTTGGGAAGGCAAACAACCAAAAGGAGGAAGCCCTAGAACGCCAAGTTTAGTAGCACCCTCGCGGGAAACATTCTGTTCACAAAACAATACGTTTATACTTCCAAGAATTTTGAAAATTAAAAAAGGAACTGTAGTTGTATGAGATAAAACTTTTACCTTTATAAACTCACTTAGAGAGTTCAGAAGCAGATCCTGGAACTGTTCTAGGGTATACATGCTCATGGTTAGAGGATTTATGAAGTAATTATTGGCGAAGTCATCAGTGCCTGTGCTTAAAGTAAATAATGCTTGAGATACGGTCCTGTTGGCAGTTTCATGGCCAAATAAACTTGCAAGCCGTACTTTATAGAGCCTGAAATTTTTCACTTGTCTCCCTAGTGGCAACACACTCTGCAAATACAATAGATCGTCATCTGTGGCCCCTCGTTACTCTAAATCCTAACAATTGAAAATTTGAGGAACAAAGGCATTGAAGAAACAAAAGTGCTAACCAAAGCAGTAGAGGTACTGTCTGCATATCCTGAAGCAGATGAACCGAAACTGGCACCTGTCAGCAGCTTTTGTCCTCGAAATTCAGGATCCAACGATGCAGGCAGCAAATCTGGAAGTCCGAACAGCTCAGCTATATGATGGCATGCAATCCAAAAGATTAAAAGTTAGTCACTATAAAATTAAAAATAAATCAATTTCAAAATGTATGTTGATATCAAAAATGAAAATGAAGTATGAGGCATAAGATTAACATTACATAGTTGGTCTGTAACTAATCTTCCGTTCGTAAATCTGCCAGTAGGTCGACGGTTTGGGAAATCTCTTCCGTAGGGAGGGAAGTTAGATCTGATAGGAGTAGGAAGAACATTGTTGTTACCGGGATCTATGCTCGAATCTCCAAACACGTACAGCGCTGAAACAAGCGGTCGCCTCTGTCCGTCCGCAATATAATCTCCTTCCATTCTAAAAACAGAATTATCTAAGACTTCTGCATAAACTCTCAGGCCTTTACGGTACCTATTTAAGAATCAGATTCGTGAATTGGGTAACGTGGCTCAAAAAAATCGGATTACGGACGGCGTACATGCACTGCAAGCTCTCCGAAATAAATC